>BSBK01001853.1:0-635569 GCA_027943335.1 Chamaecyparis obtusa | reverse complement strand
TATATATATTAATATATATATGTATATATATATCTATATTATATATATATATGTATATATATCTATATGTATATATATCTATATATATATGTATATATATATGTATATATATGTATATATATATATATATATATATATATATGTATATATGTATATATGTATGTATATATGTATATATGTATGTATATACATATATATGTATGTATATACATATATATGTATGTATATATATATATATATAGACACACACACACACATACATATATATATACTTATATATATAGATATATGTGTGTATATATATCTATTAAATTTTCTTTGCATATGCTTATATTCTTTGTTGCTAAACTAAGTTAAAAAAATAAGGGAACATGATGGATGAATATATATATATATATATATATATATATATATATATATATATATATATATATATATATATTTGTATATATATATATATTTGTATATATATATATATTTGTATATACCTCCATGTTATGTATATACACCATGAAGTATATATACATCTAAGCATTATATACATATGCTTCATATATATATAACAAAATAAACATTAACAAAAAAAATAAAAATAAATTTTAATTAAAAAAACTGACAGTTGCAATTTTTTTGCAGCCCTTGGTGGGTCGCAAATGGCTCAGCCACCGCAGACCCTTTGGGGTTGTGAGTGGCCTCAGCCACCACAATTACCTTTGGAGCTGCGAGTGGCCAGTACCAACGCTGACCCCTTGGGGGTTGCGAGTGGCCATTGCCACCACAGACCCCATTGGGGTTGCGGATGGCCTTAGCCACCGTAGTCCTTGGGGTTGCAGATGGCCCTTGGTTGCTGGCCCCAAACCCTACAGGGTAAAAACTATTTTTTTGTTTAAAATATTATTTTTAAAATATAAAAATAAATGCATATTAAAACATTACGATTTTAAACTACAAAAAATATGTATATAACATTTACCAACAACACTCTGTGGATTCAAAGAGAAGAAAATGGGGGTATATTCATATACCCTCTTTAATGATTCTGATTTCTGATTTTAGTCCTCTTCTTGCAGCTTTGTGCATATATACAAAAGTATATATGTGTATATATACACCATTGGTGTGTATACACACATGTATACTCAAAAAAATGAGGATTAGGATTTGTAAAATTGTTTTATCATTTAGCCCAACCCTAATTTTGAATTAGGGTTAGGGCTGGCTTTTTTATCTTGTTATTTTAAAATTGTTGTTTGAAATTCCTAGTTATATATTTTTTAAATTGTGGTTATGTTGACTTTTGTGGGTTGCAATTTATTTTGAATATTTTATTTATTATTTTTGTCACATTGATTTATAAACTTGATATTTATTTTAAATGGCAAGGAATTTAATAAATTGCTAGTCTAGATTTATTTTATTTTAAATGTTAATGATGATATTAAATTAGAAATTTAAAACTTTTAAAGGTAAATTAAGAAATTTGATATTTCGAAATAAAAATTTAATGACTAACCTAAGTGGGGAGTTTAATAATGAATAATTTTTAATGATACATTTTTAAAAAATTGAGTATTATTATAGGTTCTAATTTGGCATGTTCTAGTGGCTTTATTTTAGTTGCCTTAAGTTAGGACTAATGTCCCCTTTCCCTTAGTCAATTTTATAATATATCAAAATTTAAAATCCTTATTGAGATAATATTAATCTTTTAATTAATTAAATTAACTAAGGGAAATTATGTTCAAATAAGGAGTTCTATTTTATTTAAATTAATCAAAACCTTAGTATTAAAGGGGGATAAAATTTGTTTAACCAAGTTTACCACTTAGTGGAAACTATGGCCTTATTTTATTAATTTTAACATACCCTTGTGAACTCACCCTAATCTCGCAACCTAGCACTTTCTTAGGAACCATTATGGTTGCAATCACATTAAATTTAATTAATTAAATGATTAAACCTTTATGGGTATGTTAACTTGATGTTTGACCCTATATTAAATAAGATAATTAATTTTATACTCTCAACACTCATTTTATTTAAACAAATTTAACTAAACCTTGTTAGGTTAATTTGGAGGCCTAGTTAGGTCCTCTAGCCATCCATCAGAGTTTACAAATCAAGAGACGTTGACAAGCCAATGCTTGTCATGATAGCTCTTGAGAGTAAACTTGTGTTGTTTTATGTGATGTTCTTGTTAGCTCTTCTTAGTTTGCAATCCTTAGTTTGACTTTTGTGCTTTAAAAAAGTTTGTTGGTGTGTTTTTGTCCTTAAATTTTGGGCATGACATAAAAATTCAAATTGACATCCAAGCTTGCTAATTAACAAGCTTCTTTCACTCATAAATCCTTCAATCCTCCCTCTTCCAACTCCATTTTGGGTCCTTATGTCCAAAAATCCACTAGCATGAGTCCACTATTTCCTTCATCTATTTTGGGTCCTTAAATCCCAAAATCCACACTTTCTCCTCCATCCCCTTCAAAATCCTCTCCTCCACTACTCCACTACCCTTCACAATATGTGCAAATGATGATCTTCCCATATTATTCCTCTATTTATTCACAAGTCTTCTAGCATAATATCCATTATCCACCAATCCTTCCACACCTATCCATCCCTCTAATCTAGTCTTATGCATAAATCATTATCCTCCATCCCCCTATTCATTTCATCCCCCTTTCCACCATCATAATAATGTCTATGAGAATATTAGAAAAGGGATACCATCCATGGAACTAGATGCTTGAGTCTTTCCATTTCCCCATTATCATTCCCTCCAAAAATAAGTAAAAAAAAAGGTCAATGTTTTTTTAAAAGTTAAAAAAAATAAAAATTGTTCCAATGGTGAAAAATTGGTAATCATACACCTTGGAAAAGTACCATGATGAAAACCTAGCAAATAGGTGTCATTTGTAATCCCTCCATCCAGTTGCTCTTCATACTTGGGGGCAATTCCTTCTAGCTATCCATCTATTGTATCTTCTCTATCATTTTCCTACCATACCTATCATATCTTATCCATTCACATATCCTCATCCCCTTGCATTCTATACTTGGGGGAAAGATCCATCCATTCCATACTATCTACCATAAGCCCCATCTACCATCCACCATCCACCATCCTCCTCTTCCCAGCTGTGATCTTGGCTATCCTATTAATTCCCTCCATCCACTGCCTTATCCCACTATCCATTATCTTATCTAAGTCCATCCACTTTTTACTTTTTTGATCTTGAAATCCTATCCAAATCCTCCATCTCATAAGTCGTTGTCTTATTCATTTCCTTTATCCTCCATCCATAATCCTATATATATCCATCTTCCTTTCCTATGTCTTTGATCTTGATTATCCCATGCATTTCCTCCATTCAAAATCACCTATCCCATCTATAGCTTCCATATAAAATCCCCTATCCTATTCACACCCTCCATCTCATATCCCTTATCCAAATCTATTTCACTTTCACGTCCTTTATCTTGCTTAAAATCTAGAGGCACTAAAACATCAATGCATTCTTTGAATAAATACAAGCCTTTATTCACCCCATGCATATCCATTATAAACTATCCTTCCCTCTTATGTATCCTTTACGCACATCTTCCTCCACACTCTAGTCTCCCATATCCTAACACTATCCATCTATATCATAAATCCTTAATCCACCATCTCTCCATCCTTCATCCTCTATACCATATCACTTTCCTCCCCTCATATCCCTTACACACCATCCTTCCATCCTATACATTGTTATTTTTAATCTTTCCATCCTTCATTCTCCTCCTTTTCATATGGGAAATTTAACTCCTTTTTCACATAGTTCTTGGATCTCCATCCCTATATTCCCCCATCCTATAATATTCCATATCCTACCCTTCCCTTTCCATTCATTTCATCTATCTTATATCTATTATGCCCTACATACCTGTCCCTACATTTTGCACAACAAAACATCGGGTATCCTTATTTTCATTTTGTTGTTTTTCTTGGTTGTCTTTTGTCTTGTGTTACTCTGATATCTGGTATCTTGGAGTGTCTTCTTGTCCGTCACCAAGAATTATGGACTCTGGAGTTCTGACATCGTCACTTCTATTTTCATTTGAAGAAGTGAACATCAAATGTCTTAGGGTACAAAATTTTAAACTTACCTGCCTTGGGATTCTAATTAGAAATCAATGCACTTTCTTAAGCATTATAAAAGGCTTTTCCCACTCAATTTTACATTTACCCTAAGAAAAATTACTTTTTGAGCAATTAACTAAGAAGAATGAAGTATTTTCCTAAGCCCAAGTCTTTGAAAAGAAGTTGGTGGAAGTGCTAGTGTTCATGCTTTTGTATTTGGGTGGGGTATTTCAAGCTTTTGGAAAGTAGTGGGTGAGCATACTCATCATCTTCAATGTTCTTTTGTTGTAGGTAGGCCCTTCTTGGCTTTTGTTTCATTTTTTTGTTCTATTTCTTTATTTCCTAGTTTTTTTTGTTGTTTTCTTTTGTTCCCTTTCATTTGTGTTTCCCTAGAACTCCACCCTATAAATAGGGTTGGCATGGAGATCTTGTGGGTTCATTCATCATTTTTGTTTTGTTTTGTCTGTCTTCCATGGCCTATCCAACCTATGTAAACTAGTGTAAGGTAGTGTAAATTGATGTAATCCTCTATAAACTTGTATAAATTTTCTATTTGTAAATGCATGCATTTAATGGCGTTCCTTTCATGTGTTCCCTTTACATAGCCATTTAAATGAGTCCTAGTCTTGGTAAGATTGAGTGTATGTACAGGGTGTCAAGTGTAAAGTTTGGGCATTTTGTAAATAGGTTTTAGTTCAAAATTCTTTGTGAGGTCCATTAGACCATGTCCCAACAATAACGTATCCCTAGACTCTATGCACAATCCTTGTAAGTTATGCCTTGTCATTGCAAAGAGAGTCATGCCGAGTTGCATAACTCACCTTGGTCATGAGGTCGAGCCTACAAGGACCAAAGATTTGGTTTTTGAGTTACCTTCCATTTCTGTCATGCTCACCTTAATGGCAGAACTAGATCTAACGAGTGAGCATTCAAATTTTATCCAAATTGACCATTAATTCCCACCTTTCGTGCTAGCTATAATATTTAAATGCCTTAACTTTGCATGTGTGTGCGTACATATGTCGAGCTTTGGAAATGACTTGTCATTAAGTAAATGTCACATCAACTTGTCATTGTACCTTTCATCATTTGAAGATCAAATACCTAGATGTCTTGGTAGTTCCTGGCACTCATGATTTTTTTAAAAATATTTGTGATTCATCAAGTCATCATTTTTAGACTTTGGTCTTCTCGGTCATGCTTATGTGTTTCACAACTTACTCGTAGAAAAGACATCTCCCCTAATATCCCTTGTTAGTAAATTTTTTATTTCTCAAGTAATGAAATAAGCAGTCTCCGAGCCTTGGGGTCTGGATTTTTCCATAGGGCTTTTGTCATTTATGTGCCAAAATAGTTGAATTTCCTCCTTCACACTATTGGTTAGCTTCTTATCAACATGTAGAAGCCACTTACCAAAATCCCATGTATCATTTTTAAGAGGATCATTTAGTCTTTCTCTTCTTGCAAATTATCTATCTTAATTTTTATGATTTATGTTGAAATCAACACATTTTTCATAAATCAATCCTTTCTCAAATGATGACCTACCAAGAAGGTTGTAATAACCCTCCAAGAAACTCTCTTATCTTTTTCCTTTCTATTATTTACAATAGAATTAAGAGCATTAAAAATATTTTTCACAATAATAGAAATTATCTCCAGCTTCTTATTTACACAAATCTTCAATTTTGCTAGCATAGGTCTCACTTTTTGCATCTTTATCAATTTCACAAAAAATTGTCATTTCTTGGTCAATGTCTTCTTGCTAAAAAAATCATTAAAAAGTTTTGTAGCCCACAGCTAAATGGTTCTTGATGATCTATTGCCTTACAAATTTCTTATAATGTTCTCATCAACTTTAAGTAACCATTTTGGGGTTCTTGAAGTTATTCAATATGGAATTTTTCTTTCTTCCACATAAGGGACTTCATTTCTCATGTAATTTGGATTTGTATAATGTTCATTTGGCTCATCAACATCATTTTCTATGCCAATTCCAATATTTTCATTTTATATGCCAATTCCAGCATTCTCATTTTCTATTCCAATTCTAACATTTGGTTCAACAACCTCATGTTCTATTATAATTCCAATATTACTTACTTTTTATTCCCAAAGTGAATATCTTGTGCAACATGTTCATTCCCAATCTCTTTTCATCCTCATTGTCAAGTTCATTCTCACACTAATACATTTGGGGTCATTTTGCGACGGCTATGTGTCGCAATTGCGACAGCTATGTGTCGCAATAGCAACACCCATAGACGTCGCTATTTTTTAGTCGCAAATTGTGACGTCTATGGGTAGCCGTCGCAATTGCGACACATATCCATCGCAATGCGACTAAGATTTAAGAAGCGGCATGGCCGTCGCCCCCCCGTCGCATGGCTTCGGAGGGCCGTCGCAATCGCGACGGACCTCCCAAGAAATTGCGACGGGCGCTTGCATCGCATTGCGACGGGTGTCCGTCGCAATTGCGACACCCGTGGGTGGATAAAAAAAAAAAAATTAATTTAATACATTGCTAATGAAGCACATTAATGCTTTTTTCTTTCAACAAATGAGGACAGCCACTGTAAAGACAACATGATAATGTACACTCACTGTAAGGACAGTCACAAATGAGGACATCTCACAGTGACTGTCCCTAGTGTAATTGCCACTTGAATGTATTGCTATTCAGCCACATTAATGCTTTTCTTCTTCAACAAATGAGGATAGTCACTGTAAAGACAACATGATAATGTACACTCACTGTGAGTGTACATTATCATGTTGTCTTTACAGTGACTATCCTCATTTGTTGAAGAAGAAAAGCATTAATGTGGTTGAATAGCAATACATTCAAGTGGCAATTACACTAGGGACAGTCACTGTGAGATGTCCTCATTTGTGACTGTCCTTACAGTGAGTGTACATTATCATGTTGTCTTTACAGTGAGTGTACATTATCATGTTGTCTTTACAGTGTCAATATATGCATTATTACTTAAACTGAAGAGTACTCTAAATAATATGTCATTGTGGAGTTCTGATTGCTTCCAATTTGATATACGCTTGTTCTACTTATGTATCCAGCATCATGTAAGAAAAGTTGATGCTTTTAAATAGATTCATTTAGCCATGAAATGCCTGTGCATGTTACATACAAGATTCCAAGGCCCAAAACTGATTACTCATTATAATTCATGTACAGAATGATAATCAACCACAATGAGGCATGCATAGGCGCTGCTTAGATTTTGAGGCATCAGAAGCTCGTAGAAGAAACTTGACCAATGGCTCATGGAATGCAACAAACTTATTGCCTAAAACAAGAGCATTGGTAACCACAGATGATGGTTTTGAAAAGAACACTTCACCATCAATGTCACGTGAGGGAACTGCAATTTCTGATGGCAAGTAACTTGTAGTATATAAGAGAGATGCAGGTACAGATGCTGGGAATACATTGCTAATGAACCACATTAATGCTTTTTTCCTTCAACAAATGAGGACAGTCACTTTAAAGACAACATGATAATGTACACTCACTGTAAGGATAGTCACAAATGATGACATCTCACAGTGACTGTCCCTTGTGTAATTGCCACTTGAATGTATTGCTATTCAGCCACATTAATGCTTTTCTTCTTCAACAAATGAGGATAGTCACTCTAAAGACAACATGATAATGTACACGGGCTGTAAGTGTACATTATCATGTTGTCTTTACAGTGACTGTCCTCCTTCAAGTGGCAATTACACAAGGGACAGTCACTGTAAAGGCAACATGATAATGTAGAGAAACGTTGTCATTTGTATTTTCAACAGTGCCGAGAGAGATTCCCTCCGCGAAATCACAGCTACAATTTCTGAGTACGTTGGGTTTATTTTTCTTTTTCCATTATTATGTAATCTGGTATTCAGCTGTTACAGAGCTAAAATACCCAGAAATGAGGACATATCTGTGTTGAATTTATTGTTAGCGGCTCTGGTTATTTAGAAGTTTAATTTTATTTGTTCATCTTTCAAGCACAAACGTTTTATGGACCGTAACATCTTCATTGTTTCGGGTATGCAATGAAACAGCCGTAACTTGCAACTACCTTCACGGTACTTGTGTACATTATCATGTTGTCTTTACAGTGACTGTCCTCATTCAAGTGGCAATTACACAAGGGACAGTCACTGTGAGATGTCCTCATTTGTGACAAGGACAGTCACACGAGGACATCTCACAGTGACTGTCCCTTGTGTAATTGCCACTTGAATGTATTGCTATTCAACAACATTTATGGGCCCGTTTGGACCCCAGCACACAGTAGCATCTACAGAGAAGAATATCCCAGGTGTAACAAGTTGTAAGAATATACCAACAGTTCTAAGAAGTTCCCTAGCACATAGTAGCATCTACAGAGAAGAATATACAACATGAGGGCAGCCACTGTAAAGACAACATGATAATGTACACTCATTGTATGTGTACATTATCATGTTGTCTTTACAGTGACTGTCCTCATTCAAGTGGCAATTATAGAAAGGACAGTCATTGTGAGATGTCCTCATTTGTGACAAGGATAGTCACACATGAGGACATCTCACAATGATCGATTGTCCCTTGTGTAATTGCCACTTGAATGTATTGCTATTGAACCACATTAATGCTTTTCTTCTTCAACAAATGAGGACAGTCACTCTAAAGACAACATGATAATGTACACTCATTGTAAGGACAGTCACAAATGAGGACATCTCACAGTGACTGTCCCTTGTGTAATTTCCACTTGAATTACACAAGGGACAGTCATTGTGAGATGTCCTCATTTGTGACAAGGATAGTCACACATGAGGACATCTCACAGTGATCGATTGTCCCTTGTGTAATTGCCACTTGAATGTATTGCTATTGAACCACATTAATGCTTTTCTTCTTCAACAAATGAGGACAGTCACTCTAAAGACAACATGATAATGTACACTCACTGTAAGGACAGTCACAAATGAGGACATCTCACAGTGACTGTCCCTTGTGTGATTGCCACTTGAATGTATTGCTATTCAGCCACATTAATGCTTTTCTTCTTCAACAAATGAGGATAGTCACTCTAAAGACAACATGATAATGTACACGGGCTGTAAGTGTACATTATCATGTTGTCTTTACAGTGACTGTCCTCCTTCAAGTGGCAATTACACAAGGGACAGTCACTGTAAAGGCAACATGATAATGTAGAGAAACGTTGTCATTTGTATTTTCAACAGTGCCGAGAGAGATTCCCTCCGCGAAATCACAGCTACAATTTCTGAGTACGTTGGGTTTATTTTTCTTTTTCCATTATTATGTAATCTGGTATTCAGCTGTTACAGAGCTAAAATACCCAGAAATGAGGACATATCTGTGTTGAATTTATTGTTAGCGGCTCTGGTTATTTAGAAGTTTAATTTTATTTGTTCATCTTTCAAGCACAAACGTTTTGTGGACTGTAACATCTTCATTGTTTCGGGTATGCAATGAAACAGCCGTAACTTGCAACTACCTTCACGGTACTTGTGTACATTATCATGTTGTCTTTACAGTGACTGTCCTCATTCAAGTGGCAATTACACAAGGGACAGTCACTGTGAGATGTCCTCATTTGTGACAAGGACAGTCACACATGAGGACATCTCACAGTGACTGTCCCTTGTGTAATTGCCACTTGAATGTATTGCTATTCAACCACATTTATGGGCCCGTTTCGACCCCAGCACACAGTAGCATCTACAGAGAAGAATATCCCAGGTGTAACAAGTTGTAAGAATATACCAACAGTTCTAAGAAGTTCCCTAGCACATAGTAGCATCTACAGAGAAGAATATACAACATGAGGGCAGCCACTGTAAAGACAACATGATAATGTACACTCATTGTATGTGTACATTATCATGTTGTCTTTACAGTGACTGTCCTCATTCAAGTGACAATTACAGAAGGGACAGTCATTGTGAGATGTCCTCATTTGTGACAAGGATAGTCACACATGAGGACATCTCACAGTGATTGATTGTCCCTTGTGTAATTTCCACTTGAATGTATTGCTATTGAACCACATTAATGCTTTTCTTCTTCAACAAATGAGGACAGTCACTCTAAAGACAACATGATAATGTACACTCACTGTAAGGACAGTCACAAATGAGGACATCTCACAGTGACTGTCCCTTGTGTAATTGCCACTTGAATTACACAAGGGACAGTCATTGTGAGATGTCCTCATTTGTGACAAGGACAGTCACACATGAGGACATCTCACAGTGATTGTCCCTTGTGTAATTGCCACTTGAATGTATTGCTATTCAACCACATTAATGCTTTTCTTCTTCAACAAATGAGGACAGTCACTCTAAAGACACCATGATAATGTACACTCACTGTAAGGATAGTCACAAATGAGGACATCTCATAGTGACTGTCCCTTGTGTAATTGCCACTTGAATGTATTGCTATTCAGCCACATTAATGCTTTTCTTCTTCAACAAATGAGGATAGTCACTCTAAGGACAACATGATAATGTACACTCACTGTAAGTGTACATTATCATGTTGTATTACAAATGGACCTTATGTTGGTCGGGATATAAGTGCAAAAAAAAAAAGGAACGTTGTCATTTGTGTTTTCAACAGTGCCGAGAGAGATTCCCTCCGCGAAATCAAGCGGGTTATCATTTGTGTTTTGAACAAAGCGGGTTGTCATTTGTGTTTTGAATAGCACCGAGAGAGATTCCCTCCGCGAAATCAAGCGGGTTGTCATTTGTGTTTTCAACAGCGCCGAGAGAGATTCCCTCCGCAAAATCACAGCTACAATTTCTGAGTACGTTGGGTTTATTTTTCTTTTGTCATTATTATTTAATCTGGTATTCAGCTGTTAGAGAGCTAAAATACCCAGAAATGAGGACATATCTGTGTTGAATTTATTGTTAGCGGCTTTGGTTATTTAGAATGCTTCCCCACAATACTTAATTACACAAGGGATAGTCACTGTGAGATGTCCTCATTTGTGACAAGGACAGTCACACATGAGGACATCTCACAGTGACTATCCCTTGTGTAATTGCCACTTGAATGTATTGCTATTCAACCACATTTATGGGCCCGTTTGGACCACGACACATAGTAGCATCTACAGAGAAGAATATCCCAGGTGTAACAAGTTGTAAGAATATACCAACAGTTCTAAGAAGTTCCCTAGCACATAGTAGCATCTACAGAGAAGAATATACAACATGAGGGCAGCCACTGTAAAGACAACATGATAATGTACACTCATTGTATGTGTACATTATCATGTTGTCTTTACAGTGACTGTCCTCATTCAAGTGGCAATTACAGAAGGGACAGTCATTGTGAGATGTCCTCATTTGTGACAAGGATAGTCACACATGAGGACATCTCACAGTGATCGATTGTCCCTTGTGTAATTGCCACTTGAATGTATTGCTATTGAACCACATTAATGCTTTTCTTCTTCAACAAATGAGGCCAGTCACTCTAAAGACAACATGATAATGTACACTCATTGTAAGGACAGTCACAAATGAGGACATCTCACAGTGACTGTCCCTTGTGTAATTGCCACTTGAATTACACAAGGGACAGTCATTGTGAGATGTCCTCATTTGTGACAAGGATAGTCACACATGAGGACATCTCACAGTGATCGATTGTCCCTTGTGTAATTGCCACTTGAATGTATTGCTATTGAACCACATTAATGCTTTTCTTCTTCAACAAATGAGGACAGTCACTCTAAAGACAACATGATAATGTACACTCACTGTAAGGACAGTCACAAATGAGGACATCTCACAGTGACTGTCCCTTGTGTGATTGCCACTTGAATGTATTGCTATTCAGCCACATTAATGCTTTTCTTCTTCAACAAATGAGGATAGTCACTCTAAAGACAACATGATAATGTACACGGGCTGTAAGTGTACATTATCATGTTGTCTTTACAGTGACTGTCCTCATTCAAGTGGAAATTACACAAGGGACAGTCACTATGAGATGTCCTCATTTGTGACAAGGACAGTCACACATGAGGACATCTCATAGTGACTGTCCCTTGTGTAATTGCCACTTGAATGTATTGCTATTCAACCACATTTATGGGCCCGTTTGGACCGCGGCACATAGTAGCATCTACAGAGAAGAATATCCCAGGTGTAACAAGTTGTAAGAATATACCAACAGTTCTAAGAAGTTCCCTAGCACATAGTAGCATCTACAGAGAAGAATATGGGTCAACGAGGTTGACTTCAAAGCCATGCAATCTAATGGTAATAGTAATATCATAATTTGACATACTATCAGAAATACTTCCTAAATAGACTATTCAATCTTATAAGAGATGGATTCATGAGAACTATTATTTATGAAATATGAGTCAATGACTTTAATTAAAAAAATTACACAATCTAATTCTTGTAAAAATATCAAAATTTGACACATTGAAAATACCTTCCAAAAGTATCGTTAATTGATTAATATGAATCACTACTCATGAAATATAATTTTATAAACCTAATCTAAAAACTACACAATAAAAATCTTAATAGCAATATTGTAAGAAACTATTCCCAAAAGCAAGCCTAATAAAATTTGATGAAAATAATTTTTGTTTCACTCAACTTTGACATTCACAACTTCCTCTTTTATTATAATAAGAAAAAAAATGTCTTTTTAGATATACCTCATGAACCATACTCAAATAATCTATCATTTTTCTTCTCAAAAACATATTTGCAGAGCCTGCTTCTTTTACTTGTTTGTACTTTTATCTCTCTGATGGAAAGGGTTCCTTCAGGACACATTTTTCCAAGTTCACTGCTTGAGATATTTGAGGAGGGTTCCCCTGCTTGAGTATCCATCCAACCCATATTCGAGTAGTTCTACAATTGCACAGTCTAAATTAATAATACTGACAATTGAATGACGAATGATGATACATAGAATTGATATAAACTAATCCTAAAAACACTAAAACATTATTAATATATTTATATTTCATAAATAAAATTGATATAAAAGATTTGGAAAGATACATTAAAAAATAGAAAAACAGTAATTTATAATAGAAGGAAACTTAAATTGCTATTTAAAAAAAAAACAAGAGTCTTAAATCTTATCATTTTGTTTCATTATCATCCATAAGTACACACCTCTAGCATAATAATTATATTTTACCACCCATAAAATGAAAAAAAGATTTTCACAAGAGAAATTGAAGCTAGATTATAAAAATGAACCATCTTATTGGAAACTGGAACTGTTATCATACCCAAAAGGACTACAAAATTTCACCTTATCATACCCAGATTGTTGCTTTGCCTGGCGGAGGGAAATTTGATCAGTAAAATTGACACAGAGTATGTTGTCTCCATTGTCATGCTGGATAACAAAACACCAACTTTAATGGGCATGTACTGTCCCTTGTGTAATTGCCACTTGAATGCATTGCTATTTGATGCAGGGGCATCCCTAATGCAAGCCAAAGACACCATGATTGAAGGAAGTTGCCATGAAGCCAAGGAGTCAAATCCTATCAATTGGAACATAAGATTTTCACCTTGGAGCTTTGAAGGATTGACTGGTGAAAGGTCCTTTTGATTGACAAATCAGAGTCTTTTTGAATGACAAATCAGAGTCTTTTTGAATGACAATAAATTAGAATAGGAGTTTTAGATGTTTTCTTGGTTTGTAATAAATATTAAGGATTGATTTTATCTCCTTATAAACATCCACTTGTTGGACACAAGACCCCTTGGTGACTTATAAACCTTGGGCATCTTTTGAGTCCTTGGATGAAATGAGCATAGTAAGTGTTTATTAGGTGTCTTTTAGATGTTGTTAAGAAGTTTGAAGGTCCAAAATAACTTTAATAAGGTTCCTAAAGTTTCACAACACATTTTTAACCTTCTCGGCAAAGTTGTTTGCAAAGTTGTAATGCAACTTTAAAAGTTGCTTAGCAAAGTTGACATTTGTTGGATAAACTGTTCTAACCACCTAGATGGTTGAACCAACGTTTGGAGAGCCTATTTTAGGCTTCAAATGGTCGAAGACAGACAAAGAACCAGTATTGTAATCATTTTGCTTTCATAAAAAATAAAAATAACCCTGTTTTAGTGCATTTCTGGTGAAAAACGAACTCTGTACTGCTGTACAGATGGTGGTTGGATGATAAAATTTGCCTGGAAGTTGTAATAGTGACATCTGATGCTTTGGAAGTTGGTTTGATTGATTCTCTTTGTTTTATATCTAAGTTATTTCAAATTTTCTGTGCATTGTTTACAAACCCTCATTTTCAGGGTTTGACTGATGTAAAGACCTTAACTCACGTTTCAACCATTGGAATTCCTTCTTCCTTGGTGGAATGAGAGTTAAGGATGTATATTTGTATATTCTAAAAGCCCTGACTACTCTGCATCACTATTGAACCACATTAATGCTTTTTTCCTTCAACAAATGAGGACAGTCACTGTAAAGACAACATGATAATGTACACTCACTGTAAGGATAGTCACAAATGAGGAAATCTCAGAGTGATTATCCCTTGTGTAATTGCCGCTTGAATACATTGCTATTGAACCACATTAATGCTTTTTTCCTTCAAGTGGCAATTACACAAGGGACAGTCACTGTGAGATGTCCTCATTTGTGACAAGGACAGTCACACATGAGGACATCTCACAGTGACTGTCCCTTGTGTAATTGCCACTTGAATGTATTGCTATTCAACCACATTTATGGGCCTGTTTGGACCATGGCACACAATAGCATCTACAGAGAAGAATATCCCAGGTGTAACAAGTTGTAAGAATATACCAACAGTTCTAAGAAGTTCCCTAGCACATAGTAGCATCTACAGAGAAGAATATACAACATGAGGGCAGCCACTGTAAAGACAACATGATAATGTACACTCATTGTATGTGTACATTATCATGTTGTCTTTACAAGGATAGTCATTTGTGACAAGGATAGTCACACATGAGGACATCTCACAGTGATCGATTGTCCCTTGTGTAATTGCCACTTGAATGTATTGCTATTGAACCACATTAATGCTTTTCTTCTTCAACAAATGAGGACAGTCACTCTAAAGACAACATGATAATGTACACTCACTGTAAGGACAGTCACAAATGAGGACATCTCACAGTGACTGTCCCTTGTGTGATTGCCACTTGAATGTATTGCTATTCAGCCACATTAATGCTTTTCTTCTTCAAAAAATGAGGATAGTCACTCTAAAGACACAATGATAATGTACACGGGCTGTAAGTGTACATTATCATGTTGTCTTTACAGTGACTATCCTCCTTCAAGTGGAAATTACACAAGGGATTTGTGTTTTCATTTGTGTTTTCAACAGCGTCGTAACCCTCCGCGAAATCACATCGGGATATAAGGGCAAAACAAACAAGAACGTTGTCATTTGTATTTTCAACAGCGCCGAGAGAGATAAACAAACTTAAAACTCAGACTTAAGAAAGATGAAGGCAATGCTTCAAAAGGCCGATGCCCTAAATACGGGAAAACACAATACCACCATTAAACGATGCCCTAGTCACCGTATCAATGCTGCCAGCTCCGTACCAGTATGCTGACTGCTCACTTTCATCCTGTGATAAAGGTAACTTCATTAATCATACTTGAAATGGCAGCATACGAACTAAAGCTGATGAACATTTATAAACTAAAAGTTTAAAACTACAGATTACAAATGTAGTAGTTTCATACGAAAAGAACTTGATGTCTGAAATTTACCATTAGAAGTATCCAAAGGAATACCACAGTACTGTTGAACTTGGAGAATCGGAGATGATCTACACAGCAAGGTTCAACAGCTGTAAGGACTGTTACACCATCTTTAGCATTTGAATACATTTTCTCCTTGGCTTCTGGTGGATCCTCAAAGACCCCCAATGACGTTTTCCCTACAATTATCAATTGTTTGTCAGTATGAGATATTAATAAATAAACATTAATCACAATATTAGGCAAACAATGTTCTTGATGTCTGAATCTAAATCACAGAAAGCTCTAATAAAGTAGTTCTCAGTTTCACATTAAACTAAGTTTCAATTTCAAATGGTTATAATAATTTTTGCAAGTTATAAGTAGCTGGTTACAGTATATGACATAAAAAGAAAAAAAATCATTTCTATTCTTTTCTTCTTTTTCTCTTTCAACGAAGCTTTTGCACCACACAAATGCATACCAAGAATTTCTCAGGAGGTTTCAAGACCATTGCATACCAAACTTCTTCTCTGTAGATGCTACTGTGTGTCGTGGTCCAAACGGGTCCAAATAGACCTAGTGACTCTAGTAGGTCTCCAAAACCTGTTCTGCAGCAATAACTCTTCAATTTGACAAAGGACCTTATGAACTTATATGTTTTTTGAGTACCCTTTTTGATGTTCTAACAATTCTCCAACTCCCAGACCTTGACTCCACTCCAGCATATCAATGTCCTTATTGAGTCCGCAGACCTAATGCATGCCTTTGGGTGTGGGTTCCAAAACAAGGCATTGAAAATGGGTGCATGAAACCAAGATCAGAGTTTGAAGATGTCCACCATGCTCTAAAGATCTAGATTCAACAAGGTTTGAGGTCCTTTACTTGCCGCTACCCTCTAATCTTGCATAATCCATCAACTCCTAGTCAAGAACATTGAGATTCTTGACCTAGGGCTTGCTCTTGAAATTCTCTGGCTTAGTATCCTGTTCCAAAGCTTTTAAAATATGAAAATAAACCCCCTTAACTTGCATTTTACAAAGAACAGAGGATATCCTATGGTTTATTTGCAAGTTAAGGCCATTTGAATGCAATAACCCAAAAAATGAGGGTTTGACAGAACAACAGATAAGAAAAAGGAATAACTTTGATATAAGGTGTCTTGAATCTACCAAATAAACTCTCAAAGCATAAGATATAAATACTCTAACTTCCACACTGGTCTGCCCTCCCTTTCACATCCGTACACTGTACAGTGCTTGAAGGAAATGCACAAAAAAGGCTCTGAAATAGTGGCTCTATCTGACAGAGAGTCCATGCTAGGCTTCATGAATAACCTAGAGCACATTCCTTGTTATGGAGGAAGTTTGAATGGTGAAGAACTTATGGAATGGATAGAGGACCTAGATAACCATTTTGACTACAAGTATCTTATTAATAACCATTTTGACTACAAGTATCTTATGGATAGAGGACCTTGATAACCATTTTGACTCATTTAGTATCTTATTGAGCTTCACTTTGTTTCGAGAATATAGTTTAATATTCTCTACTAAACAGGGCCAACCACGTGAAGGTGGAAGCTCATTTGGCCCCACCCCCCTCCCCCTAACATCACTCTACATTCCCCGTTAACATCTAACATTCATTCATTCTTTCAATTATTAATAAAATGTAACATTCAATCAATATCACATGATAACATTCATTAACACATTAGATTCGTTAACACACAACATTCATCAATATGAAAATAAACACATAATTCATGAACATTCATTAGCACATAATTAAATTCATTGAGACATAAAATTCAGTCATTATCAATTAAGGTATTTAGATGACAATCATTTCTTTTTTCTCTTTCTAATTTTTTTTTCTATGTAAGCTCTAAGAGGAGCATCAGTGTTATCATCAATACCCCCCTCATCAGTTGTTTTGTTCTTTGTTCTTGATGATCTCAAATTCCTATGCTGCTGCAAAGGGGGGTCCTCTACAATAACAAATAAAAGAGTTAAATTTAAAATATTTAATTATAATTGTTACAAGTATTTAATTATTTTAAAGAACATAACTGTGGCGCTCTTTAATTACCTGATCTGGCCACATCATTTTGTCTAGACTCAACCTCAACATGCTCATGAGCACCGACCCCTCGATCCTCTACAGTTGCTATACAAAATGTTACATTAATCCAAACACCAATTGTAATTACATATAAAAATTTTAATAGCAAATGTATACCTCCACCACTAGGATGCACATCATGCGAACCTTCATTATGCATAGATTGTGTAGAAGGATTGTCAGGCTGCATTCCAATATCCTACACATTGTTATCATTGCTTTCTTAAAACAGATATACTCACTTTATATTAGAACTTAACATCAAATAGACTAATTGGTAAAGTATTCAATTTGAAATAAATTTCATTTAGCTTATTTACCTGTGGCTCAGATGCATCATTATTTGAACCTTGCACACTGATTTCAGCTCGTAGCCGTTCAGCCACGGCTCTATAGCCTTGTTGGAAGCCAATTCTCTTGTCCTCTTCTGTGAGGCATCTATTGAACTCTGACCCCTACATTTTTTCTTGGTATGGTGAATTTTACTTGCATTGTTTGATCAAAAAAAATTTCCTTGCAATATATAAAAAAATTGATACAAGTTTTCATTTACTAATACTTACAACTCGTGCTTGAAGTTTGGAAAAACCACCAGAGCCGAGCTTGTGTGTCCCGTGCTTTTCTAATCTTGCCTTTGTTGCCTTTGATGTGTCAGGCAATCTATGAAAAGTTTGAAATATGTTAGAGACCAGTATAGGAAAAATTTAGAGGTTAATTAGTACATAATTACATTCTCAAAAGTATCACATACCTTGCTCTACTCTCTACTGGCGTAATTCCTTTTTTCATGTCGGCTTTATACTTTCCATCCAAAATCAAACCCTGCCACTCAGCCTCAAGAACACAGGACGGACGCTCGTGCCTTGGGTTAACCTCTAAATATTTCCTATACTGGTCCCTAATATACTTCAAACATAAACCAGCTCTTTCAAGGAGCTTGTTTCTCTCGAATGCACGAGGTCCAAAAAGCTAGGTCATACTATGTACAAGATCATCCTTCAACTTTTTATCTTGGTTATTCCACCTTTTAAGTTAAAAAAAACATGTTAGACTCATAAATGAAGAGAAGCTACCTTTAATATAGTTCAAGAAATTGATGAAAAGGAAAACTATTCTAGCAATGATATGAAATCAAAATAGTGGTTTGGGGTTTTAGTTAGGATATGATGTTCCACCATGTACGTATGGTGGGCCCGAATATCCGCAAACACTCATCACCAAGTTTTCGCCAAAAAATATCATTCCCTACAAAATAATCATGGGATCATTAGTCGATGAAGAGTTATCAAAAACTAAATTACTATTATATCACTATAGAATAATAATAACTTTAAAGTACCTAGAAGTTTGGATACTTTTAAGGGAACGCCTTCATCGTCGCTGATGATCAATACGCAATCCTTCACCGTTCCCGTACTAGGAACATGGGAACATCCAGGAAATGATGTTGCATCGGGACTTGTTGCATCTCCTATTGCAAAAAATGAAAACCATTATCAAATGCCTCCAAGAAATAATACTTCAAGGGAAATAAATTGGTGCAGAGCACCCATGGCACAAACACAATCAAGGGATCTACATCGTAAACACATAACACTTAAACACATAACAAAAGAGAGAAAAAGAGGGATTTGTGTACCAGTAGATGGTGCAACAGTTGGTGCATTTAGGCTGTGTGTTGTTGACATGGCAGTCAGCAAGACATTTGTGGCTGTCCTGGATGGAGGCGGCATTGTCATATCATCATGAAAAGGAGCTGAAGAATAAAATTGTTAGAGCATGCATAAATATAGAACGCGTGGACTAGCATGGACAAGATTGTTAGAGCATTAAAAAAAAAGATTGTTCGAGCATGTATTGTCAATGATTATGATCATTCCTATATATATTCAGTGGAAAACACAAGTGGGGAATGGAACATGTGATCTACCTGAACCACTTGCAATACCGGCCTCATCATGGGAATGGGGTTCAAAATTACGCAAATAACTCTGTAAAGACAATGCATCCATATTTTAATTAATGTCATAAAAGAGCATAACATAAAAACCATTATTGAACTCTTGTAATAATTAAAAATTTCATTAATACTTACTTTAAAGTTTTCAGAAGTGCGCAACAACTCAGCTGCCCTGTCTTTTATTTCCTGAGTCTGAGGATGTATGGATACCAAACATAGAAGTTCTTTCCCAATTTTCTTTAGCAGCTTTTTAATGGAACCGATCGGGTCATCGGTCTCTACTAAATCAATAAAAAAAGGGTCCACAAGGGGGGACTCCTGAGGGACTGCAGGTTGCTTTCCCTCTCTCCGACCACCGGCCCTCTGTGACAACAATAGTATTAGTATTATCAAAATTACTCCAAAACAATGAAGAAAATAACATTAAAAAAAATAACATTTTGCTTCTATCTAGTTTGCACAATTACAATGAATTTTACCTGCTCATGTGTAGATGAGCTAGGAATATCATCACCATCACCTTCGGGCGGTTGCTCCATATTGTGCCCCTGTGTCAAAGATCAAGTATAAAAATGTTAGCCAAAAATTTAATAACTAAATGGTATGTTGGAGTCATTGATTAGAAGTTGGTTTAATAGTATGTACCACCCCCATGATAGTAGCCTCGTTTGTATCTATGTGGTTCAAATTGTAATCAATAAGCAGCTCTTCCCCTGCACGTATTGATTTTATCGCACAGATGAATACACGATTTCCCTCGCGCGCCTCAAATATGCAATTGGGTTGCTTTATAGTTGACCCAGGTCGTGTACTATTTATAAAACCCACAATATTCCCTGTTGCTTTTGGCCTTCCATCAATGTATATAGCCACACTTTTACTTTGATTATTGTCTTGCTGTTGTATATAATTTGCCGAGAGTGCATACCTACGCATACTTTTTTTATATTGAACAATATGCATCCAACTTTTGTAATCGTAACATGGTCCAACATACTCCATCAATTCAGAAACTTTTTTGTAAGACACCTTTATGCCATCCATAGAAAATAGGCCCAAACCATGTAATGATGATGGTGCTATGCGATATATCCTCTCATTAACACAAAAATCAATGTTTATTGGAGGAAGTTCCTTGGGTACCCAATGTTTCTGTAGATGTTGGTACCTCAAGGGCACCTCGATGTCGCCTTTCGTTTCATCATCATAAGAACATGACCCCCCTTGAGCAAGGAAAAATTTCATGTGTTTATTGAATTTCCTTCTAGTCCTTTGACCTCTAGTTAATCTCCCTATTCTAGATAAACTGCATGTCTCACTTTCCTCTTCTATTCCTATATTTCCCTCACTCGAGGAAGACACTTCTGACAAATACCTATTTGCTGGTACCTGCAAATGGGAGAGATCTTAGAAGACATCAATCTTACTATTGATAAGTGTATTAAATAGACTTTCTATAAGGTGTATTGACTTATACCTGTCGATCCATGAGACTGTGCGGGATGCTCTTGAAAGGGGTTCAATTTCCTGCAAATGTAATTCAATTATCGTGAGCATAATCACATCATAATCATAATCACATCCATCATAAGCATCACATAAAAATTAAAAACATTAAAACGTACACATTATAACACTTATAGCTTTTAAATAGATAATGAATAAACTATGTAACCATTTAAGACAAATATATTTCTATCAAGAAATGAATATTAAATACATTAAGGATTGATGGCATACCTTTAAATTTCATCATCATCATCCTCATCATCATCATCATCATCATCATCATCATCCTCGTCATCGTCGTCATCATCATCATCCTCGTCGTCGTCGTCGTTGTCGTCATCATCAACATCATCATCATCAACATCAACATCATCTTCATCATCATCATCAGTAGCAGCATCATCTTCTTCTTCTTCTTCATGAAAATTTGTCTCAGGAACATCATCCAATAATTGTCGATCGTGATCATCATCTACATCATCTTCTACTTCTTCGGTATCTTCTTCTTCCATCGCATTATACTTTATCGGCCTTCCTCTCGGTTCATGTCTAACAACAAATGACCAACCCAGTTTATGTGAAACCTCTGAGTAAAATACCTGTTCACATTGGCTTGGAAGAATATAGGGCTCATCCCCAACTGGCTCAAACGACCTTGTATTAACCATTGTAAATCCATTATCATGTTCAATAACAGTTCTATTAGGATCATTTGGATTAAGTCGTAGCCTGTACCATTTGACAACGAAGAGTACTAATTTGAAGGAACTAAAGTTGCACTCAAATATATCATCCAAAATGCCATAGTATTGATTTTTAGACTCTTGAGGATCTAAGTCATTTCTAGATGAAATATTAGTCACTTGAAAGACTGCAGTTATTCCAGAATCACAAGTTTTCTTCGTGTCATCCAACACTTTGACTCAAAATTTTTGACCATTACAGAACATACCCTTGTGGTGTTTAACCTGCAATAATATGTGAAACATGTCAAAATTATTATATCGTGAGTTGATAAACATACGGGTGATTAATAATTTTGTACGTACCTGGAAATCTCTTAAACCATATGCTAAATCTATTTCCCTTTGCGTAACATTAGAATCTCCATTACGATGAGCTTCTTTAACCAATGAAGATACACCTTCCCATGTTAATGTGTGACCAGAATGTTGACATCGTTCAATCCATACCATCATCCAATCAAGATTGTTTGCAATATACAAATGTAGTGCATCCCACTCTCGAGCAACTGTACAAAAAAAAAATAGACGACTTACAACCGATTTATTTTGAAGATTAAGAAATAATTTATTACAATAACATCTTATAATTTATTACCTGTCACTTTCCTCAATCTACCTTTCCCCATCAAGTACTCCCCTTTGAATTTTTTAAAAGGGTCGAGATCCCAAATGCGATCTACATGGATATTTGAAGCAAACTTAGGAAGATATTCAGTAATGTACACCATAGTCTGGTATACCATGTATCCCTCTACCATAGAACCCTCAGGATGTGCTCTTTGTCGAACCAAAGCCTTCAAAGATTTCAAGTGCCTCTCAACCATCCACATTGACCTAGTGTGTGCAGGTCCACACAATTCAATCTCCTCAACTTGGTGTATGAGGTAGTGTTCTTGTGCATTGAAAAAAGTTGGAGGTAGACACTTTTGCATTTCACACAATAAATGAGGAATTCTTCTCTTCCAATAGTTTATATCTTCTTTATGGATTTCTTTAGATGACAACCACCTACATTAAGAGATTCAAGTCACAAAAAATATATAAATACGAGACTTTACAAAATAATATACAATAGATTACATAGCAAGAAAAACAAATCGCGAATATAATAAATATATACAACAAATTGAATAGATATTACTGCTTACCTCATGTATTTTCCAAGATCATATATCACTTGTTTGATGTTATTGTTGAAGTGCTCTGGGAGAGATAGAGGTAGCACGTACTGCAGTAATTATAAACCAATCATTTCATTATTTTCTAACATAACATAATGAATAGTACACGTAGTTTATGAATATATTGTAAATACAGAAGAACATAACTTACCTTGATGAAAGTATGCCAATCATGCGTTTTGAGCCCTGGCCCAAATTCACTTTTCTTTGATATGAGATTGCTTATGTTCCCAGCAAATCCTGTGGGAAATCGAATTTTTCATATGACTTCTTTTATGGCATCACTTTGCTGCTCCGTTAATAACCAAGGAAGGGCACTTATATTAATCTGATCTCTATTGCTATTTGAGTGAATGAAATTCTTCAGTGCATGATTGGATTCATGAATGTCATTACAAATTTTGACAATTTTTTCTTTGTCACGCCTTCCATCCAGTATTTTCCACAATGTCTCTGTTATATTCTTTCCAACATGCATAAGATCAAACAAATGCACAATTTGTAGGTCCTCGTAGTAGGGCAACCTACTAAATTGTCTGGGATAGCTTTTTAGTCCCTTTGGAAGGTTGTCAGTAGTGCCTTGACGACCTTCACGATCATCAATTACATAATTAGTAAACAAAAATCACAATAGAAATATATAAATTACAAACATAAACCATTAAGTGGAACGACATTACCTCGACGATTAATTCTATTATATTCCAACTTCCATAGGCGAGGTGTCATTCTTCGTGGCTTTGATGTAGTCTCTTCTTTCCCATTGAAAAGATGTTTTTCCATACTTCGATACTTATGATTCCTGTGGAGGAAGTGTCTGTACTCATCAAACACATGCTTTCCTAAACTTTTTGAATGACGAGATTTCATCTTTGGACCACAAACTGGACATGCAAATTTTCCCTTTGTTTGAAGACCTACAAGATAATGATATAATTGGATTATTAAATATGTTGATTTTTATAATTAGAATTATCATGCGCAATTTGAATTCACTATAACATACCACAAAAATGTGTTAGCCCTGGGGCATCATGTATTGTCCATACAAGTATTGCATGGAATTGAAATTGTCTTTGTCCTATTGGTCTAGACACGTCATACATAGTGACACCGTTCCATAACTCCACCAACTCGTCAATAAGAGGCTCAATATATACATTCATATCTTTAACTTGATATTTACCTACTTGAATGAACAGTAACATTACATAATTATTGTGACCATTTTACTGTAAGATTTGTAAGTACATGTAAATTAATAACTATCAAATGATAAAATACCTGGAACAATCATTGCCAACATAATGTGCTCCCTCTTTATTGACATCCACGGAGGAATGTTATTGTTGATAACAAAAACAGGCCACACCGAGCAAACAGATCTCATCTCTCCAAATGGATTGACACCATCCGCTGCCAATGAAAGCCTGAGATTACGAGGTTCTTCTTTGAAGTGTTGCCACTTTTCCTCTATGTGCATAAATGCCGAACCATCCGCAGGGATTCAAATAATTTCATCTCGACTTCTATTGCGTGCATGGTAATCCATAAATTGTGCCAAGCTAGTACACCTGAATAATTGTCGCATCCGTGGAATAATGGGGATGTAACGAAGAACCTTGTGAGGCACCTTTTTTGTTATTCGATCTGTTCGATATCTACTCATATGACATACAGGGCATTGTGTTGCAAATTCATGTTCTTTATAATATATAATATGATCATTGGGACAAGCATGTATTGCTTGATACTCCATTCCAATATCTTTCATAATAGCAGATAATTCTCGATATGAGTGAGGTAGAATATTTGATGGTGGTAACAAAAACTCGCCTATCAATCTACAGCAAAAAATATAAGTTGTTAATATAAACAATATTAGTGGTACATTATTCACCCTTTGTTAACTATAAAGACATATATGACATACCTTAACATACGTGACATTGTTATGTTGGATAAACCATTCATAACCTTCAAGTTCAACAACAACAATACAGCAGAGAGAAGAGTTGTTTGGGAGTCTTTGTATAGGGGCTCGTATGCCTTCTCAAGTAGAGGTACATCAAGGCTATCATCATCATCATGATCAGATCCGCTTGGACTAAATGTGTCATGGATCAATGTATTTATACCATCATCTTCAATTGTGTTTTCTGGCGCATGATCGTCATCTTCCATGGGATCATTATCTTCACCTTGGATATTCGCACCCCCATGTTCCTCCATATCATGTACTTCCCTGGGGAGATCAACCTATATAAAATTGATTAACATAAATAAACCATGATCTTCAACTCATCATCAAGTGATTTCATATGTATATAAATTGTTAAAATGATATAATGAACAACTTACCAGTGGATGATAGTCATGCCCCCCTTCAATGTGACCATTCTCCCTACAATGTCTCTTAACTGTTTTGATTAGCAATCTTCTACGGTTTAAGCCCTTACAAATTTTGCAGGGACAATAACATTTTCCATCACCTTTTCTTTTCAAGTTAGACCATAATCTAGTGATTGTCTCCCTATTTTGTTCTTCACTTATATTATCTGACATGATCATTCTTTGCAGGAAGCAAAAATTGGGCTATGAAAACTTCGGTCTACAACTTTCAGTGACTAAGCAAAATTGTCAAAAGTACACAAAACATATAAGCTACAAGGCCTTCTTGCTTAGCTCTAGAAGCTCTCTAGCAATCAAAACATATAAGCTACAAGGCCTAACAGCAATTTCAAAACATATAAGCTACAAGGCAAGACATATTACATGACATGGCAAAAGGATTAAAATATACATTAGATTAAAAAATATACAATTTTCAAACCTGAGCGCGCGGCTATAACTCGTGCAATGGTCTTCTTGCTTAGCTTTAGAAGCTCTCCAGCAATCAAAACATATAAGCTACAAGGCCTAATAGCAATTTCAAAACAAGGGTCATCAAAAGAACCAAAAACAATGTGTGCAAACAATACCTTGTGAAGTGGTATAGACAATTAGAAGATGCTACTATGTGCTAGGGAACTTCTTAGAACTATTGGTATATTCTTCTCTGTAGATGCTACTGTGTGCCGTGGTCCAAACGGGCCCATAAATGTGGTTGAATAGCAATACATTCAAGTGGCTTACACAAGGGACAGTCACTGTGAGATATCCTCATGTGTGACTGTCCTTGTCACAAATGAGGACATCTCACAGTGACTGTCCCTTGTGTAATTGCCACTTGAATGAGGTCAGTCACTGTAAAGACAACATGATAATGTACACATACAATGAGTGTACATTATCATGTTTTCTTTACAGTGGCTGCCCTCATGTTGTATATTCTTCTCTGTAGATGCTACTACGTGCTAGGGAACTTCTTAGAACTGTTGGTATATTCTTACAACTTGTTACACCTGGGATATTCTTCTCTGTAGATGCTACTGTGTGTCATGGTCCAAACGGGCCCATAAATGTGGTTGAATAGCAATACATTCAAGTGGCAATTACACAAGGGACAGTCACTGTGAGATGTCCTCATGTGTGACTGTCCTTGTCACAAATGATGACATCTCACAGTGACTGTCCCTTGTGTAATTAAGTATTGTGGGGAAGCATTCTAAATAACCAAAGCCGCTAACAATAAATTCAACACAGATATGTCCTCATTTCTGGGTATTTTAGCTCTCTAACAGCTGAATACCAGATTAAATAATAATGACAAAAGAAAAATAAACCCAACGTACTCAGAAATTGTAGCTGTGATTTTGCGGAGGGAATCTCTCTCGGCGCTGTTGAAAACACAAATGACAACCCACTTGATTTCGCGGAGGGAATCTCTCACGGTGCTGTTCAAAACACAAATGACAACCCGCTTTGTTCAAAACACAAATGATAACCCGCTTGATTTCGCGGAGGGAATCTCTCTCGGCGCTGTTGAAAACACAAATGACAACGTTCCTTTTTTTTTTTGCACTTATATCCCGACCAACATAAGGTCCATTTGTAATACAACATGATAATGTACACTTACAGTGAGTGTACATTATCATGTTGTCCTTAGAGTGACTATCCTCATTTGTTGAAGAAGAAAAGCATTAATGTGGCTGAATAGCAATACATTCAAGTGGCAATTACACAAGGGACAGTCACTATGAGATGTCCTCATTTGTGACTGTCCTTACAGTGAGTGTACATTATCATGGTGTCTTTAGAGTGACTGTCCTCATTTGTTGAAGAAGAAAAGCATTAATGTGGTTGAATAGCAATACATTCAAGTGGCAATTACACAAGGGACAATCACTGTGAGATGTCCTCATGTGTGACTGTCCTTGTCACAAATGAGGACATCTCACAATGACTGTCCCTTGTGTAATTCAAGTGGCAATTACACAAGGGACAGTCACTGTGAGATGTCCTCATTTGTGACTATCCTTACAATGAGTGTACATTATCATGTTGTCTTTAGAGTGACTGTCCTCATTTGTTGAAGAAGAAAAGCATTAATGTGGTTCAATAGCAATACATTCAAGTGGCAATTACACAAGGGACAATGTCATGAGCCGTGACATATTGAACTTAGTATAATAATAAAATGATTAGATGATATATAATAATCTATTATTAACGGTATATAACAATAATATATAATTATTATCAAAAGATAATAATAATATATAGTTAGCATAATAAGTAATATGTTAATTAAATAATATTAAAATATTAATAAATAATATAATTATGATTATAATTATAATATAAATTAATAATAAATAATTATTAATAAATTATATATATTATATTATAATAATATATTAAGTAATAATATTAAATCAATTATTGATATAATAATTTTAATATATAAATAATATTAATAAACCTCTCAATATAAAACAATATGTTATCACTATAATAATATTTATTATAATATTATTAATATTACTAACATCATTAATTATAATATTTAATAATAACAATAACATTAATAATAATAATAATAATAATAACGTTTAAAGCAATATCGAATATCTGTAATCGATATACATCTACATTAAACACCTGCATTATCTATCACGATGAGGAACGAAGAAGTGATACAACAATCACTAGTCATTACACATCGATACCATGAGAGGATGATTAATGAACCAAATACTATGAAGTCAAGATCAACATGATATGAATAAGGGATAGGTCGCTATGTGTTTCAGAAGATGTATTGATAAGCAAGAAGGATAACCATTCATATATTATAAATAATCATTAATTGCACAAGTTTAGACAATGACATATCCGATAAAGCAATATCAAACATGAAGACCCGCTAGCAAATATGCACCATCACTTCCTATGTTATCATGACAATAACATAAACTAGATTGAATTCTACTATCTATATCAATAGACACCACATAGGAGGATATCGACTAAAGGATTGAAAGATTATCGATTGTCTGAGATAAACCACATCTTGTAGAAACAAAAAAGCATCAGTGATTATATCACAAGCTATTGATGAATGAGGCATCAGTCATGGATAATAAGTACAATGTATCCTTAAGTATTAACAGGTATGGAAGTCAATTTGAAGATCAAACTCCATTACCAGCAATCAACCAATAAATGGACAATTATCAAAAAATGATATCGACTTATATCAGAGTAGAAAGATTGGATATCATCATAACAATATGGGATAAGGCAAGAGTTAATATCGATTGACTAAATACTAATGATAGTTAGACCAAACTAATAAAAACACAATGGATGTTAACTACTGGTTGCACTACCAATTAGGGAAGATTACCTTCATAAAAAGATTTGATATTGAGTCAATCTGGGAGTTATCTATGATCAGAAAATAATGAAATAATATTATGTGAACTGTCGGATTATGGAAAGGTGTGCTTAACAAAGGGACATGGAGGAAGAAACAAGACACGTCTCATTCATAGCATCTCTTCATTTGTTAAAGACAATATAAGAATGCATTCTCGTCAATCACTCAAGGCATCATTAGAACTTTATTTACTTATCCATATTTGGATATACTCAATAGAGCATCTGCCTTTGGCAGTTTGGTTTCAAGTTTATCATTGCAGATCAGAGACAACACCATGATTGCACAGATAGAAAGGATAGTCAGAAACAACATCAATATTTGAAGTTGCAAGCATATAATTCAGAATCTGAAATAGCAACATATCACTCATAGCGATATTACACATTTGCATAATTACATCATCATATCAGACACAGCAAATACATTGCTGTAAGCAATACTTATTGATTGTATATCGATATTGTTTATATCAGACATACCATCATTATACTATCACTATAAGTGATAGGAAACATCATACTCATAGCATATTTCATATCATTATATCCGACAGTGCTATTAAACATATTGGTATCAATATCATCTTGCACACATATTGTGATTGAATCTGAAATAGCGGTTGATATCTTAAGTAACCTCCATTACTTAGTTTAATTGTAAGTATCTGATAGAGTAAGTCTGAGAAGTGGAGTAATTGTTCCTATTTTCCAAGTTAGCCAAAAAGGGGACATTACAGACAATCACTGTGAGATGTCCTCATGTGTGTCTGTCCTTGTCACAAATGAGGACATCTCACAATGACTGTCCCTTGTGTAATTCAAGTGGCAATTACACAAGGGACAGTCACTGTGACATGTCCTCATTTGTGACTGTCCTTACAGTGAGTGTACATTATCATGTTGTCTTTAGAGTGACTGTCCTCATTTGTTGAAGAAGAAAAGCATTAATGTGGTTCAATAGCAATACATTCAAGTGACAATTACACAAGGGACAATCACTGTGAGATGTCCTCATGTGTGACTATCCTTGTCACAAATGAGGACATCTCACAATGACTGTCCCTTATGTAATTCAAGCGGAAATTACACAAGGGACAATCACTGTGAGATGTCCTCATTTGTGACTGTCCTTACAGTGAGTGTACATTATCATGTTGTCTTTAGAGTGACTGTCCTCATTTGTTGAAGAAGAAAAGCATTAATGTGGTTCAATAGCAATACATTCAAGTGGAAATTACACAAGGGAAAATCACTGTGAGATGTCCTCATGTGTGACTTTCATTGTCACAAATGAGGACATCTCACAATGACTGTCCCTTGTGTAATTCAAGCAGCAATTACACAAGGGACAGTCACTGTGAGATGTCCTCATTTATGACTATCCTTACAGTGAGTGTACATTATCATGTTGTCTTTAGAGTGACTGTCCTCATTTGTTGAAGAAGAAAAGCATTAATGTGGTTCAATAGCAATACATTCAAGCGGCAATTACACAAGGGACAGTCACTGTGAGATGTCCTCATTTGTGACTGTCCTTACAGTGAGTGTACATTATCATGTTGTCTTTAGAGTGACTGTCCTCATTTGTTGAAGAAGAAAAGAATTAATGTGGTTCAATAGCAATACATTCAAGTGGCAATTACACAAGGGACAATCGATCACTGTGAGATGTCCTCATGTGTGACCTTTGTGAAGGCAAGTGCCAATTTGTACCCAAGTTACCAATATTGTGGCAAAAGTGGGAATGAAGCATTTAGGGGTCAAATTGGGCAAAGAAGTGTAGAAGTGGCCTATGTGAGGTCTAAATAGCCTAACTAAGTCATGGTTAGGGTCTTATGGTGTTTGAACAATAAGTTTTGAACCAAAATCCCAAAGGTTGTAACAAGTTGTCAATGTTGTCATTCACAACATTGACAACATTTGTGCAAGGGAGCATTTTCGAGTAAGATGGTTATGTAACTATATGAAACCATTGAATTAGGCATCAGATCAACTATAAGAGGCCTCCATCGATCTGTGCAAAAGGTTGGGGGGAAAAACATTTGGAATTAAGAAGATTTGTAGAGTAACACAGTTTTAGTGAATTCTTGAGTTTTTTTGTTTCTTTGTTTTCAGTTGATTAATGGATTAGATAGCTCGCAGTGTCTATTGGAAAAGTTAGTACAAGTTGTTTTTTTATTCTATGTTGTGTTTTTTTTTGAGTTTTGAAGCATTCCAACTAGTTTGTTAATTCTTTTGTTAAGTACCCTATCATTGGTTTGAACCAGGCAGGTTGAACAAATGGAGTCTTAGCTCATCATTCCATTGTCAATTTTGTACGGGCTCTTGGAATGGGTGAGGAGACTCCATGTACTATATGTTTGGAAGGAGGGGCCCTGGGAAGCTCATTTTCTATGTTTGCAATGATGTCCTAGGTGAGTCAGTTGAGCACAGTTAGGGATGACAAATCATTACAAGAAGATTACAACAAGTTGAATGCATTGGTTGCTTCAACTAAAATCTCATGGAGAGGTAGACACACATCTAAAGAAGCCCCAAGTCAAATTAGAAGATTGGGTGAGTTTCTTTGGCTGCTAAGAAAACAAACTCTTAGTCAGACTGTCCAAGTTGTGTCAAAATACTTGTTTTCAGGCATGGCTGTAGCAGTTGGTGTACAAAAAATCTAGGAGGAGAAGACCTTAGATATCTTGGAGTTCTCAATAAAGGGCATCTGAATCCTAAGCCCTTTAGGTGGCTTAATATAAACAAAAAGGCTTGACAAAGGCCTAATTGCTAGTAGCCTATTTTTGGGTGCAATTGGCATGCATGGTTTGATGAACCGGATTGAAGTACTGATGAAAAGTATAGGTGAAGGAGTAATATTGAAACCAATAGAGGTCCTAGTGGCCAGCCTCTCCATGGAGTAAAGTTCTAGTTGAATGTGTTTCAATTTGTGAAGACAAGACTAGGAGTGTCCTAGTAGCTAGATTGGTATTGAGCAGAGTTCGTTGTATTTCTTGTTGGTGTGCACTAGTTGAAGGAGTGGGATCTTGGGTAGAGATACCTAAAGAGTGTAGGGATAGTTAAGTACCCTATCAAGTCAAAACATTGGCCTAAAGAGACCCTAGTGAAGGATAGGGAGTGAGCAAGACAAAGTGTTACATCAATTAACAAGATCATTTTTTGGTAATTGTGTACATTATCATGTTGTCTTTACAGTGACTGTCCTCATTTGTTGAAGAAGAAAAGCATTAATGTGGTTCAATAGCAATACATTCAAGTGGAAATTACACAAGGGAATATCACTATGAGATGTCCTAAGTGTGACTGTCCTTGTCACAAATGAGGACATCTCACAGTGACTGTCCCTTGTGTAATTGCCACTTGAATGAGGACAGTCACTGTAAAGACAACATGATAATGTACACAAGTACCGTGAAGGTAGTCGCAAGTTAGGGCTATTTCATTGCATACCCGAAACAATGAAGACATTACAGTCCACAAAACGTTTGTGCTTGAAAGATGAACAAATAAAATTAAACTTCTAAATAACCAAAGCCGCTAACAATAAATTCAACACAGATATGTCCTCATTTCTGGGTATTTTAGCTCTCTAACAGCTGAATACCAGATTACATAATAATGACAAAAGAAAAATAAACCCAACGTACTCAGAAATTGTAGCTGTGATTTCGCGGAGGGAATCTCTCTCGGCGCTGTTGAAAACACAAATGACAACGTTCTTGTTTTTTTTGCCCTTATATCCCGATGTGATTTCGCGGAGGGTTACGGTGCTGTTGAAAACACAAATGACAACGTTCCTTTTTTTTTTTGCCCTTATATCCCAACAACATCGCAATTGCAAGTTAGGGCTGTTTCACTGCATACCCGAAACAATGAAGACGTTACGGTCCACAAAACGTTTGTGCTTGAAAGATGAACAAATAAAATTAAACTTCTAAATAACCAAAGCCGCTAACAATAAATTCAACATAGATATGTCCTCATTTCTGGGTATTTTAGCTCTCTAACAGCTGAATACCAGATTACATAATAATGACAAAAGAAAAATAAACCCAACGTACTCAGAAATTGTAGCTGTGATTTCGCGGAGGGTTACGGCGCTGTTGAAAACACAAATGACAACGTTCTTGTTTTTTTTGCCCTTATATCCCGATGTGATTTCGCGGAGGGTTACGGCGCTGTTGAAAACACAAATGACAACGTTCTTATTTTGTTTGCCGTTATATCCTGATGTGATTTCACGGAGGGTTACGGCGCTGTTCAAAACACACATGACAACGTTCCTTTTAAATTTTGCGCTTATATCCCGACAATGTCGCAATTGCGACAGTGACAAATGTATTGTCGTCGCAAATTGCGACGGTGTCGGGCTATATTTGAAAAAAAAAGAGCAAAACCACATGACATTTGCCTGCCGTCGCAAATGGCCGTCGCAATTTCACCCCAAATGTATTAGTGTCAATATTTTAAAATTCAATCTCCTCTTCATTTGAAATAACATTTATGGGTGGACCAAAGGCCTCACCTTCACTAATATTTAACATACCTTATCTCCTCTTCCTATGAATTTTTGTATCTCTTTGAATATAAGCTTAATTTTTTTCAGTGATCGCTACTCACTATTATAGCTCCAAAAAGATGATAATAATTTCCAATGAACAATTTCTGGAAAAAATGCTTGAAAAAGTCTAATTCTATTCCTTATCTGAAAGCCCATGTTTTTTGCATACAAAAAGAGTGTAGGGACCATTGGAATGAGAAAAGTGACCCTCTACCCAATTTCTTTTGCTAGGTATTAGATATCTTATGTGTTTGATATGGCCTCCAAAATTTAACAATGGTATTCAAAATGTATCATTGGTGCCATTTTGTAAAGGTATGAACTATTGGGTCTATATATGATATATAAATTTTTTATATAAAAATATAGTTCATTAGAGAGAGAGAGAGAGGGAGAGAGAAAGGGAGAGAGAAAGAGAGAGAGAGAGAGAGAGAGAGAGAGAGAGGCTAGCAAATTGTGTTATGCTAGGTGATCTATGGGGAGAGAAAAAAAGATGAGTAGAAGGCCTAAAAAATTATGTTATTCTTAGTTCCACTCATCTCAAAGAGAGATGATAATTTATGGTCTAGAAAACTATGTTATATTCTAGTCAACTCTACCTTGAAAAATTTGCGCACAATAGTGGCTTAAATTTTTTTTGTGCATAGAGGAGAATTAAATTTTTTTTGTGCATAGAGGCATCTTAAGGATCAATCTTGTGGATCCATGAAAAAAGATGTTTCATATATATTACAAGGTAATTTGTATGTATTCTCTCCTCCTTATGATGGAAACTTAGGAGACATAATAAGGAAATAGAATCAAGGATACCTACTTCCAACAACAAGAAGATATCCTTAAAACAATAATGTATTCCATAAAATTAGCTAAGTGGGTTGACTCTTATGAGCTAAGAAAATAGATAATCATGAAAGGATATCCTACTTGTGGTAAGAGATCTTAGCTACAAGACATATACCTTCAAGAGGAGATCTTCAACAAAGATAAAATCTTCTACATAAAGAGAGGGGAAGATATCAAGAATGCACTCTTTTATCACCCTATACATAGGTGAAAAGGGATTCTTGATGAAGGATAACATACTTTGAAATGAAAATTAAGGAAAATTTATTATTAGAAAAATAGTTTTACAAATAAAGAAGAGGTTGTGATCAAGGATGCACACCTCTTGTATAAGAGATAATCTTGAATCAAAATGAAAAATTATTTATATATAAATAATGTCGCAAGATAATAAAAAATGACACTATACTAAGGAAAGTAGATCCTTAGAAAAAGAGAGGAAAAAAAACATGAAACCTTGCCCCCTAAGTGTGAAGGAAAGGTAAAATATTTGATGCATCTCTGATGATAGTTACTTCATAATAGATATACAATTCAAAGAAAAATAAGTTGCAAACTAGATAGAAATCCTAATGTAAAACAAACATATTTATGCTAGGAAAGCTATCATATTATAAAGTAAGCAAGTCATAGAGGAAAGAGATGAATGATATAAATGATATGAATTATTATTTAGTGATATACATGCCCTTTGAGGCATAAAAAATATTTTTAAGAAAATATATTAGTAACTTCATGAAACTATGTCATACCAAAAAGGATTTACCTTCATAAAATAATACAAATACATTAAAAGATGATGAAAAGGAGAAATAAAGAAGTATGCCACAATATGCCTACTTAGTGATCAACCCAATTATACCATATATGCACTTCCAAACAAGGAAGAAATCTTTAAAAGGATATCAATCTCAATAAGGAGGAAGATACTAAACAACACATCCATACATGGGAGGACATCATAGTACGAAAGGGATGATAAAAAAAGAGGTAAGGGATCCTTGGAAGAATGGGATAGATGAGATAGAAAGAAAAACCAAATATATACCATAAGTGTTAGATATTTTATAATAAACATGCTATTTCAGGAAAGCTTAAAGTTTTAGCTCAGGATGCAAATTTCCTAAAAAATAGAATGTCCTTGCATAAAAGAAAAAAATCGACAAGGGATATTGGATGGGAAGGAATAGAAAAATAGGAAAGTGGATCAAGTATAGACACCTTTTCTATTGCTATGTGAGGGGATACTTGACACATTATTCTCCCTAAGTAGTTTTATATGTAATAGACATGCACTTTGAATTAAGCATAAAGTTTCAAATTGGAATGTCAATCTCCCGAAAAATAGAATATCCTTATGTAAAACAAAAATTGCATGCAAGAAAGGATTCCATCTTATAAAATAAATGAGACAAAAAATGAAAGATGGATCCTTGGGATAAATGAGAGAGTAAATGGAATCCTTTCCCCCCAAGTGAGGAGACAAGGAATAAAGAATATAATGTTGCTCACAAAGTATGATTGTACCTAACATTGCATCACCATAAATGATAACGAGCCTACAAATGATAGGCTAACAATGCCCCATAGTGAGAAGCAACACAATATGGTCATAGATGTTATTTAGAATGATCATGAAAAATGTGCCATTCATTGTTACATGTCATTTTAATGATACCACAATCAATGAATTCTTGAATTTTAAAGTTCAAATCTTGACATTCATTAGTCTTATGGCCATGAATTTGATGGTACATAGAAATGGAAGAATTATGTTGTTTGTGATTTCTATTTTTTCATTTATTTTTCAAAGGAAGAGTAATTAATTTTTCATTAATAATATCAAACAAAATATCCTCTTGTTGTGATAATAAATTAGGAGAAGAATTTGTAGATTGATTGGGAAAATGGAAAGGTTGGAAACATAGAGTTTATTTTGATAAATGTGATATATATTTATCATGATTTTCAATGTTTTATTGCACACATTATATACTATCTCCATCAGGAAGGTTTCATGTATCAGTAAGATAAGAGTATCTTTTAGGTGGAATGGGATTGGAATTTAAAGAGGCCCAGTCAATATCCATGCACTTATCAGAATATGTAATGCTCCATCTAGGAAACCTTGGAACCAAAGGGTAAAACATGCATTAAACCAATTTTTTTTAAACAAGATACCATAGCATAAGTAATATGTAACTAAGTGTATTATAAAATCATCTCATAAATAAGATAACATACATCACATAGATAATAATGCAAATATTACATTTTTTTATACAAGTGGAAGTCTTACAACACTTCCAATGATTCCCAATCCACCAACAACTACATACTTGGGATGGAGAATACATGTCCTAGGGGTTTCTCTTCAAGAATCCAGACATCATCCATGGACCACAAGAGGCTAGGCCAACAATAACTCATGTATACACTAGGAGGAGACTAATTTCCATCCTCAATCCATATAGTTGATATTCATTTTAGGCCCAAAGTAAATTTTCCTAACATGGATAAACATATATGTTAATTACCAAACTAGCCATAACATAAATAATACAATAATAAATAATCCTCAAATGACCATGCCCAAGTCAAGGGATTAAGTTTCAAATCAAAAGTCCACTAGGAATCATGTTGAAGATAAAATGTTGATTGTTAAAATTTGGCTAAGTCTAAAATTTCATAAAAATCCTCAAAATCCAGAATCTTTATCTTAACTCCTATGAAGTTAAAACCACTCTCAAACATCCTAAAAGTATATACATAAAATCTAACTTAAGTATAAGAAATGACATTATACTTAAAGTAACTTAAGTATAAGAAAGGACATTATACATAAAATGTAATTTAAGTAGCTTATATATTACATTTTATGTTTGGTCTTGATGCTGAAATTGGTCTGTTAGGGCCTAGAGGAAATCTAATAACCCTCAAGGAACAAGCCCAAAAGAATAAGAACATCACCTAGCACCTAAAAATAATTGCAAAACTAAACTGGGTAGAGACATTAAAAGAAGGCAGAGATGTGGATTGGGTTATGGATGTTGGAAAAATGGTCAGTGCTCCCCTCATGATTTGTGACAAAGGAATAACTGCCTCTTGTGGATTCTATAAGTCTACGGATTGTATTGAGCATTGATAGGTTGATATTTTGGTACAATGAAAATCACACTTGTAACAAGTCATATTAGAGCTTGGTCATAGGTTCATATCCTCTCAGGTAACACTGAGGGGGATATTTTTGGAAAAATGGTTAGTGCTCCCCTCAGGATTCATCAAAGGGACTAACCACCTCCTATGGATTCTATAAGTCTAGTGGTTGGTTTGGGAATTGATAGGTCGAGCTTTTGGTGCAATGATAATCACAGTTATAACATTGGAGACACCAATTGATGGAGACATTGATTCATGACTGGTGAACTTATGAGACAAAAAAGTTTTAGACTAATGTGTTAGAGACATCAATCAATATGAAAATAAATTGATCTGTGGAAATGTTGATATATGTAGATGTCAATTCATATAAAAAAGACCATCTAAGACAAAAAAATATCATTTTAGAGAGGCCGAGATGCCAATTCCTAGATGGAGAGGCTAGTCTATGATGATATTAGTGATTAGATGAAAATGTCAATCTAGAGGCTTGGCCTAAAATGTATGAAAATATTAAGTCTATGCCGAATCTAATTTACAACTTAAATGCATCTAAATCCACACTAGAAAGTACCAGATACACAAATATTGAGGCCATAGGCACTCGATTACATCAAAATACATAAATGAATACAAAATATTGCCTAGGATAATTAAAGAACATCAAGTAGATAAATGCCAGTAGAAACTGATACAATATGGTAGAGTGAGCTCTCAAGATCTAAGTCTTATAGATAGAGGGAGTCCATCCCTATACATCAGCCCCTAGAAGAGTTAAAGATTTACAATGCCACCCTACTACATGGAACTTGTAGGCTCACCCCATCATGCTCATGGAGATAATAACCCAACCACAACCACAAAGAAATCATACACACAAGGGAGGCTACACACACACCAAACAAATGCTTGAATCAAGGAAAAAACCACAATCCAAGTATAAAAACAATGCACAACTCAAGGTCACTACTCAGAGATAAATAGAGTATAATGTGGAGACTTCTGAGTGGATTTTCATCACATGGATCATAAGGGCCCGTGGAGCTTCAAGCTATCATTCTCTCATCAAGGATGCTCTACTAAGCCATATCAACATCCAAAGATGGAAAGGCTATACTATACCATGTCAACATCCTCAAAAAATAGAAAGGTACTATTCCATTTCAACATCCATAGATGGAAAGGAAAGACATACCATATCAATATCCTCAAATGATGACAAGTTAGTCATATTAGTCTTATATTAGGTTTTGTCTCCTCATTTATTGTTTAAGATTATTAGTTGTTATTAAGGACTTGAGAAAGGTTACCCTAGAGCCCCTTTGTTCTCCTATCCACCTTGAAGAGCCACTCCATCCCACTACTCAACACAAGCCAACAAGGAAAAATAACAAAAAGAATCACAAGTACAAATTCTCCAAAATACACCAAATGACTCAATTGGTCTCAAACAAAGAGTGTAAGTCCCTTAGGATCCTGTCATAGAAAAATCAAGGTTCTTGTGATGTAGTCTAAAACACCAACATCATGCATCTCAAATGCAACCAAAATCAAGCATTGAGGCAAAAATCTCAAGAGGAAAACTCATAAAATTGCACATAGAAAACTCAATCAAGCACTTTGCTGGGAGTATAAATTCATTCACGAATCTAAAAAATAAAAAGTAAAAGAATAGAATTATTATAGACATGAAGGAAAATCCATTCCATAACATAAAATATGTTGAACAAACAACTAGAAAAATTTGGGAGGCATGCAAAATGATGCAAACACAAAAATGCCCAAAACTAAAACTTCTCAGAAATCAATGAAATTAAAACCCTTTTCACATTTCATTCCCAAACTCCCAAAAATCAAATAAAAACTTGAATTTGGGCACTCACACAAAATTAAACAGCATAACGGTGCCAAAACCCCAAAATCACAAAACTATAATAAAGAAATTCTCATACACATCCAATAGGGTAGAGGAAATCAATGAAATTGTCGGGAATGACAATTATCATCCATGAATCTATTGAATTCATTTGCACATGAAATAATGAAGAAAAGAGAAATATCTCAAGAGCCCTACCTCACACAAAAGAGCCAAAAATTGGAAAGAGAAATGCAAAATGAAAACTACGTCAAACTGGGTGAAAACTTCAACAAAGATGAGGAATCATGACCCAAATCCAATGAGCCTCTCCTCACAAAGATCTGACACATGAAACTACCTCAATGAAAAAAATACGATTTCTATCCAAGAGGGTTTTGGAGCCAAAATATCAAATCACCCAAAACATAAAAGAAGTGAGAATAAAACTCACTTTTTGCCAATTTAAGCACTTTCCCAAAAAGTGACTTATAAAATAGATTATTTAAATAGTTAAATAATAAAATGGCTACTTAACCCAAATAAAATAAATTGATTACAGGTATTTGGAATCCAATTATGATAAATTAGTTAACAATTTAAAATTAAACTTTAAAATTCCTTGAAATTAATTAAATCAACATTAAAATTAAAACCTTCTGGCACAACTACAAAGTTCTAAATGCATAGACACACTCATAGGTAAAATTAAAAATGTATCATGATGTATGGATTTACCAACACGTATCGAAGGGATAATAAAATAATACAGGTACATCATCCATACAAGGATGACATTTTCTCAGTATGCAAGGCCAAAGATACTATATCTTGGTGCCACTACCAAGGACATAGGAACAAACTCAAGTCTTGTAGCTTGGGATGAATGTACCTAGTACCTATTCACTAAAACATCCAAACATTAATTATAGTTGCTCCAAATATAAAAATATCTGAAGCACATATAATATCTAATAAAATGCCTAAATTAACAATGGCGAAGGAGAATGGGACATCGTGTAGATCTCATGAATAAGTGGCTATGACTCTGTCTCACTTTGTACTAGCACCAAGGAAAAAATGCATAGTAGTGGTGTGGTAAGAAACTACACATAATATAATTACATTAACATTTGCATTTAAATTAAAATCATTTAAATAATCATTTTACAATTACATGAGCATAAATCACTGATGATAATTAATAGATATCCACAATATCAAAGCATAGTAAAATCAATGAGTCTAATAACATTATCCTAATAGCATAAATCAATAGTCTTGAGTACAAAATAAGCCATAAATCATCATAAAGCATCATGTTACATCACTAGCATCATCATGTAGATATGATCAAAATGAAACATCAACATCAATTATCCATCTACTACAACCATGATATGAAAATCAGAATAATAAATAGTCATTGAAGCATCTCATCATGCAAATAATCAAATAATAATAAACATAGTATCTCACAGATCAAAATAACCATGGAAAAAAATGCAAAATGTAATACCCCAAAATTGGCATCTTGCAACCCTAACCAATTTTGTTGCATTTAGTCTCATTCTATCAATCTTTCTGAATCATCGAAGTCCTATTGTCCTAGGCAATTCTATCTTCCTAATTGACTCTACTTGACTTAATGCCAAATGCAAAAAACCCTAAATTTACATCAATCACATATTTAATTCCTAAGTATCGACTATAATTGGCTAAATAAACATAATGATCGATTAATTTAATTATAAAGTCCCAGCACTTTAATTAAATTCACCCTTTTAGCTAAAACACATGAAAATGAATTAAATAATATTTTGTTTTTTAAATAAATATCCTCATTTCAATAATTGAATTTAATTATTCTAACAATTGAGAGAATCTATTTATGAGGTCATATTTCATTTATTTAATCAGATCTTCTCTCCAAATCCTCACTTCAGTACAGAAAAGGGAATTCTAAGTTAATTGCGAATCTGAAAGTGCAATAAGCTAGTTAACTCTCCACTCACTCCAGAAGTGAACAATTGACTGTCTCTCTGCAGGAAACTTACCATTCTAGATTGGACTCTCCTTTAATCTCCACCGTTCATCTTGTTCAATCTCGACCGTCAATTGATTTAAGCATTCTATAAAAGAACCCTCTTGTTCTCATTCAAAGGGATGCAAATTTTGAATATCGAATCTCTATCGAATTGTTATTTAAAATTATTTGCATTCAAGCTTTAGCTAATTTCACTTTGCATGCTAGATTAATGTCATTTTTAGATTAATAATATGGCTTAGTTTATTCTTAATTACTCTTAGATTAATACTCATCCTTCATTATTCTAGATTAATTTCATACTTTCAGTCTAGAATAATTTCATTTGCTTTGAATCTTGAAACCCTCCATTCTAGAGTTAGTCTATGGTTGTTGGACTCTCGATTATGAGAGCTACTCAAAACCCTACCTAGATAGGAGGCAACATGTCGACTCATCCAGGCATGTAGGATGGATGATCCCACATTTATTCTTGTATGTGACTGATGAAAAAAGACTATGTTGAAGTGTATGGCTAAAATAGAGGCCCACATTTAGCATATACATTTCTGGCGCCCACCATGGGGCTTGAATATTCAATTTCTAGCCTCATATCTTTTGTATTTCTGTCAAATTCAATATTTTGTCTGTACATCTCTGGTGTGGATTCTTGCGCAAAGTTTCATGTTATATCACATGAAGTTGTGCTTGTATAAGAATTTCATTGCATGAAAAAGGCACTCTCCCATGCAAAGAAGAGCATTTTCTTGCGTGAACTTTAACACCAGAGACTTATAATTTGCATTGGTACTTCTATTTTCTAGTTAATGATATTTTCCTATTTACTGTGATTTCCTGGTGTTATTTTCTTATATAGCTTGATAGTGGGCTGCAGGACATATGTCAAAGGGTCCCTAAAAATATGATTATGAAAACCCGCCTGACTGTTTGATTGTAGGATGCTTTCCGAAGATCTCTTGTCAAAGCACTTCAAACCCACAAAAACATTCTATCTGATTTCATGCTTTCTTTACATAGTCTAATTAGGGCCTTGTTAAAATCTCTTAGGGGTCTTGATAGAAGAATAGGATATTAGGCTCTTCATTACATGGAAGTGATTCTCATGAATGAATCTGAGACCTATATACTGCTAAGGGATAGATACCTGGGGGAGCAAGGAAAGGTAACAAATCAATTGACACATCCACTAGTGAGGGGATTATGCTCTTCTCTCTTTGAGAGAATCAGAAACCCATAAGCTCTTGGATTTGTTGAGAGAGGAGTTAGCTCGATGATGAACATGTATGGTGTTTGGGTAAGGTGTAGAGGTAGAGGATTATTCTCTTCTCTCTTTGAGAGAATCAGAAACTCAAACCCTTGAATCTAAACCAAGTTTGAGTCACCTTTAGCGAGCCTCCCAGAAGTTGAATCTCTGGGAATGACCCAAGTGGGTACGCACCTTTCACAAGTGATTCCACCCCACTATAATAAAGTTTCTTTGTAGAGAGAAAGACTCCAAATGCATGTTAATTTCTTCCTCTTGATCCCTGATGTCGAACATCTTTAGGAATCCCTGCCTGTTGTACTAATGCCTATTGTAATAAGAGACACCACTCCTAGCCTTTCTTTCCAAGGGTCTACACTTGCAGGTGTTGGGGTGGCTATAGGCCCAAGCCTCACTTGTGAGGGAACCAAAGGTTAATGTGAATGGAAGTCTATTAAAAACTCTTTTATCTAGTTTCCTACCTGGTTCATCTCTAAAAGGGGGCATAATCTTTGTGTAGAGAGGGGGAAGAATCTCTCCCATAGATTATCACCATAGGCATGCACCTGGATGTTTGAAGGTGGTATATGACACTAGCCCCTAATTCAAGGGTAACCTTTGAACATATATTATTGAGTCCTTGGAAACACAGAAAAAATGGGTGCCCTCTAAGGGGTGACATGACTATGTGAGATGAACGTATGCGCATAAGTTGTGAGGCACAAATTTTGTCTTCTCTACCATTTTCTTTGTAGGGATAAATGAGTGTTTGTTTTGAGTCTTAAAGCATCCAACATGTTCAAACTCATCAAGACTCCCATCATTCTTCTGAGTTGCTATGTCCTCAGTGGAACTATTTTCGACTACTAATTGTATCACAATTGCTTGAAAGTCCAAACCTATGTGCTTGTTAATGATTGATTCCCGTACATTCAAACTAAGACTTGTTCATTTGAAAATTTCCAAAACTAGTCTATAAACTAAACACTCTGTGAGAGAACAATCCAAGCTATCTCGTAACCTATTTCTGTCTTGAAAAATGATCTGGATTGTCAATTTTTGTGCTTATTCACCTAGTTTTCTATACAATTTCATGTGAGATTTTTCATACTGTCCACATCTTTGCGTGAGATTCTGAACCTTCGCATGAAGTTTGACCGAACCTTTGTCAGATTTTCTAACAGATTCTTAGTCTCACCCTACACTTCCTTACGTGATCTTGGTATATATTCACATAGGCCTAGTGTTTCTTCATATGAGATTCCACTTCCTCGTGTGAAACTGAAGAGTTTTTGTCCTGACAATGAGCTATTTCCCATATTTTGGTTGTCTTTCTACCTGGTCCGGTCTCTATTTGGGGTATGTCTGCATGTCTTCCTCCCTGTACACAGTCTGAAACTAGATGTCTCAGGCTGAGAACTACGTGATGATCGCTTGAACTTACCTTGTCTCTCTGCTATCTACTCATTCTCATTTTGATGTGTTATCATACCTTGTGACATGATAGTCATCTCTCGGTTGTTCTAGCCTTACTCTCAAGGAATTGTGCTAGGTATATTGCACCTTTGTCACTCTTCACACTTATCATGAGACATAGTTCCAAGCATAGTCCTAGTTCACTCTCATTACACAATCTTTGTCTATGACTACTACAACTATAGAAACACATTCCCTTTACATCTTACTAGATGAGGTAGAGGTAGACCTCGCAATCGAGGAAGAGGTCATTCCAAACTTGCAACGCAATCTGAGTATTCTAGGGGATCTTCATGCTCCTCCTCGCCAGCTACATCTAGAGAGGGGTCATCTCAGTCTCCCTCTCCTATCATTCAACCTTACATTTGACATTCATTCCCTGTGGACTTCAGTCAAGTTAGGAACCCATTATTTCAAGAATATCAAAGTTCTAAAGAGTCATCATCTGAATCTAACCCTATTGACTCACAAAGGTTCATATAGGCACTACATCTCAACACACTACATCTCATCATACTAAGTCTTACCACACTACATAATTTCATGCCAACAAGATGGAAGACCAAAATCAAGAGGGTGAGCACAACAAAAGAAATGATCAATCTCAACATGACAAGGGTAAACATCATGCTCAAAACATCTCGAGTGATAGTGATGAGGAGATCACTCAAAAATACATAGAGGATGCCCAAGCTAACATAGGCCTCCTCAAAATGATGGGGATTCTCATGAAAGAAGAGAATGAGAAATATTTTCTCGAACTGGCTAACCAAGGGGCCAAGTTACCTCCAAACTACAATGTTGAGACTCTTGTAGTTAAAGAGGAAACCAATAACGCTAAGAAAAAAAAGTTTTTTCAAGACATGCAAGACCAAATCAGTCAACTCATGAAGGACAAGGACAAACCAATGAAATAGTTCACACTAGATAGCATCTGTCTGTTCCCATTCGATAAAAGTCTTTGCATGACTCCTTTTTCTAAAGGAGTAGAACTTCCCAAATACAAAAAATATTTGGGTACCTCTGATCCTCAAGATCACTTGAGAGATTTTGGTGCTCTTTCTAAGGAGTTTATACATGACCATACTTACCTCATGCATCTCTTCCTACATAGCTTGGGAGGGTCTGCTATGGAGTGGTTCTCTCGGTTACCTACTGGAATCAAGTCTTTCAATGAGATTGGCAATTTTTTCCTCCAACACTATTTGCACAACATCCAACACCTGGTTAACATCTGCAATCTTTGCAACTTGAAACAACAACATGGGGAACCTTTCTTGACATTTCTCTAGAGATGGAGACAACTTTATAAAAAATATTCGCGCAAGATATCTGAGTCTGAAAATCTTGACATCTTCTTTCCAATTTTGGGTACCAGGTACAATTGCAAGTTCCTTTGGCCTTTGATGACATGGTTAAACAAGCTATGAGAATAGAAACATTCATGGTCAAGAAAGGAGAACAGACCCTACACAAGGATAATAAACAGGGGTCCTCCTCAAGAAAAGACAAACCTAAATTTGTCAATTAAAACTAGGATGTTGTGAATGATGGAGTTGTTGACAACATGAATCCAAAGCCTCTGAAGGCTATGTTCAATCTTACCTCCAGCATGCAGGAAGCCAAAGCCAGTGAAAAGGCTACGACAAAAACTTAGCCACCTTCAAAGTATTCCAAAAGAAAACTTTGGGCCTGTCGACCCAAGAGTGAGTACATTCCCCTAGGGGAACCTCTTGACATGGTTTACAAGAGTCTCTTGCAAAACCAAATACTTACTCTGGATAATTTGCATCCTTATGATCTACAATTGTGACCCTCTTGGTGGAATGAATCTGCATACTACGATTACCATTAGAACAAAGGTCACAAAATTGCTAGTTGTATCCAACTACGACATAATATTCAAGAGATTATCAATAATGGTGATGTTGTTGTGGAAAACCACAACAAGAACTCAGATCACCAGGCATTCAAAGACCCCTTTCCTCCTCATGAGAAGGGTGAATCTTCCAATGCCAAAAATGCCAACATGAAGGTCAACTGTACCAATGATAATGTCATTAATATGGTTGAACATGTTGATGTCAAATATTGTGATTTGACCACCTTCAAGGGGAATGAGGATACTCTTAGACCCAAGATTCCATTCATCTTATGAGGCCCTATGTCTCATTCCCATGAATAAGAATAGTCTCAAGTCTCTACAAATGTTGTCACTTAGTCTTGTGCTAAGATCATCCTCAAAGGCCCTGAGCCTTCTACATCTACACTAAAACAACCTCTAGAAAAAACTACTATTAGCACTCCTAACAAGAATTCAAAACTGGCCACCTCCTCTAACAATTCCAATTACAGTATTCTGGACCAGTTGCAATGGACCAACGCTTAGATTACTATCTTTGAGCTACTGAAAATATCACCTGGTCACAAGCAGATTCTTGATAAAGCCCTCGCTAAGGTAAATGTCCTTAAAGATCTTGATTTAGACCGGTTTCAATCCATGGTAGGTCATCTGACCTCACCACATTACTTGTCTTTTTATGAGGAAGATGATCATTCTCTGATCCATCCACACAATAACCCTTTGCATATTGAAGTCATGATTGGCCAAAAGCGTGTCCATCATATTCTCATTGATAATGGTGCTGGCCTTAACATATGCTCTTCTAGCTTGCTCACCTAGTTAGGCTATGGTGAAGAACATATAGATGCTTGCAAAAAGATCACCATTAAAGCATATGATGAAGAAGAACACATATCAAAAGGGCTAGTCATGTTACCAATCCGGATTGGACCCATTGAAAGAGATATCATCTGTTAGGTACTTGATATTCCCCTAGCATACAATATACTATTGGGAAGACCATGGATCCATGAGATGTAGAAAGTTCCTTCAACCTATCATCAGTACATAAAGTTCCCATTCCAAGGACTAGAAGTAACAATACTTACCAATGTGAGTTATACTTGCAACATGCTCACGAAATATACTGATAGCTTTTTTCCAACCAATAGAGAGTCTAGTGAATTCTTTGATGGTAAACTCAAGGAGATGGAATAGACTCTTAAACTCAAGGATATTGGCATGGGGGGGTATCAGATTGAACCTTTGTTTTCATTAACAAGTCTACCTCCATCTCCGTGTTCCTATGGAAAACACTTTGAGGACAAGAAACCTTCTTCTATCTCACCTCAAACAATCTATGATGGTGCCTTTGTACAGGCCACAATGCCACTAGAGGATGAGGACGAGGACAAAAATAGAGCTTCGTAGCTTGGATTTACATAGAGGAGGGCACACCTGAGCATGTCACTCCCACTCATGAAATAGAACTTGGATGATATGTCACAGGTTTCGAGCTCATGAAATACTTCGACTATAAAGGGAATGGACCTATAGGAGTGAATAACAAAGGATTTCTCAAACCACTTGAAGATATAGGTCGACGAACAAGGGACACTACTGGTTTAGGATTTAAAAAGATCCCATTTCATTTAGGGATTAACAAATTTGTATCGGAACTAAAATAACATCCAAAACTTGAAGGTACTACTATAGCTGAAAACTTAGAGGACACCTCTAATGAGGATACCTTTCCTTATGCTATTCCTCCAGATCTTTCCCCACTCTTTGCAAAGCTAGATGATCTTATACCATGTGTGACTAAGGTAGAGATTGACAGTGAATCTGATGACACCACCTCAATTACTCCAATGACATATGAGTAATTGAGGAAAATGCAGACCGCCAATACTAACTATCAATGTGAATTGTACATCCTATCACCTTTCCAAGAGTGGTTCAAACAAGAAAAAAACCAACAAACCATCAATGCTATGAGAAATGAACAAGAGTCAGATGGTACAACAAGTATTGATGGAGTTCCTATATCAAGCATCACTAACTCGCATGAGTATGAATATGATTCTTTGTCTAATGCAACCTCTGATAAGGATGTAGATATTGTACATATATATGAAAACCTTCTCAAAATAGGTGAAGGGTCTAGTGTTAAAACAAATGAGTTAGATTCCATCGATGTTAACTTGCCTTATACTACATACACAAGGAATCGAAGGAATTTGAACACATCTTTGGATGAGATCACTTTAGGTGTCAAATTTCTTGTCCACACTTTCGATGACTATATTGTGAACACACTAGAACCTGTCACTTCTCTTCCACTTCGCTATCCCGAACTCATAAACTGGAATTCTTCCTCCCCATCCAATGAAGTCCTTATGTTCTAGTTTGACTATACTCTTCCCTACTGCCTTAATGATGTCAAACTAGTAATGTCCTCCACCAGTGAAGACAATGTCAACATGATTGAGGATGATATCAAGTATCTTAGTCACAAAATTAAAGTAAAAAAGAATAGGCACTCTGATGGTGAAAACCACATTGTGGTAGTATTAGAGCCAAAAAAAGTAAAAATAAAAGAGGTAACCAAGGGTGAAAATCTCTATGAGGTGCCTGAGGATGGGATACTTGATACGCTTTCGAGTCATTTTCAAGAAAGGTCATCAGTACTGATTGAGACAACTCAACCTGTGAACTTGGGCACAAAAGATGAACCTCAGATCATTCATTTGGCACAATCATTATCTATAGAAGAGAAAGACAAATTCATTAGTTTCTTTCAGAGAAAGAAAATCAAATTTGTATGGACATATTCTGACATGCTTGGATTGGACCCTAATCTGATCATGCATCACTTATCCATTGCACCAGGAGTTAAGCCTGTTAAAAAAAAGCTCTATAAGATGCATCTGCATGTGGTGTTACTAGTCAAGGTTGAATTGGAAAAAATTCTCAAAGCTAGCTTCATCAAAGTAATTGACTATACAGAATGGATTTCCAACATCGTTCTAGTATTTAAACATGACAAATCTATCCGAGTCTGCACAGATTTCTGGGACTTAAATAAGGCATGTCCTAAAGATGAATTTCCATTACCCAACATTGACATGATTATGGACATGATGACTGATTATGAAATGTAATCACTAATGGAAATTTTCTCTAGCTACAACTAGATAAAGATCACACTAGAAGATCAAGAGAAGATTGCCTTCACATGTGCCTGGTGAACTTCTTGTTGGAATGTCATGCCCTTCGGACTTAAAAATGCTGGAGCTACATATCAAAGGGTTGTCACCACTATCTTTCATGACATGATGCATAACATGATGGAAGACTATGTGGATGAAACCTTAGCTAAGAGCATGTAATGGAAGGCACATCTCACAGATCTAGGTCCTATACTAGATCGAATGGAATAGTTCAGTTTGAGGCTCAACCCAAAAAAGTGTGCATTCAGAGTTACATCTAGAAAACTACTGGGTTACATCATCTCTACAAAAGGCATAGAAGTAGATACTGAGAAGATTCAAGCCATCATAGAAATGCCTCTATCATGCAACATTAGTCAGATGAGAGGACTCCAGGGCTGATTAAAGTCTACCCAGTGCTTCATTGCACAACTAGATGCCAAGTCACAACTCTTCACCAAGACTTTACACAAAGGTGTTACTTACGAGTGGAAAAAAGAATGTGATAAAGGGCTCACACAAATCAGGAAATACCTTGAAAATACACCAATACTGATGCCTCCTATTCATGGGAAGCCACTCATTCTTTACATCTCTACTACGGATACGTCATCGGGTGTCCTACTAGCTCAAGAATACCAAAATAATAAAGAACAAGCTATTTAATACATCAATAGGATGTTGGTCTCCTATGAAAAAAACTAGTCTATCATAAAGAAGGCATGCCTAGTAGTGGTATTTTCTTCATAGAAATTGCAACACTACATTCTCACTCATACCAAATGTCTCATTGCCAAGATTGATCCATTAAAATACTTTCTTAGTAAAGCTACCCTCACATGTAGACTGGAAAAGTGGGTCATGATACTCAATGAGTTTGACATCGAGTATGTAGAAATAAATTCCATGAAAGGGTAGGCAGTCACAGATCATTAGTCATTGAGCATTGAACTCCTAGATGAGTCCATAATGCTTCTCATAGATCAATCATGGACCATGTTCTTTGATGGATCATTCACCCAACAAGGGTCAAGTGCCAAGATATTTTTCATCATGCCACAAAGGTACTCTTTACCCAAAGAATTTAAGATGTTGTTTCCTTGTACAAACAACATCACTAAGTATGATGCTCTGATCAATTTCATGAAGATAGCCATTGAATGGAGAGTGGATGAACTCAAAGTCTTTGGAGACTCACAATTGGTCACAAATCAGGTCAATGACATCTATTAGACAAAGGATGACAAATTGGTGCCTTACAAATCGATGGTCGATGATCTCTAAAAGTACTTTACACATATCACCTTCCAGTAGATTCCAAGGGCAAACAACAAAGTGGCTGATGCAATAGATACTCTTGCTTCTATGCTATAGATGCTAAAGAATGACTTCTGACATGACTTCCTAGTGGAAACATTTCTCTACCTAGCATATGATACCCCTGAATCTCAAATGATCTATTCCTTCATCAAATATGAATCATCCCACTACCACCACATTTATTCCTACCTTCGTGACCAGATTATTTTGGATACCTACACCTAGAATGAGAAAAATCACCTAATCCGCAATGCTTCATGGTATGTCATCGTATCTAATGACTTGGATAGGCGAGGTCTAGATGGTACCCTCCTTAGATTTTTATAACTTGACGAGTCTAAGAGTGCATTAGCTAAGGTGCATGAAGACATCTATGGATCTCCCTCGAGCATCCTAACATTGTCCCGTAAGCTTATTAGAGCTGGTTACTATTGGCCAGATATGGAAAAGGAAGCTACATAGTATGCTAAAGCATGTAAAGATTGTCAACTACATGGAAATCTGATTCATGCTCCCACCAAAGAGCTAATTCCCTTCATCACTTTTTGGCCATTTCAACAATGGGCCTTTGATTTGGTGGGCCAGATTCATCCATCTTCATCGAATGGGCACAAGTTCATCATCACTACTACAAATTATTTTACCAAGTGGGTTGAGGCAGCACCTCTCACTATGGAAAATGGAAAATTTGTAGCCATGTTCATACTGAATTACATCATCTGCAGGTATGGTGTACCCTCCTCAATAATCACTAACAATGGGGAGTAGTTTAAGAATAAGGATTTGAAAGAGCTATTCTCTAAGTTCAAAATCATGTAGCACTGGTCTTCCATCTATTATCCCTAGGGTAATGGACAAGCGGGTGCATCAAACAAAGCAATCCTCAAAATCATGCACAACACAGTTCACAAATCTGGATGAGACTAGCATCTCCAGATGAATCTAGCTCTATGGGCTTATTGAACAAGTATATAGACACCAACATGGGCCACACAATTTACTTTGGTTTACAAAGCATATGCTATGCTACCAATTTACTTTACTTTGGTTTACATGGGCCACACAATTTACTTTGGTTTACATGGGCCACACAATTTACTTTGGTTTGTTTATATCTCAGTTACAAGAGCTAGAACTATTGGATGAATGTTGGCAAGTGGCATTCAATCACCTACGAGCATATCAAAAGAGGATGTCCAAGAGCTATAACAAGAAAGTTAGACCAAGGGACTTCCAAGTGGGTGATCTCATCCTGAGAGAAAGCCATAAGAATCAACAAAAAAAGATCCAAAAGGGAAAATTTGAGCCAAATTGGCTTGGTCTGTGTATTGCTACTATAGTGTTTGGGTCTGGCACCTATCAAATCTCTACCACTAAAGGAGAACAACTTAAGGAGCCGATCAACGCTCTGCACTTGAAATGATTCTACAACTGAGAAATCATCAGAATGCTCCATGTACATATTCAAATTCTAAAAAATCCTTAAAATTCCAAAATGTCCTGAAAAGTTTTTTTATTATCCTAGTGAAAACCTAGTAAATAGGCGCCTTGATAATACAAAAAAAATACAAAAAAATTAAAAAAGAACAAAAAAAAGTGCCATTGATGAAAACCTGGCAAACAGGCATCATGGTAGCAAAAAAAAATAAGTTTCTACCAAGATGGTAAAAACCTGGTAAACAAGCACCTCTTGTTCTGCAATGCTATACCTATCGCAACATCGCTTGGCCCTATATAGTTTCTCTTTGTTTTCCCACTTTCCTACTTGAAGTTTTCTCGCTCATGCATACTCTTAGATATCTTTGACACTTTACTTGAACCTACATGGATTGAACTAGTCATACTCTAGGGGGCACCATCCTATCGCTTTTTGACATCTCTCTCGCATCAGTCACCAATGGTTCTCAATGCGTCTACCTACTGATGCCTAGCTATCATTGAGATCTCTCTCCTTGAGAATCTCTCACACATTAGTCACCATTAGTTCTCACTGCATCTTCATACTGATGCCTAGCTATCACTAAGATCCCTCTCCTTGAGGATCTCCCTCACATCAGTCACCAGTGGTTCTCACTGCGTTCATCTACTATCGTCCTACTAATAAGACTTCTCATGAATGACATGTGTTTGATCTAACATCAATCTGCTTAAAATAAAATTTAATTTGAAACTCTCTGAGACATGCTAAGCTCTTCTTTTGTGTACTTGTCTTTTTCACTTTATCAGTCCTTCTCAAGAAACTCTAGGATGTCTATCTTGATCGAGAGATGCAAAGACTAGGGGCATGATTGTTTTCTTTTCTTTCTATTTGTCAGTTTAGTTCCAATCATCCAAAGGATCCATATAAGAGGGGTGTCCACTATGAGAGCCACTATCTCATGTTAGATGGCCATGTGTACCTTGACTCCTTTTATATGGAAACTTGGTGAGGGTGGTTCTTCTCCTTATCTGTTTGAGTGACTTCTTTTTTTCTACAGGAGAAATTTTAATGCTCATCTTACGAAGTGAATGTAAGGATCACTACAAACATCCTTAACATACTTATCAATCACTTAGAAAAAGGAGGAACTCTCATGTGTCTACTATGTTTTTATGCAAGAAAAATTTAGGTCATCCTAGCAACTATGCTTTGATGCTTATGTTTACTTGCTAAATCAAAAGGAATAGGTGTTCTGGTCATTCTGGCTTCTTGTGACTTAATGCTTACACCTCGTTCTAACAAACCTAAGACTAATGTCATAGTCATATCCTCATGATCACTATGTCAGTAAGGGTTGTATGGAATCTAATGACCATCCTATTAAAAAATCTCTTTGATGAAAAATATCTAATGGGTCCAACAACCAAGTCCTAGGGATTGCATCTAGTTTACTCTTGCATTTTCATTCTAGACTTGCATTGAGACAACATTTCGATGATCATTTCATTGCATTCTCTTCAATTTGGATGATGAGGGGTTCTCATCTCATGTCCAGACTTCATCATGACTGCACGAGTGTTTGATCCTTGCTCTTGATCTTCAAGTAGTTCTTTTGGTTAGTATCTATCATATCCTGCATGAGATGTTAGTACCATATCCATTGCATTTCATATTTCATTCACAAGGTGCATTATCATAAACCATCTACATACATACACATCTACATCTACATATACACATGTGTATTTCATACATACATAAAGAAAATTATGTGTATTTCATTCATACATAAAGAAAAATCATATGCATCTCCTACATATTCATCTACATATCCATACATTTCATACATTTTACATTTACTCATCTAGGAAACATCTCATAAAGCATAAACATTAAAAGAAAACAATAACACATGCAATGATATCAAAAAGCTAAGCTCATATATATATCAAAGTATTTGTATACCAAAATGGGTGCTACTCAAGAACAATATCTATCAAAAGAATGGGCTAATACAATGATGCCAATTCATCAGATAGATCATGAGACAATCTACAAAATCAATGTTATATCTATCTAGCCTAGGCCTTCCCCCTAGGAGGAGGTGGAGGAGGTGGCATATCAGGTTGGGGAGGCACCTGTGGAGTGTCAAGAGCTCCCACATACTTAGAGAACCTTGGTACCTTCACATTTGCATTAGGTACCACACCAATATATGCTACATAATAATAGGTAGCCTATGCAGACTCATCTCGGGTCTCTGCCTGAGCCCTTTCTAACTGCTCCCGTAACTCCCTAACCTTCTGGTCGCTATCTACTATCTAAGCATCCCTGAAAATAACCTATATCTGGAGGTCCCTTAACTACCTCTGGGAAGTCCGCACCCTCTCTCGAGTACTCCATAGAACCTCATGCATCTGTGCTACTACATCTCTGGGAATGAGACCCAGTGCAGCTTGATCTGACATATCCTCCTCACCGTCCTGAACCTGTGCCTCTATCTCTGGCTCCTACATGGGTGGCTCATCTTTCCTCTACCTATATAATTTCTCCCGAGATCTGCTACCTTTGACACATGGGTCTGTCCTCATCTATCATGCAAGGATGGAAACCTATGTGGTCCTCTATTGAGGTACCTGTTGTTGAGGAGCCTATTGCTGGGGAACCTACTGCTGCACCACCTATGCTGGTATGCCCATGCCCACTAGATCAATAAAATGGGGGAACATATGGCTGGCCAAGTACTCTTGGTATGCTAGTGTCATACAACCATCCCCCACCCTGCCCATGTAGTCCCATCAAGCTAGTGCTACCCATGCATCAATCATTGAATGCCCTAGATCTAACCTCGTTGATTAGCCCTTCTTCACCTCAGATGCAGGGGCATTCTTGGGTCCTCGATGAATCTGCATGGTGGTGTGTTTCTTGGCTGGTGTTACTTGGTTGTAGCTTTAATCAGTGGTCTTGGTTAATGAAGAAAGATCGGTCACTGAAGGAACTCGATGAAGCTTCTAGTGCTCGATGGAACTAGTGCTCGATGATGCTTGTGTTTCTCAGTATTTCTTGGCTTGGTCGGTTGTTTCACTGGTGCTCAATTGTTTCTCTAGCACTCAGTAGTTTTGGCTTACCAATTGGAGTTCTTGGTGATTTGGTTGGCTGACTTGGTGCATTTATTATTGGTAGCTGATGTCACATTCTCCTATGTGGATCTGGAGGTTGACATGTTGAATTTAATAATTGTAAGGCTATTTGACAGCTGACTTGTGTTGTATTTAATATTTATTTGTAGGAGTTAATTGTTTCATCCAGCGGACTTGTGGCTGATGATTAGTATTTATAGGATGTTTGGGTAGTTGTTTTAGGCATCAGATTGGAAGTTCTGATAGTACATCTAGGGGTAGCTGATAAGTGAAGTTGTGGAAAAGATCCTGCAAGATCTTGCAGATCAGTTTGTTATCTAATAGTTTGTAATAAAAGAGCCACTAGTTGATGCTTAGGAGATTTCTTGGTGGCTTGCGAGCTCAAGTTTAGATCTGCCTTAGGGTTTCCATCAGTTGCTGATAGTTTTCAGAACTGAACTAGCTAGAGTTGTGTTGGATCTTATTGATCTTGTTGAATTACTTGTTGTTTGTAATTGGCCCTAACCTGGAAGGCCTTATAGCTGGGCATGTTAATGGAAAATATGTATTAAACATATCTTGTGTTATTCCATTATGTTCCTGATTGGCTGCAAGGTTGTTCTTTCCTTAATTGGATCCACCACCCTTGACCTACGTTAGGTGCTATAAGAGCTGAGTTGATCTTGTTGAGTGAAGGTTGACCTATCAAGGCTGATCTTGTGAAGTTGATCTTTTTGGTGAAGAGATCATATGATTTGGGTTGTAGATCCATGGCACTAAACTTGTGGAATCTTGACCTAGTTGTTTGTGTGAGGTGGCAGGTTGCGATCTGACTTGCATACAACTTGGTGGTTGTCCCAAGGTGATCAGTGTAGGGTTTTGGTTGCAGAGGGTTTTCTTATCTTTAAGGATGCCTCTAAGAAGATTTGACCCTAGAGTGATTGCAGATCTCTGTGATATTGTGGAATCTAGGATTAGAGAGAAGGTGAAATCTGATTTTAGATCTAAGATGGAGTTGATGAAGAATGTCATGGTTGCTGAGATCATGAGGGATATTGCTGGTGCACCTCAGAATGTTGGTACTAAAGATGGGTATGAGGAAGCTGCTAAAGACTTTGAAGCTATTGGATCTAGTGGTGATGACTAGAGGGATAGATGTGGTGAAGAAAGAACTGCTCAGTTACATAGATTTGGAGCTCAGTTAAGTAATAGTTACCAAATGGAAGTTTGTACTTCCTATGGTACTTTGAAGCCCAAGAACTTGATTGACTAGATTGGTGAACTTGAAGATTTATTTGAGCTAGAAGAAATTGAAGATCCTCTTTGGGTGAGGTTGGCACATAAAAAATTGAAAGGACATGTTTCTCTTTGGTGGAAATAATTACAAAGAGATAGAGAAGATGAAGGTGAAATGAAGATCAATCGGTGGAGGTTGATGGTGACTAAGCTGAAATCTAAGTTCATACTTGCTGACTATGAGATTGACTTGTTTAAGAAGTTGCAGAATCTAAAGAAGAAGGATCTAACTATTGAAGATTATACCGAGGTGTTCTACAAACTTACTATTAAGTTTGGACATAGAGAACTTGGTAAGGAAAAGGTAGCTCAGTATGTGAATGGTTTGAGATTCAATATTCAGGATGAGCTTGGTATGTTGAAGATTGATTCGGTCGAAGATGCTTATTAGTATGCTCTGAAAGAAGAAGATAAGTTGAAGAGGAAACAACATAGTAATCCCTGAGGGAAGGAAAATATTGATCACTTGGTGAAGGATAAACTGACTATAGAAGATGAACATAAATCTATAGAACTAAAGAAGAAGACATGTAAAGTTATCTTTAAGGGTACTTGCTATAACTGTGGTGAAGAAGGACACCATTCTTTTGAGTGTACATAGAAGAAGCTTGGTGACCGATGAACTGCTATGGTGAATGAAAATATTGAGAATGAACCTAAATTTGAGAACTTGCTAGTTCGGCAAACATTGCTCAATATAAAGGGAAAACCTTGTCAGAGGAGTAACTTGTTCAAGTCTCGGTGCAGGTCTAGAGGTAAAATTTGTGATGTTATTGTTGATAGTTGTAGTACTAATAACCTTGTTGCTAAGGACATGGTTCAGAAACTTGGTCTGAGTAGAATGAGACATCCACATCATTATAGGATTGGCTAGATGCAAGATGATCATGCTTTAGAAGTAAGATAATAGTGCTTTGCTGATGTTCAAATTGGCCAGTATTAGGATCTTGTTTTATGTGATATTGTGGACATGAATAGTTGTCATATATTGCTTGGAAGACCATGGAAATATGATTTTAGAGCTATGTATGATTGTGTGAATAATGTGTTTACTATTGAGAAGGATGAGAGGAGGTTTTCCCTGATACCTTTGCTGGATACAACACTCGGTAGGAGAAGTCTAAGTATTGGTAGCCAAGTTGAGTTGGTAGATCCTAAGAGGATGGATGATCAGTGTGAAGAGAAGACTTGTGTGTTATCAAGGAAAGACTTGAAAAGATAGAGGAAGCTGAAGTGGAAGAGTATGCAAAGTGAAAAGTTGGAGGACTTATATGTGAAGAACCAATTCGGGGTTTATGTGATGAATCACGGAAGATGTTATTCTCACATATGAACATCTTTTTCAGCCTAGGGTGTCTGATGCAGGGGCATTCTTCGATCCTTAGTGAATCTGCATGGTGGTGTGTTTCTTGGCCGGTGTTACTCAGTTGCAAATTTAACTGGTGGTCTTGGTTATTGAAGAAAGCTTAGTTATTGAAGGAACTTGGTGAAGCTTCTGGTGCTTGGTGGAACTAGTGCTTGGTGATTCCTATGTTGCTCGGTGTTGCTTGGCTTGGTCAGTTGTTTCATTGGTGCTCGGTTGTTTCTCTGGTGCTCGGTAGTTCTGGCTTACCGATAGGAGTTCTTGGTGATTTGGTTGGCCGACTTGGTACATTTATTGTTGGTAGCTGATGTCACATTCTCCTATGTGGATCTGGAGGCTGACATGTTGAATTTCATAATTGTAATTCTATTTGAGAGCTGACTTGTATTGCATTTAATATTTGTTTGTAGGAGTTAATTGTTTCATCCAGCCGACTTGTGGCTGATGATTAGTATTTATAGGGTGTTTGGGTAGCTATTTTAGGCATCAAATTGGAAGTTCTGACAGTATATCTGGGGGTAGAAGATAAAAGAAGTTGTGGAAAAGATCTTGTGAGATCTTGCAGATCAGATTGTTATCTGATAGTTTATAATAGTAGAGCTAGTGGTTGAGGCTTGGAGACAAGGAGATTGCTTAGTGGCTTGCAAGCTCAAGTTTAGATCTGCCTTAGGCTTTCCATCAGTTGCTGATAGTTTTAAGAACTGAACTAGCTGGAGTTGTGTTGGGTCTTGTTGATCATGTTGAATTACTTATTGTTTGTAATTGGCCCTAACCCGAAAGGCCTTACATCCAGGCATGTTAATGGAAAAGATATATTGAACATATCTTGTCATGTTATTCCACTATGTTCTTGATTGGCTACAAGGTTGGACTTTCCTTAATTGGATCCACCACCCTTGACCTGCATCAACCTCATTGACAAATTGGGCATAGGAGCAATACTCCTGAGAGATGTCTTATGGATGACGAAACTACCACCACACCTATGTCAAAGGGAACCACTCAATTATTGATATAGAGAAATTGATCAGTACTCATGAGAAAAACATGTAGCCAAGTTGAGTCTTGGTGTCATCCCATACCTTTGTGTCTCTCCATGGCCTCCATACTATGGTGACCATATCATCGAGTTGTGCTTGCCACTGCTCAGTCTTACCTAGTGTGGGCTGGATCATATTTCCTCTGTACTTGTAAATATATGGCTCAAGAGGCTACCATGTATCATCAAACATAGGTTTGCACACTGGAAGGTGCTCCCATGCCCACACTTGTAACAAAAAAACTCTTGCTGTCATACTCCTTGCCTCCCTATAAGCAATCTCATGCATCTTATGATACATGTCGGCTAGCATGCACTGACCCCATCCATACTGAACTAGCTGCCCTAACATCCTCTATAGCATCCTCCCCCATCTGCACTCTAGTCCATGCTATCCTCAATCAGGAAACAAGTAGCAGCCCAGGAATGCTACTAGAACTACTGCCAATCTATGTCCAGGACCATAATCTATGATCAAATCCTCCCAAGGGATTGCCTAACCCATGATGAGATCATCCTGAAATATCTATTTCAATGCAGTAGTCCCTGCTTGTAGCTACACATCATACTCCATGCGTGGTCTGTGGAATGGTATCCATAGTATCCTGTATATGTCCTTAAGCATCACTATCATCTCACCCCATGGAAGGTGGAAAGTGTTCATCTCAGAATGGAAATTCTCCACCAATGCACCCAAGAGACTGCGATTCACCTGAATGTCAGGTACATCATGAAGATGTGATAATCCTAGAGCATCTACGTGTGTTGAATCTACATCATCTAGCTACCTAACCAGCTTGCCAATCACTGGATGATGGGACCGGGACACATTATCTAGGAAATCAACCTGCAATGAAAATGATAGCACATGATCAGTACTCGACCAAAATCATGATGCCAATCAATGGAAAAAAGAACTTGAAGTTATGTAGCTTTCCTAAAAATGGCTATCAGACTATCTATTTGTCTCACTAGATGCAAACTGACTCACAAGGTGCTCAGCCTGGCACCCTTTTTCCCACGTGAAGATTTACTTTTCATGTAAAATCTCATGTGAGGAAGTACAACTCTCACATGAGGAAGTACAACCATGTGATCTTTAGCCTTCAGCCACATGAAAAAATTCTCATCCTAAGGGTTTCCCACATGACTCTTGGGTATCTCCCACATGAGCCTATGGAGAGGCTCCCACGAGAAAGCACTTTGCTACACTTTCTTGTGCAAGGATCTTTGCTGACTTGCATGAAGAAACTCTTTCCTCATGTGAGAACTCATGAGTTGGAATCTAAAAACATGCTAAAAGGAGACTAAATCTATCAAAGTGTGTACACAATTTGAAATGCAAGCAACATTCTCGACTACTTACAGGTGCATCATACATCGGTGGCTGGGTATGATGCCTCAAACACTTGAATTGATGTGATCTCATAGGGACTCCCACCAGTTTTGCTCAGAGCTCTTTTCCCAAAGTCAAAGGTTTGAAATGAATTGAAAGTGAGCCTTTTGGACCTTATCTAGGTTTTGACCTAATTTTCAAATGTGCTCCATTTTGTGTGAAAATTTCACCCTTGGCTAAATCAACCGTTTTGAATCCATTTTCGAGGTCAAAATTGAAATCTGACACTTCTATATACATCAAAATAGCATTTTAAAATTTATGGGACTGACGTGATCAAACACTTGTGCAATCAACCTTCTGACATCGCTTTCTTCTCAGACTCATGTTACATCAATATTTTCTCAACATCTTCAACATTTTCATCAAAATTTAACTCTGATAAACCTTGGTCAACAGGACCTTGAAATCACTCCTAATCACTTCCAAATCTTCTCGAATCTTCTATAATTTGGTCTGAATTCTTCGAGACATCTGATCCTCTCCATATCTATTGCTGTCAATCATCTTTATGACGTGTCATCTTTCAATTTCACTCCTAAGGGGGTAGGATGATTGCATCATTAAATCACTGAATTAATTCTCAAATCAATCTAATCTGAACTCAAAATTCCTCATTGCTAGGGGCATTTATGTTCCTTACATCTTGTCATCTCACTATTAGGTATCTAAGAAATCTAACTTAGATTCCTGGGGATCAAGCTTTGTCTTAGAGATGGTTCTCGAAATATCACTACTAGGTATCAAGGCAATCTAACCTCAATCCCTAAAAGTCAAGCTTTGTTATAAAGATGGCTCTCAAAAGCTCTTTCTAACCGGTATCTAGGAAATCTAACCTAGATTTTGAAAGACTAAGCTTCTTTCTGGAGATATTCCTATAATCTATAATAGTTGTGATCCAATAGATGGGTATTGGGGCAATCTAACCCTGACTCCTAAATATTGAGCCTCATTCTAGGGACAATCTTATAAAAGGTGATAACTTAACTGGTGTCTTGGAAATCTAACCTAGACTTCCAAGGGTTAAGCTTCATTCTGAAGATAATCCTAAAAAATATCATCAATTATCACATCAGATTAATCTTTGAATTAATGTGCTACTCCCACACCAATTCAAAGAAGGGAAAAATGTAATACCCCAAAATTGGCATCTTCCAACCCTAACCAATTTTGTTGAATTTAGTCTCATTCTATCAATCTTTCTGAATCATCAAAGTCCTATTGTCCTAGGCAATTCTGTCTTCCTAATTGACTCTACTTGACTTAATGTAAAATGTAGATAACCCTAAATTTGCATCAATCACATATTTAATTCCTAATTATCGACTATAATTGGCTAAATAAACCTAATGATCGATTAATTTAATTATAAAGTTTTAATTAAATTTACCCTTTTAGCTAAAACACATGGAAAGGAATTAAATAATATTTTGTTTTTTAAATAAATATCCTCATTTCAATAATTGAATTTAATTATTCAAACAATTGAGAAAATCCATTTATGAGGTCATATTTCATTTATTTAATCATATATTCTCTCCAAATCCTCACTTTAGTTCAGAAAAGGGAATTCTGAGTTAATTGTGAATATGAAAGTGCAATAAACCAGTTAACTCTTCCACTCACTCCAAAAGTGAACAGTTGACTGTCTCTCTGCAAGAAACTTACCATTCTAGACTGGAATCTCCTTCAATCTCCACCGTTCATCTTGTTCAATCTCGACCGTAAATTATTTTGGGATTCTATAAAAGATCCCTCTTGTTCTCATTCAAAGGGATACAACTTTTGAGTATCCAATCTCTGTAGAATTATTATTTCAAATTATTTGCATTCAAGATTTAGCTAATTTCACTTTGCATGCTTGATTAATGTCATTTTTAGATTAATAATATGGCTTAGTTTATTCTTAATTTCTCTTAGATTAATACTCATCCTTCATTATTCTAGATTAATTTCATACTTTTATTCTAGAGTAATTACATTTTCTTTCAATCTTGAAACCCTCCATTCTAGAGTTAGTCTATGGTTGTTGGACCCTCAATTTTGAGAGCTACTCAAAACCCTACCTAGATAGGAGACAATAGGTCAACTCATCCAGACATGCAGGATGAATGATTGCATATTTCATTCTTGTATGTGATTGATGAATAAAGACTATGTTGAAGTGTATGGCTAAAATGGAGGCCCACTTTTAGCATATACACAAACATGGCACTACAAAATAAATTGTTTGGTTCTCAAATAGAAGGATTTTATCCTTTATATGAATTTTTGGTGTGAACTGTAAGGTTCCCTAATCATTATTTTGAAGCGTTGATGGTTCATGTGTTTGTATTGGAGAAAGAATTAAAGAAGGAAATGGATATTGAATAGAGTTGACTTTATTAGGATCCTTATGTTCTAAGGTTAGATTTATATAAGGGATAGTAGAAAGGATATTATCCTCTTGAGGATATATGTATGGTAGTGCATGATAATCAGGTTGGATAATATGTTCTACAAGAATCACTAGTTTTTTTTCAGGGTATCTTGAATGGTATTGTCTTGTTTTGATTCATTTATCTCAAAGGATTCATTTGGGAAAGAGAGAGAATAAAATATATCATCCACTACTTTTAAAGTAACTTTAGAAGAAGGACATTCATGACTCATTAGTGCTTCATCTCTAGAGCGAAGATTGAAATGCAAAGGAGGAAAAATGTCATTAAGGTAATTATCAATCATATTACACTTTTGTATGAAAAAATTATCCTCTTTTGAAAAGGTAGTCTCATGGGGGAGGTACATATCATTATCCAATGGTTCATCATTAAAAGAAGGCTTAAAAGTAGGTCGTTGCATCAATATGTCCTCACGAGGGAGAGAATCATTGAGAGAGGTGTTGGCATTAGATGAAGGTGATCTGTGTGTTGATCGTAGGATTTTATTGTGGCGTTGTCATTACTGGAAGTATGATTTATTGAAGGCATGAGATCAATTTTACCAATGATGTTGAAGGATTGAATTGAATAATCAACTTGAATTGAATAATCAACTAAGTGCTCAGTCAACTAGAAAGAAGACAGTATGCAAGGTTTGGGCAACTAGATCTAGAGTTGGAGATCGAGTTAAGATGTGTGGTTGGTGAGATATCTTCTACAAAGGCATATTTAACTACATCTATGACCGAATCATTTAAATTGAAGAATATAGTGAGTTATTGAGGATTGAAGTGGCACTAGTAGAAAGAACAAGAGACAAACATAGTGACTTTGGCTAGATCAACCAACCAGTCATTTTAGAGTTAGTAAATGTTTCATTTACAACTTGCTTAATATTGTGTTGACATTATTTAGTTGTGTAGGTATAGGATTGATTACTAATAGGGGGGGGGGGGGTGAATCAGTAATCACCAACCCAAAATAAATTTCACAGTCCCAATACTTCTTTAAACATATTTACCGATTAAGATATATTTTAACCTATAACATTATCAGTTAATTAAACATTAAACATCCATGTAACATATAAAATCATCCACACAACAATAACACCAATATTTATCTTGTGGAAAATTGATTAGGGTCAAAACCATAGTGTGAGAGAAATGACCACAAATAATTGTACTCTTTTCAAATATGCCTAGTTAAGAGCCCACCCTATTAAAGGATCACTCGATTAGGGTTACAAAAGCATGATTAAATGCTACCTGGTTAACAGATTTTCTTGGAGACTTGTTAAATTCTTATAATCTATTAGGAGTAACATTATTCAAGGATTTTAGACACTCTTTTTTGAAGGTCACTTGGTTAGAGGATTTTATAATAGACCTATTAGGGTCACCTAGTAAGGGATTTTACTATCACAATTGTTAGAGAGTAATAGATAACAAATGATCTATAGTTCACACTAATCTTGCTAATTCAGATCTAATGAAATTTCTTAACACAATAAAATACCAATTCAAGTCTTTTTTCTTCTTTGTATCCTTCTCTGTGTCCTTCCCTATGATCACAACAATACTTCTCCGATTAAATTCTCTATTCTACCGATATCCAGTCTTTCACCAAAATTGTCTTCTTGTCTCTATCATGATACCAGACTTCTTCTTTCATCTTCCTTAAGTATATTTTCTCAATAGTAAACCCTAAACCTAAATCCAATGATTTGTATCTTTCATATAAAATCTAACCATCCATATTTGTTTTATTTATATCCTTGCTGGCTTGCTAATTGATAAACTATTTTACTCTTGTAGAAACTTCCTTAATACATTTTACCTTGATCTTTGTGTCATCACATTTCTCCTTAGATTATGCTTTAGTCATCCTATTTTCTTATTTCATCATCTATTCTTCTCTTTCCTTTAGATCTTTACTATCTTTGATAATACTTCCTTTGTACCGATAAGACTGTATTCAGTGTACCAATAAGACAATAATTTATTGGTAAGTATCTTAATCAAATTACCTTCACCTTTACTCATATCTGATTAACATCTTGCTACTCTTAAAGAGTTATTTTGTTGTCATTAGTTTTGTTAAAGTCATACTGCATTGTCAAAGTCAGTCAGTGAAATAAGGAGTCATAGGTCTTAGTCAGTAAAGAAAATAGTGCAGTCAGTAAAGGAAAATATAGTTTTGGTAAAGGAAAACAAGAGTCAGGCACTTAGAAGAGAAAGTCAGGCACCGAGCATCGCAAGTTAGTTACTGAGATGAGTATACATGTTATCATGTAATAATAAAACATGTTACCAAGTAACACAGGATGACATAACATATTATAATAGATACATTGAATCTAGACACCGAGATTAAAATGTTTTATAGATTTCAAGAAGATTATTTGGTAAAATATTAGAGATTTGTACAAAATGATTGTGCATGGTTAAGAGGTAAGATGCACCACTAGAAATTAAGTGGAATATATACATTGGAGATGTAACCAATGCTAGCACCATTTAAGGAGAAGAATATAGAAAATTTCCACCACTTCTATATCAAGCATATAAGGATCACTGTATGAAGATAAAAAAAGAGAGAGTATAGAGAGCGGGTGATGATTAGTTAGAGAAGAATGTGAAGGTGATGAAGAGCAGAGAAGCTACTGAGTAATAGAATAGTTAGAGTTGAATTGTGAATTTGAATAAGAATTGAAGCTATCAAGTACAAAAGTTGAATTGTGATTCAAGTACAGAATGAGGTAAAATGATATTGAGCACATTGAGTCTGACAAGTATTTGTTGATCCATTATTACAAAAATATTTAGTACTATTTTATATTGTAATCAGAGTTTTAAAATCCCTTTACCAGGTATGACCTAATAGATCTTATTTTGTAAATCCTTTAACAGGGTATATCTCTTAGATTAGAGTTGTAAAATCCTTCAAGAACGTAGACTGCATAAGTCTTTGTACTCCTCACATGGTAAATACTCTTAATAGGGTAAGCTATCAAAAGTAGCTAAATTTTGTATCTCTAACCAACAAAGCTTTTTACTACAGTAGTGATGGATTGTGGGTACCATCCCCACCTCATTTTTTTACTCTGACCAAGGGTTTCTATGAGACCAAAAATCATGGTGTTATGAGTTATATTTTATGTTTTAATTTCCATATTTTAAGGTGATCTATGCAAATTTTATAATTCGATAAATATTCAGAATAGATGATAAATTTTTTTGGAGTACTAATTCACCCCTCCACTATCATTACTTAATTCTCTATTATTAATCCAACAATTGGTATCGGAGTTGAGTCTCTTATTTAGAATTTTAACCAGTTGAGAGGAAAGATCTGAAGAGAGGGAAAGCTATAGGTATGAAAAGGTGATTGAGAATATGAACATGGAAATGAAATTTTCAAATGATCAGATTGATGAACTAAGAAGAAAGTTGAAGCATTCACTAAACAAGAGAAAGGAGTTAGCCCATCAACTGGAAGATACTCAAGATCAAGATGAAGAACTTGAAGAACAATTAGAGGGAATTTTTTTTGATGAATCTAAATCTTCCATATCAGAGCTAACTAAAAAAGAACAAAATCCTAACTGAGCAAGTAAAATCATTGAAGAGGGAACAAGAAATTCAATTGGTAAGAATGTGTGAAGTCTTGGAATAGAAGAAAAAAGCTAAAGATGATAAGAGAGTGATAGAAGATGAGAGAAGGAAAATGAGTACAAGACTGAATGAGAAAGATATGGAAATATAGAGGTTGACACAAAATCACTTTACTATGACATATCAGTTTATTGGTGTTAATCAGAAGATTACAAGGAAAGTTGAAGAGATTGCTGGACTGAGATAAAAAAAATGAACATGTAAAGAAAGAAATGAAATCTGAAAAGGAAGAAAATGAAGTATTGAAAAGGAATGAAGAAACATTAAGAATATTGGATGAACAAATTAGAGGTTAGAGACAACCAAGATATACAACTAGACATAGGCTTATTGAAAATAACACTACCAAGAAGGGAGAGTCCTCAAACCAAGAAGCCAACCAAGATACTACTACCGCACCAAAGTCAAAGAAGCCAATTTGTTGTCATTGTGGGAAACCTAGTCATACAACTAATGTCTGTAGGAGTACAAGAGGTAAACCACTGAGCATTCTCAAATTTGATGGTTATTATTACAATTATAATAAGTATGGTCATAAAGCATTTGAGTGTAGATCAAGGATTGCCAACAATACAAGGAAGCCAAAATTTAATGGTTACTATAATAATTGCAATAGATATGGTCACAAGTCTGAACATTGCAGGTCACAAAGAAATAATGTCAAATGGGTACCTAACCAACAAAATACTACAAACAATCGACAAGGCTCAACAATACCATGGGACTATAACGTAAGAATTTCATGTACAACATGTGGGATATTTGGACACGTAGCAAGAAATTGCATATTGATTCATGGTAAAAATAAGATAAGGTCATGGAGAAATCCTAGAATGGTATATTTTCACTATCATAAGGTTGGTCATCTAGCCAAAGACTATAGGTACCGAGGAAAATATCCAATTGAGGAACATACAAATGAAACCGTAGAAGTGAATATTAAAGAAATAAGAGATTAGATGAATAAAACATGGAGAATAAAGTCTCTAGATGATGGAACAACACTTGGAACAATTGATGGGACCTCATCCTCTAGACCTAATTGGTTAAGGTATGTCTAGGAAATATGAGTTAAATTTCAATCTTAAATCGGTTCCTAACATTTGTGTAGAGATCCATATAAGCATACTAAGATACATCTGGATATATGTTGTGAAGTTAACATTTCATTTTTTGATCAATGAAAGACTATGTTATTTTGTTTTATTTGGTGAAAGGAAGTGTAATTTGGTAATCAGTGAAAAGGGAGTTGGTGATAGCATTAAATGCTAAAATTATAGTCATTGGAAACCCTAATCAAGGAAAAGGTATAAATAGACCCCTTTACATTTTTTTTTACCTAATGTTTTCAAAGAGAACTTGAGCACATTATAGAGATGAGTCTTTCAAGAGGATTTGAATTTGAGTGATTGAATGAGAAGATCTAAGCACTATCGAGGATATTTGAGTGATTTTTGGTGTTTTCCCAAGTTGTGAGAGTGTGACCGAGTTGATTTTAAAAAAAAACCCTACTTCAGTCAAACATTTACATATTTGAATCGATGTCACCTAAAGTTCATAAAACTTTTGTTGTTGAGAAGGTTGATCCAGTCAACATGAAGTATAAGCTACCTCTAGTTGAAGTCGTTGAGCCTAACGAAAAGGGAGCTCTATCATCAATTCCTCCAATATTTATCTTGATCTAAGATATATGTGCCTTCATCCACTATAACATTGAGGAAATTTTTCAAGCTAATACCGACACATCATTCCAGAATCTATGTGAGAATGGAAAATTGAAGGATGAACACATCCAGCTGGAAAGTAAGGGTTTAATGCACACCCTGTATTTACTGAGCATATTTAAGATTGATTGGATGAGAATTGTATTAAGCTGAGTTCATGACAAATTTATGTGGTTAGATGCACCAGTCAAGATCAAAAAAGATGTTTCACATATTGGGATTGGATACCCAATCAATGAAAAATTGATGGCTAACAAGAAAACTAACAAGAACAAGTTGTGTGAGTTGACACAAGGTAAATGGGATGGAAGAGGTCTTAAATTATCATCTGTTGAAGATCTTGAATTGAGAATCGCATGTAAATTTATATCTTACCTAATCTTCCAGTCATCCTGAGTGGACAATGTATCATGTGGAGCTATGGACATTACATATAAAATAGTCAATAATGTTCCAGGGTTATGAATTTATTCTTATCTCTAGTCATATGATGTGTGTGACTACTATCAATGATCCAATCACTATTACAGTTCATACTTGTGATTAAATATTTTTCTTCACTAGTTTGAGTGTCGTTGATAGAGGGATCTTCCTTTACAACAAAAAATACTATTTCCTTATCATATTCATCTTCACCTACATCACACATCTTTTTTTTCTTATTGAAGTCTTTGTATTTCTTGTATTTATCCTTATTTTCACTATTAGCAAAACATTGTCTGCTTCTTTGCAAGTCTTCAGTAAAACACTGTGTTGACATCAATGACAATCATAGTCATGAATGCAACAACAACTACTATAGAATGGGTGCCAAACAATTTAGCATTCATTCCTAACAATGCTATTCATTGTAACTGATCAAGACAATAATTCTAACTCACAGTTCGCCAAGATCCAGATATAGTGTGTATCTCTTATGCAAAAGGTTGCAACCTTCACCATTTGAGCAGTGAGCTCCTGACAGTGTGTCCTCACCCCTAACAGGGTTAATCATAAAAGACTCCTAATAGGGTCTGACCTTTGACTAGGTCAGTGTACTTAATGCATTGTAAATATCAACTCCTAATAGGGTTGTAAGATCTTCTAACCGAGATCATTATACTCTAGTGCATTTTATAGTGGGTGCTAATTCCCATCGGGGTTTTTACCTATTTGGGTTTCCCTGTAACCAAAATTGTAGTGTTGTGTTAAGTTTTCTCATATTGTGTTTATTCTTAATGTTAATCAATACTTAATTGGATAAATAATTGAATCTTGTAGATAACTAATTCACCCCCCCCGGCTCAGTTATCTCTTGGGACTATTATAACAATTGGTATTAGAGCAAAGTGCCTCAGAGAGAAATTTTAATAGCTTGAGGTTGATCAGATGGCATTCTTTAGAAAAGAAAGTCCTAAGTTTGATGGAGAGAACTATCTAGATTGGAAGAACAAAATGAGAACACATTTGCAGTGCATTGCTTTTGAGATTTTTGAAGTAGCTACTAAAGAAGTTCAGATTCCCTCTTTATCATATCTTGCAAAGGAAGATGCAACTCTTAAGAAAAAGGAGATATTCACTCAAAATGCTATTGCTAAAGAAGCCCTTATCAGCGCCTTGTCTGAGAGTGAGTTTTTAGAGATCAAGAAAGTAGATAAAGACTACAAGATACAAAAGTATCTAGAAGACATGTTTGAATGAGATGTCCAAGCTAAGAATGTGTGCAGAAAGAGATGGAAGAAAAAGTACAATACATTGGAGATGCTACCTGAAGAGAACATCAGAGCCTAAAATCAAATGATTAATGAAGTTGTTGCAAGAATCAGAAACAATGGTGGAGAAATTTCAAAAGAAGGCATAATGGATAAGTTGATGACTACTCTGACAACAAAATATGAGAGAAAGATAAACATCCTAGATGAGACTGTAATTTTCAAAAGACTTCAAAAGAGAGACCTTAATCAACAAGATTTTAGCATTCAAGATTTCAAGTTTGAAGATAGAGAATAAAAGTGAAACAACCTTCAAAGCTTCAGTCCATGATAAGAAATCCTTCAACAGTTCTGGTAACTTTGATAATGATGATGAAGATAAAGAACTGGATGATTTCATTGCTATGATTGCTAAGAAAGAAAGAAAAGGAAAAGGAAAATATGAAGGTCAGTTACCATTCAAATGATTTTCATGCAACAAGATTGGTCACTTTACATCTAGAAGTGTCCTACCAGAGTCAAGAAGTTCAAAACTAATTACAAGCCTAAGTATACAAAAGAATGTTATTATGCTAGAGATGGAGTATCAGATGAAGATTTAGTAGAAGATAAAATTGGATTCATTGCTATTGAAGATATGGAGAATATGTTTGATAAGATGGATCTTGAAGATGAAAAGAAAGCACAAGAGTTGGCATTAATTTCACAAGTAGACATCAGAATAGACTAGATCATTAACAACGGTTGTTCACAACACATGATAGGAGACAAATATAGATTTGTACATATAGATAAGTACAATGGTGGCATGGTTAGATTTGGAGACAACACTCCTAAACCTATCATAGGTAGAGGATCTATCACCTTGGATGGAAAGGATAACACTGATGATGTTCTATATGTTGATGGTTTGCAGCATAACCTACTAAGTGTTGGATAGTTTCTTGACAAAGGATATCAATTGGAATTCAAAAACAATAAGTGCATCATTAATAACAAAGAAGGAGAAATGATTGCATTAGGTTCAAAGACAAAAGGTAATGTTTTTTAGCTTAATTCAGAAGCAAGTTGTTTTGTTGCTAAAGTAGATGACAATTGGTTACGGCACAAAAGACTATGTCACATCAATTTTGACAATATAGTAAAGATAAGCAATGTAAAGGTAGATAGAGACCTTCCTAGCATTGCAAATCTAGTTGATACAATATGCAGGGAATGTGTGATGGGAAAAAATGTGAGGAATTCATTCAGAAGCAAGCATGACTCAATAGAGAACAAATTGGATCTAGTGCATACAGATTTATGTGGACCAACTCAAACAAGATCATACTATGGTGAAAGGTAGTTTATTTTTTTTGTTGATGATTTTTCTAGAATGATGTAGGTTGCATTCTTAAAATACAAATCAAAAGCATTTGAGAAGTTCAAAATATTTAAAGATAAAGTTGAAAATGAGTCTGGATTAAAGATAAAATGTTTGAGATTAGATAGAGGAGGATAATTCACCTCTAACAGGTTTATGAGTATTTTAGAGAAAATGGGATAAAGAGACAGCTAAGTGCACCTAGAACCCCTTAGCAAAATAGAATTGTAGAAATAAGAAATAGGATCATACTTGACACAACATGCACCGTCATGATTGAAGAAAAGGTTGCACACACCTATTGGAGAGATGCAGTCAATACTGCATTCTACACTATCAATAGAATTCAATTAAGGCCTGACACAAATAAGACACCTTATGAGCTATGGTTTGGGAATGTACGTATAGTAAAATACTTCAGAATCTTTGGAAGTAAGTGCTACATCAAGAGAGATGAAGCTATTGGAAAGTTTGATTGAAGAAGTGATGAAGGTATTTTTCTTGGTTACTCTACTAAAATAAAATCTTATAGATGTTTTAACTTAAGATTGAAGAAGATTATTGATGCAGGAGCATCTCGGGTCCTTGGCAATCCTATGTCACCAAAAACATTTTGGAAATTGTCTATGTTTCTTAGTTTCTTCTTTGACCAAGTTGTTTGGTAGTTGGTTGGTTTCCTTTGGTTATCAAGTGTGGTCTATTATCTCTTGGGTGGTCAGTTGTTTCACTGGCGCTTGACGTTGCTTATCTACTGCTCGGTTATCTTTTCTCACTGACAGGTTTAGTTTTAGTTTCTATTGTGGCCGACTTGTGAATTTATGTTGGATAATGGATTTAATGTTGATATCAATCATTGGGAGGTGTGTGGTCAAAGATCTGACCATTTCTTCCATTGATTATGGATCTGTAGGCCAACTTAGTTTGGTAGCTTCTTCTATAAATGTAGTTGTTTGGTTGTAGTTTAGGGGCAATTTTTGGTAGAAGATAGTATTAGAGATTTTGACAGATCCTCGCATATTTGAGGACTTCTGCAATTGATTGTAATAGTAGGCTGTAACCAGGAAGGCCTTACAGCCCAACATGTATGGTTCTATTTGATAAAATATATGAAAGATCTTGCATTCTCTCTCTCTCACTGTGTTGTTTATTTTCTTCTGTGTTTTTTTGAGCAAGCTTGGATCATTAGGGTGTTCCATTGTTTGGACCCTCTTGGCCCCAACCTTACGTCAGGTTGTATTAGAGTGAGGTGAGATCTTGATCTAGATCTATGGATCTAGGTTTGCAGGTTCCTCTTGAAGCCCTAGTTGATTGTTGTGGGGTAGCAGATTGTGATCTAACCTACAATTGTAGAGGGTTGTCAAGATGGTTTATGGGAGGCAAGATGTAGATCCAAGATTGGAAGATATGCTAAGGTAGATTGCTTCTAAGTTAGAAGTTGTTGAAATAGCCTAGGGAAGAGGTAGACATCTTGAAGATGTTAGTGATGATGAAATTGATGATGAAATTGAAGAAGAACAGGCGAATGCAGAATCTACACTTGTTATGGATGAAGGTGAAGAAATATTTTTGAAGTGTTACTTTAGAGTGTTACTTTTCGCTCACTAACATTTCCTATTACACATGTACAATTTTGACCCCTCTTACAATAATCACTTCATATGTTATGTTACTAGGTTTTTCGGAGGGGACCTCTTTAATAAAAGCACTTTAAACCTTAGTTTTCCCCGTCTATCCTTTTAACTGGTCTCTTTTCTAAATGACTGGTTGTCATTAAATCTTGAGGCTCCCAGTGGTCAGAGTTTTTGACATGCAATTTAGTGATGGGTTGACATCTATCTCAATGGGCCCATCTTCAGTGTTGCACTGATGATTAAACAATGGAATGCATCAACAGTTGTCGTTACACCGTAGGGTCAAGTTGACTTCTTTTTAAGCTTTGTGGTTTAGTGATAGGCATCTGATCAAATTTTTGATGACAGAGGCAGGTTCTATCTTGTTAGTCTCTGTGGTGATTCTATTAGGTTGACACTTGTATTAAGTGACGTAGTAGCTCTGGGGTCAGAATTTTTCAAAGGATAAAGCTCAGATTAATCTTACGGTTGTTGTTATACCGCTGAAGAAAGTTGTGAAGTATTTAAAATTTGCAGTATAGCGACAACCGTTCAATTCTGTATGAAGGACAAGATATGAGGTGGGCCCTAAATTACCATGTCACACTGATATGGTTGTTTTCTATTGGTTGAAGTGAGTTGTGATGTGGCAATCGACAGGGTGTTTGGTACTGAGAAAGAAAAGGAGAAGGACCCGCCCACCTATTTTTGTAAACATGGTAGTTTTTGACTCAATGAAGAATTAAGTGATGTATTAAAGTCGGGTCAGCCTTCTCAGGTAGTTAAAGCTCAAGCAGATCCTGTGGTTGTCAATATACCACCAGGATAAGATGTATGATTTTTAAGGCTTGTGGTATAGCGATGACCATTCAATCTTGTTTGTAGGATGTGGACTAAAAGGTGGGTCCTCAGTCGCCAGGTCACACTGACATGTTTGTTTTTGATTGGTCGAAAGTAGGCGATGACCTATCAGATGTCAATATGTTTAAAAATTGAGGAAGAAGTTAGGGTCCCGCCTGTTGATTTATGAAATGTGGCATTTTTTGATTTGATGAAAGGATTCATAAAGTAAAAGTGGAACTGAGGTTTTTAGATTTATGATGATCGTCTGATTAAGTTGCATCAATGGTTGTGGCTATGTCTCAACCAAGTAACCCTAATATGTTTTTGTTCACACTTTAGCGACAGGTTGACACCTATCCACCCCAATCAAAGCCAAAGATAAGTTGAAGTTTTTTGCACATGCTATTTTTAAAATGTTCTCATTGGTCGAGAACTAATCTAGGGAAAAGTAACATAGGGTTACACTACTGAACTTTTTAACCATCCGATGCAACAAAAAGTAGAAAGGATCGACGGTTCAAATTTGAATTTTCTCTCTGTCACGTTGCTCGCGTCCTGTGAATGTTGAGGCTGCCAGTTTTCAGTAATGGTGAACTTAATGAGTTTTGTGTAGATGAATTACAAGCAGTTGGCAAGACATTATATACCTCAATTTGATTATTGCATTCTTTACCTCTTTCATAAGCATCTTGGCAAACTGGATTATTTTTTGGAGCAATATCAAGTAGAGTTTTGCAGGCGCCTGGTAGGTCATATTTCTAACTCAAGAATTATTTGAGGCTTTGAGGAAATTGTAAAGGAATTGTGTTGTTAGATGGTAATATTAAGGGTTTTCTCTAGTATCTGCACATTGTTTTGAAAGCCCTAGTTAAAATGCCACCAAAGAGGGGGTTGTCTGGGAAAACAAAGTATAAAGATAGGGGTGTTCTTGAAGACTTGATGCAATTGCTCCCATATTCAGACAATGGGACAACAAGACTAAAGGAATTAGTCCCAAGGAACCCTAGGGATTATGTAAATAATGGGCTCCATGATAGAGGAAACTAGATGAGGGACGCTAGGGTGGGAGAGGATCACAATGGTCTTATTTTGTTTAGGTCAGCATATTCACAAAGGAATTCAAGTGCCCCCCTTAGTAATATTAGGAAATTTGATCTAGGGAAATTGGTTGTCCCTGGAGTATTTATGGATGCAGAATTCCTAATTCAAATTGCTAAGTGGTATGATCCTATCACTAGATGCATCAAGGATGTGAATGGAAATGACATAATCAGCATTATAGAAGATGAAATCAGGGAAGTATTCTCATTAAATGACCCATCTGTTGGGTTAGAAAAGATAGATTTTAATGAGTTCACTGAGGTATATGAAGCTTAGAAAGATTATTTAAGGACAAGGCCTCTAAGGGATTTTCTGGACCAAATTGGATCAATGTGTGTTATTAGCCCAAGTACACCAAAGCCTTTTAGGTTGGATTTTTTCAGTAAACATGCACAGGGTTTTTATAAGTCTCTAACTCTAATCATGGGGCATGATGAAGCCACTCATATGCCTATTCCATATATGTTTATGATGGTGCAATCTCTACATCCCCAATTGGCACTAATCTTTGACTTTTCCTCTCACTTGGATGACCTAATCCATGAGGGATTGATGGGGATAAAAAAATCTGAAAGTTAGTAGGGCCTTTGGGTAGTAATCTATGCTAATGCATGTGTTCTTGTACAAAGGTGAACAGTTTTTTAGTTCAACAATCAACATTGTCAAAGAGAGGAATGGGGAAACTCTCCCAGTTCAGCTATGGACCATAGTTTTCTCATGAGATAGAACTGATGCCAGTTTTATTATGTTTAATAGGGATTTTGCCTCAAGGCTTAGGACATTGTTGTTTTTTGACAATCCAAGAATCCCAAGGGAATTGTTAAGATTGATTAGGCCAAAGGAATACTATCAAGATATTACCATAGTTCATAATTTTGGTGATATTATATTATATCCTATTTCTATAGTTTTTTGAATATATGGTTGTAAGAAGGCACAATACATTTTTCCGTACCAAGTTCCACTGAAGATAGGATATGCAGAAATTTTAAGGCAAATTGGTGACCTGCAGGAAACTTCTCTCACTCGTAAAGGAAGAGGGACTTTCTTCCCATATATCACAATTTCACATCAATATGTTATCACTAAACGAGGGTGGGTACATTTAAACCAAGTCTTGCAACCCTACAAGATGCCTACAGCTATGACTAGATGTGCAGACAATAAGGGTTTCTTGTCAGGAATGTTTAGGGACAAGATATGGTGTGCTCTTATGGAGCACCAATTCTATTTTCCTGAGGACATAATAAGGAATGAGTTTGACCTCCAAACTCAAGGAGTTAATAAGGAGAAATGGATAATCTACAAGAATACTATAGACTTTATCAGGAATTTTGATAAAACTTATGACCAATTGAAAGGTTTTGAGCCATGGGCTAGAAAGGTAGATGCTCTTATAGAGCATTTCAAAGGGATCATGCATGCAGTGAATGAGAAAAGAGTTGTAGTAAGCAAGACGGACCTTGAGAGAGCTAGGCAGATTTTAAGCCAGCTAGGATATACAAAGCTGACCCCAAGGGGAGTTTACACTGTACAAAAGAGAAGTGGTTATACTATTCTTCTACCAACATAGTAGAGAGGTGAGGGTCTTCCTTCTACTTCAAGAGGAAAGAGACCTATGGATGATCAAACAATGTAGGCACCGTCTCCTAAGAGGCATGAGGGGAACATTATTGTTTCCAATGATGAACATGGGGTAGCTAAATAATTAGTACAAATGAGGAATGAGGGGAACATTATTGTTTCCAATGATGAATTACAGGAGTGAATGCCAGAGGCACCCAAAGAAATAGAAATGGATCTAACTATTGCAGAGTTTGAGGGTAAACAAATTGACCCTATTTTGAAACAGGCTAGTGATTCTTTTTTCACTGAGAAATTTTTTTTAAAGACTAGGGCATTTTTTCAATTTTTATGGAGAATGAAGATAAATCAGTTTAAAGAGATTTGTGAAAAGAAGAAAGAAAAGTTCCCTGATAGGGACATAACAGAGATTGAAAATGAAACCAGGGAGAAATGATAAAACAATTTGACAAGATTACTCCTGAGGAGGGAAGGGCTATGGTCCATACTACAGGGGTGTTGATTCTTCCAGAATGGGATATTGCAGATGCAATATTTTTTATCAAGTTAGGAAGAGCAAGATAAAGACCCTCACCACTATAGAACAAGAATAGTAAGATGCTAGAGGTATTTCTTTTTCAGATGATCATGTTTCCCTAGTTATGTGGTCCCTTAAGAGGGAAGAAAACAAAGGAAAAAGAGAGGCTCTCTCTTTAGAGTATGCAGGAAATTTTTTAGTGCAACGAGTAGGTGAGACTTCTGGTGTAGAGGCTTCAAAACTCATTTTAGAGACTACCAAATTTAATGTTAAGGTGGTAGAAAAGGATGCACAAGAGAAGGAAGAGCTAAGGCTTAAGTTTGAAACTGTACTTAAGTCCTATAATGAGCTTAAAATAGAGTTGATCCAGAAGGACAAGTTGATTGTTGAATTGTCAGGACCACAGGATCATAGGTCACCCCAATTAATGATAGCTAATAGACTTGCAATGGCTTCTTCATCAAGCCCTATCATTGAATTTCCACCATCACCATACCCAGAGACAAACCTAGATGCAAGGCCCAGTTGGGAGAAGCAACAGTTTCTTGAAGAAACAAATCATTTCAAAAGAAAAAGGGCAGAGTTGGACAAGCTGGGGGAAAAACATTTGAAATATAAAATCTTGTTAGAGAAGAAGTATGAAGAAAAGGTAACAGAGGCTATGATGCAATTTGCTACAAATCTGAATCCCACAGTTCTGTGTGACCATGCTAGGAGGCTTAGGATATTTCTTACATCATTAGATAAGCATAAGAGTGAGTTTGGACCAATCTTCAAAAAATGGATTGAGATTTCTCTGAATGTGAGATTATTCAGATGGTTGTCCAAGTCTCAAAATGATCCTAACCCTTTGATCAAACCGTTGCATCAGAATGTGAAAAGGCTTGTAGAGCATGATATACTTTTGGGTGATTTTGAAAGAAAATCAAATTTGCTGAAGAAAAAATTGACACTCCCCAGCTGTGATTTGATCCTAGGAGTTTTTAAGAAAAATGGTGAACTTAAGGAATTAATCAAGTGGAGAGCACAAATAGATGATGACTTTTCTGCTAGAATGACTAGCATTTTGACTTTAGAGAATACTTTATTTTTATTGAGATATTGATTTCTGCCAAATCCAAATTTGATTTCATTAAATGAGAAATCAGTCAGCTAGAGGACATGTGGGAACAGTTATCCAGCAAAAATGCAAAGTTTGCAAATTTTGATTTCCTAAGCAAAGAGGTGTATAACAGGTGGAGGTATCATTATATTCCACATGCAGAGAAAGTAAACACTCCACCTACCTCTTAAGACAAATGAAGATTGTAACCTTTTGAGTCATGATGGTTGTTGAGATATAAAGAGGTATTTATTGCAGGGATGACAGTGAAGATATGGCAACCAGATTTGTTGGAAGAAGTCAAGGATAGAATTCAAGACATAAAGCAAGGCGGCTCATCTACAAATATCTCTCCAAATCTGATCGATGTATTTATTGTAAACCTAGTAGGGTTGTTGTAAAAGTTTTTAGGTTAGAATTTTGTAAACCCTAGAATGATCGGTAGCTTTTTGCATGTCCTTGTATATAAAGGATTTTCCATGATCATTCTAGGCATTGAGAGTCTAGGTGTTGAGAAGCTAGAAATTTTGAAACCCTAACCCTTAGTTGAGGATTGTAACATTTTGTATTATTTCTTATCAAGCAATAGAGAAGAAGTACAGGTTGTTGCTATTGTCTTGCATGCTTACTATTGAGAACATATTCTATACAAAGACAAAAGGTTATACTTAATACAAATTTCAAAGTCTTTTCCTCTCCATTGTGTTTATTTTGTGAATCTTTAAATCTTTCAAAGATTTATATGTATGTATTCTTGCTTTGAGTTCTAATCTAGGGTTGGATTAAATATTGCTCAGGGTGAGATACATGCTCATTCAATTCACATAGGGATTATGTGCAAGGAGGAATGAGTTGAAATATTTGTATTTATGTTTAGAGATCAGTTATTTCGAGAATCTTTGTGTTGACTCTATTTTCTGGTATTGTTTGCCCAATGGATAAGGCACTGGCCTATACTCACCTATCTTTTCTTTGTGGGGAATGATCAAAATCATTGTAATCATAAACATATAATCAATACTAGTCTTTTAAAAGTTTCATTTACTTTATATAGTAGTTCTACCCAGTGATGGAGAGTCAATGAATAATAGGTTGTTATTTAGTACTTTCTCACTATTATCTATTGTAAGATCTAGTATTGAATAGGGAATAGAGTTGTATTTATTGGATCAGGTGTACCCGCCTTGGTTTTGTAGAGCTAGAAGTGAAGAGGGAAGTCTTGTCCCTATAGTTGGTCCAGTTACTTATAGATTTCCCACATTTGGAATTAACCCCTCCTTAATATCAGTCATAAGTATATTGGTATCTCATGGAGTGTAAAATATTTTGAAGAACCAACAAGATGGCGACTCCACTGGGGATGTTGTAAGATTTGTGTAAAATAATGCAAGTACAAGTTGAGCTAGACTCCTAGCCTACTTATTTTTAAAGCTAGTTGGTTACCTTTGAACACAGAGTTGATTCCTTTTCAAAAAATTTCCTACCCTTCCTATTTGTTTAAAATCATAGAAAACCCCATTTGGCTTGGGTGGAAAATCTAAAATATTTCTGTAACTAGTGCTAAATAAGGTGTTACTATATCATAATATGTTTCAAAAATATAAGGTCCTGGAGGAAGAAACACCCAAAAGAAAATTTGTAGGGTGAGCTCCCAGCTACATCTAGACGAGGTTAGATCAGGAGAGAAAAAAGTACTAATGACATGTCCTTCACTTGGAAGCAAAAAGGAAACTCAAGACAAGAAAGCCTTGCTCCTCCTAGTCAGGAGGGAAATGCCTCAGAATATGAAGAGGCTATTGATTTAGGTTTAAATCAGTATGAGGATTATTACTCCCCTACAGAAAGAGAGGGTGAAAAGTTACCCCACAATAGGAAAATAATCCCTAACAAATGGTATGGAGGGGAGAGGAGATCTAGAAGTAAGAGTAGAAATAGACAAGATTTTGTCCCTCCTTTCACCCTTGGTTCATCATTACCCCAAGGCCTCCATGAAGCTCAAGATCAACAGGAGGAGCCTCAAACACAACAGGTTGAATCTAAAACAAATTTACTTGATTCTGAGGAGATATTTGAAGAAGTATATGAATTAGAAAGAAGAATTCATGAACAAGAAGCTATTAGGTAGAAGAGAGAAAAGGAAAGAGAAGAAAAAATTAGGCATGCCATGATAAGGGCTGACCAGTTGAAAAGACAACTGCTAAATTTAGAAGCCATAAATTATGTTCCCATTCCTAAACAGATAAATGAACAGCCCATTGTCCAACAAGTGTTTGAAACAAGGAATCCTAGGGATAAAGGAAAGTAGAAAGTAGTGAACATTTCATTTAATGAGCCTATAGGCCCTAAATTTCCCATAGATCTAGCTTTAAAGTTAGGAGCAAACCTTGAGAATGCCAAGAGGGAACAAGAATTGCTAGCCAAAGAATTGGAAAAAGTAGAATTGGAAGCTTCAGCACTAGAAATGAGAAAGAAGATAGACTTTCTTAGATGGTCAGCAGGACCCAATAACTTTGCTAATTCTATTGTGACAAAAGGAGGAAATGTTGCAAATATGGCTAATCAGACAATGGGTGCTCCCCCACTAGGAGGGTTCAGGATTTCTGCTATGACAAATGCTAATGCATCTACATCCTAGGGTGCTGGTATTTTCAATACAGGGCTTATTCATGAAAGATGTAAATAGTTGGTTTTTACAAGCATCCCTGGATATCCTAACCCCATCCCTGAAGAAATTAGGAAGAAACTTCCCAAATTCACTAGAAGTAATATTGTCACTTGTGAGGAGCACCTAAAAAATTTTATTGATGTGATTGATGATTACAACATCGTGCTTGATGATGTCATCATGAAATTATTTGTACAATCCCTGATAGAAGATTCAAGGGATTGGTTTAGGGCTTTGCCACATGGTAGCATAGGCTCATGGGATCAGCTTAGACATTGTTTCAAGGAATAGTATGGGGATAAAAACATGAGGGTTTTATGTTAAATGAATTTAATAACATCAAGAAAAATTTCAATGAGGATGTTGTTGAATTTAATGTTAAATTCCAAAAGGCCATGCATAAACTCTTGCAAGTCATCCAATTGGATGATAGAGTATGTCTTGTCACATATTTAAATGCCTTTGATTCTAAGATGGGCTACCTTTTGAGAGATAAGAACCCAAGGAGTCTTGTTGAATCTTATAAACTAGCTGTAAACATAGAGAGTAACCGTAGAATTTCAAGAAAATTGGGAAGAAGAGAAGATAACAAATCACAATTGTTGAACATAAAGGATCCATGGAAGCCTATGAGTGTAAAACTAAAGGATGATGATAGCTTCAAGAAAATCTTGAAGGCAATAAAGGACTTAAAGCCTGGTGAGAATAGAAATAATAAAGTTGCAGTAGGTGATAAGCCTGCCTTTAACAATTTCAACAAGTTGCCAAGAATGCAAAACTATCATTATAATACTCAATGGAAGGATGGGAAGCTCGTTCTCCCTGAGAGAAAAGAAAAACCAAATGATAGGACCCCTGATCCATTGCAAAGGAACTCAATGAATGTGGTGGAAGATGTCCCATGGTGTATTGTTTGTCAATCACCACATGATCCTAATTATTGTGTCATATCCCAAAGTGTCTCTTCACAAGAGGAACATGAGTGTAATGAGGAATAGCCTTATGATGACCAGGGATGTGGAATGATTTCCTCCCATTTTTGGGATGAAGTTGATGCTGCTGAAGAGGATGAAAATCAAGATATATTGAATTCTCAGACTAAAACTAAATCATACCATTAACAAGTCTTTTCAAACGAGGATAGTGAGCTTGATAACATTCAGTGTAATGTTTTGAAGGGTAAAGAGACAGTTGTTTTGAGAAGGCCATCTGATGAGGAAATTGCCTTGATAATATCTGATATGGTTACTCAAGCTAAAACAAGTTATAACTTGAGAAATAGAGTAGTTGGTAATCCAGATCAGAAAACAGAGAAAGATGTAAAGACATCCCAGAATAATTTAAAGGATGTTGATGCTACTGATAAGGTCAAAACAAAGAAAAATGTTAAGCCTAACATTGTGGTGGCACCTGAAAATTCAGGCTAAAATATATATAAAATTGTTAGGGAAGTGTGATTTTAATTTTCATATTTTATAACTTTCCTATGATAAAAAATAAAATGAATAAAAAGTGTGTGCATTTGTTATTTTTATTTTCATGTATTAGGTTGTAAATTGCTTTATTCTAATGCACATTTGTTTTGGATAAATAATAATTCTAAAAATAAAAAATAAAATAGATTGAGCAAAAGGGGCGGCGAGAGGGAGTTGAACAATCGACCTCTCAAGCCAACCTTTTTCCTACCTATCTACCCTCCTACCCCCTAACCAGTTAGTCTACTTGTTTTCTTCAAGAGGGTTAGGAGAAAATACTTTTTCTTTTTTTTTTGATGTGCAGGTGAGAAGTAAAGTGCAACCTCTTACACAGGGAGTAATCTCTTCCCTAATTAAACTTTCAAATTAAATAAGAATTCCTCTATAATTTATGTATGTTCTGATTTTAGGAAAAAGAATGGGGAGAGGGAGTTGTACACTCAACCTCTCGACCCATTCCTTTTCCCACCTAACTACCCGACTCTACCCTCTACCGATTACTCTATGTTTTTCCTTGAGAACATATGTGTAAATAAAGGTATTAATATTAGATTTTTGATTTATTTTTTATTATTTTAGAAATAACTTATTGGGATCATGAAAGTAATTAATTTCTGTTATGTAATGTTCTATGTTATTTATAGGACTTGGTTTTATTTTTGGTTTTATTGTTTCACTTCAATGTTCCCTAAAAACCTAAAGTTAAAATATGATAAGGTGAATAATTAGATAAGTATTACAACATTTAGGGTTTTGGGATATTTTGGATGTAAAATTTTAATGCTCATATCCCTAAATATAATTTAGCATTTTCACCTAATGTATTTTTTAACATTAATATTTTTGTCAAATAAGGTGAAAAAGCTTTAGCATTATTGCATTATTATTATATTTTAGTGGTGTATAATGTAAATTGTTTATTTATAATAATTTAGGGTTTGCCATTTATTCTTTAGTTGCAAATCCCTAAGAGTAACTTTTTCCTTACTCATTTACTTTAATTTTAGGGTATTAATAATTTTACCCTACTATTTTTTATGAATTAGTTGATTTTTTAATATGTATGTTTTAGGGTTGCTTTTTAGAAAGTGAGATTTTTAGATTCCCTTAATTATATGTATTTTTATGGTTGTAATATTATTTTATATTAGAAATATTTTGTAGCATTAGGGTAATTATTTTATAAACTTAATATGTTAGCCCTAAGTGGATTGATTTGATCTTTAGGGTTAAATATATTATTTTTCATTAGATGGATTATAAGACCTTTTCCCTAATATTTTCAAAATATTTCTATATTGAATTTTACATTGCTCTATGTTATTCCTTGAAAGCTTAAGTTAAAATAAAATATATATTGTTGTTATGGCGGGGTAAAATAATATTGTGATTGCATTTTTTATATAAGGAACTTCATGGGATTCTAATTAAAGTGAAAATATGTTTTAGCTTAAAAATGATATATATTCTTTTTTATTATTTTTACCTTATATTATTACTTGTGAATTTTTATTAAGGTAAAGCAAATTTTCAAAAGCATAAATATTAATCGTATATAGGTGATTTATTGAGGATTGAGTCTTTTGTTACTAATTGTTATCCTATGAAATGTTCATGCAATATATATTTAGGGTTTCTTTAAGTAATGTTATAGTTTACCTTGTAATATATATTTTTTGAGATAATAACTATAAAGGTAAATCATAAAAATATTAATCCTTAGAATTAAAAATTAGAAGTAAATTATTTCCTAAGGATTAATTATTTTTATCAAAAGATAATTTTGATACAGTGGAATCATAATGCCTAATTATGTTTTTATATGCAGGAGGATTATTAAATGATAAATGAAACAGGTTATCCAACAACTAAATATTGCAAAGATGGATATTTGTTATGCGGCAAAATGCTTTGCAAGATGAAGGACAAATTATTATTACAAGAGCATTAATCAAAGATTTATTTATTAAGTATATTAGCCTTATGGTTAATATTTTATTTTGTAAATATTTATTAATGTTGTAGTTTGTTGAAATTGGATTTTAGTTATGAACAAACGCATTGGTCTGAAGCTTGTGTACATCCCCTAAACTTTATAAAAATGGGATACCAAGACCAATGCAAGGATAATTACAAGAATTTCAATTTTCATAGGATAGGATTGTTCAACAATTGCAACATGGATTCTAGTGTACCAATTTTTCAATATCTATAAAAGATAAGTTGTTTTTATTTTCCATCTGTACATTGGTTTTCAATTCCCTCAACTAGTCCCTTGGATAAATCAATCTTGATTTCTTTATTGTGATCATTTAAAATGTTGTGTGATCTTATTGCATTTTGTTTTATTAATTGGTCTGCTCATTTTGCATGGTTAAGAATCCTTTTGATTTGTGGCCAAAGTTAATTGGGTTGTCATTTAAGGAGTTAAATTCAATTAATTGTCTGCAATAGTTCACACACATTTGAATGCAAATCAAAATGATGAGTTTTTTATGACTTGTCTTCAGAATTCGATGTATGTTTCAATATTTTGAAAATTTTCCTCTGAATCAAATCCTTCCAATTTGCTTTGAAATGCAAAACTGTCTCTAAGGTTGTACGTAGGGTTGAGGATTGGATTGACTCCATTGCCCAGGGTGAAATAGGCACTGGACTTATTGATAAATGGAATTTGGTCATCTAATCATTTTTTGCTAGTTTTGGTATCCTATTCCTTTAATTTCATTTTGCATATCTATACTTAAAACAGGTTTACAGTTGACAAAGGCTTTTAGTGGTTGTAGTTTATAATTAATTGTAGTTGAATCTCATCAAGCTCATTTGTCGTCCAGAGGGGTTCGTTAAGTTATTTGTTTGAAAGGATTTTGGATGAGTGGAAATATAGGCCTACCAACCTTGGTGATTATTAGCCTAAATTGCAGAAGTTCAAATCCACAAGGGATTGAACCTATTTGTTGGCCAGAGAAAGCATTTCCAATCTATTGTTTTGGGAACTAACAAATTGGTGACTCTGCTAGGGACGCTATCAGTGAAAGACATTTGCAAAATCTTTGGTTATAGTTGTGAGACTCTACTGGAGATGGGACTCAGAGTTAGTTATATGATTTTATCCTTCTTATGAAGAAGGTGGTGACTCTATTGAATGCAACATTTGAATTAGTGACTCTATTGGGGAGAGTTGCTCACAATATATATTGTGAAGTTACCTAGAATTTTAGATTTCACAGATCAGAATCAGAAAGTAGTTATAGTAGTTTGTTTGGAAGCACACTCTACTAGAAGAAAGAACCCAAAAGTAAGACATTCCTCAAATGAGGTGGTGACTCTATTCAATAAAGCATTTCAATTAGTGACTCTACTGAGGAAGAAGACCCAGAAGGAGATAAGTAAAGTTTTTCTCTTTGAAAGAGGTGGTGACTCTATTGTCAAGAACCTAATGTATAAAGAAACAAGTTACGACCAATTCAAATATTTAGAATGTATCAAAATAAACAACCATTTCAAAGAAAACTATTTATTCCATATGGTATTAGGCCACTGGATCTCAGGGGTTTCCAATGTATTCCTTTTAAGTTACTCCTTAAGTTTTTGCAGCTTGTACCAAAGTTCCATGGAGAATGGGATGAATCAGCAGTTGAATATTTGGATACATTTTATGTATTTATAGAGAACTATGAGATTTTTGTAGAAGATCAAGCAATGAAACTATTTGTCAGGACATTAGAAGATAATGCAAGAGAGGCATATGAATCATTACCTACACAAAGTATTTCATCTTGGAAAGAATTTGAACAATGGTTTCTATATGAATTCCATGATGCAAGAAATGAAGATAACATGTGTTATGAACAATGTGAAGACCAAAGTTTCATCATGGAGGAGGATCATAGTATGTCTCTACTTGATGCATTTTTTAGTTTGGAGAGATTTGAAGGGGAGTCTTGTACACACTTATTCTTGAGGATGGCGGATATTTATCAAAGGATACCTGTAACAATTATACCTTCACAAAAAGAATTAATGAGAAAGGTCAAAAACTTGAGAATCTCGCTAGATGACCATGATCTAAAGATTCTTGTTAAGATATTAGAAGAAGATAGTGTGGATAGAGAAGAGGAGTCTTATGATCAAATTGAACAAGGCCTTGTGTTTGATGGAAATCTCAGTGATGATGAAGAAGACCCAAATTATATATCTCGTTTAAATGCATTTTTGAACTTAGAGAAACAAGAGGAAGAATCTGCAATACAATTATTCCTTAGGATGTTTCATATCTATCAAGAAATACCTTCAGAATGCAGACCTCCATCTTCTAACCTTTTAAATAAAATGCGAGAACTAGGTCTTTTATATGATCATTAGTTCCTTACCTTTCTCGAACTTATGAATTATGAACTAGTTGTAGAGGAGAACGAGTGCAAAATTGAAATAACATATGAGTCAAGCGAGGTTTCATGTTTTGATGGGGAAGATTCTTTTGGACAGTCTAAGGAAAATATTTTCCATGATGATACTTTTATGATGTCAAACATCAGTGAATATGAAAATGAGGAAGAGGATCTTCTCCATGTAGAAGAGATTTCAACCTTATTAGACATAGAATACCAAAGACACACTGAGAAGAATGGTCCAAATTTTTTCTCAATCCACCATGGTAAGAAGGTACACAGATCAGCCCATATTCAAGAGAAATTAAATTGTGGGGATGAAATAGAACTGCATGAACAGGAGGAAGTTTCAGGAGATAATGTCAATGAAGATGTTAGCCTTGTTGATGAAAAACTTGATGATCCAATTGAAAATTCTCATGAATGTATGTCTGAATTCTCTATATTCCTAAATCTATTATTTGAAGAGGAAGTAGATGAAGATATGTCTGATTTCTCTATGTTATCGAATCCATTGTTTGAAGAGGATCCTTTATGCAATGGAAGCCATCAGCATCATAATGAAGATAACAGTCCTAATTTTAAATTTGATGGAACTTATGAAGTGCATTCAAAGGGTGAGATATCTTGGAGTTCATCCTTTGAGCCAGAGGTACACCAAACATATGAAGATGAGATGGAATCAGCTAGACATGACGAAGACAATGTGTTGAAGCATAGTTATAAATTTTTTAGAAATGTCCCAGCTGATCAAACTCTTGGTGAGAGAGAGTTTGTACTTCTTGAAGATAAGCTATTCTCGAAGCCTTTTGGTGAGGAGAAAAAATATCCAAAATATAGAGATGGGATAGATTGTGAACAAGAAGGTATCCAAAAAAAGAAGACTAACCTAGAGGTTTGTATGATTAACCAAAATCTTCTATTGAACAAGGATTACAACGGACTTGATGATTTCTCAAGAGCTGAATATAGATTGGATGCCAAAGATCATATTGATGAAGTGGTGAGAATTGTCTATAAGGATGACATGTGTAATGCAGCAAGGTTAAAAGTGTTACGTGATCAAAATCAAGTGTTTGATAGAGGAAAGGATCAATGTTCAATTTTGGGGGGCCTGGGGCCACCCAATTTTACTTTGCATCAAATTAGTATGGATACTTGGTTTGGTTCTCCAGAGATAGCTGGAATCTCGCTATGCTCACATGGAGCATACGTCCCCAGAAAGAGCCTGCTGGAGCTCTAAATTTTGGGCAAAATTTGGAGCCCTATATAGTGATAAAACCCTAAAAAATGGCCTCTTAAACTCCATGCCAAATAATTAATGATGAAGTACATGAAATGGGATAAAATATTACATTAATTTTCAATTAAAAATTTGAGATATTATGGAAGGAAGCTCTGTGACAAGAACAATCAAAATTCTATGATCAAAGCCTTCAGAAAATGCTGGAATTTTGACCTGCTACAAAGATGATGTCGGTAGAGGTAGAAGATGGTCGAATTTTAAAAATCTAAAAAAGACCCAGTTTGGGAAATCAAATTTCCTATCTCCAATAAAAATATTAGCTTTCCACAAGGTGTTTTGGTTTTTCAACCAAGCCCAAATCCGAAAGTTAGGTAGTTATTTTTTAGTTAGTTTATCATTTTTTCAAAATAATTTGTAATAAGGGTGTGTCTTTTCACCCTAAAGAGGTGTGAAAGCCACTCAACATGTATATATACATAATGTAAAATGTAAAGAGACACAAGACAATACAAGACAATTAATATTTTCATAGAATAGAATTTGATCACAACAGCAATATGAACTCTAATGTACTATTTTTTCAACATTAATAAAGATAAGTGCTCTTCTTTTTATTTGTGGTTATAAGTTATATGTTTTCAATTAGTCTTTCAGATTACTCTGTGAACCAGGGTATCCTACTGTGTTCTTTCATTGATGCATTCATTTATGACTAATTTTTATAATTTGAATAATGGTAGCATGGTCTGAGAACCTGTTACTATTTCCTTTCGGGCTCTTAAGTTGGGTTAAAAACCATAGGACCTATTGTATAAGTTATTTAAATTTTTGTTTCAACTAAAGCCTATAGGATGATGGTCTCACTTTACAAGAGTGAGTTACCTTAAAAATGTCTCTGATTATACGTAGGATTGAAATTTTTATGACTCTATAGCCCAAGTATTTAGAAGGCACTAATCTAACTATTATTTGGAAATTGTCATTTGGTTCATAAATTTGTCATTTATAGATCATTAAATCATTATTTCAAAAGCATTACTTTTAATTATTTAGTATAATCCATTTAGTCAAGATTTATAGAATAGAGATTATTAGAGGATTTATTTCTTTCCTCCAAGCATCATTCACTACCTTGGGAGGAACTTTGTTTATTTATGTACATAGTTGTCTAACATAGAGAATTTGATAGTTTAAAGTGAATTTAGGCCTACTAGCCTTGGCTTGATTAAGCCAGAATTGTAGAGGTATTAGTGTGTACCTTTTAGTTGGCCAAAAGTGATCCATCATTTTTGGGCACCAACACATTGTCTATAAAGTAAAGTCTAAACCCACAATTGAGGTTGTTCCAGCTTTGCAGAAGGAGGATAGAGGCCATATTGAAGAACTTGCAAATATATCCATCCAAAATGTTGATAAAGAAACTACAACTATGAAGCCAGATGTCTCTGATTCAAAATATGGTCCAATTGATATGAGAAAATCATTGTCACATATTATTGTCAAAGTCCCATCGCTGGAAATGATGAGAATAGAAGAGCATAAGGAAAAGGCCCTAAATTGAGTGAATGGTGTGGTATCCATAGACTCCCAAAAAATAGAAAGGGTTGAGAAACAAGTAGCAACTGTGAATGATGAAAATGAAAATTTTAATGAGGAGATTATTTCTAAAATTTCCCAAATTTATTTGGATACAAATGTTGTTAGTACTACAATAGGAACAATTGATCCTTTCTTTTTGACTTTACTAATAAATGGAAAGTTGCTAAAAAAATGTATGATTGATTCAGGAGCATCAAACACTATTATGCCTACTGAGGTTATGAAATCATTAGGGTTAAAGGTGGATAAACCTCATGGAAGATGTCAAGCAATGGATTCAAGGGAAGTACCGGTTGTGGGTACTATTAAGGCTTTACCTTACAGACTGGCTGCATACCCTAGCAAATAATTGACCATGAGTGTCTTGGTAGTGGATATTCCTCCCCAATATGGGATGTTACTATCAAGAAAGTGGAGTGCTTCTATGGGAGGCAGCATACAATGTGACTTATCATTTTCTACTTTTAACTTTGAAGGAAAAAATATTAAGATTTCCAGGGAACTTAGAACTCCACATATGATTGAAGAAGAAGAAGACACCATGAAGTGTTTTCTTGACACCGAAATCAATGCTTTCAAAGTCCAAAATAAGGAGGTGGAGGAGAATGTTGAAAATACACATAAGTTAGAGAGCCAAGAGGGATGGATTGACCTTGACAGTTTGTGGACAATGTATTTTGATCGTGCCAACAACAAAGAAGGGTCTGGAGCTAGAATATTGCTCATATCTCCAAATGGTAAAACTTTCAAATTCTCCTTTACTTTGTTATTCTCATGTACAAATAATGTTGCAAAATATGAAGCTCTATTGATAGGTTTGAGGTTGGCATCAAGGCATGGTATAAAGTGTTTGAAGGTAGTGGGTGATTCTAAGTTAGTTGTCTCCCAAGTTAGATCAAAATATACTTCAAAAAATCAGAAATTAAAGTAGTATAGAAATGCAGTATGGGATGAAATTGAAAGCTTCAGTGTTTTTAACATTTGTTGGATGGAAAGAAGTCAAAATAGAATGGTAGACTTGTTGGCTAATGTAGCTCTTAGACCAGAAGATGTTACATTTGTAGATATATCCAATAAAGAGGTACAAGCCAGGCCTTCCATCCCTGATAATGTAGAAAATTAGCAGGTTTTCTCTGATGACCAGGATATATTAAGATTTCTCCAATGTGAATCTCATTTTGGTGATAGAGAAATGGATTTTAGTACTTATGTTGATACAGTAAATGGTAAAGATGTAATTTTTTGGAAAGAAGTTTTGCAGTTGAAATCAAATAGAGTTCCCAAAGGATTGGTTTCTCTTGAAAGGGAATTTGATAATAAAGACAAAGCTTTCTCTACCAGTACTGATAAAACAAATGAGCTTGAAGAAATAAACTTGGGCACAAAAATAGTACCCAAGAAGGTTTACATAGGTAAGTGTTTGTCCCCTAGAACTAGAAAAAATTTGATTGATCTCCTTAAAAAGTTTAGACATGTTTTTGCCTGGTCCTATGAAGATCTTAAAGCTTATAGAGAGGACCTCTTTCAACATGAGATTCCACTAAAAGAAGGTAAAAAACCTTTCAGACAAAAGTTAAGGCCTGTTAACCCTACCTAGGCACCTAAAATGAAAGGAGAACTTAAGAAGATGATGGATGTTGGAATAATCAAGCCTATTAGACATTCCACTTGCGTTTCAAATTTGGTGCCTGTCACAAAGAAGAATAGTGACATCAGGCTTTGTGTTGATTTTAGGAACCTCAATATAAATTCTCTAAAAGATAATAATGGATTACCTAATATGGAAAATATGTTGCAGAAGGTCACTGGGTCAAAATTGATGTCCATGATGGATGGCTTTTTTGGTTATAATCAAGTTATGGTTAAAGACACGGAGAAATTCAAAACTACATTCACAACCCCATGGGGGACATATGTTTATGTTAGAATGCCTTTTGGGTTGACTAATACTAGTGCCACCTTCCAAAGGGCCATGTATGTAGCCTTTGAAGATTTTATTTATAGGTTCATGGTGGTATATCAAGATGATCTAACAACATTCTTAGCTAGGGAGGAACAACATTGCCAACATCGAGAAATAATCTTCATTAGAACATTAGAGTATGGGGTTTCTTTGAATCAAAAGAAATGTTCTTTTGGTGTGGTAGAGGGAAAACTTCTAGGGCATATTGTCTCAAAGGATGGAGTTAGAATAGACCTTGAAAGGGTGGAAGCTATTGATAGATTATCTCTAACAAAGAATATCAAAGAAATTCAGTCCTTTTTAGGACAAGTCAATTTCTTCTTGAGATTTATTACAAATTTTGCAGAAATTAGCATTCCCATATCAAGAATGTTGAAGAAAGGAGCAAAAGTTGAATGGAATGCTGAAGCAATGCAAGCTTTTAATGACATTAAAAGGGCTATCAAGCATGCCCCAATTTTGAAAACACTAGATTATAGCAAACCTATGCAGATCTTTTCCTTTGCATCTACCCATATTGTTGCAGCAGTACTATTATAGAAAAATGCTGATGGTTTTGAACAACCCTTTTTTTTTTCAATAAGACCTTACAAGAAGCAAAACTAAACTATGACATTATTGAGAAGCAAGCTTATGCCTTGGTAAAGGCTATCAAAACATTCAGGTGTTATCTAGTTTGAGCCACAGTGGTTGCCTATGTTCCAAGTGCTGCAGTCAAGGATATCTTGGTCCAGCAAGAAGTTTCAGAAATAAGATGTAGATGGATCAATAGAATTCAAGAGTTTAATATTGACCTTCATATTACAAAGTTGGTAAGAGGGTTGGGCCTACCAAAGTTGATGGCTCAAAGCAATCTAACTGCAAACCAAATAAACATGTTGGAGGAAGATCAGAGACCTTTTGTTTGTAACATGCATTGTTGTGAGTGGTATAAGGATATTGTTAAATACTTGCAAAAGATGATTTTACCCCCTGAATTGGATGATAACAAGAAAAGAACTATTAAACTTCATTCCATAAGATATGCAATTATAAGTGGTGAGTTATGGTGGAGGAGTAATGAAGGTGTCTTGCTTAGATGTGTAGACCAGGATAAAGCCAAGCTCCTAATGGATGAAATGCACAATGGGATTTGTGGAGGACACTATATGGAAAAGACTATAGCTCACAAGATCATCAGGTCAGTTTTTTGGTGGCCAACACTTTTCAAAGATACCCATCAGTTTGTAAAGAAGTGTGACTCTTGTCAAAGATTTGCAAGAAAATTGAAATTCAATGGAAACTTGCCTCTCAAACTTGTTACCATTCAGGCTCCTTTCCAAAAGTGGGGAATGGATTTAAGTGGTGAAATCCCGAACAAGTCCAGTGGTGGACATTCTTATATCTTGGTAGCAACTGATTACTTTACCAAGTGGGTTGAAGCAATCCCTTCAAAAAGAGCAACTAGTAAGGTGGTAACAGATTTTATGATGCAGAATATCCTTACAAGATTTGGTTGCCCATGGTGGTTGATAATGCAATGTGCTTTAGGTCAGAGGATTTTGTTGACTTTTGTCAGGACAATGGTATTAAAATCTCATACTCATCTCCTTACCATCCACAAGGTAATGGCTAAGCTGAATCCAGTAACAAGAGTTTGATTAAAATATTGAAGAGAGTATTAGATAGGAATAAAAGGGCCTGGGATTCTAAGTTGTTGCAAGCTTTATGGGCTGATAGGGTTGCAGTAAAGAAAGCAATAGGGTGTTCCCCTTTTGACTTAGTCTATAGGATTAATGCAAGATTACCACAGAATAATTTTTTACAGATGTATCAGTTCATACAAACCTATGTTGATGATGTGGATGATGAAAAGGCTATCAAAATTAATGATTTGATCCAGTTGAATGAGGTGAGAAATAATGCACATACCATAAATGAGAAGATACAGGCCTAGTGCAAAGTCTTGTATGAAAAAAGAACTACTCAGAGAAGTTTTGTAAGTGGTGACTTGGTCCTGATGTGGACTGCAAGATTGGAGGATAAAGGAAAGCATGAGAAGTTTGATCCCATCTGGTTAGGCCCATATATCATTGAAGAGAAATGGGGAACAAGTTCATATCTATTGAAGAATTTGACAGGAGAACTCATGGAATTATCAGTTCATGGGCAATTCTTAAAATTTTACTTTTCTTAAATGATTTTCTAAGTCTCTGCGGAGGTTTAGGTTTAGGGTTTTGTGTGCAGTTCTATGTTGCCAGTCAAATTTTTGTTTTTGGTCTGCTCTTCTAGGAGATTCCAATTTTCTCATTGTATCTACAGGAGATACACGTCCCAAAGTATGAGCCACTGTTAGCACTATTCTAAAAATTTTCATCCTCATGCTAAATGTTTTGAAAAAAATGGTTTTAAACCTAGTAGTAGGTATTATTATGGCTAAAACCCTTGTTTGATCCAAACCCTATTATGTTAGAGTGTTACTTTTCACTCACTAACATTTCCTATTACGCATGTGCAATTTTGACCCCTCTTACAATAACCACTTCATATGTTATGTTACTAGGTTTTTCGGAGGGGGCCCCTTTAATAAAAGCACTTTAAACCTTAGTTTTCCCCATCTATCCTTTTAACTGGTCTCTTTTCTAAATGACTGGTTGTCATTAAATCTTGAGGCTCCCAGTGGTTAGAGTTTCTGACATGTGATTTAGCGACGGGTTGACATCTATCTCAGTGGGCCCATCTTTAGTGTTGTGCTGATGATTAAACAATAGAATGCATCAATGGTTGTCGTTACACCGTAGGGTCGAGTTGACTTCTTTTTAAGCTTTCCGGTTTAGCGACAAGCGTCTAATCAAATTTTTTTTGACAGAGGCAGGTTCTATCTTGTCAATCTCCATGGTGATTCTCTCAGGTTGACACTTGTCTTAAGTGACATAGTAGCTATGGGGTCAAACTTTTTCAAAGGATAAAGCTCAGATTAATCTTACGGTTGTCGTTATACCACTGAAGAAAGTTGTGAAGTGTTTAAGCTTTGCGGTATAGCGACGATCGTTTGATTCTGTATGGAGGAAATATGAGGTGGGCCCTAAATTGCCATGTCACGCTAATATGGTTGTTTTCTATTGGTTGAAATGAGTTGTGATGTGGCAGTCAACAAGGTGTTTTGTACTGAAAAAGAAAAGAAGGGACCACCCGCTTGTTTTTGTAAATGTGACAGTTTTTGACTCAACAAAGAATTAAGTGATGTATTAAAGTGGGGTCGACCTTCTCTGATAGTTAAAGTTTGAGCAGATCCTGTGGTTGTCGGTATACCAATGGGATAAGATGCATGATTTTTCAGGCCTACAGTATAGCGATGACCATTCAATCTTGCTTGTGGGATGTGGACTGAAAGGTGGGTCCTCAGTTGCCAGGACACACTGACATGTTTGTTTTTTATTGGCCAAAAGCAAGAGGTGACCTATCAGCTGTCAGTATGTTTAAACACCGAGGAAGAAGTTAGGGTCCCGCTTGTTGATTTATGAAACATGAAATTTGTTGATTTGATGAAAGGATTTGTAAAGTAAAAGTGGGACCGAGGTTTTCAGATTTATGATGATCATCTAATTAAGTTGCATCAATAGTTTTCGCTACGTCTCAACCAAGTAACCCTGACATGTTTCTGTTAGCGCTTTAGCAACAAGTTGACACATGTCCACCCTGATCAAAGCCAAAGATAAGTTGAAGTTTTTTGCACATGCTATTTTTAAAATATTCTCATTGGTAGAGAACTGATCTAGGGAAAAGTAACATAGGGTTACGCTGCTGAACTTGTTAACCGTCTGATGCACTAAAAAGTAGAAAGGATCGATGATTCAAATTTGAATTTTCTCTCTGTGACGTTGCTCGCATCTTGTGAATGTTGAGGCCACCAATTTTTAGTAATGGAAAACTTAATGAGTTTCATGCAGATGAATTACAAATGGTTGGCAAGACATTATATACCCAAATTTGATTATTGCATTCTTTACCTCTTTCATAAGCGTCTTGGCAAACTGGATTATTTTCTGGAGTGATAACAAGCAGAGTTTTACAGGTGCCTAGTAGGTCATATTTCTAACTCAAGAATTGTTTGAGGCTTTGAGGAAATTGTAAAGGAATTGTGTTGTTAGCTAGTAATACTTAGGGTTTTCTCTAATATCTACACATTGTTTTGAAAGCCCTAGTTAAAATGCTGCCAAAGAGGGGGTTGTTTGGGAAAATAGAGTATAAAGATAGGGGTATTTTTGAAGACTTGATGCAATTTCTCCCGCATTCAGACAATGGGGAAACAAGACTGAAGGAATTAGTCCCAAGGAACCCTAGGGATTATGTAAATAATGGGCTCCATGATAGAAGAAACTAGATTAGGGACGCTAGGGTGGGAGAGAAACACAATGGTCTTATTATGTTCAAGTCAGTGTATTCATAGAGGAATTTGTGTGCCCCCCTTAGTAATATTTGGCAATTTGATATAGGGAAATTGGTTGTCCCTGGAGTATTTATGGATGTAGAATTGCTGATTCAAATTGCTAAGTGTTATGATCTTGTGACTAGATGTGTCAAGGATGTGAATGGAAATGTCCTAATCAGCATTACAGAAGATGAAATCAGGGAATTATTCTCATTAAATGGCCCTTCTATTGGGTTAGAAAAGATAGATTTTAATGAGTTCACTAAGGTATATGAAGCTCAGAAAGATTATTTAAGGATAGGGCCTCTAAGGGATTTTCTAGACCAAATTGGATCAATATGTGTTATTAGCCCAAGTACACCAGAGCCTTTTAGGTTGGATATGTTCAGTAAACATGCACAGGGTTTTTATAAGTCTCTAACTCTAATCATGGGGCATGATGAAGCCACTCATATGCCTGTTCCATATATGTTTATGATGGTGCAATCTCTACATCCCTAGTTGGCACTAATCTTTGACTTTTCCTCTCACTTGGCTGACCTAATTCATGAGGGATTGATGGGGATAAAAAATATGAAAGTTAGTAGGCCCTTTGGGTAGTACTCTATGCTAATGCATATGTTCTTGTACAAAGGTGAGCAGTTTTTCAGTTCAACAGTCAACATTGTCAAAGAGAGGAATGGGGAAACTCTCCTAGTTCAGCTATGGACCATAGTTTTGTCATGGGATAGAATTGATGCCAGTTTTATTATGTTTGATAGGGATTTTTCCTCAAGGCTTAAGACATTTTTGTTTTTTGACAATCCAAGAATCCCAAGGGAATTGTTAAGATTGATTAGTCCAAAGGAATACTATCAGGATTTTACCATAGTTTATAATTTTGGTGATATTATATTGTATCATGTTTCTACAGTTTTTTGAGTATATGGTTGTAACAAGGCACCATGCATTTTTCCCTACCAAGTTCCACTGAAGATAGGATATGCAGAAATTTTAAGGCAAATTGGTGACATACAAGAAACTTCTCTCACTAGTAAAGGAAGAGGGACTTTCTTCCCAGATATCACAATTCCACATCAATATGTTATCAATAAAGGAGGGTGGGTGCATTTAAACCAAGTCTTGCAACCCTAAAGGATGCCTACAACTACAGTTAGACGTGCAGACAATGAGGGTTTCTTGTCAGGAATGTTTAGGGACAAGATAAGGTGTGCTCTTATGGAGCACCAATTCTATTTTCCTGAGGACATAATAAGCAATGAGTTTGACCTCCAAACTCAAGAAGTTAAGGAGAAATGGATAATCTACAAGAAGAGTGTAGACTTTATTAGGAATTTTGATAAAACTTATGACCCATTGAAAGGTTTTGAGCCATGGGCTAGAAAGGTAGATTCTCTTATAGAGCATTTCGAAGGGATCATGCATGTAGTGAATGAGAAAAGAGTTGTGCTAAGCAAGACAAACCCTGAGAGAGCTAGGTAGATTTTAAGCCAACTAGGATATACAAAGTTGACCCAAAGGGGAGTTTACACTATACAAAAGAGAAGTGGTTATACTGTTCTTCTACCAAAATAGCAGAGAGGTGAGGGTCTTCCTTCTACTTCAAGAGGAAAGAGGCCTATGGATGATCAAATAATGTAGGGACCCTCTCCTAAGAGATAGAGACAAGAGGAGTCAAGGCTAGAACAAGATGTTTATTCTCCTTCTCAATCCCCCTTACACCTAGATGAACATGGGGTAGCTGAACAATTAGTACAAATGAGGAATGAGGGGAACATTATTGTTTCCAATGATGAATTACAAGAGGGAATGCCAGAGGCACCCAAAGAAATAGCAATGGATCTAACTATTGTAGAGTTTGAGGGTAAGTAAATTGACCCTATTTTGAAATAGGATAGTGATTCTTTTGTCACTGATGACAAGTTTGTAAATACTAGGGCATTTTTTCAATTTTTATGGAGAATGAAGATAAATCAATTTAAAGAGATTTGTGAAAAGAAGAAAGAAGAGTTCCCTGATAGGGACATAACAGAGTTTGAAAATGAAACCAAGGGAGAAATGATAAAACAATTTGAGAAGATTAATTTTGAGGAGGGAAGGGCTATGGTCCATACTATAGGGGTGTTGATTCTTCCAGAATGGGATATTGCAGATGGAATAATTTTTTATCAAGTTAGGAAGACCAAGATAAAGACCCTCACCAGTGCAAAACAAGCACAGGAAGCTGCTAGAGGTATTTCTTTTTTAGATGATCATGCTGCCCTAGTTATGTGGTCCATTAAGAGGGAAGAAAACAAAGGAAAAAGAGAGGCTCTCTCTTTAGAGAATGCCAGAAATTTTCTAGTGCAATGAGTAGGTGATACTTCTGGTGTAGAGGGTTCAAACCTCATTTTAGAGACTACTAAATTTAATGTTAAGGTGGTAGAAAAGGATGCACAAGAGAAGAAATAGCTAAGACTTAAGTTTGAAACTGTACTTAAGTTCTATAATGAGCTTAAAATAGAGTTGATCAAGAAGGACAAGTTGATTTCTGAATTGTCATGACCATAGGATCACAGGTCACCCCAATTAATGATAGCTGATAGACCTGCAATGGCTTCTTCATCAAGCCCTATCATTGAATTTCCACCATCACCATACCTAGAGACAAACCTAGATGCAAGGCTCAGTTGGGAGAAGCAACAATTGCTTGAAGAAACAAATCATTTCAAAAGAAAAAGGGTAGAGTTGGACAAGCTGAGGGAAGAACATTTGAAAGATAAAATCTTGTTAGAGTAGAAGTATGAAGAAAAAGGTAACAGAGGCTGTGATGCAATTTGCTACAAATCTAAATCCCAGAGTTCTGTTTGACCATGCTATTAGGCTAAGGATATTGCTTACATCATTAGATAAGCATAAGAGTGAGTTTTGATTTGATCCCAGGAGTTTTTAAGAAAAATGGTGAACTTAAGGAATTAATCAAGTGGAGAGCACAAATAGATGATGACTTTTCTACTAGAATGAGTAGCATTTTGACTTTAGAGAATACTTTATTTTTTATACATACTATCGAGACATTGATTTCTGCCAAATCCAAATTTGATTTCATTCAATGAGAAATTAGTGAGCTAGAGGACAGGTGGGAACAGTTATTCGACAAAAATGCAGAGTTTGCCAATTTTGATTTCCCAAGCGAAGAGGTGTATAACAAGTGGAGGTATCATTATATTCCACATGCAGAGAAAGTAAACACTCCGCCTACCTCTTAAGAAAAATGAAGATTGTAACCTTTTGAGTCATGATGGTTGTTGAGATATAAAGAGGTATTTATTGCAGGGATGACAGTGAAGATATGGCAATCAGATTTTGATGAAGGGTGCTCCCCTTAATACCACAAACACATAACAGAAATAGAGAAACAACAACAATATGAAAGAACAGAAAATTGGCTTCTTATTATCTCCACAAATGTGGAATTACAAACTTTCAGAATTACAATATGCAAAGCCACATGGGCATTCCCTTACAATATTCTGTAGGACAAAGCCTTGAACTATTACCCAGATCTACTACCCAGAACTATTCTGAACTGCCTAAGACAATAATACAACCTTCCTTATATAGGCAATTTTCCCACCGCCTGGGAAGGTTCCAGAATTTTAGCCAATAAGGCCGACCAAACTTAGAATTATTTTATTTTACATTTTATTACATCATAGTCAGCTCAAGATAACCTTTGAAACCTGAACAGAAATTTTGAAGAAAATTATTTTCCGCCATTTCGGGTGGCCCAACTTCCGAAGACCATAAGTCATCACCAGTTGACCCGATCGGCTATTATAACCCCATTTCGGAAACACCACGAAGCGCTCTACAGGCTTGACCCACGCAAGTGCCCGTCACCCAAATTTTTGACCTCATCAAGGGCCTCTAAAGCCTTCAAAACTGAGTCCAAAGTTTCTGTACCCTACTGCCAATACCGAAAATCTTCAATATCTTCCAACATACACTTGATTTGGAAATGAAACTTTACTGGCAAACTTATATGACCAAAATGAACCTCCAAGAAAGAAATTAGATCATTCTGAGCACAGACGAAAATTACCAAAAATAGTAACTTTCCATAAATAGCAGCTCTGCACAGGATAGCCCTTATTGAATTCAAAAATAGAAATATTTTTGGGTGATGCAAGATTGCTCTTACACCCAGGATGCTCATGCATCAGATTTGTTGGAAGTAGCCGAGGATAGAATTGAAGACATAAAGGAAGGCGGCCCATCTACAAATATCTCTCCAAGTCTGATCGATGTATTTATTGTAAACCCAGTAGGGTTGTTCTAAATTTTTTTAGGTTAGAATTTTGTAAAACCTAGAATGATCAGTAGCTTTTTGCATCTCCTTGTACATAAAGGATTTTTGACAATCATTCTAGGCATTGAGAGTCTAGGTGTTGAGAAGATAGAAATTTTGAAACCCTAACCCTCAGTCGAGAATTGTAACATTTTGTATTATTTCTTATCAAGCAATAGAGAAGAAGTATAGGTTGCTACTGTTGTCTTGCATGCTTACTATTCAAAACATATTCTATACAAAGATAAAAGGTTATACTTAATACAAATTTCAAATTCTTTTCCTCTCCATTGTGTTTATTCTATGAATCTTTAAATCTTTCAGAGGTTTATATGTATGCATTCTTGCTTTGAGTTCTAATCTAGGGTTGGATTAAATATTGCTCAGGGTGAGATACATGCTCATTCAATTCACATAGGGATTATCTGCAAGTAGGAATGAGTTGAAATATTTATATTTATGTTTAGAGATCAGTTATTTCAAGAATCTTTATGTTGACTCCATTTTCTGGTATTGTTTGCCCAATGGATAAGGCACTGGCCTATACTCACCTATCTTTTCTTTGTGGGGAATAATCAAAATCATTGTAATCATAAACATATAATCAATACCAATTTTTTAAAAGCTTCATTTACTTTATATAGTAGTTCTACCCAGTGATGGAGAGTCAATGAATAATAGGTTGTTATTTAGTACTTTCTCACTATTATCTATTGTAAGATCTAGTATTGAATAGGGAATAGAGTTGTATTTATTGGATCAGGTGTACCCACCTTGGTTTTGCAGAGCTAGAAATGAAGAGGGCAGTCTTGTCCCTATGGTTGGTCCAGTTACTTATAGATTTCCCACATTTGGAATTAACCCCTCCTTAATATTAGTCATAAGTATATTGGTATCTCATGGAGTGTAAAATCTTTTGAAGAACCAACAGCTTTGACAAGTCTGAAGTCTACACCACATTTCAATCCTCCTGAGTATGGTGGAAAGCTAGATTCTAATGAATTGGTGGACTGGATCACCGAGATGGAAAAGTATTTTGAATATGAAAACATTCCTGAAGATAAGAAGGTGAAGATTGCAAGCACAAAGTTGAAAAGCCATGCATCCTTATGGTGGGAACATCTACAATCAGATAGGAAGAAGAAAGGCAAGGACAAAATCAAGGTATGGAATAAAATGGTAAACAAATTGAAAGGAAAGTTCATACCTTGTGATTATCAAATTAACCTGGTTCAGTGAATGTAAAGTTTGAGGCAAAAAGATAGCTCGGTAAAAGAGTATATTAAGGAATTCTATAAATTAGATATCAGATCTAGACATGATGAATATGATGTGGAAAGAATTGGTAGATACTTGAATGGTTTGAGAGTTTCCATCCAAGAGGAAATTAGTATGGTCAAGTTGGAGAACATTGAAGAGGATTATCAATTTGCATTAAAGGCCGAGGAGAAATTGAACAAAAGACATGAGCAAAGACAAAGAGGTTGAGGTGGTAGATTACCTAGAGGAAGAGGTAGATCAAATGGTGAAAATGGTAGATCTGAACCAGAAAAGACAAATCTAGACAAAGGCAAGACCCAGTGGAAAGGTGAAAGTTCATCTAGAGGCAAAGGCAATAACTACCAAGGTGGTTATAGAAGAAGACGTTTCTGAGGAACTTGTTACAATTATGGAGAAGAAGGACATAGATCTTTTGAATGTACACATGCTAGTAAGAAGGCTGGTAGCAGTAGAAATGCTTTGGTGCAAGAGGAGTCACCGAATGAACCTGAGAAATAAAATAACTTAATGGTAATGAGAGCACTGTGGAATGAAAGAAAGAAGGAAGATCTGGTAAGGAAAATTTTGTTCAAGACCATATGTAGATTTTTTGATAAAGTTTGGAAGGTAATCATTGACAGTGGTAGCTTAGAGAATCTGGCAACTGAGGAGATGGTCACAAAGTTGCAATTGGAAAGGTTGGTACATCTGAATCCCTATCAGATTTCATGGATCAAAGATGAGCATACACTCCTGGTAAGTGAACAATGTTATGTGAATTTGAAGATTGGAAAGTACTATGATAAGGTGTTGTGTGATATCATGCCTATGGATTGTTGTCATATTTTTTTGGGTAGACCTTGGCAAGATGATAGACAGGCTATATATGATGGGAGATTGCATAAGTATACTATTGTGGCTAATGGAAAGAAATAAATCTTGTAACCATTGATGGAAGAGCCTGTTAGTAATGTTTGCAATTCTGTGAAAGTTTTTTTGATGGAGGGAAGAAAGTTTGTTAACTCTTTGAAGAATAATGATATATGTTTTACTGTGATCCCTAACAAACTAAGTAAGAAAATAGAGGATAATGTCCCTAAGGAGATTGATAAGTTACTCATTGAGTATAGTGATATCATTTCTGATAATGTACCTGATGGTTTGCCACCAAAAAGAAGCATTGATCATTGTATGGATCTAATCCCAAGAGCTAGTTTACTGAATAAGGCACCTCATCGATTGACACCTACTGAGAATTCAGAATTGAACTGATGGATTCAAGAGTTGCTGGAGAAAGGTTTGATCAGAGAAAGTTTGAGTCCTTGTGTAGTACCTATTTTATTGGCACCAAAGAAGAATGGAGAATGGAGAATGTGTACTGATTCTAGAGAAATCAATAAGATAATAGTGAAGTATAGGTTTCCTATACTAAGAATGGATAACATAATGGATAGTTTGACTGGAGAAAAGTATTTCACCAAAATTGATTTGAAAAGTGGGTATCATCAGGTCATAATTAGATAATCATAATTAGATAAGGTGATGAATGGAAGACTTCTTTCAAGACAAAAGAAGGTTTGTATGAGTGGTTGGTTATGCCTTTTGGTTTAACTAATGCACTGAGTACTTTTATGAGGCTGATGAATGAAGTTTTGAAGAAATTATTGGGTAAGTTTGTCATTGTATATCTTGATGACATTCTGATATTTAGTAAGACTAGACAATAACATTTGTTGCATGTTAGAAAATTTTTGCAGAGATTGAAAGAGGAAAAGTTGATGATAAATCTAAAAAAGTGTCCATTCATGAAAGAGGAGATTGTGTATTTGGGATTTGTTATTTCAGCTGATGGTTTGAAGATGGATCCTGAAAAGGTTGAAGCTATTTTGAAGTGGCCTACACCTATGAATGCTAGTGAGGTAATATCATTTCATGGTTTGGCAAGTTTTTACCGAAAGTTCATAAGGAATTTCAGTTCAATTTATAATGCTATGACTGAGACTATGAGAGGAGATAAAAGAGAATTCAAGTGGACACATGGAGCTGACAAAAAATTTGAGACTCAGAAGTAGAAGGTTGTTGAATTACCTATTTTGGCATTACCTGATTTCAATAAGGTATTTCAAGTAGAATGTGATGCAAGTGGAAGTGCAATTGGAGCTGTATTAAGTCAAGAAGGTAAACCTGTTTCTTTCTTTAGTGAAAAGTTGAATGATGCTAGAAGGAAATATTTTGTGTATGACCAATAATTCTATGCTATTGTTCAAGCACTAAAGAAATGGAGACATTATTTGATACCGAGTGAATTTGTGTTGTATACTGATCATAAGGCTTTGCAATATTTGGGTAGTCGAAATAAGTTGAATCAGAGACATATGTGTTTTCAAGTTGTCTATACTAAAGTATATGAATAGATATAGTGTTTTCATTATGGAAACAAAGTCATATAGCAGTTTTGAGTTAGCGCACTAAGTGTAAAGATTAGAAATCAGTTAAGTGTTGAAGACTTGACAACATACAGAGTTCTTGCAGCTCAGAGCACCTATGCCCATGCGTATAGATGAATTATGGTATGCGCCCTAGAAGTTAAGGTTGTTAGACTATATTCTTACTTTGTCTAAGAATGCATAAGTAGATATGTAAAGATGTGAAAGTTACAGTAAGTTGAAGTTGCACAACCAGTGTGTGCCAACAAAGAACAGAGCATAGAGCCGACAATGACTATTTTGGTTTTCGATTGTAAATTAATGTTGTAGAGGCTATGCACCCATTGTATTTAGGTTGCCGACATATGTATATGTATAATTGTAAGCACACTTAAGCCAATTCATTTGGAAGGGTTATTTTTAATTAGTTATAGGGCCAACCTAATTGTATAATTGGTATGAGTGCATAAATATAAGGTGTGACCATTGTATTCGGTATGGAAGTGAAAATAGAGTTGTGAGAAGTAGAGAAGAGGTATGCGAAGAGATAATATGATGTATTAGAGCTTTGCAAGAGGTCAAAGCATCAGGGCACCAAAGGAACTGATCTAACAAGCAATATCACAGTGACAGTTCACCTGCAGATATAGTGTGTATCTGATTCAGAAGGTTGTAGCCATCATCATTTGAGTAGTGAGCTCTAGGATAGTGAGTCCACTCCCCTAATAGGGATCATTGTAAAAGACTCCTAATAGGGTCTGACCCTTAACAAGTTCTACTATACTAAAAGCATTTTAAAGATACTCCTAATAGGGTAAAAGATATTCTAACAAGGATCACAAAACACTAGTGCAGATTATTAGTAGGTATCAAGTCCCACCGGGGTTTTTACATATTTGGGTTTCCCCGTAACCATATTGGTGTCATGTGTTGATTTCATGTTTCATTTTTATGTGAATGTTTAATCCAGTATGTTAGGTCTTTTTCATGTAGAATCACTATAGCTATTAAGCGTCACTCTTAGACTCCCGATTCCAGATTCTTATAGGGAAAAGGCCAATTAACAAGGATTTAATCCTCCTTCACTTTGGGCTCCATAGACCTAGGGAGGTGTACCTATCTTCAGACTCACTACTTCACAATGAAATCCTACAGTGGACTAGGGGTTCTAGCAATGATTTACTAATGTCTTTTACTGCAACTGATGCAGAGCTTAGAAAGCCAATCCATAATATTAACAGAAGTAAACAATCATTGTAGAAAAATGGCAAATGTGACAAGGATATTCACCCTTCTTCTCCTCAAGTTTAAAACTCAGGCAGGTTAACCTATTTGATTCAATTCTTCAATGAATTACCAACAATGTCTATACTATTCAATATAGATTCTGAACATTCATGCTCTTCAAACAGGAAATGGAAAATGATTTGATTTTAAAAGATTGATGATGAGAACTACTTATCAGAACTTAGACCAGTGCCTAATCCCAGGCAAAGAGTCCAATGAAATGCAAATCCATGGATAAATAACTAATAAGCACACAAATGCAATCTCAGATAGAGTGCCTTACAAACTATCCTCTCACTCTCACATCCAGGTATCAAATTCTCATACTAATACCTAGCCCTCTAGGATTACTCACAAGACTAACTCCATCCTTGAAGGAAACTCATAAGTAATTGCACAGTTACCTTGTAACCAACACATTCAGAATGTCTTACAAACTAAATAGACAAGGGCATGAACAAAAGTATAAAACACATCATAAATCTAAAATAGGAGATTCCACTGTATATTATTACTCCTTTTCTACAACAATACATTCCAAATAGATCAAAGCTTCCAAAATTAGACAAAAATGAAGTCTGCTTAAGCAGCTGTGAATTCACCATCCCTTATTACAATGGAGAAAAAATAAGATATAGGAGAAAAGGAAAACCATCTCAGTCATCAACACCTGTCTGTCCCCAAAAATATCTGCCACTTCTTCTAACTGCAACTACAAGAATCTGACATGATCTAGACTCAAATGGTTCACAAAATCAAAATCCTTGTTCCGAGACCTTTCTGTTGATATATAACACTTCATACTTTTGATAAAAATATCCCCTAAATCATTGAATAAACTTTGTCTCTCGGTGCACACTTCCTGAATAATTTGAAATATTTAAAGTTCCATTTATAAACCTTTTTCAATAGTTAGACTGTTGAATTATATCTAATATTTCACTTTAATTTTTTAGCTCTGTGTATTGAAATTTATCATTTTCCTCAATTTTCTGCATATGGTGCCCAGACTCCACCAGACTGTGCCATGTGTCACCTGTTGATTCGGTGTTTGGACTAACCATAGCTTAACCATCCTATTTGGAGAACTGGTGACTGCTTGTATCTCCAAGTCTCAGAATGATGTCTCTAACCACGATTACTTCTGGAGAACTAGCAAAATAGTCTATTCTCTAATTCTCCAAATTGGATCTTAACCGCGGGTTAGATCTGGAGAATGGGCGACTGAACCCATTCTCCAAATCTCCAAATGTTTCATGCAAACCGCCAAGGATTAGGAGAACTAGTGACTACATACTCTCCAGTTCTTTGAATGCTAACTATGACCGCCGCGACCTAGCGACTAACCACATCTCCAACTCGCCGAATTTTTGCCTAACCGCCAGCTACATTTCATGATCACGTGACCATATGACACATGTCCACCTCTGCTAGTCACCATGCTCTACAAAATTAATTGTTCTTGGGCCCACCGGCATGGAAACCGAGGCGACCAAATAGGCCTACGTGAGCAGAGCCTCCTCCATTTGATCTACCATCATTTGTGAGTATTCTTGGTTTTAAACACTTCAAAGTTCTTTATCGGCATGAATGTGGGATATTGTTGCTGACAATTTTTAAATGGTCCTTCAAAAATGCTCATAAAGAGCCCAACTAGTGCGCACAACGAAGCGGGCCCACAAGGCACAAACCTCTCCTCTTTCATTAACTTACAATAATTTGCGTAAGCTCTTGTTTATACTAGCATTGCACTCCAATGCATGATTGCAACTCATGCAATGGCCTCCACACCAGCACACCTTCACATATCCACGCTGCCTCTCCAATGTTCAAAAACTAGCACCTCATTCTTAGCGCATGGAGCCCCTGCCCTTCTTGCATGAGTTCCATCCTTATTTTTTGGCAGCCCCATTGTTAAACTTCATGTGTCAGCTTCTCTTTTTCATTTTGGTAGCCTCTTGTGCTTTCTCTCCTCTACTTTGCGTAGGGTTTCATCACTTATTGGCTACTAATTTGTGTGAACTCTTATGCATTTAGCATGAGGCTCTCCTTTTCATGTGTCTCGTTGTTATGTGTTGGCAGTTTTGTATTTTAATTTGAGTTGGCAGTTTGAAGATCCAACAACCCTCCCTTTTACGTAAAGTATTTGAAAGACTTGCATGAAGCATCCACAGACACAAACAAATCAACCCCTAAACACATACACCGCTAATCATTACACATGGACAACTTCATACTTACATCTTGAAAAAGAATCCACCCCTTGGCACATGATTCCCTGCCCACTGGCAACCTCCTCCATGCATTATGTGAGTACTCCCTGCCATTTGTTGATTGGTCTAATCATTTGATGCCCGACTCAGTAAATGGCCAATTGGAGTGCATCAAATATGGACATGGGTGCCTGGAATATCCAACCAATGAATTTTTTGAAAATTTTCTTGGCATTTTCAAATCTAGTTAGACAAGGCAGGATAGTTTTTACAAGAAAACATAATGAACTACATAATGCCAAAGTCGTAAAAACCAGAATGAGGAAGGACTTGGTAACCGGAGGCCTTTAATCTTTAGTCAAAGAGTTGCACGTGCCATCCAAAATGAAACCTTATGATAAGAAAAAACTTCAGTGCATCGGAGAATTCGGCCACATCACCCATTTTCACACCTTTGCAAAATTGACTAAAAACATCAACCGACACCCAAAACCGGCTCTTAAAACTGACCAAACGACCTGACAAGAGAGTGCCACCAAGCACACATGCTGACTTCCAACATTATAACATGTTAGTCAAAGGAAATTGCTAAGAAATATTTGAGCTCAAAGTTATTTGTGATCAAACATGGCCAATTGAAAACCAATTCTATTCAAGTTGCCCGAAACCACATAGATTGCCTCAGGATCCGGCTTTAAAAAATGACCAATTGAAACTTTCAGGAACTAGAATCTCAGGCACTAATTCTCCCTCATATAAGGAACATGAATCCATAACCAATTCACCAAAAAGATCAAATGGCCAGTTACATTCAATCACCAAAGTCAACTTACAAGATATGTTCAGAATTTAAAATAGTGAAAAGCATAAAAACTGGGTGTGGAAATAGCTTGGAAAAGTGGTCACATGGATTGGCAAGGACTTCAAAATCATTAGGCACTTATTCTTCTAGGTCTAAAATATGGAACCACATTCAATTATTCCGGACCTCACACAAGGTATGAATTACAAAGCCACAAAGTGGGCCACTTATAAAACTGGACAGTGCACATTCAGAGTATTTTAACAAATTACAAACAGAATGAGCTTAGCAAACAAGTCAAATGGGTACATGGGGGGCTGAAAATTGGTAGGATGACTCACTCCTATGCCTACAATATGATGCCACAACTGACATGTCATGACCAATCATAGGAAAAAAGATATTCAAATGCAAACAGGGCCTACTAAAACAAACTGACACTTAGGCACAAATGCAGATTTGGACAAGTGCTCAAAACAAGACATCACGAAACAACTTGAAACTTTAAATTAATGACCTGAGATGTCTTCAAGTGTCTAAAAAAAAGTGATGAACTCCTAACATGCATGAAAAACTTCAGAATTGCATTCGGGAAAATAGGCTCAAAAAGCACCTGTAAGACCTCAAACTGCAAAATTTTACAAGGTACTCAAAAACCCATGATGTATTTTTGAAGACCAATAGTGGCTCTGACTGTGGATGCGTGCCCCATGTGGGCATGTAGAGAACCTTAGATTCTCATGGTAGAAGTAGACCACCTTGAAAAGAATCATCACGACACTTTACTTCTTCAAAATTTTGAACAAGAACCCCTAAAACAAACTACCAAACACTTAAACAAAGCAACTTTTCAAAGTTTACAAATATATACGAAGGATTTCAGAACTCTGTCAACTAGAGTCAACTTTTACCTCTATCAAATATGTAGTTCTCACTTGCATGATTCCAAGGTAACCTGAAAACACTTCTTTTGCTGATAAGACCAATCATATGGACATAAAATTTCAGCCTATCATAAAAGAAATAACCAATACTTTCTCTGTCATGAAGCACTTGAAAGTCACTAACATTCTAAAAGTACTGATTATTGTGCAACATAGAAATGTCACACCCTTCAAAACTCATAACCAGCTGAGGAGGAGAACACTCTAACTGAAACATATAGCTGGATACATGCTAATTTTCATTAATAATTACTTGAACATCAAAATAAAAGTTCTGAAACTCAACCACTTGTACATCATGTGAATGTTCAATCAAATCACCTTTGACCACAACTTGTGGCTCCAAAACTAACTCATTCTAAAAAACATTAAGATGCTGAAATGGGAAATCTGCCTGCTAATTTATGCATTCTTCCTGATTCTTTTTAGCCCCTTTTGAAAACACAACATCATTGCTCATTTCATCAAACTCTTGAAAGAACACAATACCTCTAGTTGAAAAAGGAAATCATTTGTAGGACTTGAAACTTCATCCATTTCTTCATTAAACATTTCAAAACATGGCATAAATAGATCAACCGGCAATCCATTACATATATCCTCATCTTGACACATGTTTTCCGAACACACATCACTATCATAAGGAGCACTGTTAGCAATGCTAATCTCAGTTTGACAAGACATTGCCTCAATTTTATTAACAATATTACAAACATCAATGTCAACATCAAATAAGTTGATTTCCATTTCCGGTGAAGAGTCAAAATTAGTGTCAAAACCATAAGAGAAACCTTCCTGAAAACCTTCATAAACTGGTTCACACAGATCTGAAAGCAAATTGACTTGAACACTTTCAGTCATGTCATCACTTAAACAACTTTCATTTTCAAACTCAGAACTTGCCAAGTCAACGAAAGAATTTGGAAATGCTGAGACTAACTCATCATCACAAACTAAATGTATCTCAGACTTAACACCATCATTTTCACAAACATCAAATACCTCTAAATCTAAAAAATGAAAACCACTTAAATAACAAACCTCCTGCTACAAATCAGAAAGAGAAGGCATCAATTCTAGCTCATAAGAATCAATATGTTTATCGGATAAGTGATTACAAAGAGCTCTTGCAAGATTTCTCAAGTAATCATCATTTTCAGCAATCACAACATCATTATATTGCTGTTCTTGAACTATCATCACTGATAATTCATTTTCCCCAAATCAATTAACTGATCATTACTCTGAACTTGGAGGATCACAAAAAATATTAGGCTCAAAATTTTGAAACAATTTTGAAAGCCCAATCTGATTTCCATTTGTTGACATAACACCAACTGGATCATAACATTCATCTTGACTTTCACTACTCATTTGAATCACTGAACTAGTATTCAATACTTGGGAAATCCATCTGATGTAATTTTGTATTTTCAACACCATGAAGCTTTGGCAATCCGAACCTTTTCATTCTTTCTATATCTGATGCCAACTGAAAAGCATGATGAAGACTTTGTGGTTCCTTATCTCTCAACAAGTAACCCATCTTACTATCAAATGCAGCCAAGTAAATGACTAAGGACAATGCATCATGTGGCCTACATTTCATAGGAATTCTTCTTAATGCTTTACCAATCTGAGATTGAAATCATTAACTAACTCATTTTCTTCTATGTTGATGCCAATAAGATCAACTAATAGACTGTATTCACAAATAAATTCTCCATGTGTTTCAAAGAATGCTAATTCAAAATCCTTCCAAGAATGGATAGAATGGTGAGATTGAAATGAAAACCACTCCCTAGCACTTCCTACCAGTGATTTCACAAACAATATCATAATCACATCTTCATGGCTGATATCAAAGTCCTCAATTAGGTCCATGAATACACTCAAATGCTTTTCAGCTGATTCTTCTTTTCCCCCATTAAATTTGGGCAAGAAATTTCTAATTTCTGGGGGTATTATATTTGGGTAACCAGGAATACCCTCAAAGTCTAGAGGTGAATAACACTTATAACCTCTTCTATCTCCTGGATGGGATACTCTTCGAGACATGACAACATTTGGAGATACACAAGGCTGAGAAAACTCTGAATACATTTTACTTTCTTTCTTCAATCAATCACAACCTTGTATATGTAAACTCAAGCATACATATTATGCAGATTTTATCCATAGTGAAACTAACATATCTCTTCAAAAAATCATTTACATACATCGATACACAATAGCTGAAAGTATTCAAAACCTTGTATGCAAACACTAGTTCTTCCCTTTTACCTTAGTGCTTAAAATCACTGAATAGGGAAACAATATCTTCTCATGATTTTCATGAAACTACTTGATATGAAAATCAAATACCTGAAGATGTTGTGATTGCTGCACACACACTGATCTGAAGCTTCTCCAAATCACCTTCAAACACCAGTAGAGCTGCCAACTCTCCATAGAGGACCAAACTGAGACAACTGAGAACTTTCCTCAAATCTAAACCATCTTCAAAACTAGCAAACACAATACAACAATGATAGAATACTGATTGTTTGTCAGGATCACATATATATCAATATTTTCATTACAATTCACTAATCAAATAGAGATGTCAGAGTCACCACTCACACTTAATGAGATAATATAACAATTTGAAAAGAATTGACTCTAAAACCAAACTGAACCAGACCCTAGGATGATTTAGCAAAGCAATAAATTGGACATCTTAAACTTGCTGTCATTTATTTCATCCCCAGTAGAGTCGACAATTTGTTAGCTCTTTTTCATGTAGAATCACTATAGCTATTAAGCTTCACTCTTAGGCTCTTGATTCCAGATTCTTACAGGGAAAAGGCCAATTAACAAGGATTTAATCCTCCTTCACTTTGGGCTCCACAAACCCAGGCAGGTGTACCTATCTTCAGACTCACTACTTCACAATGAAATCCTATAGTGGATTAGGGGTTCTAGCAATGATTTACTAATGTCTTTTACTACAACTGATGCAGAGCTTAGAAAGCCAATCCATAATATTAATAGAACTAAATAATCATTGTAGAAAAATGGCAAATGTGACAAGGATATTCACCCTTCTTCTCTTCGAGTTTAAAACTTGGGTAGGTTAACCTATTCAATTCAATTCTTCAATGAATTACCAACAATGTCTATACTATTCAATATAGATTCTGAACATTCATGCTCTTCAAACAGGAAATGGAAAATTATTTGATTTTAAAAGATTGATGATGAGAACTACTTATTAGAACTTAGACCAGTGCCTAATCCCGGGCAAAGAGTCCAATGAAATGCAAATCCATGGATAAATAACCAATAAGCACACAAATGCAATCTCGGATAGAGTGCCTTACAAACTATCCTCTCACTCTCACATCCAGGTATCAAATTCTCATACTAATACCTAGCCCTCTGGGATTACTCACAAGACTGACTCCTTCCTTGAAGGAAACTCATAAGTAATTGCACAGTTACCTTGTAACTAGCACATTCAGAATGTCTTACAAACTAAATATACAAGGGCATGAACAAAAGTATAAAAGACATCATAGATCTAAAATAGGAGATTCCACTATATATTATTGCTCCTTTTCTACTTCAATACATTCCAAATAGATCAAAGCTTCCAAAATTAGACAAAAATGAAGTCTGCTTAAGCAGCTATGAATTCACCATCCCTTATTACAATGGAGAAAAAACAAGAAATAGGAGAAAAGGAAAACCATCTCAGTCACCGACACCTGTCTGTCCCCAAAAATATATGCCACTTCTTCTAACTGCAACTGCAAGAATCTGACATGATCTAGACTCAAATGGTTCACAAAATCAAAATCCTTGTTCCGAGACCTTTCTGTTGATATATAACAATTCATACTTTTGATAAAAATATCCCCTGAATCATTGAATAAACTTTGTCTCTTGGTGCACACTTCCTGAATAATTTGAAATATTTAAATTTCCATTTATAAACCTTTTTCAATAGTTAGACTATTGAATTATATCTGATATTTCATTTTAATATTTTAGCTCTATGTATTGAAATTTATCATTTTCCTCGATTTTCTGCATATGGTGCCCAGACTACACCATGTGTCACCTATTGATTCGATGTTTGGACTAACCATAGCTTAACCATCCTATTTGGAGAACTGGTGACTGCTTGTATCTCCAAGTCTTAGAATGATGTCTCTAACCACGATTACTTCTGGAGAACTGGTGAAATAGTCTATTCTCTAATTCTCCAAATTGAATCTTAACTGTGGGTTAGATCTGGAGAATGGGCGACTGAACCCATTCTCCAAATCTCCAAATGTTTCATGCAAACCACCAAGGATTAGGAGAACTAGCGACTACATACTCTCCAGTTCTCTGAATGCTAACTATGACCACCACGACCTAGTGACTAACTACATCTCCAAGTCACCAAATTTTTGCCTAACCGCCAGCTGCTTTCCATGATCTTGCGACATGTGACACGTGTCCACCTCTACCAGTCACCACACTCTACAAAATTAATTGTTCTTGGGCCCGCCGGCATGAAAACTGAGGTGGCCGCATAGGCCTGCATGAGCAGAGCCTCCTCCATTTGATCTACCATCATTTGTGAGTGTTCTTGGTTTTAAACGCTTGAAAATTTTTTATCGGCATGAATGTGCGATATTGATGCTGAGAGTTTTTAAATGGTCCTTCAAAAATGCTCATAAAGAGTCCAGCTAGCACGCACAACGAAGTGGGCCCACAAGGCACAAAACTCTCCTCTTTAATTAACTTACAATACAATTGGGTATCCTTGTACTTAAACATTTTTTTGACATGATAATGCATGAATGTGGAACTAAGGAAAAGTCAATACTCAGTTCACTGTTTATGCCAGGCTCCTACCTCCTTACGCATGACTCCCCTCTTGGCTTGCGTAGATCTTCACCAAAATCACTGCTATTCAAACTAGTCACACCTCCTCTGTTTGATTAGCATCTTTTGCGCAAAGCCTCCACATTAGTTGTAGTGCTAGCCCCCAATTTAAACTTGGTTCTCCTAGCCCTCACCCTGGGTAAAACTCCAAGTACTTACTCGAGTTTGAAAACCCCCTGTCACGTGCATACCCCATAACACTTGCACTGGTCTTCAAATCCACATGAGGCTTCTAAATTTTCTTACTCAAAGCAATTCATAATTTTTCAAAACTGGTTCGAATGCCCCCCAATTCCTTATCTTACGCAGGGTATTCTGGCAACTAACCTCCATTGCGTGAGAAGCCCCACAACTTGTACTTGATGTTGGCTATTCAAACGCAGGAAGCCTCCACTTTTCATTATATATTGACATCTATAATAGTCTTTTGTAATTTATGCAAGGCCTCTATTCATTTTATTGTGTGGGTCTTCTATATTTTCATGTGAGTAGCCTTCTACTTGTTTATGCAAATGCCCCTTCTGTTCAAGCAGGTAGCCCCTCATTGTGCATGGGCATCTACTTTAATTTCCCAGGCGTCCTCCTTGTGTTGCGCTGGCATTTTCTTATCAAAAAATGTCCCTTCTCATTTTGCATGAGTTCCTGTCACAGTTTGCGTGACCGCTGGCTTCCAACATCATGCATAGGATCTCATACATCTAATGAGATGTGCCTACATCTCATGCGTAGGTGGCCCCCATGGCAAAGCGTAAGCCTTCTCCTTTTACAATTATGTTGGGCATCTTTTCAAACTGGCAACTCCAATTTACATATGCATGAGTCCTTCATTTATTGGCTGTTGTAGTTTATTGGAGTCTTCCTATATTTTTCAATGCACAAGCCTTATGTCTAAATGGTAGATGGACAACCTCCTTTTATATTTTCCTAAGCCTCAATAATTTGTGCAAGCTCTTGTTTATAATAGCATTGCACTCCAATGCGTGATTGCAACTCATGCGATGGCCTCCACACTAGCACACCTTCAGATATCCACGCTGCCTCTCCAATGTTCAAAAACTAGCACCTCATTCTTAGTGCATGGAGCCCCTACCCTTCTTGCATGAGTTCCATCCTTATTTTCTGGTAGCCCCTTTGTTAAACTTCATGTGTCAGCTTCTCTTTTTCATTTTGGCAGCCTCTTGTGCTTTCTCTCCTCTACTTTGCGTAGGGTTTTGTCACTTATTGGATACTAATTTGTTTGAACTCTTATGCATTTAGCATGAGGCTCTCCTTCTCAAGTGTCTCATTGTTATGTGTTGGCAATTTTGTATTTTAATTTGAGCTGGCAGTTTGAAGATCCAACAACCCTCCCTTTTACTTAAAGTATTTGAAAAACTTGCATGAAGCATCCGCAGACACAAAAAAATCAACCCCTAAACACATACACCATTGCTCATTACACATGGACAACTTCATACTTACATCTTGGAAAAGCATCCACCCCTTGGCACCTCATTCCCTGCCCACTGGCAACCTCCTCCATGCATTATGTGAATACTCCCTGCCATTTGGTGATTGGTTTGATCATTTGATGCCCGACTCAATAAATAGCCAATTGGAGTGCATCAAATATGGACATGGGTGCCCGAAATATCCAACCAATGAATTTGTTGAAAATTTTCTTGGCATTTTCAAATCTAGTTAGACAAGGCAGGATAGTTTTTACAAGAAAACATAATGAACTACATAATGCCAAAGTCGTAAAAACCAAAATGAGGAAGGACTTGGTAACCGGAGGCCTTTGATCTTCAATCAAAGAGTTTCCCATGCCATCCAAAATTAAACCTTATGATAAGAAAAAACCTCAGTGCATCAGAGAATTCGGCCACATCACCCATTTTCACACCTCTACAAAATTGACTAAAAACATCAACCGACACCCAGAACTGGCTCTTAAAACTAACCAAACGACCTGACAAGAGAGTTCCACCAAGCACACATGCTGACTTCCAACATTATAACATGTTAGTCAAAGGAAATTTCTCAGAAAGATTTGAGCTCAAATTTATTTGTGATCATACATGGCCAATTGAAAACCAATTCTGTCTGAGCTGCCCGAAACCACATAGATTGCCTCAAGATCCGGCTTTAAAAACTGAACAATTGAAACTTTTAGGAACTAAAATCTCAGGCACTGATTCTCCCTCATATAAGGAACATGAATCCATAACCAATTCACCAAAAATATCAAATGGCCGGTTACATTCAATCACCAAAGTTAGCTTACAAGATATGTTCAGAATTTAAAATAGTGAAAAGCATAGAAACTAGGTTTGGAAATGGCCTGGAAAAGTGGTCACATGGATTGGCAAGGACTTCAAAATCATCAAGAACTTAGTCTTCTAGGTCTGCAATATGGAACCACATTCAATTATGTCATACCTCACATAGGGCATGAATTACAAAGCCACAAAGTGGGCCACTTAAAACTAGACAGTGTACATTCAAAGAATTTTAACAAATTACAAACGGAATGAGCTTAGCAAACAGGTCAAACGGGTACATGGGGGGCTGAAAATTGGCAAGATGGCTCACTCCCATGCCTACAATATGATGCCACAACTAGCATTTCATGACCAATCATAGGAAAAAGATATTCAAATGCAAACAGGGCCTGCTACAACAAACTGACACTTAGGCACAAATGCAGATTTGGACAAGTGCTCAAAACAAGACATCACGAAACAACTTGAAACTTGAAATTAATGACCTGAGATGTCTTCAAATGTCTAAAAAAAAGTGATGAACTCCTAACACACATGAAAAACTTCAGAATTGCATTTCAGAAAATAGGCTCAAAAAGCACCTGTAAGACCTCAAACTGCAAAATTTTACAAGGTACTCAAAAACCCATGATGTATTTTTGAAGTCCAACACAGTACTTAAGCATTTATAATTTAGTATTTAGATTAAAGTTAAAAGTTAAAATAAAATGAACACTGATTCACCCCCCCCCCCCTCCCCCCTCTCAGTGTTCCCATTCCTAAAAATTGGTATCAGAGCTCTGGTCCTCAGCAAAGAAGTTTAACCACTTGAGGAGATCATGGACAAGGTAGATATGAAACATTTGAAGAAGAATATTGAAGCAGCTCTTGAAGACCTAGACAATTTAGAAAGAGAAATTGAAGAACTGAAAGAAAAAGTCAGTGATGCTCATTTAGTTATCAAAAGACTAAGAAAAGATTTGAAAGGACGCTCTAATAATGAACTTGAAGAAAAAGTCAAAAAATTGAGTGAAGAAAATGCATCTCTATTGAGTCAGATTCAATAATTAGATGACAAACTAATGAACAATCAAGATGTCTACAATGAACAAGTCAAGGAGAACCTTCAATTAAATGAAGAACTAAGGGAGGCTAACTTAGAAATCTTGGAGCTAAATAATATCAAAGAAAGCTTGGAATCTGAATTAAATAAATCAAAGGATCATATTGAAAAAATACACACCAGTGCTGAATTAGTAGAATCACAATTGTATGCAAGAAGAATCAAAGGAGACACTAGTTGTATTGGGTACAATGAAGCACAAAATCAGATTGATAGTATGCGAGCAAGAAAGGATTCACAAAAGAACTCTACTAATACTGGGAAGATTGAAGATCAAACCAAAGGCAATAGTAATCCTCCTAAGAATGAGTGCAAGCCTGTAGAACGCACCTATTTTGCATGTAACAAGCATGGAGACATTGCAAAGAACTGTACAGAGGTAAAACCTTTCAATGGTTACTATTATACATGTAATAGATTTGGTCATAGAGAAATAAATTGCAAGACTAGTAAGAAAATCAAGATACAGCATGATCAAAGAAATCAGATTCAGATCAATGCAAGAAATTCTCAGAATGTTACATGTTAGATATGTAACAATAATGGTCACTCAACTAGAACATGTAGAATGGTGACTCATGTCATTACATTGAGGAATAATAGACCTCCAATGATTTATCACACCTATAACAAGGTTGGACATATCTCAAAGTTTTGTAGATCAAGGATGCAAGGTCAGGAAAGCCCTAAAAAGGCCGAAAAACCAATTTTGGATCCTGAAGCTGAAGTCAAGTTTGTAAAAGCCTCAGAGGATGTGAGCTTGATTTGGTCAGAAGGAAAGAAGGACAATGTTGTTGAGAATGTATTGGATGCATCCCAAGTGGACGCACCCTCTACATCTGCATAAATGGCCCTAAGGGTCATAGGGGGAGCTAATTTAGCTCTACACCCCTGCGTAGCTGGTATACTCATCCTTAGAGTATGCGCCTTTGGACTTAAGCTATTGAAGTGTATAGTAACTATTGTGCAAGAGTGCACACACTGATTGTTAGCAGAACTAAAGTTTGAAAATTTGAAGTGACAGCCTGGTTTACACGAGTTGCATTAATGGTGAAATTCTTACTTTAAGTACATAGGAAGTTGTTTATTCACTCATTGCATTCATATTCAGAGTGATTGGAGAGAAGATTGAGCCTTGGAAGTTGTTGTGAAGATTTGGAGATTGAGCTATCTGTAATTTTAGTGCATTTGATTGGTTGCAAGAAACCCTAGCTTGTTGCACTGATTCAGAAGCTGTCAGAACATCTCAAAGATCATTTGGAAAGAGAATATCAAGTAAGGCATGGCCACTCCTATTATTTTTGATGTTGCTGAGAAGAAGAGGTATGTTTTCAAGAGGAACCCATTTAAATCAACCCTAGATGATTTAGAGGGAGCATTCTCCCACACGCCAATGGGCATCATGCATGTAGAAGACATAAGGGCTTACATATATTGTAAGAAGGAACCTATTGGACTGGATAGGTTAAGGGTGCACATGGACACAATGTTGAAACCAGACAAAACATTCATGGATAAATACACTAAATGGAATGATCACCCCATTATTGAATATGCCACAGCATATGAATTCTATGAAATTGAATGGATTAAAATATTATTGAGCAGAATCTATGATGACTTGTTTTGGATTGGATATGTACGAGTAAGAATAACAGGAGACCCAATTCATGAGATGATAGGCCTTTCTAAGAGAGGCACCATCCTTCCTATGGGTAAGGATGTCAGGAAAATGGTGGAGCAAGTGTGTAAATCCAAAAGTGATAAGCGCGGCATGACCATTGAGCCTATAGAGCAACCAGACATCAAGTTGATATCAATGATATTGGGTTACAGATTTCATCACACCAGCAAGGTGAATAGTGTGTCTGCGGGCACTATTCTAGCAGCCATCCATCTTGTGAGAGAAGATGGAGAGTTCAACTTGTGTGAGATCTTGCACGCATAGTTGATAGACAATATCAAAGCTATAAAACATGACAAGACTAAGGTTTTTAGGTTTGGGTCCCTAATCATCTATATGTACCTCCATATAGTTGGTAAAGTGTCAGACTTGTATCTATACAAGTCCATTCCTACCATGCCTCAAATATCAATCAAGGAAACCATAGAAAGCACACTTAGAGATTACATTACCTTGGAATTGAATACTTTCAGAGCAAGAATACAGATGAGGTACAGGATTCTTGAGAGTATTGTAGAGAATTTTAAGGATACAATATGCTTCATGGTGCAGATTGATACTACATGTATGGAAGTTGTGGAACCTAGGACTAAGTAGATTCATCCACTTGGGTATGAGTTTGAAGAATAATTTCTTGAAGCTTATGCATAGGTACTACTATCAGCCCCTAAGGATGCCAATGAACCTAGGTGGGGAACCTATGAAGAAAAGACTAGAGAAGTTGATGCTAAGCTGAACAGTGTTGTAACAAAAAGAAAGTTTGCAAAGGTCACATCAGAGATTCTAAGGATTCATGTTGTATCACAAGCAGACCTTGATAAAGAAAGGGATGAGAAGATTTCTCTAGAATTGAAGAGTGCAGTAGAAGAACAAGAAGGTCCCAAGGTAAAGAAGATAAAAATTGAGAAAGATGACTGTCAGAAGGATAAGGAAGATAGTACTCCTTCTGTGCCCAAAGATACTCCTCTAGAGTATAAGCCTTTATTCAAGAGGAAGAAAGAAGCAAGCACTAGTCATCCATCCTCGCAAGCATTAAGGAGCAAGAAAAACACTCAAGCACCTCCTTAGGAAGGATTTAGACCTAGCCTCAAAGTTCTATATGCAAGAATTGTTGATGAGGGAAGGATTGATCAAATAGGGAAGTTCTATGAATCATACAATGAGATTGATAAGTCTAAAATTCATGGTATGATTATCAAACATATGATAAAGTTCAAGAAGATAGTTCTTGAGTTGAAAATAGAAATTCTAGATAATGTATGGGACATTTTAGAACATCTAAAGAGACAAGCCAATGAGGAAGATCAAAGAATAAGAGAAAAAGTATTAGAAGATACTCTGCCTATATGTTCTAAAGAAGAAGAGAAACTGATATTGAATTTGGTGAAGCCGCACCTAAGAACTAAAATGAGAATTATTCACATTATGAACCAATATTATGACTTGATAACAAAGGAGACATAGAAGGCCTTTAAAAAGGTGTTATTGGAGCAACAGATCAAACCACCCACTGCACCCATCACTTATGCACCCATTAAGGAAGATAAAGTGGCAGAGCCCACTAATGTACCAATGACAGGTCTTCAAGACTCAGCGCCCATGTCAGAATCACCCAAAGACAACACAATTATCATAGATAATGTGGAAATAGCCATGGTAGCTACTGATAAGGACTTGGACAAGTTTGAGGAAGCATTTGTTAGCACTGAAGAAACATAAATCTTATGCAGCAATACCCCTCCCACTCAGCAAGAAGAAGTAATCATAGAAAATATATCTAATGAGAAAGAAGAAGAAAAGAAAGGAGTAGAGGTAGAAAAGAAAGATGAATCTTTTGTTGATTTGGTCAAGGTGAAGCAAGAGGTGATGGATAGCACTCCCATCACTCCCTCCTTAGCATTGTTGTCAAGTTTCACACTTGACACTAGTAGTTTGGACTCCTGGAAGGAAGAAGACCTAATTAAGTTCAGCATCCTAGCTATGGAGAAGGTGAAGGAGAAGCAAGTAATGAGGAATCCTCTCCTAGTGGAATCAGTTAATATTTTGAACAGTTTGCTACCAGGGGATAAGAAAATGGTAAATGTACATTCAGTTGATGATGTGAGCATAGTCATCTCTCATTTCAAAGTAAATTTTTCAAGCCTAGAATAATCTGCGGCCATAGTGGCAGAGGAGAAATACTTAAAGAAGAGACTCAATGAACTAATGAGTAATTTTGCACTAGACTTGAACTCTCTTAAGTCTAGTCAGGCATCATTGAAGGAATTGCAGATCAAGGAAGGAAAGTCATTACAGAATCCATGGATTAGGATAAGTTCACTGATGCCCATCTTAAGAAGATCAAAAATGCAGAAGTAATGATTGAGAAGGTGAAGATTTTAGTGCTAGACATAGCCACTGATGTAAACATGTGTAACAATTTCTATCAAGGTCAGTTGGACATAATTGAGAAGGCAAAGAAAGAAATGGAGAAGATAAGGTCTAGACAAACTCAATTGAGGAATGCTCTTGCGCCCTCACTAGACATTCTCAGTCAAAACATAAAGGAGATTGATGCGACCATGATAACCTATGATCAAGGTCTAAGCACAGAATTGGAGAAGATGGAGAAGCTTCAATATGCATTATGTGCCCATCTACAGATAGTCAATTCTTTGACTTTTGGAAGAAGGAGATCCAGAAACTCAAGATTGCATATCTGGATGGTTTCCCTCAGTAAGTGTATATAGATAAAGTTTTTTGATGCACCTTTGTCATTAATGTCAAAGGGGGAGTTGTATAGAATATGGAGTACATATATGTATAGGGAGATATAAGAGTTTGTATAAAATGTATAGAAGACAAAAAAAATTTGTGTAAAGGAATAGTTAGAGACTTGGCCATATTCCTTTGTTGCCATCAATGACAAAGGGGGAGATTGTTGGAAAGTTTTCTATACTAAATTATATGACTAGATATACTATTTTTATTATGGAAACAAAGTCATATAGCAGTTTGGAGTCAACACACTAAGTGTAAAGATTAGAAATCAGTTAAGTGTTGAAGACTGGACAACATACAGAGTTCCTACAGCTTAGAGCACCTGCGCCCATGCGTACGAATGAATTATGGTATGCACCCTAGAATTTAAGGTTTTTAGACTATATTCTTACTTAGTCTAAGAATGCATAAGTAGATATGAAAAGATGTGAAAGTTACATTCAGTTGAAGTTGCACAGCCAGTGTGTGCCAGTAGAGAACAGAGCATAGAGCCGACAATGACTCTTTTGATTTGCGATTGTAAATTAATGTTTTAGAGGCTATGCACCCATTGTATTTAGGTTTTCAACATATGTATATGTATAATTGTAAGCATGCTTAAGCCAATTCATTTGGAAGCATTATTTGTAATTAGTTATAGGGCCGACCTAATTGTATAATTGGTATGAGCGCATAAATAGAAGGTGCACCCATTGTATTCGGTATGGATGTGAAAATAGAGTTGTGAGAAGTAGAGAAGAGGTATGAAAAGAGAGCATATGATGTATTAGAGATTTGTAAGAGGTCAAAGCATCAGGGCACCAAAGGAACTGATCTAACAAGAAGTGTCACAGTGACAGTTCACCTACAGATATAGTGTGTATCTGATTAAAAAGGTTGTAGCCTTCATCATTTGAGCAGTGAGCTCTAGGAAAGTGAGTCCACTCCCCTAATAGGGATCATTGTAAAAGACTCCTAATAGGGTTCGACCCTTAACAAGGTCTACTATACTAAAAGTATTATAAATCTACTCCTAACAGGGTAAAGGATCTTCTAACAAGGATCACAAAACACTAGTGCAAATTGTTAGTGGGTATCAAGTCCCACTAGGGTTTTTACCTATTTGGGTTTCCCCATAACCATATTGGTGTCATGTGTTGATTTCATGTTTCATGTTTATGTGAATGTTTAATCCAGTACTTAAGCATTTATAATTCAATATTCAAATTAAAGTGAAAAGTTAAAATATAGTGACCACTGATTCACCCACCCCCTCTCAGTGTTCCCATTCCTAACAATATGAAATGGGTTGAGTATTTGTAGAGTTACACATTTGTGATAAAGCATAAAAGTGGAGTCACTAACTGAGTTGTTGATGCATTGAGTAGAAGATCTTTGATGACCAAGATGAAAATTGAAGTTCTTGGTTTTGATGAGATGAGAGATTCTTATGAGTTTGACCTTGATTTTTCTGAGCCATGGAGAAAGTGCAGAGCACCTATTCAAGATCAACAAGATACTAAATGGGATGAGTATTTTATTTAGGAAGGTATGTTGTTTAAAGGTATTCAGTTGTGTATACTGAGAGTAATAATGAGAACTAATCTGATAAAAGAGAAGCATAGTAGTGGTTTGGCTGGACATTTTGGTATTGATAAAACATGGAATTTGCTTAAGGAGAAATACTATTGGCTGCAGTTCTATAAAGATCTTCATAAATTTATGAAAAGTTGTGGAATTTTTCAAGTTGCAAAAGGAGTAAGTCATACTACTAGATTGTATGTACCAATTGTTGTTCCTGAGAAACCTTGGATTGACATCAGTATGTATTTTTTTCTTGTCCTACCGAAGACAGTAAGAGGTAATGACTCTATATTTATTGTTGTGGATAGATTTTTTAAGATGGCACATTTTATACCTTGTAGAAAGACATCAGATGCAGTACATGTAGCAAATCTTTTCTTTAAGGAAATTGTCAGATTGCATGGATTGCCAAGGAGTATTATCTCTGACCGATACACTAAATTTGTTGGATACTTTTGCAAGACCCTTTAGAAGAAGTTTGGCACTGAGTTGAAATATAGTTCTACATTTCACCTAAAAACCAATGGACAGAGTGAAGTTGTGAACAGAAGTTTGGGAAATCTTTTGAGATGTTTAGTGGAGACACACTGAGTAATTAGGATTCTGTATTGGCACAAGAAGAATTTGAATACAATAATTCAGTGAATAGGAGTACTGGAAAGACACCATTTGAGATTGTGAATGGCACACAACTAAGAGGTATATCTAATTTGAGAGACATTATTGATGAAAATAAGAGAAGTGTTGAAGGAGTAGAATTTGTTGAGTACATGAAGACATTGCATGAAGATGTGAAGCTGAAGCTGGAAGACGGTAATCAGAAATACAAAGATAGAGTTGATAGATCAAGGAGAAAAAACTTTTGATGTTGGTGATGAAGTGATGGTTCATTTGAAGAAAGGTCAATTTCTAGTTGGAACATATGGGAAGCTGAAGATGAAGAAGTTTGGACCTTGCAATATTTTGAGGAAATTTGACAGTGGAAATACATATGAGATTGATTTACCTGATGACATGGACATATCACCTATTTTCAACATTTCTAATTTGTATGAGTATCATGAACCTGATGAAGAAGTGACAGTACCGACAGAATATCCTAAGAAGCAGAATGAAGAAATTGAACATATTTTGAAGGAAAGAGTTGGCAAGAGTACAAGAGGAAAACAATATATGGAATATTTGGTAAAGTGGAAGAATAGACCGATGGAAGATAGTTTGTGGATTTCATAGTCTGAGTTAGATGTAGCTCAGACTAGACCTACCAAATGATTCAAGGAATCATTTCAAAATAACCCCAGGTGTCTGATGCAGGATCAACTCAGGTCCTTGGCAATCCTATGTCACCAAAAACATTTTGGAGTTTGTCTATGTTGCTCAATTTCTTCTTTGACCGAGTTGGTCAATAGTTGGTCGGTTTCCTTTGGTTACTGAGTGTGGTTGGTTATTTCACTAGTGCTCGGGGTTTCTTTTTCACTTTTCGGTTATCTTTTCTCACTAGCGGGTTTAGTTTTAGTTTCTGTTGTGGCCGACTTGTGCATTTATGTTGGATCATAGATTTAATGTTGATATCAATAATTGGGAGGTTTGTGGTCCTAGATCTTACCATTTCTTCCATTGATTGTGGATTTGAAGGCCAACTCAGTTCAGTAGCTTCTTGTATAAATTCAGTTGTTTGGTTGTAGTTTAGGGGCAGTTTTTGGTAGAAGATAGTATTAGAGATTTTGATAGATCCTCACATGTTTGAGGACTTCTGCAATTGATTGTAATATTAGGCCATAACTATAAAATGCCTTACAGCCTAGCATGTATGGTTCTATTTGATGAAATATATGAAAGATCATGCATTCTCTCTCAATGTGTTGTTTATTTTCTTCCGCATGTTGTTGAGCAGGCTTGGATCATTAGGGTGTGCCATTGTTTGGCCCCTCTTGGCCCCTACCTTGCTTTAATTATTGAAAGTACACATGTAAATATTGATGAGAAGTTTATGATTCAAGAGAGATATCATGATTATGCACCTATGATAGAAGAAGAACCTAGACCTACCAGTAGAGAAACTGTTGTTGAAGAAATGTTTGACAGCATTGATGTATTGTTCAATGAACCTGAAACAAGTGAAGAAGAATCACAAAAGACAGATGAGAGAGTCACACCTAATGTTCCTAAATTCACATCTAGATACCATTCAAAAGAAGACATCATTGGAGATCATAACAACAAAGTCATGACAAGATCAAAAGAAAAAAGTTCCACGGTTGATGAAGCGATATGTTTACTTTCACAACTTGAATCCATAAGTGTTGAAGATGCTTGTACTGATTTAGATTGGCATGAATCTATGAAAGAAGAGCTAGATTAGATAGCTAAGTATGATACATGGGAATCGGTCCCTAGATCTAGTGACAAGAATGTGATTGGAACTAGGTGGATATTCAGAAACAAGATGAATGAAGATGGAACAATAGTAAGAAATAAAGCAAGACTAGTATGTAAAGGATATGTGCAAAGAGAAGGAATTGATTATTCTGATACATTTTCCCCTATAAGAAGATTGGAAGCCATAAAGTTATTTCTAGCCTATGTAGCATTCAAAGACTTTAAAGTATATCAGATGGATGTCAAGTCAGTATTCATGAATGGAGAGTTGAACGAAGAATTCTACATAGAGTAGCCTAAAGAATTTACTTTATCAAACAAACCTAATATGGTATGTAGACTGAAGAAATCCCTCTATGGACTTAAGCAAGCCCCTAGAGCATGGTATGAAAGATTAGATGGTTACTTGACTAAGATTGGATTCAAGAAAGGAGCAGAAGATTGTAACTTATTCATAAGAGAGACACCTAATGTACTACTAGTAGTTTCTATTTTTGTTGATGGCATTATTTTTGGTGGTAATGACAAGCTTAGTGTAGAATTTACTAAAGAAATGTAGAGTGAATTTGAAATGAGCATGATTAGACCTATCAAGTACTTTTTAGGACTGAATATGCAATAGATAGATAAAGGTATTTTCATTAATCAATCTAAGTATGTGAAAAAGATATTGAAGAAATTCAAGATGGATGATTGCAAGCCAGTAAGTACCCCTATGATAATAGGATGCAAGCTTTCAAAAGAAGATGATTCTATAGTAGTAGACATAACCCTATATAAGTCTATGATTGGTAAACTCATATATCTTACTCAATCTAGACCTGATATTTCTAATATAGTTGGTATAGTTGGAAGATTTACAACAGAACCTAAATAAATCCATCTTATGGTAGTAAAGAGGATATTCAAATATTTGAAAGGAACTATAGACTATGGTTTATGGTTTATGGTATCCTAATTCGGAAAATGTAAACCTTCATGTGTATACAAATGCAGATTGGGCATGTTGCATGGATGATAGAAAGAGTACCTCAAGAGGAGCAGTATTTCATGGAGATAGACTTGTTACTTGGACAAGCAAGAAGAAGAATTATATTTCTCAGTCCACAATAGAAGTAGAGTATGTAGCAGCAACATTAAATTGTTCTACAATTGTATGGATCAAGCAGATGATAAAGGATTTTGGAATTCAGATTGATTACCCTATTGTTATTCATTGTGATAACACTAGCACTATCAATATGTCAAATAATCTTGTGATGCATGCAAAGACAAAACACATTGAGATAAAATATCACTTCCTAAGAGAGAAAGTTGTAGAGAAAGAAGTAAATTTGTACTATGTAAATACAAAAGAACAGCTAGAAAACATGTTCACAAAGCCTTTACTGAAGGATACATTTGATTATCTCAGGGAGAAGCTGGGAGTAATTCCCTTCCCTAAATCTGATTAGAGTTTGCAGTAATCCATCATTCCTAAGTGACTGATGAATGGTTGACTACTCTACTTCAAGAGTCGTACCAGTGCTTATTTGATTTGGCACTCTTTTCCATTCATGTCAAAGAGGGAGTGAGTATATACAGTTGAGGAGTAAGTATTAGTATATAGAAGTTGATATTTAGAGCATTTAGCAGCAATTGGAGGATTCATCCTTTGGGGAGTTTTGTTGAGGAAATGGAAAATGTTATAAAATAGTTGTATGTTTGGGTTTGTGGTGTTTTTCATTCCATATGTTGCCATCAATGCCAAATGGGGAGATTGTTGGAGATTTTCCAACAAGCCGGTGTTGACTATATGTTTGTCATTGATGAAAACATATGGTAAGCAGTGTGAGTGGAAGTATTATGGAGAGATCCTTGAGCATATAGTTTTTAGATATGTTATCAGCATGATATCATAGACCCAGAGATTGATCCTGAGTGAAGACAGTTATATAGTTGTTTATATCAGTAGTGTTCCTGACACATCCCAGGAAGAGTTTTGTATGTGATTTATAGTACGGTTGTGATGGAGCCTTGAATTTTTATATTTATGTTGTAGACATGTTAATTCAGCTATGTTCATGGATGTAGAGTCATTTTTGTAGTACAGGTTGAGTTATGATGTTTCGAGTTGCTAGTTACAATTTCTTGAGTTTATTTGATGGAGCTGACATTGGTTATCTTGTTGTAGTAGTTGTGCCTATCATTTTGATATGCATGTTTGGATTAGTATTTGGAGAATAGTTAAGAATGTTTTGTGAAGAGCACATAATGTATTTTAGCATGAGAAGAAAGTATGGGTTAATTTATTGGAGCTGGCAGTGTGAAGCAACACGTCTACTCATATGGATTTGTGCAGTCCTAATTAGTGTTGTGTACTTAGTATAGCCATTGGAGATGTTGTTGGAGAGTTATATTATTTCTCTAATATGATTTCAAGGAATTTCTAACAGGCCAACTTGATTATATCATTTGGAGAAAGATACTTATAGCCAGTCAGTTGTGATCGCTAAGTATGGTAGATAGTTGAAAGAGAAGAGTAGAGTAGAAGGTGCGAAGTATTGAGCCATCAGTAGAAATTCTATGTGACAAAGAAGAGAGTGTATGCTATTCATTGGAACTAATAAAGATAGTAGGTCTAACTCATAGTTCACCAATATCTAGATATAGTGTGTATCTGTTATGCAGAAGGTTGCAGCCTTCACCATTTAAGCAGTGAGCTCCCAGACAGTGTGTCCTCACCCCTAGCAAGGTTAATCATAAAAGACTCCTAACAGGGCCAACCTTTGACTAGGTCACTGTACTTAATGAATTGTAAATATCAACTCCTAACAGGGTTGTAAGATCCTCTAACATGGATTATCATACTCTAGTGCAGTTTATAGTGGGTGCTAATTCCCACCGGGGTTTATACCTATATGGGTTTCCCCGTAAGCAAAATTATGGTGTTGTGTTATGTGTTCTCATATTGTGTTTATGCTTAATGTTAATCAGTACTTAATTGGATAAAGAATTGAATCTTTTTGATAACTGATTCACCCCCCCCCCCTCTCAATTATCTCTTGAGACTATTCCTAACAATTATGCCCACACTACTAATCTACATTAAAACACCTTCAAAACTGGCTTTGAAAACTTTCCAACTGAAACCCTCATGAACCAGATTCTTGGATGTTGATTCACTCCCACATAATGGTAATGAATCCATCATTATCTTTCTCAGAAGATCAAAGGGTGAATTACCAAGAAACACCAAAGTTAGCTTACTAGAAACATCAGATTTAAAATAGTGAAGAATGCAAAAACTTGATTTGGAATTGGCTTAGGAAAGTGACCTCAAATTGGGTGCAAAGTGGGAGACCTCAAAGTAGGTCTTTTAGAAATATGGACTATGCACACTCAGTGAAACTTAACAAATTGCAAATGGAATGATACTAGCAAACTAGTCAAACCAGCACACGGGGGGCTATAAGTAGTCATGGAGACTCACTCACATGCCTAAAAAAAAGTACAACAACTCCCATGCTATGAATATCAACTAGTCAAAAAAAGAACTCTTCCGAAGTGGGTCACTTTATAAAATTTTGGGAAGACACAAAATGCAGATTTATGGAAACACCTCCAAAAAGGCTACTTCCAAAATGCACCAGAATTGAAAATTGAAAGCTCAAACCCATTAGTTATGCTTAATGAAAAGGGATAAACACATCACCCAAGTAGTTCTTCACAAAAATCAATAGGTCCCTTTATCTATGAACCCAAACTTGACATCTTTCAAAGATTTTTAGGACACTAATCTTATACTTAGAGAAAAATTGAAAATATGGACTCAAAATAACTCTTGGATTTTTGAGCTCCATAAATGGCTTTGACTGGGGACATGTGCTCCAGTGGGCATGTAGAGAAATTAGAATCTCTTGGTACAGCAAACCAACCAAAAGAAAACCATCTAGACTTTCCCCTCTCTTCTCAAAACTTGGGAATCCTTTATTGAAAGAAAAAAACACCACATGACTGAAAGGAAAATTATTTACAAAATTTACAAGATCAAAACTTCATTTTGTGGCCCTGGGCCACCAAAGTAAAATCAAAACCCTCGTGAATTTTCATCCACATATGTGACTAGACATCTGAAAGTACCATGATCATCTTGCTTCGAACATACATGAATATCTTTGGGCTAAAAAATAAAACTATAGTTGCTTCTGCCCACATTTTTCCAATCACAACAATCATATTCATACTCCAAGAAGTATGGAATATTATTTACTTCATCTTGTGGACTAGAAATACAAAACTTATCTAGTAATGCATCAAAATTAATGTTGCAATGATCAATATGCATTACTAAAAACTCACCTAACTGAGAAGAAATTGTTACCTTTGATTTATCTTCATGAGACATTTTAGCCATTGAGTAACTTGGCTCCTCCATGATATCTTTATATATTGGATCACGAACCAAGCGCAAATATTTTTCACAAACATTGTGACAAAGGGACAACTGATCTACATCATCAATTTTATCAAAAAAAATTATGTCCCAATCATTGAAGACACTTTCCTCAACATTATCACAATCATCTTCATATTTATGAAAAGAAGGAAAAGGAAATAAACAAGAAACTTGTTTATTACTAAAATCTTCATGACAAGAACACACATTGTCATGTCCTTCATCTCCTTCTGCAGATTCACTACATGAGGGGAACTTTAGTAAACATGGATCATATTCATTACTTTAAACACCTACCTCATTATCAGTGTCAAAGAAAATGTCAGTGGGGTGCTGCAAAGGATAGTGCATATCATGTGCATACCTTTGAAATTCATCAGCCAAGAGTGCTGAAATATTTTCACTGCTCAATGGACTTTGAACTTCATGGTCATTTTCATTTTCATCTTCCTTGATGCTGCAAATATCCTCCCCATTTGGAATAGGGACTGATATCTCTAGACTCAAATCATAGTGTGCAAATAAATCACTGTAGGAATCATCATCTACATCATATTTTTCTTATGGCTGCTCACACAAAACATTCTCAAACTGAAAAAAGAAAGTTTCCTCTTCATGTTGATAAGAAGAAAAATCTGCAGACATAATGGAAACATTATCAACCACAGACTCATCTTCAACATCCTCATATTCATTGACCTCATTGTCAACATCATAATCAATATTTTTTTCACAATGAGATTCAACATCAGAATCATTGGCCTCTTCATTGTCAACATAAAGAACAGCCAATGCCCACAACCTTTTGTTTTCTTCTAACTGCCAACACTCAACATCTTGTTCTACCTCCTTTTTTCTGAGAGAAACAACCTCATTAAGAAGATCCTCATAATTAAACTGAGATAAATCAATACCTTGGTATTGATCATAATTTTTTGCTTCACTTTCAAGATCAACTGGCTGGTGACAGGAATCAACATATAAAAGATCCCTTGGGATCTCATGCTTCAATTCTCTTTCCAAATCTTCTGCCATCCTAAAAGCCTGAGGGATATACAAATGTTTTCCAGCTGTGACTAATTCATCACCATTAAACTCTAGCAGATATTTCCTAACCTCAGTAGGAATAATATTAGGGGCACCTTCAATGCCATCAAAACAAAAGGGCTTGTAGTCTTCCATGAAGAAAATACTACAAGAACTTTTTTGGGTTGCATATGAAATGCAACAAAACCATTCCCTCACTTAGTGCTTAAATCATTTGATAGGGAACCAATGTCTTACAACTAATTTTCATGAAAAAAAATATGCATATGAAAATCAAAATACGTAGAAGTATTTGCAATGAAACTCAACCTATTGATTGGGAAATAGTGCAGATCTAGAGCCTTCTTTTTAGATCCATCAGGTTCTTTTTTCGTAGAGTCCCCACCTCCTTGCAGATGAAAAAATTTTACTTACTTTTGTATTTCTTTCCAGCCAACACAAAACTTCATTAGGATTTAAAAATTTTTTATCAAAATTGCAAATTCTTTACATTTTCATTCTTGAAAGCACTAATCAAACAGAGAACTCAGAGTCACCACTCACACTTGGTCAGAAGATATTACAATTTTTTAAAAAACTTTGACTCTATGATCCTCAACCGAATTCTGGGATGATTCAACAAAGTAAGGAAATTACCATCTTAAACTTGTTGTCATATTAAAAGTCCCCAGTAGATTCGCCAATTTTGTTAGCACTTTTTCTTGTATCCTCCAATTCTAAAAGAGAAAATGATATAGACATGGGATATTTATCTAATTGACATAAATCTACTTCATCCTACAAACCAGAGGAAAAGAAAAGGTTGACATTGACAAGGCCTACAAACCTTCTACACTTAGAGCTCCACTCACTCAGGTGGGTATACCTCATCTACAAACACATAACTCCTTATTGCAAATAATAGGCCTACAGCTATATCACTTTGTGGAATAGTTTTCAGACTTTTAGGTAACAAATACCTCAGTGTTCACCGGATCTTATGCAGAATCCCACTTGCATACAATGAATCTAAAAACTAGAAATACTTCCTAACTCCTCCTATCAACATGAAAGGGAAAATGTTATCATTTATGTTTTGGGTGGAATGGACCTCTGAAATACCCCAAATCCCTCATAGACCAGTGCCTTATCCAATGAGCAACAGAGTCAAATAAATCACTAAAATAGAAATCTTATGAAACAAAGAAGATGACATAGTCTAAATATGTTGATGCCTTACATCAAACATACACCATTTATCAAATTCTACTCAGGAATCCACCCATGTACTCAGATATGCAATCACCTATCCAAAGAATTTAACACTCCCCTTGGAAGAGACTCAGAAATGGAAAATACATTAATCAACATCCACTGAAAGACAAGTATGAAATACCCTTGATACCTCAACTCATACACACCTGAAAATGAATCCTAAACTCATTTATTCCCTTGAAATAACTCTATTGTGAACTCAAAACAGAAGGACAAAAACATTCTTGATGCTTTAACCCAAAATATTTAAGCAAATTGAGACAATTTTGATAACAGTATAATAGTGCTGAAGATTCATTTAAAAGATAGACTATTACAAGACAAATTATCATCTGAGACCAGAAAGGAATCAGGAAAAAACACTATATGTACAGAAGAGAGCCATATTTACAAAAGGATCCACTCATGGAAGCTGCCCAGAAAGATTAAACAGAATTTAGACTGTAAAATTCAAACCGGAACTAGAACTCTCCACCTCTACAACAATAGAGAAGAAGCAAAGATAAAGGAAAAACACAAGCAGTTACAAACTACTGATAGCTGCCAATTTTCACAAAATATCTTCCACTTCTCCCAAATTCATTTCTTTCTGCAACTACCTCCATCTTTCCAATCATTTCTCCATCCAAATTTGAATCTTTGCTTCTTAGAAATAATTTTATTATTTCTCAAATTGAAAATGCTTCACGAGATACTCAATCCATTTTAAAATAAAAAACATTTTCAAACTATGGAGAGAACTATACAATCATTTACATCAGCATTTTCCTCTTTATTTCTGCATATTATGGCCTTTTTCCTTCATACTATGCCCAGAACTCACCAAATTTTGACAAGTGTCACTGGCTGGTTGCATTCTCTATTTAACCCAGGCCTTAACCACTTGATTTGGAGATTGGGAGAATGCCTTTATCTCCTATTCTATGAATACACCTCTTAACCCTAGTCACATCTAGAGAACCAGCGAATGCCCTTATCTCCAAATCTTTGAATCCACCTCTTAACCATAGTTATATTCAAAGATTGGGTGACCAAGCTCATTCTCTTTATCTCTAAATGCAATCTACTAACTACAGTCCAATCTGGGGACTATGTGTTCGCTGAATCTTAAAAAAATTCTTCACTAACCATTGGCATTCCATGATCACATGAACAAGCATTCACTCAATCGCTTGATGGTTGGCTTAACCGTCAGTTCATTGCACAATTGGGCGACTGAGGCATTCTCTTAATCTCACAATGTTTTCTCACTGACTGTTAGCATCCAACAATTGGGCAACTAACCACCTATTGAGTCACTTGATGTTTGGCTTAACCATCGGTTCATTACGCGACAAGCCACCATGTGTCACTCACACTATCTAGTCATCCCACCATCATTCTACCAAATTATGGGATCCTCATCCACAAGAATGCTTCCCAATGCAACCTCACACATGCATATCCAAAGCCTCTAGCTCTTTCTTCATATTACATTGTGAGTGTTGTTTCATTTGTACCAGTGAAATGCTCATATCCGACCAATGTGGCACTAAATCTTGAAGAGTTTTTAAATACTTGTATTAAAATTTGTGTTTATATTCCCAGCTGACACGCACCCAACCATGGGCCCACAAGCCAAGAGGCCCCACAAATGGCTCTTCATTCCAATTTACCTCTTTTCTTGGCTCTATTAGTTTTAAATGCCTCCAAAGGCCGAATCGGGGTGCATGTGGAATAAACCCACATGCACACCCTCTGCAAATTTTTCTTCCCCATCCTGCACATGTTCTTTACCTTCATTTTGGCCTTGGCTCTTACCTTGCTAGTTTGTTTATTTCCATTCAACTCGTACGCACCCCATTTAACACATGTGCACCTTCCTTGCAATGTAAACTTAGCATTTAAATGTTGGAAAGCACCAGCAGTAGAGATGTGCACACCCTCAAACTAGCACACACTATGTTATTTGTGCACTGCCTTTTTTTTTTACTTCCCCCACATGTTGGCATCACACACATCCTCCTGGAAAATGTGCAGCCTCCCTTTCACACTCCACATGCTCCATAACATGCTCCTCCATTTAGTAAGAAACCCCAAGCCTTATGCACCTTTCTGCTCACTCACCATGTTGCAAACAACCCTTTCAAATGTGCACTGCCATTCTTAGGAATGTGTCATGCACCTCCTTTTGCATTTGTATGCACACTAGCAGCAGCTCCCTTCAATTCCCACACACTCCCCTGGTTTGGTGAGCTACACATTCAAAACAAGATGCACATCCTCTAATCTAATGTGCACCATGTATTTGGTTTTTTTACTACCCCACACACCCTCCATGTTCTTCCATGCACTCAAACTGCATTCATTATGGTGCACACTTCATTTTCTTGGCCTTACACACCTTCTCCTTTGATTCTTGGCTGCCTCACACACCTTGGGCATGCTCCTTGGAGTGGTGTGTACCTCTTATAATGGTATGCACACACTCTTTTTTTACTCTACGCACACCATTCTAACAAATTAATGCACACAACACATTGTCCAGTCATCATGTGCATATGCAATTAAGTGTGCACCCAACCTTCTCCTTGTGGTTTTTATCCATGCTACCCCCTAGCATGCGTTTCAGTCCTTTGGCAAACTTTGGTTCCCCTTAGCTGCTTCCTCCAAGCCTCATACACTCTTCCATAACTAAGGTATGCACCACATAATATAATGAATGTGCAATCCCCTTTTGTAAGCACTCACACCCTTTAAGATGTGCACACATCTCTGCAGCACCAAGTGCACATCCATCCAATCATAGTGCATGAAACCCACACAAAGTTTGCACATATCCAATGAATAAAAGACACACCAACACAACCTTTTTAATGGTAAGTTTCATAAATTTGGAAAACATGTATAAATATGGCATGTTTGATATGTTTAAAATAATTTAAAAAATACTTCGAGGAAAATGGCATGTTTAGTTTAGAAGCACACCATGCTAAATGCACTCTTCTCTTGAAAAGAGTGACAATTCATGAAGATCAGAAAAAGGACCAACACTTTAAACTAAAAACTACCTTTTGGATACCACAATGGAGTCACTTAGAGAAATTCAAGACCATGGTGCATCGAAGATTTGAATCACACCATTCATTTCTTTGTGCCTTTGTTAGACCACCCAATAACACCAACTGGCCCCCGGAAGTAGCTTTAAAAACTAAACCAAAGACTTCACAAGAACATGCTGTCAGAAATTTAATTTCATTTCCATCATGTGAGTACACTTGTCAAAGGAAAATGCATGAAAATATTAATGATCAAACATGGCCCTTCAGAATACTGATTCTGTCTACACTGCCAATCTACATTAAAACACCTTCAAAACTGGCTTTGAAAACTTACCAACTGAAACCCTCATGAACCGTATTCTTGGATGTTGATTAACTCCCACATAATGGTAATGAATCCATAATTAGTGTTCTCAAAAATTACCAAGAAACACCAAATTTAGCTTATTAGAAACATTTTGGATTTAAAACAGTGAAGAATGTAGAAACTTGATTTGGAATTAGCTTAGGAAAGTGACCAAATAGATTGGTCATGGTCTATAAATATTTAGGGTAGGTCACTTCCAGTTCTATAATGTAGTAAAACTCTCAATTTGACTTGACCTCGAACCGGGTGCAAACTGGGAGACCTCAAAGTAGGTCATTTAGAAATCTGAACTATGCACACTCAGTGAAACTTAACAAACTGCAAATGGAATAATTTTGGCAAACTGGTCAAACCAGCACATGGGGGGCTAGAAATGGTCATGGATACTCACTCACATGCCTACAACATAGTGCAACAACTCCCATGCTATGAATATCAACTGGTCATAAAATGCACTCTTCTAAAGTGGGTCATTTTATAAAATTCTGGGAAGACAAAATGCATATTTCTGAAAACACCTCCAAAAAGGCTACTTCCAAAATGCACCAGAACTAATGGTTATATGATCTTGCAATGTCCCTTAAAATGAATTGAGAATTTTGAAAAAGGATGACCAAAGATGTCTGATAATGATGAAGGAGACCCTTTCCTAACTCATATGAAAACTAGAATGAACCCTAAAAATGCAAACTACTATGAAGATGTAAAGTGCAACTTGCAAGAGTCAATAAATAGGTCCTTGTTTTTATCATGGAGACTTATTAAGGGACATCACAAGATCATATAACCATCACTAGTGTAAGCACAACTATGAAGATATGAATTCATATAACCATCTTCGTTTAATCTTGACCATTCGTTCATTTCTAAATTCATTTAAAAGGAGACTCTCTCCTCATTCTTGATACCATCTCTTGCATTATCCCTCTCTCATAGTATTCTCAGCTTCTTGATATCTTGAAATCTTATTGCAGGTTCTTAGAGTCTTGGCATCTTAGCATCTTGGAATCTTGGAGTCTTGCAATCTTAGAATCTTGGAGTCTTGCAATCTTGACATCTTGGAGCTATGGAATTCTTAGATCTACTTTTCTTGCATTCTTGCATATCATTTTAGCTTAGATCTTGCATCTCATCTTAGATCTACTTTTCTTGCATTCTTGCACATCATTTTAGCTTAGATCTTGCATTTCATATTAGATCTATTTTGCATTATCATTTGAATCTTTCATTCTATGGTGCACCTTGCAAGACTCTTTCTTTAAGGTTCATTTGAGAGCCACCATTCATAATATCTACATGGTTCTTTCACGTCATGGATAGGAAGCTATAAGCCTCTTCTTGAGATCTCCTTCTTCATGGATTCCCTCAAGTGTAATAGTTTATAGAAGTGACCTCACTTTTTGGTACACATTACCCACCTTTTCTTAATGCACAATCAAAAGAAATATTTCCCAATAGGCTCAAGAGAGGCTTAAGTGATAAGTGATTGTAATGATCCTCCGTTACTATGATTAATGATGAAATGGATTTGGGGAAATGATCTAGTGCTACAAGAAAAATGAGAAAAAAATAAGTGGTTTCAAGAAAATAGAGACTAATAGAAACAAACAGGAACCTGCAATTGCCAAAAATAGAAAGCCAAAAACTATACTAACCTAGGAACTAAATCTGAATCTATTCAAGGGAACAAGAAGGCTAGGGCATTTTATTCCCTGAAAATCTTCCCAAAATTTTGATTGATAGTCCCATAGGTTCTAATCTTTTTGGATTTGGTCTAACAGTTATACCACTTGTAGTTGCACATAGAGAAATAAAGAAGAATATTGGATAGAGGGGTTTTCCTTAGTCAAACCCCTGTCTCAAATAAATGCCTCAAATAAAGGATCACTAATTTTAAGGAAAGAAGAGCCCAAATAAAGGATCTCAACTTAGACATCCATGCACAAGGGAAAAAATACAAAAGAAAAGGAATAAAAAACAATTTAAGACAAAATACAAACAAAAAAAGTGTTTACCAATAAATAAAAACTCCAAATCAACTAGTCAAAGAGACCTTAATCATAAATGTTACATCCACTAGAATCATGCTTAGAAAGCTATTGCAAGAGAATACATGACCAATTGGAAAGGGCAAGAGCATACTCCAAGGATAAACAACATTCCATTATCTAACCCACTAGTAAGCTATGAGGGCATGGAAAGAAGAGATAGAAACCATGAATCCAATAGTCTAACAATTTGTGTTATGCTAGGTGATCCATGGGAGAGAAGAGGAGGAAAGATTACAAAGGCAAGAAAGTTGAGTTATGATATTTCCACTCATCCCAAAGAGAGAGAAGGATAATTGATGGTCTAGTAAGTTATGAGATGCCATTCAATTCTACCTTGAAAAATATGCACACAAAACATCTTACAAAACTTTTCACATAGGATGGATTACAAAAAAATTGCTCATGGGGAAGCTTACAGAAACTTTGCGCTTGGGGTGGCTTACAAAAACTTTATGCATGTGGAAGTTTACAAAAAATTGTGCACGGGGTAGCTTACAAGATCAGTCTATGTGTGGATCCCTAAAAGAGGTCAATCAAAGGACTAATAAAATATGCATAATGTGAAAAGGAGGTTGTATTTATGCCCACAACCTTATGATGATGGCATAGGACTATAGTGAAATCATAAGGAAAAGAGAACAATGATACCAACTTCTAACAACAAGAACATATCCTTAAAATAACAATGTATACCATAACCTTAGAAAAGAGGGAAGAATCATATTAGCAAAGGAATGGGTGATTGTGAAATGATATCTACAAGTCAAAATAGAAACTTGAAAGGAAGAGATCTTGGTTACAATACATCTACCTTCAAGAGGAGTTCTTGAACAAAGATAACATCTTCAAGACAAATAGGAAAGGAGAAAAAAATGCACCCTTTTAACCCCCTATTTCTGGGTAAAAAATGGATTCTCGATGAAGGATGATACACTTTAAGCCCCCAAGTAAGGGATTTTTTAGGATTAACATAGGTTTACAAATAAGGATGAGGTTGTGATCAATGATCCACACCTATTGCATAAGAGAGAATCTTGAATCAAAATTAATAGTTGTGTACAAGAATGTCACATGATAAAAAAATGTCACTATACCAAGGAAATTGGATCCTTAGAAAGAAAATAAGTCATTTCCCCCCAATGGTAAATGCAAGGGAGAAAAAAGATAGTATATGATAAATTCTAAGTGATGGATTATTTATAATATACATGCACTTTCAAGAAAAAATAACTTGTGAAGAAGGATGATAATATCATGAAAAGAGAAGATCCTAATACAAAAGATTCACACAAGAAAGCACATAATGTTATAAAAGGATAATGGATATTTTAGAAAAGAAGAGAAAAACCATGTACTCCCTAAGAGGGAGGTCATTTATAATAAGCATGCTCCTTGAGGCATAAAAAATATTGTTAACAAAGATGATGAATCCTTGTGTGAAAAAAATAATTTCATGTAACAAATAATGTAATATAAATGATGAAAATATGCAAAGAGAGAAATATATCTAATGAAAGGAGAAAGACAAAGGATGCAACATTATAGAGACTTGGTGGAAAAATCCCTTATAAAAGATATACACTTCTATGCAAGGAAATGTTAGCAAGTTGGATGTGTTTTCATTGATGTCAACATATCTATCTTTTGATGACAATATGTTTCTCACAATGTTTGGATGTTTTTTCATACTGATTACATGTCTATCATATAGTATGAATGTTTATTATGTAGTTTTACCAGTAATAGGTAATGATTAGATAAGTTGCGTAGAAATGCTATTAAAGATGGGGATTTACGCACCTCATAGGTTGATGTATATGTTTTATACATGATGTATGAAAATTATCATATTCTAAAATGATGATTTGAGTGAGTTATGGTCTCTTAGAGGAAGAGTGGTTATTTCACTTTCTAGCAGTGTAATAGTCTAATAGTGTAACCGAGTTGCAAAGTGTGAGTTTGCACATGAAAATATGAGAAGATATTTGGTCACACAGTTGGGAACATGTAAAGGACATTGCAATATGTCTACCATTCAAAAGGTTTATGATTTTGATAATTCACAAGGCATTTACAAGTGTTCCAATGGAGGATAATAGTGTTCTTGATGTGAGGGAAAGAATTACTGGCAAATTTGTAAAGGGTGATGCATTTTTTTATATGCTTAAGATTAAAAGATACCTTAGGATGATCTAGGATTATATTCCTGATGTGCTAGTAGTCTACATTGTTTACATTCATCAAGGTGACCAAGTTCAATGAGTTTGAAGAATATTTTTTGTTTTAGGCCAACACACTAAAATATCATAAAACAACTTATGAGAGATTGGTAAAATGTTTTGGGGTTTTGGCTATGATCTCAAGGTGTTTGTGATGCATCAGGGATATGTTTGGAAAGCGCCCAATGACCTTGATCATTGATTTTGGTTCTATGAGTTTGATGTTTGGAAATTAAGTCTTTCTAACCTAGTTCTTGATAAATATGATGAAGAAGGGTTTGAATCCATGTATTGCGTAAGACATATTTTTGTTACAAACGCTAGGGGTTTTTTTAAAAAAAAATTAGATCTACTGAAGCTTGAATTTCTTGTATGCATGTGGTAGAAATAATTGCAGCAAGAGAGCTTCCTATACTTCAAGGGGATTGAACTAGGCATAATGAGATGCTAATTACAATTCATTTAATGTAACAAATTGTAGTTTGTATTATGTTTGTAAGTCAGTGAGACATCCTTGAGTGGGTTCCTAAGGTGATTGAGTGGTGTGCTCTATGAAGTGTGCATGAATGTTTATGCATTCCCCTTATTTTAACAAGCTATCCTTCTAACGAGGTAGTAGACTTATTGTGTGTATCAGCCCCATCATGGTTTTCACCCAATTGGTGTTTCCACGACAAAAATATTGGCATTATGTGGTGATTTATGCTTACTAATTTATGTTTATATGTTTTATTCTATGCATATGAGTAAAAAAGCATAAGTGATTAAGGGTTTACTGCTTAAAGGGTTTTAAGGGGTTTTGATTTTTGTGTTTTGGGAGAAATTGATTCACACCTCTTCCCCTCCCTCTCCCCCTCTCAATTTCTTTCTGCTATTTCCAATAGGAAATAGGTTGAAAAGAAGGATGTCAATCCTCTTGAAGAGAAATATCCTTGACAATAAATTCCATGCATGGGAGGACAACATAGTATAAACTATTTAACCAATAAAGAGATAATGGATCGTTTAGAAGGAGAAATGAAAAAGATAGAGAGAGAGACCCTGCCCCACAAGTGGAAGGACAAGGGAAAAGATCTATTATATTTCTCAAAATGAACACCATGCAAAATAAATAAAAAAGACCCAAAATAATGTAAGCTATTAAGATTACATGATGGATAACAACATAACAGGGGAGAGAGATGCTAAGGTATATTTTTTTTATCAAGAAAACAATAAGATTCCTTGTTAAACAAATTAAAGATATATCAACTAAATCTTGAATAAATTGTCTAAATTCAATACAATAAATAAGAGGATGTTTATTTCTATGATGAAAAAGATATAAAAATTCACCATTAATATGGTTTTAATTCTTTGGAAAATGTCAAAAAGGAAAGTGGATCTTAGGATCATATTTAATTCTCCAAAAGATCCTCTTAGATAAATTCAAGTCGTCATCAAAAGAAGATGTGACAACAACCAGTGTTGGTAAAAGAATGTCTAGAGGAGGTTTTTGTTGGGATGAAGAAGGATTAGAAGAAGGCAAAGTGGTGGCTTGAGGTATAAATCCTATACCACATCTAGTAACTTATTTAGGAGGATGTATAGGGACTTTAATACCTTGTTAATTAATATTAAGACCTTGTCCACTATTACCTTGTTGAGCAGTAATATCATAACCCACATTGTAATTGGATTTTAATGTAGAGGGTGAACAATATTCATCTTGAGCTTTATGAAACTGTATAGTATAAAGAGGAATTGGAGGAGAAATATTACTATTCCTATCTTTTTTAGGTGGAGTAGAAGAGGAAGGTTTATCAAGATCTTCACATTTACTTAATGTTATTCTTGGAGAAAAATCATCAAGAAAATTATTAACATCAAGATTATGGATAATTCTTTGATAGAAGGAATATTTCTTAAGGTCATATAAAGAATTACATAAACTAGCTTCCCTAAGACTATCCATTAAGATGATTTGAGGAGGAGAGGATCTAGGTCTCACTAGGATGGGATCAATAGGATTAGATCTCTATCTTCATGATCAATAGGAACCATATAAATAGGATTATGAAGGTTTATACTAATATTATCTTTATTTCATCAACAAATACCCTTATACAATATATATATATTCCATGCATTTGGTTAAAAATTGAATGAGAAAACCATATGAAATATTAATAAAAGACTTGAAATGTGCCTTATAAGGAAGAATGATATCGTTTAAAACCTCAAAATATCATATGAAAGAACACCATGAAATAATATAAATAACAAGAAATTCACTCCACATGAATGATGAAGAGAAGTAAGGAGAAATGTAACAACATAAGTTATCACACACCAATCTAGTTTAGAAAACTCCATGAAAGCTACTAAAATTAGATTTAAAGACATAAAGGAGATCTAACACCAAATTCAAAGTGGGAATGTCATGCATTGGGCTCACAAAAATGTACAATTTAAAAAGGGAGCCAAGATACACAAGGGGTTTACCCACCTTTTCTTAATGGACAATCGGAAGGAAGATGACCCAATAGGCTCAAGAGAAGCTTAAGTGCTAAGTGAGTGCAATGATCCTTCGCGGTTATGATTAAGAATGAAATAGATTTGGGGAAGTGATCCAGTGATGCAAGATAAATTATTAATATGAGCTAAATTAAGTGGTTTTGAGAAAATACAAACTAACAAAAATAGATAAGAACCTCCAATTACCAAAAATAGAAAATCAAAAACTATACTGACCCAAGATCTGAATCAAAAAAAAAAATTGGGAGGAAAAAAATACTCTGGACATTTTGTTCTAGGGAAAAATAAGCCTAGTGCATTTTTTCACTAGAAATATGCCCAAAATTTTGACTGATAATCCTACATTCTCAATCTATTCAACAGCTAAACCACATGTACCTGCACATAGAAAAAAAAGGAAGAAGGTTGGATAGATGGGTTTGCATCAGTCCAACCCTTTTCTAGAATCAATCTTAAAAATTAAAAGAAACAAAAGTGTGCTATCATATAAAAGAGGCTAGATCTAAAAAATAGAATGTATCATACCTTAAAAATGCAAATACTTCTTTGAATGTGATCAAATATGTTGATGAAATAAGTTTGACTTAACACAAAAACCCAAAAGGAAATCATGAAAGAGAAAAACTCATGTAATGGATTTTGTAATTTTCCACAATGGCTTAGAAGATGAAATACATGATGTAGATGTGGGTGCAAACCTGGAATTAGATGGCTGCATTGGTGATGAAATAAATAATTTAGAATACTTTTTAAAATAAAACATATGAAGTTATGAACTCGAAACTTGCTTAATTAAATTGATATTTTATATATATTCCTAATTTATAATTATTTTTTGAATTTTGTATAATTCTTATCACAAATAAAACATATGAATTTAAAAACTTATGCATAAATTTTTATATTGTTTATGATATATTTATATAATTTTTCTATATGATTATTACATATTATTATTGATTTAGAATATGTTTTCAAATAAAACATATGAGTTTAAAAACTTGCTTAGGAAAGTTGAGATTTTTGCAAATATTATTAATTTTTACTTATTTTCTAATTTTACATTTCATATCAATAGACAATTGCATCTAAATTTTATTGTATTTCTAATATCTTTCTTGCTTATAGTGAATCAAAGACTTAAATTATTTAATAATAAAATATTTTTTATTTGTAATATATGTATTATTAATTATATTAAAAATTATTTAAATTTAAAATAATTAATTAAATTATTTGTAAATTTAACCATATTTTACAATCAATATTTTTCTTAAAACGAAAATGAAAGGCATTAAAATGACCGAACCGTCATAAAAAATTCATATGAAAGGGAAGGGCAATCATCAAATTCTAGGCCTATGTGGGTGTATCAACTCCTTTTCTTGGCCTTTAATGAGGGAAATAAGATTGATCAATAGAGAAGAACACCTTGAATACTTGAGAAGAAGTATAGATCTTGAATTCTTGAATGCTTGCCTTGACTTCTTGATCTTGAATGCTTGATAATCTTGATCGTACTTTCTTGATAATGGATGGATGCAAAAATGGGGAGAGATAGAGTGTTTAAATACCTCTCACAACATATTGCGGGCTAAAACATAAGAATGTCGACTATAGATCAAAATATGTCACTAATCCTCTAAGATGAGACCCCAAATCTAATCTGGGCATGATCCTTGGGGAACAAAATGCCCTGGGTGTTTTGTTCCCAAGAACACAATGCCCTAGGCATTATGTTCCAACCAATTAGATCTCATATTGGGACCATACACCCTAGACAATCAAGGGATGCAAATAGAGTACAACTAGTTTCAAGATCAAGTAAGAACAAAAAGGCCATAAATAGTAATATGGTGCCTAGGTGATTAAATAAATTATTGGATATGAGGAAAAATAGAGCACACATAGAAATAAGGGCTTACCATGATTTTAAGAAAGTTTAAAATGATAAAGGATAAATATTTAAGTTTAGGTGTCCATTAAGTGCCATATGAAGTCCTATGAAAATACACTAAGGTGGGTGCTAAATAAATCCTAAAATTATACACTAATTGAGTACTTACAATTTAGGATAGTACAAAGGCAAGCTGATATGGAGGAGAAATTCCTACCCTTACAATTTAAATTTTGGAGGGTCAAAAAATAGGCCTTTTTTGGCAAGTCAAGGGCACTCCAAGAAACCTTAACCTAGGTCACAAGAGAGTTGGGTACCATTGACCAACCAATCAGGGTTGAGTTAAGGACCAACAACCATTAAGTTGCTAAAGTTTCCATATTTGAGCAAATGCAAGAAAAATAAAACATGGAAGGCCAAAAATACTAAAATTAGGCCTTAGTGATCATAAAATTGTATAGGGATATAATTTATAGTGCTATAGTTATATGGTTGATAATGTTTTTATCTATGATTGATATTTGTAAAATTTCAATGTTCTTATCCTACCTTTTCTCATAAGAAAAGATCAAATTATTTTATTTGTTGTATTCAAATAAATCCTTTCGTAGAATTGATTATTGCATTGAATGATATTACCATTATTTAGAAGTATGTACATACCTTTGAGTATCTATTTTTAATTATGAAATTGTTTTAAATACTTTATTAATTTTGTGTTAATCTTACTAATGGAATATTTTAAGTTATTATCTTAGAAATTTCCTTTGGTTATCCTTATATAAGATTTTATAAATATGAAGTTTCTATCAAAATAATTCCTTTAATATCAACCCTTTTTGTAACAACCCTTGCACTTTTCTACTCATCTCCATGCTCTCTATTAAGGTCATCTAATAGGCTTATTTGTTAGCCAAACTTCTCCATAGTATCAGGTCTATGTGATGACTAATACTCTAGAATGGTGGTAGTCATTTTGGAATGTTGTTTGACATAATTTCTTGAAAAGTTTTAGGAAGCTCCATAATCTCTCCCTATGGTACCTCCTCTTCCCTTGCACTATCAACTCCAGCATCCTTACTACCACATTTAATTGGGATTACAGAAAAATAGGTATTTTCATGCTTTAGCTCATCCAAGATCTTTCTTATATCCACCAAATAGACCCTTGCACCACAAAAAACCACCTCCTTCGATTATCCCTTCAATTAATTCTATATATTCTTCAACCCATTATTTGTTTCCCTCATGTATCATATTTCCAAGGTCTTCTCATTAATAGATCATATGCATCTATTGAAATTGTATCATATAATAATTCATCCATATACAACCCAATGTAAAAATTGACAAGGCAATATTCACTTACCAAAAAAATTTGATCATCTTGTATCATGGAAATTTAGTAAGAGCTTAGGTGTTTAATACTCTTTAGGTTCAACTTTTGTACCATCTCACTACTACATTTGGGGCCAAATTTTGACAGAAGTTTTTGACGGGTGACTTTTTATTATGAATTTGGTGTTTTTTTTTTGTAATAGGCCCCGATGATGTCGGTATTTCGATGGGTGTTTAATTGACCATTGGAATTCTGACAGATTCAGGGTATACATTAAAAAAAAGAGTGAAATAGCCTAATCATTTTTATTTTGATTGGATAGAGAAGGAGTGGGAGAAAAGGAGCGAAAGCTGAGCACGGGAGAAGGTATGTGATTTCTTCATCTTTTGAGCCTCTAGTATCATATTCGAATGCATTTCATTTTATTTTATCATGAATTCTCTCTGAAATGACCGTATTCTACTAGTGTCATGCCCTAGCCAGTGCTTTATCTCTATTATTTGATGTTATTGGTGCTTGTGCTCAAGGATATCGATTTACTGTATTCAAATGTTTGGATTCGCATTTGTTGATATTACTGGCATATATGTTTAATGACACCATTGTATATTGTTGTCACTGAAATGACCGCATTCTATTGGTGTCGTGCCCTAGCTTGTGCTTTAACTCCATTATTTGATGTTATTGGTGCTTGTGCTCAAGAATATCCATTTTTTTGAAATGTTGACTATGGTTATCAAATGGACAGCCCGTGAGCTTCTAGCTAGGTGCCATTTGTATTGATAGCTCAGGGCATCAAATGTATTGTATCATTGATAGTTGAGACTTTGTTAAAAGGAAATAGGACAAAGAACTATTTTTATTTAGTTTCTCTATTTTGATCCCTAAGTGGCTTACAACCCTAGAGAAGTATATGCAGATTTACGGATCCAATTGTACGATACATAGCAGCTGATAGTTCATAAGAAATCCATGCATCCAATTTGAATAGAAATTAATGCAAAGAACTAGGGTCCTCCAATGGCCCAATCATCTGAACCTTGACTGTCCCCTCAACCAGTGACCCTTCAAAATTGGGTTATCATGCAATTAGTGAGTGATCCTTCATTATCCTAGTCTACCTTACATCCAAACATATTGGAAATACACAATACAATGATAACAAGTCTTTCAACATCCCCCTTCCCCCAAGGAACACTATCAACCATCCCTTCCACATAGCATTTCACTATTTTATGAGTGGATTGTGCAAGAATAATTAACATTAAACAAGGAGCAAACTCCTCAACACATCTTGGAAACCATTGAATTCAATAATAAATAAAACCTAACACAAACACTATTCCTTTCATAGTTGCAGGATACATAGTAGTCGATAATTCACAAGAAATGCATGCAACAAATTTTATAAGGATATCCTACTAATCAATAGGAATTTTCTTGATATGACCAATGATTATGAATTTTGATGACAGTGTGCTAATTCAAAAGAATAATATAAATCTGAAACAATTTTTTCTGATTTTCTCAAACTATAAATGTGTTTAAAGGGAAAATATTATGTGGAAAACCCACAAACCAAGCTAGAAAATGATTGTACATAAAATTATTCCTATATTCATTCAAGTATTGCTATGCTTTAGCTACCTAAACTTTGAGCTTCATCTAGAGGAATGTGTAGCTTTAAGATAGAGTTACTTCTTGGGCCTTACAATAGGGTGGAATATGATCAAGATTTGTTTAGGTTGTATCTTTGTTAGTCCCATTGTTAGGTTCTTATGGTTCATGGTTTGAATCTATTATGGTTGTGTAAGGGATTTGTAGATGCTTTTTCTAACATAATTATTGGACGGCATGATTGGAACAATTGGTTGTTGGCTATTGTACACATGAATCATAATTGTCAATGGTTCTTTGTGCTCAAGAATTCGTTGATCAATCTTTAAGATTTATTGTCCCAACTTTAAAAGAGTGATAAAAGATATAGTGAGTGCTATCTTTTCCAAGTGTTTTGTGGGTGCCATTATCTTCTAGGAGTAATTGTTGGAACCAAATTATGTTCTTTGCCTCTAGTAAATATTGCAGACACAATCATCTTCTTGGTGAAGGGTTGCTTCCATCCCCATCAGGCACTATTGCATGGTTTCCATTCCCTTGTAGTATAGTGAACCTAATTTAATACAAGTGTGCACTATTTTGGGATCCATAATTTATGGCCCCTACACCATGGTTGTTAGCCTAAGATAGGACTACCCTTGCATATAATAAGATGCCAACATGAAACAAACATCCAGAAGCTAGGGGGTTGTTCCCTATCCATAATTTATTATTTAAGTGCTAAGTGATGATGGGTATATCGTGTAATTCATACCTAGTGTGTCTCTTTCTTTCTCTCCACATTTCACATTAGGAGTATATGCTATAAAATACCAATGAAATCAACTATTGGTCAAACCTAATCAAAATTGCAGTATAAAGATTAAAATAGATCTTGAAGAAATATGGGAACCATTTTTGACAAATATTGTACAAACGAAGAGAATACTCCCAAGAGGAAATGCTTCAATGTGGAACAATTGAAGGATAATATTTTATTTTATATGCACATCTATAATGTTTTTGATATATTTCTAAGATAACAAAACCATAGAAAGAATAGCATATAGAAGAAAGTAAAGAATAATGATCATATTTTGAGATATTGTGGAAACTTAAAGGAAAGAATGCTTGGTGGGGTTATCATGCAATCAATGAGTGATCCTTAATTCCCCCCTCTTCCAGTGACCCTTCAAAACTAGGTTATCATGCAATCAGTGAGTGATCCTTCATTCTCCTGGTCTGCCCTGCATCCAAACATATTGGAAATACACAATACAATGATAACAAGCCTTTTACAATCCCCCTTCCCTCAAGGAACACTATCAACATCCAGACCTTGACTGTCCCCTCAACTAGTGACCCTTCAAAACTGGGTTATCATGTCATCAGTGAGTGATCCTTCATTCTCCTGGTCTACCCTACATCCAAACATATTGGAAATACACAATACAATGATAACAAGTCTTTTAAAATCCCCCTTCCCTCAATGAATTACTATCAACATCCAGACCTTGACTGTCCCCTCAACTAGTGACACTTCAAAACTGGGTTATCATGCAATCAGTGAGTGATCCTTCATTCTCCTGGTCTGCCCTACATCCAAACATATTGGAAATACACAATACAATGATAACAAGTCTTTCACAATCTCCCTTTCCTCAAGGAACACTATCAACAAGTGATCCTTCTTCTTATCAGCCATATCCAATGTTTCATTGAAGACACGGCCAAGAATGAAGGTCACCTTACCCATATCATTAATGGATTCTAAAATGTTGTTCCAAACTCCTAAAAACTTTTCTATTGCTTCTTGTTGCTTCTTTAAATACTTCTTCTACCACAATGTCCTCATGTCCCATCTTCTTGATCTTCTTGGCTCAAGTGGATGAATCCACACACAATAACCCAAAATGAAGGGTTTTGTATCCTTTAATGAATCTCAGTCACTAGTAATGCATGGACAGTCAAACCAGTAGTCTCCAAAGCATTCAATAAGTGAATATGAATGTTTGAAAACTTTCCTCTCAACTTCCCCAACCACTCCTAATTGGTTAGAGGGATATTTATAGAATCTCCACTATTCATATCCTTACCAACAATTCTTAAACATACTTTATCTGATATGATAATAACATGCTAAATTGAACCAATGGAATGTTCTTCATGTGGTACAAGGAAGATTTGGCTATGAAATCTTCCTTCGTGCAAGCTGAGCGTGAGAGAAGGTATGTGATTTCTTCATCTTTGATTGGTATCTTTGATGGGCAATGACTTTCGAGCCTCTGGCATCATATTCGACTGCAAATTTCAAATGCATTTCATTTTATTTGATCATGAATGCTCACTGAAATAACCACATTCTACTGGTTTCATGCCCTAGCCCGTGCTTTATCTCCATTATTTGATGTTATTGGTGCTTGTGCTCAAGGATATTGATTCACTGTTTTCAAATGTTTGGATTCACGTTTGTTGATATTACAATTCATCATATCAGATAAAGTATGTTTAAGAAGTTTTAGTGTCTAAACACTCAACTAATCCCTCTAACTGATTAGGAGTGGTTGGGGAAGTTGAGAGGAAAGTTTTCAAACATTCATATTCACTTATTGAATGCTTTGGAGACTAAGTTTGACTGTCCATGCGTTAATGTTTAGAAGAGATCAATAAAGTATTTAAAGACATTCTTACATGTTTGGAGAGGTTTAAGAGGCACTTATCATGTCTGTACCCTCACAAACAGCAACATAGACTAGTTTTACTAAGTTTCCTTTCTCTATTTTGAGGTTTCCTTTCTCTATCGCAGGGGTATAGTCAGAGGGTTCATTGAAAAAATGATCCTTTGAATGGTTACTATGAATATTAATGATTTGATATAGCATATTGCTCATTTTACTTGAATTTTGGAATAGCTTGTGCAAGGGTGAAAGTATTTTTGATTGTTTTGGTCGTGACTATTTCTCTACACAATTAGAAAATGTAACTATCTAATGATTATATGTAATGTTGAATGGATTAAATGCTTTATTCTTGGTAGAAGTGAATGGAAGGAATAGTGTTGGTGTTAGGTTTCATTTATTATTGAATTCAATGGTTTCCAAGATGTGTTGAGGAGTTTTCTCCTTGTTTAATATTAATTGTTCTTGCACAATCTACTCATACAACAGTGAAATGCTATGTCATTGACAATTTCATACAACTAGTCCTTTGGCATGTATTAAATACAATCTAATCACTTATTGAATGCTTTGGAGACTACTGGTTTGACTGTCCATGCATTACCAGTGTCTAAGATTCATTAAAGGATACAAAACCCTTCATTTTGGGGTTATTATGTGTGGATTCAAATGTAGGTTTGATTTGGTTAATGTTTAGAAGAGATCAATAAAGTATTTAAAGACAATCTTACATGTTTGGAGAGGTTTGAGAGGCACTTATCATGACTGTACCCTCACAAACAGTGACATAGACTGGTTTTACTAAGTTTCCTTTCTCTATTTTGAGGTCTCCTTTCTCTATTGTACGGGTACAGTCAGAGGGTTCATTGACAAAATGATCCTTTGAATGGTTACTATAAATATGAATGATTTGATATAGCATATTTCTCATTTTACTTGAAGTTTGGAATAGCTTGTGCTTGTGGTGGAATTCTTGGTAGAAGTGAATGGAAGGAATAGTTCTGGTGTTAGGTTTCATTTATTATTGAATTCAATGGTTTCCAAGATGTGTTGAGGAGTTTGCTCCTTGTTTAATGTTAACTATTCCTACACAATCTACTCACACAATAGTGAAATGCTATGTGATTGACAATTTCATACAACTGGTCCTTTGGCATGTATTAAACAAAATAGAATTTTCAGCATATTATTATATTCTATTTCTTTGTTGTAAACATGCCATTGGTTTAGTTTTGTAAAAAAAAAATCATGTACAATTTTTTTTTCTATTTTTTCCATTTGATAAACATAGTCTACATTTCAAAATAGTGAATAACATCAAATAATGGAGATAAAGCATGGGCTAGGGCATGACACCAATAGATTAAAACTGAACCAGTTGTATGAAATTGTCAATCACATAGCATTTCACTGTTGTATGAGTGAATTGTGCATGAATAGTTAACATTAAACATAGCCATTGTTCTCTTTACTTTCTCAAATCTCTGCAAGTCAAGAATATTAGAGTTGTATAATACATTGTTAGTATCCTTTTTCCATGGGTCCTAGGTCTTTGGGTCCATGGAAAGGAAATAGATTACAAAATACACTTCAAAACAAAGGAAAAACTTAGCAAATTTAGTCTAACTCATTGTAGATGAAAGAATAGTCATGCTAATAGTTCCTCTAAGTCTTCCAAAACATTTATTGAACTCCCCTATAGTCCTATTGGATCCCCAAATTGCTTAATCCAATCAACTTACATCAGGATCATGAGAAACTTCAAAGGATTAAAAACATTACTTGGAAAAGTCAAATCATTATGCTTTCAAATCAATTACTTATCGACATATCCCTTGCAAGGGAGAGAAGCCAAACACATAAAGAACATGCACATAAACACGACAGCTAAAAAACTTAAATGGAATACACCAAGAAGTACCAAATGATGAATGCTCAATTGTTGTAATGGCAAAGCATCAGAACTGTCCATATCTAGAACTTAATTTTATAGTCTAAATAATTTTTCTATAGTCATAATGATTTTTCTAGAACTTGATTTTCTAGTCTTAATGATTTTTCTATAGTCCTAATGATTTTTCTATAGTACTCTTAATGATTTTTCTATAACTTGATTTTCTAGTCTTAATGATTTTTCTATAGTCCTAATGATTTTTCTATACTCTTAATGATTTTTCTTTCATCCTAATGTTTGTTGCTCTTGATAAATTAGGCCTTGAATTTGAATTTTTGTTCACTGTTTTATTTCAGCTTGATATTTCATTCATTTTTCATATACACAAAGACTACACATGATGATAAAAAAAAATGAGCTATTTGATTAAGGTTAACTATTCATGATTGTAAATAGTCAATATTTTTGATGGTACTCCTTGGTGTATTTCATTTTAAAATAATCATGTTTCTATGGCTATGATAAATGTCCCTTTGTGTTGAGAAAATTAGAGTTGAAAAAATGGTTGCAAACAAATCATCCTTCTTCCACCAACATTCTAGTCAATGTACAAGTAATGAGTCATTCCATTCAAGAAAGACCATGTCTAACAATATCAACGCAGAAAAAAATGAGTATGTAGAATTTAGTGATTGTATCTTCCATTAGAGCCACTTCATATGCACAGGTGATGAACATGCATATTTACCTGAGCGCTATTGGGAGCTTACCCAGTAGCATATACCTTCTATGATCAACTCTTATATGCACAGGTGATGAAAATTTAGATTTTACTAAGAAGTACTTTGAGTAGTCCTCCTACACATGTACTATTGTGAAAATCATCACAAGTCCATTTGTTGGAGGGCTACTCAAAGTACACATGTTTGGAGGTCTGAAGGAAACGAGAGAATTTGAAGAGTCACGAGTCTTAAGATTGTACTTAATATATCCAAGCTTCATTCAATGGTACATTCAAACATGAAACAGACCATTCTTAAACCAGATTAAACTAGTAAACCAAAGGACATACTGATTATAAGTAAACTAGTAAACCAAAGGACATGCTTTTACTACTAAGTCTCTGTTTGTTGGGCATACCGATTATAAGTACTTGACATATATCACAAATTTTTCTAATTAAGGTTGGCGGGATGATTACGCCTATCCTATAAAAATATTGTCAAATCATTATGCTTTCAAATTAATTACCTATCAACGCATCCCTTGCAAGGGAGAGAAGCCAAACACATAAAGAACATGCACATAAACATGACAACTGAAAAACTTAAATGGAATACACCAAGAAGTACCAAATGATGAATGCTCAATTGTTGTAATGGCAAAGAAATATCAGAACCGTCCATTTCTAGAACTTGATTTTTCTATAGTCCTAATGATTTTTCTTATTTCTTGTCTGTGCTTGGTGATAGGATTTTGAACATTGTTGACATACTTAAATGGAATACACAATAACAAATGATGAATGCTCAATTGTTTTAATGGAAAAGCATCAAAACCGTCCATTTCTAAAATTTGATTTTGTAGTCTTAATTATTTTTCTATAGTCCTAATGATTTTGAAAATTATTGACAAAGAGTGTTTCTTTTTTTTATTATAGTATAAATGATTTTTCTATAGTCGTAATGATTTTTCTTATTTCTTGTCTTTTGTCCCTTTTTTATTTCCTATGTCTGTGCTTCATGACAGGATTTTGTCACCTTCTTTTGATGGTATATTTCATTCAGTCTATGTGGAATACTATTTTGTTCACTATTTTATTTCAGCTTCATATTTCTTTCATTTTTCATATACATAGAGACTACACATGCTAATAAAAAAATGAGCTATTTGATTTAGGTTTACTTTTCATTATTGTAAATGGTTAATATTTCTGATGGTACTCCTTGGTGTATTTCATATAAAAATAATAATTGTAGTAATGATGGTGCGGTGCATTATTGATATATAGGCTCTGTTAGCCATTTTTCTTGTATCCCTCAACTCTAAAAGAGATGTATGAAAACCAGACCTGGGGATCTTTGTCTAGTAACATAAATCTGCTTGTTCATGCAAACTAAGGGGCACGAAAAGACTAATTGATGAGGAGTTGATCCTCCTTCTACTTCGAGTTCCACACACTCAGGCGGGTGCACCTAAAACATGATAAGATCTGCATACATAAACACTTACTCATTACAACCTTTTATGCAGATATGAAAATTAGTGGATAGTTCTCAGACTTATAAAACATGGGAGTTCAACTCAACCAGTCTTATACAGGATCCCACCTGTATGATCTGCTAAGAACTAGAAAAATGGCCAATGTGATAACAAGGATACACTCCTTCTCTTCGAACCCAGAGGCTCAGGTAGGCTAACCTAATGATTCACTCTTCAAGGAATCAACAAATGAATTGTACTTCTTGAATACAATCAAACATGAATGTGCATAACAACAGGAAAGTAAAATGATTTTCAATTAATGCTTGATGATGAAAACTGTAGGACAAGAGACCAGTGCCTTATCCATTGGGCATCAGAGTCAAACAATCATGCATTCCCAAAAAATCTTAACTCCAAACTCAAAGAAACTGAATGAAATGCCTTACAAATCATCCTTCTCATTATAGTTCCTAGACATCAAATTCACGTATAAATCTTAAATTCTCAGAGCCTGCATTCAAGATTGACTCTCTCCTTGAAAGAAACTTGAAAACAAGATCACAACTACCTTATAACTAGTGCATCAAAATGCCTTACAAACTGATACACGAGAACTAAGACCAAATACACAAAGACATCAACCAGAACTAAATAGGGATTCCATCATTTTTCCATTAAAATTCATCTGGTTCAACATATTTACATGACAAAAATACACAAAGAAAACAAGAAAGGGGCCTGAATACTACCTCTCAGCATAAAATTTCAACATCCATGTTACAATGAGAAAAATCCAAGATATAGCAATTGAGAGTCCATTCCCAAAACCAACTGACAGCTATCCCTCTTGCATAAAAATATCTTCAACATTCCTCATCTCCCTGCAACTGATTCCCAAGCTGATCCACATTCTACAAAACTTCCAATTTGATCTGCAACCAATCTTGATTCCCGGATTTCAAACCTGAACTGCTCTTATCAACTGCTTTGAAACTGAAAATAGTCATCACCATTGGAATCCTTATTCTGAGACCTTTCTAGAAACATATAACACTTATATGTTTTGTTAAAAAATGAATTTCCAGGCCCCTTTTCCGTGAACAGCTATCTTTTAAATTTTTGAATTTTAATCATATAGTCCAGACTATGTTAATTTTTTAAATCTTTTAAAATCTAGCAATTTAATATCATTTTCTTCATTTTACCTCATAAGGCACCAGGAATCGCCACTTCTCATCATCTCATTGCATGCTTGGACAAACCTCAGGTTAACCCACTGATTGGGAGAACTGGCGAATGGCATGTATCTCCAAGTCTCTGAATATGTTGACTAACTGCGGTTAGAAGGAAAATCTAGAGAACTGGAGAATACTTGGTCGCCCATTCTCCCAATCCTTGGCAGTTAGTAAAAATCATTCAAAGAACATACCATATAAGACTCTACTGGAGATTTAACCCAAAATTGGGACACACACCTTAGAAAATTAAGAGAATATCCAACAGTGACTCTATTTGAGGATGCTTGATTGCAAGATCATAGCAAGAATTTATGAATCTCTGGGAGGCAGACCACAAAACCTTAACCTAAAATAGGAAACAAACACACAACAGAAAGAAACACACCTACACATATATACAAGCCTAATGTGCATGGAAAATGAATTAACTGAAGAAAAATTTCAGGAACTGTCCATGCACTGGCAATTCCTGCTCTTCACCATCCAAATTTTTCAGAAAATATGAATCCTTACCATGTGTTTGATGAACAATATTAGGTCCCATCCATAAAGACTCAAATTTTTTGTGCTTCCCTTTATCTTCAACCCTGGCATTCCATTGGAGAACCATATCACCAGGCTGGAATTTCCTCACAGTTGCTCTCTTATCAAAAAGATATTTCATTTTTTGCTGCAACTTCACATTTTCTCTTTGTCCTTCCCTTCTAATCTCATCCAACTCAATCAGCTGAACCATTCTTTCTTGCAATGGATCACTGATTTCAATGTCCTCTTCTTCCATAAAATTATAGATTGGAAGGAAATTATTGACTGGCAACCTTGATTTTTCCCCATATACCATTTCAAAAGGGGACTTCCCTATAGCTCTCTTCTCAGAAATTCTATCAGCCCATAGGGCTAGCTTCAATTTCACATGCCAACTTCTTTTATTCTTTTCCAGGGTTTTCTTCAAGATTTGCAAAATACTCTTATTGTTGGATTCAGCTTGTCCATTGGCCTATGGATGATAAGGGGATGAGTAAGACAATACTATGCCCATTTCCAAACAGAAATCAGTAATCTCCTGTGACCTAAAACTCATAGCATTGTCAACAACCAATTTAATAGGGACACCAAATCTAGTGATTATGTTGTTCATCAGAAACTCAATCACAACAGCACTAGTGGCCCTTTTTGTTGGAATGGCTTCAATCCATTTGGTGAAATAATCAGTAGCCACCAGAATGTGACTATGTCCTCCACTGGATTTCTTAGAGAACTCTCCAATAAAATCCATACCCCACATTGCAAAAGGAGCTTCTGCAACAACAGGGTTCAATAAGAGTGCACCTGAAAACTTCAATTTTTTAGCAAATCTTTGGCAAGGCTCACATTTCCTTACATAAGAATGAGTGTCTTTGAACAATACAGGCCAATAGTATCCCACCCTTAAGATTTTATGAGCAGTTGACCGAGCAGAATGATGTCCTCCACACATTCTAGAGTGCATTTCCTTCAACACTTTCTCTGATTGGTACTTATCCAGACAAAAAAGTAGAATGCCATCATTATCTTTCCAGTACAAATCACCCTGGATCAGTACATATCTCTGAGCTTGCAATCTCATACTCCTTTGATTTTCATTTAATTTATGAGGACACTTGGCATTTTTAATAAAATAAATGACATCCTTGTACCAGGGTTACATTTCAATACTAGTAATCATATCAACATTTGCAGCAACATTATTTACCTGGACAAGGTCCATATTTTCCTCAGTCATTAACTTAGCAAGTCCCAATCCTCTTACCAACTTGGTAATGTCAATGTCAATGTCAAACTCTTGAATCCTGTTTATCCATTTAACCTCTTTCCTGTGACTTCACTCTATGTTAGGATATCCTTTACCGCAGTATGAGGCACATAAGCACTAACCTTTGCACAGACCAAATATGGTCTGAAAGCTTTGACTGCCTTTACAAGGGCATAGGCTTGCTTTTCCATTAGTTCATAATTTAATTCAATAGTTTGTAATGATTTGCTGAAAAAGGCTATAGGATGCTCATATCCTTCTTGATCCTTTTGTAAAAGGATAGCTGCAATAGTATGAAAAGATGCAAAAGAAAATAGAGAAAATGGTTTCAAGTAATCAGGTGATACCAAAACCGGGGCCTCTTGAATTGCTTGTTTGATTCTTAAAAAAGCTTGTTGAGCTTCAAGGTTCCATTCAAACTTCACTTCCTTCTTTAGGAACTTCACTATAGGCTTGACCAATTCTGCAAAGTTAGCAATAAATCTTCTTACAAAATTAATCTGTCCCAAGAATGACTGCACACCTTTTATGTTCTTTGGTGGAGGGACCTTTTTAATTGCCTCTACTCTTTCAGGACCAATCCTAACTCCTTCTTTTGACACTATGTGTCCAAGTAACTTCCCTTCTGTCATAGCAAACTGACACTTTTTGGGATTCAAAGACACACCAAATTCTAAGGCCTTAAGAATGACCTTCTCCAAATGGGAACAATGATCATCAACTTTCTTGGAATAAGCAATGAGATCATCCTGATAAACAACTATTAAAACATTTATCAACTCCTCAAATGCCACGTCCATGGCTCTTTGAAATGTTGCTCCAGCATTTTTCAGACCAAAAGGCATGCGAACATATACACATGTTCCCCATGGGGTTGTAAAGGCTGTCTTAAATTGCTCTGATTCTTTAACCAGATGGATTGAAGCCATTCCAACAAAAAGGGCCACTAGTGCTGTTGTGATTGAGTTTCTGATGAACAACATAATCACTAGATTTGGTGTCCCTATTAAATTGGTTGTTGACAATGCTATGAGTTTCAGGTCACCGGAGATTACTGATTTCTGTTTGGAAATGGGCATAGTATTGTCTTACTCATCCCCTTATCATCCACAGGCCAATGGACAAGTTGAATCCGGCAATAAGAGTATTTTGCAAATCTTGAAGAAAACCCTGGAAAAGAATAAAAGAAGTTGGCATGTGAAATTGAAGCTAGCCCTATGGGCTGATAGAATTTTTGAGAAGAAAGCTATAGGGAAGTCCCCTTTTGAAATGGTATATGGGGCAAAATCAAGGTTGTCAGTCAATAATTTCCTTCCAATCTATAAGTTTATGGAAGAAGAGGACATGGAAATCAGTGATCCATTGCAAGATAGAATGGTTCAACTGATTGAGTTGGATGAGATTAGAAGGGAAGGACAAAGAGAAAATGTGAAGTTGCAGCAAAAAATGAAATATCTTTTTGATAAGAGAACAACTGTGAGGAAATTCCAGCCTGGTGATATGGTTCTCCAATGGAATGCCAGGGTTGAAGATAAAGGGAAGCACAAAAAATTTGAGTCTTTATGGATGGGACCTAATATTGTTCATCAAACACATGGTAAGGATTCATATTTTCTGAAAAATTTGGATGGTGAAGAGCAGGAATTGCCAGTGCATGGACAGTTCCTAAAATTTTTCTTCAGTTAATTCATTTTCCATGCACATTAGGCTTGTATATATGTGTAGGTGTGTTTCTTTCTATTGTGTGTTTGTTTCCTATTTTAGGTTAAGGTTTTGTGGTCTACCTCCTAGAGATTCATAATTCTTGTTATGATCTTGCAATCAAGCATCCTCAAATAGAGCCACTGTTGGATATTCTCTTAATTTTCTAAGGTGTGTGTCCCAATTTTGGGTTAAATCTCCTTCCAGGTGTTTTGTTTGGTCTAGGGTTTGGAAAATTCATAGGAAATTGTCATAGCCAAGTTCAAAAACCCTTACCCTAGGTTTTGTTTTTGAAAATGTCAGATTCATGCAAAAGCCCTCATGTTAGCCCTTATTCTTCTATTTCATTGTTACCTTTTAGTCACTTAAGTTGATTAAATCGTGCACGTGTTTAATGTTTTTGTGCTCGTTGAATCAGAAAAGGTCATAGCATGTCTCATATAGTATTCAGCGAATCAGTGAACAAGTCAATCTTATGCTAAGCGTCATTTTAGTCACATGGTCTCTAAGTCTCCCGGTGAACACCTCAACCATTCAGTGAATTGGCGAATGTGTTTGAACCCTGTTAGATATTTTCTTTGTCGCTGAGTCTCCTAATGTTTTGGCGGTTATTTTACCCTTTGCAAGAACCAGCAAACAAAGGCTATCTCCACTTCACTTAGTCCTTGGCAGTCATGCATTAACACTCAGTGACCTAGCGAAAGCTATATTTTCTCATTCTCTAAATCTGGCAGTCAAGGGTTATATCAAATGGAGAATTGGCAAATACCGTGGATTGATTTCAAGATCAACAGCTTTGTTTTAATCTCAAGTATCTCTTGGGTCCTACATGTTTGATTTGGTGAATGAGCGACTGAGTATTTATATTATCATTGTCCAAGTTTGGCGGTTTTGACAATTTGTTGAAAGAAGTTTGGCAGAGGTAATGTTTTTGTGTTCGCTTATTCTCAGAATGAGTTAGTGAAATACTAAGTGATTTAGCGATTCAGTGAATCATATGGTCATGAGTTCTCTTAAAGGAAAGGTAAAGGCTAGAAGTATTTGGCAAATGGGCGAATCAGAGGATTAGCAAGGTTTTAAGTCTTCAATCGCTTAATCGTGTAAAGAAACATTCAATGTTTGAATTATTGCGAGATTCAGAGAACCCTTGTTCATTGATTCTCATAATCAAATGATCATATATTTTGGTGAAATGGTTAGCTAACCGCATTCACCAAGTCGCGTGATGTTGATGGTCAAAGCTACATGTTTCAGCAATTCAGAGATAAACTGTTCACCAAGTCGTCAGATATCCGGGCAGTTAGCACTAACATCTAGTGAATGAGCAAAGCATATAGTCGCTAAGTCTCAGAATGAAGGTGACGGTTAAGACAGATTCAGCGACTCAGAGAGTAAACACTTTGCCAGTTCTCTGAATAATCAGGCGGTTAAGTATCTCATTAAGCGAATTCGTGAACCCTTTGTTCACTAAATCTCCAAGAAAATTGATAGTTAGCTGGGACATTAAGAGAATGGGAGATGACATTGGTCGCCAGTTCTCTAAATGATAACTACAGTCAAGTGCTTGAAGGTGATCACTTCAGTCGTTGATTCGCTAAGATGATGAAAAGTTAAGAATTGCATTGCGAGAACCCATGAAGGCTTTGGTCGCTAGTTCTCTGAAAATGAGCAAGGGTTAACATTGTATTAAGTGATTACGAGAGGCTTTCAGTCGCTGATTTGCTAAATGGGCCCAGTTGGAAAAGGTAATAAAAGAAAAGAAAAGGGACCGTTGCCTGCGTGGATAAAGTATAGTGTCAAGCTGGAGAGTAAACTAATGAGCCATCCAATTAGTTTTAAAGGAAGATTGCATGATGTAAACAGGTTTAAAGTGTAAAATCTTAATCATTTGCCTCTTTGCCTTGTTTTCGGGTTGTTTAATTTATCTGTCAACATCCAAACACGGCTAACTTGAAATTTGAAATCTGATGGTATATGAAATTGAATGTGGAAACAATTAAGGAGATTTGTAGTAATTGTGGTAGTTGTACACATTTGATCCATATCGATAAATAAGCTAAGCTTATTGTTTCTTGCGTCCAAAATCAGTCAAAGAGAATTGTGTCTTTCTGAAGTAGTTTTTGAGCACCAAATAAATCCAGTTTGCAAAATTTGAAGGTAATTCTGTAGCAAAGATGAGTCAACTTAAGAAGAGTGCAGCGTCTTCTAGCAGAGTCGCCAATTTTGGATATACTGAAACTCAAATGACATGCCTAACATACCATCCTTTTAATTTCTACAACTTTCATCAAATTCATACATGGATTATTAATTCCCAGAGACCTCCCCTAAGATTTTACTCTTTCCTTGAAAGAAACTTAAGCTTAACCCCTATATTCACCTTGTGAATAATGTATTCAAAATGCCTTGCAATCTAAATACATAAGAAAACTAAAACACTCCATACATAAAGACAATAAAATGGTAGTAACAGAGCTCCAATATTTTTTATTAATGGTCAAAATGTGTTAATACAGTATCTTCTCATTTAAAGAAAATAAGGTTTTGTATTAAGAACCTTTCTTATAGAGTATTTTTTCCCCCCCTGTGCAGATTGAGGTCCCTATTCAAATTGATGAAGAAGTCCCTGAGAGACTTACTGAAGATTTGGAGAAGATAAGGATAGAGGCATCTTTGGACACTATGTCAAAGATTGTGCAATACAGGCGGGATAAGATAATAGAGAAGATGGATACAGTTTATCAATCAGTTAGCCAATTGCACCAGACCAATAGAAAGGTAAATGAATCATTGGCTGCTTTGGAGCCACTTCATAGTGTTTGGTCTGGGAGAAATTTGTTGTTTGATAAACTTGATAGTCTATAGGAACATAAGCCTGAGATCCCTGGGGTAGTGACAGAAGTTTTTGAGAAGATTGGCTTAGTTAGTGTTGTTTCAAAAAAATTTAAAGGTAAGTCCAACCAAGTGAAGGCTAGGTTGTTCATGTTTGATAAAAATTATAGCAAGTATTTGCCATCAATATGTGATGACAATGAAAATGTGATCAAGTTGGAAGAATGGAAACTGTCAATGGATCAGTTGGCAATTACACGAGATGCTTTCCTTAATAGTGACAACACTTTGGATTTTGAGACGTGTAATAGCATAATTGATAGTCTTTTTAAGATTGAAAATGATTGCATATGCTTTGTGGTAGAGGCCAAAAATATAACTGACTCCATGTGGGATAAGCAAGTCAGATTATTACAAGAAATGCAGACTTACAACTGGCCATTGGATGATGATGTAGCAGCTTGGGAGAAGCTAACAATAAAGAAGAAGAAGAGGCCAGTCATCCAGCTTATAGAAGAAGAACAAGAATAGAGCTGCAGATTGCACCTGATCCAAAAATTGGGGAGAGAAAGTTTCAAACAAAGGATGATGTAAGTTAGCCGGAATGGCGGTCATCAATCATGCAACAAATTTAGCAACTGCTCTGAAATATCCATAGACAAAGATGCCACTTGCGAAATTGTTGAGAAAAGATATTTGTAATTTGTTGTTACAATCTTTTTGTTAGTTTGTAATCTTGTCTCTAGTGTAGGATCTTTTCTAGCCATCCCAAGCTTGTTGCATCCTTTTGAGGATTCCAAGATGGCTAAGATATATATAGCAAGTCTTTGCTCATTTTGAAATGGGGGAAAAAATACTCTGTAAGAAAGGTTCTTAATACAAAACCTTATTTTCTTTAAATGAGAAGATACTGTATCAACACATTTTGACCATTAATACAAAATATTGGAGCTCTGTTACTACCATTTTATTATCTTTATGTATGGAGTGTTTTAGTTTTCTTATGTATTTAGATTGCAAGGCATTTTGAATACATTATTCACAAGGTGAATATAGGGTTTAAGCTTAAGTTTCTTTCAAGGAAAGAGTAAAATCTTAGGGGAGGTCTCTGGGAATTAATAATCCATGTACGAATTTGATGACAGTTGTAGAAATTAAAAGGATGGTATGTTAGGCATGTCATTTGAGTTTTAGTATATTTGTTTTGATAGATATATGTGGAGGTAGGGTTTGACTCTGATGCCCAAGTGGATAAGGCACTGGTTCTAGATCCATTTACATTTATTTGCCACCCAAAATATAAATAATTGTTTCATTTTACTTTACTGGTACAATCATAATCTGAACTACTCTATGACAAGTTCATAGACGTGTATTGTATTGCTTTGTAGAAGCACTAAATGAGGTTAACCTTCCTTGAGTTCAACTCAAAAAAGAAGAAGGATGAATATCCTTGAACCATTGTTTCATGTTGTTGCTTTCATGATTTCCATCATAGTTTTGTGTATCAAGATAATTTGGACCGTACTCAGAGTTTTATCATCTTACTAGGTTGATGTTTGGAAGCAAGGACAAAGTAGTGAAGGAGCTAGTTCATAATTCAGAGCTCAATTAAACAGTGAATTGATATAGGTATACCCACCTGAGTATTCATACTTGAAGTGAAGAAGGTTTTCTAACCTTAATACCTTAGTGTTTGCATTTTGTTAGATTATGTCCGTTGGGAGTATATGAGTATTTGATAATCTGCAGATTTAAGCACTAACAGGCTCGATGACTCTTGTCAATGTGCCAAACTATCAATGTGGTGGTGGGCAGTGTGTGTTGAAGACTTTGCGGACACCGAACAACCTTGGATGACAATTTTGGTGCTGCCCAAATAGAAAAAAGGTTGCTAATGTGTATATATTTAATGTTTCTAATGTAAATACTATTCATTATAATATAAGAACTAATGTAGACTGGGAATTACAGGGAAATAATGGCTGCAGATACTTTAGTTGGGTCAATGACAACTCATCTGCATCTATCCACCCATCTCCACTTATTTGCGATGAAGGATTTGAGTGCAAAACGTGTCAAGCTAGGGAAAATTCTGAAATTATATTTTTACGATGCCTTCTCTGTATTGTAATCGCATATCTTTGTTGTGACCATATGCAGAGATGAACTCAGGAATTAGTTAGTTTAGTATTTTCATATTGTAACTAATATTTTAATATGGATATGACGTAACTTCTCTTTGCCTCAAGTGCGCATATATGGTTTACATCTTTTTTTAGAATAATTCTTCATGTTTATGGCTTAGGTGAGCCCCAATCTACTATCAATCACATGATTTAACATATAGTGTGTTCTTGGTTATTCCATTTGTTCCTTGACCTTGACTATGGATTGACTATCATTTTCAAGCTTGAGTGTAGCTTCATACCAAGCACCGTCTGTAGATTTGTACGCAACGCTGATTTACGAACGTAAATAATGCATTGAATGTAATCTACGAACATTGCACGGTATGAAGTCTTGCTGAAGTTTGAGTGTCCTCCCTTTATTCCAGTGATGGATTGGAATGAGTTCATTTTGGATGAAAAGAAGAAGGGGGATACTCAAAGAGGAATTACACCGGGAAATGGGAGAAGGTATAAACGTTTTAATAGATTTTTATTATTAAATAATGAAATTTTCATATACTAGTGTTCTAGGCATCCTCATTACATGATTTAAGGTCTTAGTCCATGGACAAATTAAATTAGACATACTATCCAAAACACATAAAAAACATGCACATAAACATGACAACTGAGAAACATAAATGTAGATTTCACAATAGCTGAGAAACACAATTGTAGGCATCGTAGTCACAATATTTTGGAGACAACGTAATTAAGTTGTGTACCCAAGAAATGGAGAGCAACTTCTACACCCCCAATTCCAAGATGAATACATCTGTTGGAGGACCTTGTATTCATGAGCAACAGATGTAGTCAACTTGGAATTGGAGGTGCAGGAGTTACTCTCCATCATCTGGGTATACAACTAAATTATGTTGTCTCCAAAAAATTGTGGCCACGATGCCTACAATTATGTTTCTCAGCTGTTGTGTCCCGGGACCCCTTATGACCCTTTACGACCATTTTTGATCCCTAAGAATACATCTTAGAGGTCTTAAAATGTTGTTAAGGGTCATAAGAGGCTCCTAGGAGGGGCCAGATGAGCTTCCACCTTCACATGGTTGGACCTGTTAAGTAGAGAATGTTAAACTATTCTCGAAACAAAGAGAAGCTTAATAATTTAAGGTCTCAGTCCACAGAGATGCTGAAAAAATGACGGGAATCGATGATGGAGAGTTTTTAGATTCTGAGAAGACGTATATGGAGTGGAGGCCAGATTGAGTACCAATGCAGAGATGATGATTCAGTAACCTACATCTATAAAACCTTCATAATTATCCCTTCTTTGGCCTCCACTCATTCCTCTTCTCAAAAATGGTTATCTAGAAACTTTGGATATTGTTTCTCATCCATGCACAAAATGTGCTAGTGATTGTATAAAATTACTTTAGGCCTCTAGTATTGATGAGATGTACAAGTGTAAAATGTTTTTGCGAGACTGGGATCAATTTGTGTAGTGTACATAAATGCAAGGCGGTGATTATTCTTGACGATTGATAGGTATAAGTCTTCCAAGCCTTACCCAGTAGCTAGGACTAAAGATAACACAGCTCAAGAGACCATCATAGGTTGTCTCTTTCTTCAGTCTATATTATTGATAGAATGTTTTACCTTTCATTAGCTCATCAAATATGTCGATTTAAAAGAATTTAATAGAATATTTTCATGACAACATATATTATTTAACTTGACGTTGCATGAATTTATCTACTTCGCACACTTGTAGACTATTAGGACGGCGATAAAGAAGCATTTGATGTTAAGTTCCAACATAAAGTGAGTAAATTTATTTTTGGTAAGAAAAAAATGATAACATGAATGTGTATGAAATTGAAATGCAGCCTGCCGATTCTTGCCGTACACAACCTATGTGTGTTGATGACAATGAGGACGTGCATCATAGTAATACAAGTAAACATCTTAAATTGATTGGTGTAGTAATACAAATTTAATTGCAATTGGTGTTTGGATTAATGTAACAATTTCTATTGCATCTGTAGAGAGTGTAGAGGTCATTGTTAATGAGCAAGTTGAGGTTGAGGCCCAGGCCAGACAAACTGACCTCGATGTTGATGATGTGACTAGATCAGGTAAAGAGTTATACGATTATGGCCTGTAAAGTAATGAAATACTTTAAAATGTTTTTAATTATAATAAAAAAAATTTAATTTAACCCTTTTATATGTTATTGTAGATGACCCCCCTTTGCATCAATAGAGAACTAGGCGTGCATTGAGATCTAATGAGAGGGTAGATGATCATCAAAAGAAATCATTGTCATCTATGCACCTTAATTGATAATGACTGATTTTTATATACCAATAAATTTAATTATGTTGTATTGAATGTTCATAAATTTTATAATGTGTTAATGCATGTTATTGTGTGATAATTAATGAATGTCACATTTTATTAATGTGTGAATGAATGTTAATGAATGTTATCATGTGATAATTAATGAATGTTACATTTTATTAATGGATGAAATAATGAATGAATGTTAGATTTTAACAGGGAATTTAGAGTGATGTTGGGGGGGGGGGGGGGGGGCAAATGAGCTTCCACCTTCACGTGGTTGGTCCTTTTTAGTACAGAATATAAAACTATTCTCAAAACAAATTGAAGCTCAATAAGTTTGTTCCTTATATAGGGTCTCAAGTGTAGCCTTTATCCCACTCTCAACATTGCAAGGCTTCAAGTGGTGTTCTGAGATTGGTTTCTCCATCTCCCACTAACATCTTGTCTTTCTCTTAAGAACTCTCACCGAGCTCTGATACATGGATGAGTAGAAGATGTCCCTTACAGGCTACACATATATAATATGGTAGATCTAGGGAACAAATATACTACAACATAGAATGAGTCAACTTGAACTATAGTTTCTTCATTCACAATGAAAATTCAAATTACAATTCATATTTTAGATTTAATATTCATATTCATCTTCATCATGATCATAGCCATCATAGTCAGCATTTGGTTCAACTTCATTTGAACCACACTCCATGTCAGGTACCATTATAAGGCATGGAGTGTGGTCATACCCATGTTACCATAATAATGAGTTAGCCTATAACATTATGAATAAAATACTGCAGGTGCACCTGGGATTAGCCTAGGCACCAAAGTTCCTACCAAAGGAACCCAAGTCAAACCTAGAGGAGAACAAAAGTAGAACCGGAACCCAGCCTCAAACAAAGAACCAAATAACTTGGCTTTTTTCTAATTCAAGTTTATTTCTAAATTCTTCTCTAATTCCAACCTGATTATTCCATATTTTGTTTTCCAATTTTCCTTCTTCCTCACTCCAAATTATGTTATGTTGTTATTTCCTTTTACTAATTGTGCTATTTCAAGGATCACCACCCATGACTTGGTTAAGATGATGAATGTTGTCAATGCCTTTATTACAAAGGAATCACCACCCATCATTAATGAATATTAATGATCATTGTTTCCTAAGGGTAATCATTGTTTATGTATGTTGATCACCCAAGTCTTTGGTTGTGATTTGCATGTTGTGCGGTTTGTCAGAAGTGGGGGTATGACATGCTGGTTGGATTATAACATATTGACACTTACACCATGAAGAAGATAAATGATTAAATAGAAAGAGAGGACCAATTGAACCATCTTGTGGTCAGTCTATATCACATTGAGAAACAACGTCAAGACTTGAGAATCAAAACAATCAAAATTTTCTTCAAGACCATGAATGATCAACAACATTCCATCAAAAAACAAAACACTAATCTATGTTATCATTAAGCCATAAAATATGTCTTTAAAGTTTAGAAGCATCACAAAAAATTTCAAGAAACATAGTACTATCCAAAATATGTCTTTAAATTTTATTTCTAATGATTATGATGATGTTGATGTTGATGTCTATAATTTATTTCACTTACTGATGCTTGCCTAGATTGAATTTTGAATTTCCAGGCTGGAGAATGCTTTCAAAGTTTAGGGTATGTTCCACATGATACTCTTAGTTACAACTCAAATGCAACTCAACATATTTTTGATGCTGGGCAATCCACTGCAGAAACTCATCCACAGGTGAAATTTAATGTTGTGAATCTTGGCATTGTTAATGTTATTACTTTTCCTCACGTTTCATATTTGTGAAAATTTTTCTTGGCGCTATCTTCTTTTTCAATTCCTATATTTGCATCTTTTTAGATCATTAACTTAAGCATTACATGTCTTTATTCAAAGTTTATTCTAACACTATATTATATCTTATTCTTATTACAATGTTCTTTTTTGTGGGGAAGGAGGTCAATCTTCATTGTCTTCATTGTGGGGGACAGTGAAGATTTCTTTGACAAATAGTAGGTCTTCTTTAGTATCTTATAATACCATGCTAAACTAATAAAGGTCATGTTATGGGCATTTAATCTACAATTACTAATAGATTAAGCATATTATTACTATGCTTAATGTTCCATTTAAATGAATTTAACATAAAAAAACAAATTTACAAAATTGAACCAATGGCATGTTTACAACAAAGATGTGTTGAGGAGTTTGCTCCTTGTTTAATGTTAACTGTTCCTGCACAATCCACTCATACAATAGTGAAATTCTATGTGGAAGGGATAGTTGATAGTGTCCCTTGAGGGAAGCGAGATTGTGAAATATTTTTTATCATTGTATTGTGTATTTCCAATATGTTTGGATGCAGAGAAAATGAGGAGAATGAAGGATCACTCACTGATTGCATGATAACCCAGTTTTGAAGGGTCACTGGTTGAGGGGACAGTCAAGGTTCGAATGATTTGGCCATTGGAGGACCCTATTTCTTTGTATTAATTTCTATTCAAATTGGATGCATGGATTTCTTATGAATTATCAGCTGCTATATATCATGCAACTACATCTGTAAATCTTCATATACTTCTCTAGGGTTGTAAGCCACTTAGAGATCAAAATAGAGAAACTAAATCAAAATCATTATTTGTCCTATTTCCTTTTAACAAAGTCTCAACTATCAATGATACAACACATTTGATGCCCTAAGCTATCAATACAAATGACACCTAGCTAGAAGCTCATGGGTTGTCCATTTGATAACCACAGTCAACATTTCAAAAAAATGGATATCCTTGAGCATAAGCACCAATAACATCAAATAATGCAATTAAAGCACGGGCTAGGGCACAGCACCAGTAGAATGCGGTCATTTCAGTGATAGCAATATACAATGGCATCATTAAACGTGCCAGTAATATCAACAAACATGAATCCAAACATTTGAAAACCAATGACATGTTTACAACAAAGGTCTAATAGAACTCCCAACAATTCTTAAACATACTTTATCTGATATGATGAATTCTTAAACAATTAAGGTTGGAGTAGACATAGTTATCACACATTTTTTTTGTGTGGTACAAGGAAGATTTGGCTAGGTCAAATCTTCCTTCATGCTAGCAGTCTATAGAATTAGACCTTTATTAACAATTGATCATATCAGATAACTAGTATGTTTAAGAATTGTTGGGACTGGTCCTTTGGCGTGTATTAAACAGAATATATAGAATTTTCAGCATATTATTATCAATCTATTTCTTTGTTGTAAACATGCCATTGGTTCAATTTTGTAACTTCACTCTTGTATGAGTGGATTGTGCATGAACAGTTAACATTAAACAAGGAGAAAACTCCTCAACACATCTTGGAAACTCCATTCACTTCTACCAAGAATAAAGAATTTAATCCATTCAACATTACATATAATCATTAGACAGTTACATTTTCTAACTGTGCAGAGGAACAGTCACAACTAAAATGATCAAAACTACTTTCACCATTGCACAAGCTATTCCAAACTTCAAGTAAAATGAGCAATATGCTATATCAAATCATTCATATTCATAGTAACCATTCAAAGGATCATTTTGTCGATGAATCCTTTGACTATACCCCTGCGGCAGAGAAAGGAAACCTCAAAATAGAGAAAGGAAACTTAGTAAAACTAGTCTATGTTGTTGTTTGTGAGGGTACAATCATGATAAGTGCCTCTCAAACCTCTCCAAACATGTAAGATTGTCTTTAAATACTTTATTGATCTCTTCTAAACATTAACCAAATCAAACCTACATTTGAATCCACACACAATAACCCCAAAATGAAGGGTTTTATATCCTTTAATGAATCTCAGTCACTAGTAACGCATGGACAGTCAAACCAGTAGTCTCCAAAGTATTCAATAAGTGACTGGATTGTATTTAATACATGCCAAAGTACTAGTTGTATGAAATTTTCAATCACATAGCATTTCACTATTGTATGAGTGGATTGTATAGGAGCAATTAACATTAAACAAGGAGAAAACTCCTCAACACATCTTGGAAACCATTGAATTCAATAATAAATGAAACTTAACACCAACACTATTCCTTCCATTCACTTCTACCAAGAATAAAGCATTTAATCCATTCAACATTACATATAATCATTCAACAGTTACATTTCCTGACTGTGTACTAGAGGAACAGTCATGACCAAAATGATCCAAACATTTGAAAATAGTGAATTGATATCCTTGAGCACAAGCACCAATAACATCAAATAATGGAGATAAATCATGGGCTAGGGCACGACACCAGTAGAATGCGGTCATTTCAAAGAGCATTCATGATCAAATAAAATGCAATGCATTTGAAATTTGCAGTTGAATATGATGCCAGAGGCTCGAAAGATGAAGAAATCACATATGAAGAACATACCATTGGTTCAGTTTTGTAAATTTGTTTTTTGTGTAATTAGTAATTGGTAGATTAAATGTAGATAACACCTTTATCAGTTTAATTAGCATGTTATTATCATATCAGATAAAATATGTTTAAGAATTGTTGGGACTGGTCCTTTTGTGTGTATTAAACATAATAGAATTTTCAGCATATTATTATCAATCTATGTCTTTGTTCTAAACATGCCATTGGTTCAGTTTTGTAGATTTTTTTTTTGTGTTAAATGCATTTTTTGTGAGGAGGGATTTTGTTATGAGGAGATTAATGAAGATTGTGCACCTCAAAAACCAATTCATAAGGTACCAATCATGTTTCCTATTCGCTTATATTTTTGGTTTGGTAAATCTCCTTATAAGTTTCATGTCCTTTCTTTTGATTACTATGGATGAGATATATATCTTACATTTAACATTCAACTTCTTTACATTTTAGAACATGAAGTGTGTTTTTTGAGGATTTTACCAAATCAACTTTTAACATAAACCGAAAACACCAAACTGATATCTTGCCCTTTCAACGTAACAAAATATTTGCATTTGACCAATAACTGCAAGCAATTGAATGATAAATCCACATACCTGTATCTTTGTAAAATACCTAGAACATCAAAAAGATGGCTAAGTGGTTGCCACCATGATTTTTATCTACTGAATATGGGGAAAAAAAGCACTAAAAAGAATCGAATAGAAAACATGATTTGTCATTTCATAGAGCATTCATGATCAAATAAAATGCAATGCCTTCTCTCGTGCTCAATCAGCTTTCACCCGCTCATTTTCTCCCACTCCTTTTCTCTACAATCAAAATAAAAATGATTTGGCCGTTTCAAAATAGTGAATCGATATCCTTGAGCACAAGCACCAATGACATCAACTATTTTGATCTGTGGGTACCCTAATGTTGGCAAGAGTTCTTTTATTAATAAGATTACTCTGCAAGCTTGAAGAAATGATATATTTTGTAAAACAAAGAGTGGAAAGATGATGATGTTCTTGAGATCATGGATGGACACAATGTTGTAGAGAGAATGGGAAGACATCTTTCAAGCCTGGCCCTGGATCCTTTGATAATTGGGGTAGGATCCAGACCCAGGCTAAAAATATGTCTTCCTTTTGTTGTGGAATATAGGCTCTGCTGCTGCAACAATGAAAAATTGCAATGTACATATCACAACAACTGAGAAACATAAATGTAGGCATCATGGTCACAATTTTTTGGAGACACAACATAATTGAGTGCTATTCCCAGATGATGCAAAGAAACCACTACCTTGCATCATCTCAAAAAACCACTCAATTATGTTGTGTCTCTAAAAAATTGTGACCATGATGCCTACATTCATGTTTCTCAGCTGTTGTGTCCTAGGACCCCTTTATGACCCTTTACGATCCCTAAGAATAAATCTTAGAGGTCTTAAAATGCCGTAAAGGTTCATAAGAGGCTCCTAGGAGGGGCTAGGTGAGCTTCCACCTTCACGTGGTTGGCCCTGTTAAGTTGAGAATGTTAAACTATTCTCGAAACAAAGAGAAGCTTAATAATTTAAGGTCTTAGTCCACGGAGATGCTGAAAAAATGACGGGAATCAATGATGGAGAGTTTTTAGATTCTGAGAAGATATATATGGAGTGGAGGCCAGATTGAGTACCAATGTAGAGATGATGATTCAGTAACCTACATCTATAAAACCTTCACAATTATCCCTTCTTTGCCCTCCACTCATTCCTCTTCTCAAAAATGGTTATCTAGAAACTTTGGATACTATTTCTCATCCATGCATGAAATGTGCTAGTGATCATATGAAATTACTTTAGGCCTCCAGTATTGACGAGATGTACAAGTGTAAAATGTTTTTGCGAGGCTGGGATCAATTTGTGTAGTGTACATAAATGCAAGGCGGTGATTACTCTCAATGATCAACATGTATAAGTCTTCCAGATCTTACCCAGTAGCTAGAACTAAAGATAACATAGCTCAAGAAACCATCATAGGTTGTCTCTTTCTTGGGTCTATATTATTGACAGAATGTTTTACCTTTCATTAGCTCATCAAATCTGGGGATTTGAAAGAATTTAATAGAATATTTTCATGACAATGTATATTATTTAAGTTGACATTGCATGAATTTATCTACTTCATGGACTTGTAGACTATTAGGATAGAAATAAAGAAGCATCTCCTCCCATGGCCATGCTTCTTTATCACCATCCTCATAGTCTACAAGTGTGCGAAGTAGATAAATTCGTGCAACATCAAATTAAATAATATACGTTGTCATGAAAATATTCTATTAAATTCTTTCAAATCCCTAGATTTGATGAGCTAATGAAAGGTAAAACATTCTATAAATAATATAGACCCAAGAAAGAGACAACCTATGATGGTCTCTTGAGTTGTGTTATCTTTAATGTGCATATCTATCGATTTTTTGACACTTAATAATTGATTTTGACGGAACTGCTATACATCCAACATCATTTCCCATCAAAATATAGGCCAACACGTTGCCTATCCGACAGATCAAATGTCAAGGAAAATACTTTATGACAATTATTGCGACAGTAATGTTATACGTCCGATGGGGAAACCTGTCGGAGATAAGCAATTTTTGACAGACAGGTCCGACACTAATGCTACATCACCGACGGGATTATCTGTTGGAAATTGGTTGAAGATCTATCACAATACCAACAATTCTAATGTCAAAAAGGATATCTTTTCAACAGTTAGTTCCGATGGAGATTGTGTATTTCTGATAGGTCTTTATGTCAGAATTCTGATAGAGGGACCGTAAGAAATGCCATAACAAAGCTATTATCATGTGCAAGTTTTTGACGTAATGGGGTGTCGGTAAATTGATGTATATCTCTTTCGTCACAATTTCCAACACAAAAACTACAATGGACACATGTGTTGAAATGGCGACAAATGACCATTGCAAATCTGACAAATGGCCATCAGAAATTGACCTCAAATGTACTAGTGTCTCTATAGAGACCAAAATGTCTCTACTATCATTGTAGATGATAACCTTACAACCCTTGCATCCTAGATTGTACTTGGTCCAAATTAGGCTCCTCCTCTATGGTAGTCCATCTCTACCTTCCCTTTGCAACAAGGCTCTCCTCATGACCAATGATTTTCCCTTTTATGTATGTCTTGTGGATTTAGATAATCTATCTCTTTCTTCTTCAACATAAGTATTTATGGATCCAAAATCCCTTGAACTTATGGAACTTTATAGATGGCACTCAAAGGTATAGTGTCCAACCTCTCCACACTTGAAACACATTCTAAAAATTGATCTCCATTCAAAGCTCATTTTAGTCCTCCAATATTAATTATCTCAGTGATAGTATTCCCTTTCCTTCAATTTGTAGTATCAATCCTTCTTAAGCCTTTGTTCTTCAATTTTGGATATGAATCCTTCCCCTAGTTCACTTTGTATATGTCTTCCTCTCATAGTGTCATACCCATATCTCTAGTTCCCTCAAGTTATGTTACCTAACATTCATTCCTAATATTCTCCTCAACCCTTAGTGAAAATGGATTGGCATCCTCCATGGTGGTAATTCAAATTAAGCTTAGTTCCTCCTATATGTTGTTTCTAAGGACATTGATGTATTGTACCAGCTTCTCTTTCCCATCTTCTCTATGTCTAGGTCTAATGCTAATCTTATGAAACTCCTCAGTGTATTCATTCATTGTCTTATCCCACTATCACAAATTTTGAAGTTTCTTCCGCATCTCAAATTAATAGTCCATGGGTATAAATAGACCCTTTAGTTCCATTACCATCCTATCCCACTTCATGATTTTCTCTTTCCCTTTCTATTTTTTGTCCAACTACACTTCCTTCCGCCATATGGTAGTATGTGCCTTCAACTTGGATTTGGGGAACTTTACTCACTATAGATGTTCAATATCTTCCAACTAAAAATACTCTTCCATCTTATTGATCCATTTAATCAAATCCTCTAGATTTAGACTCTTGGTATAACTATGGGTTTCAATCCTTTGCCTCTTTCCAATATTGAAAATTTCTTTTATTATCTTTATCTAATCTAACTCTTCTTTCTCCTAGTTTTCCTCACCTTGCTCTTTCATCCTCATCTCTTCATCATCACTATCTTCTTTAGTCTAATGTTTATGCCCTTGTATCAGCCCCTTTAAATATCTTCTAGTTGGTTCTTCATAGCTTGCATCATGTCCATCATCTCCTCCACCCTTTTAGCAACATTGACCAAACAAGCATCATTTTTTTTTAAATAGATATGATTCCCTCAATAGAGTAATTGGTTATCAACACCCAAAACCTACCTCCAATTAGAAATCTATCCTCGCTAAAATACTTTCAAAACTCCCTCTTGTGCAAGTTCAAATCTCACTCTAATACCACTTGATGCATTCAAGGTTAGAGGGTTTAAAATGGACTATCCAACCTTGCAACGAAACATACAAAATACTACACAAAATTGAATGCATAAAAGAGAAAAAAAAATTTATTAATGAAATCAGAATGTTAACATGTCTATAATCATTTTACATGCTCCTTAAATCCATCCCATTGGCCCCACATATAGAAATATAGGTTGTCTAGGCTTATTACAATAAATCGTAAAATTAAAATCCTCCATATCTACCTTCCTTAACTATTGTTGATGATCTCTTATACCTCTTGATGTGTTTAAATATAAGATCTATAAGATCTAATTACTAGAAGTGGTCTAGGTTGACTCCTAGGATCCATAGTTGATGTAGTATGTGCACAATTTGTGGTTACTTGAAGAGGGTAGAAATCTTGGTCCAAACCTTTTTCGATGTTCCTCAAGCTCACATACATCTCATGACAAACACAATTATCTCCACAAGGCTAAAAAAGGCTCCACATGCTTCTGGTATTAGGTTGATCTAATTTTTCCTAGGACTCATCTGCATCATCTATGGATATGAGGGATTGGTCTTGAATAAATTTTAGGAAAAGCATGAATCAAGTGATGCCAAGGCCTACTTCAAGCTATCAATTTTAACATTTTCTTCCAAAACCCTCTCCCTTTCTTAAGCTAATATTTAAAAATGTGATATAGGAATATAATTAATCAAAAATAATAATTACAATAATAATCTTCATCTAGTAAGTGATGAGATCTACTAGATTTATCAACTTCATTGTCATTTACATTAAAATTTTGAGATCCACCTAGATTTTTCAACGTTCATGCTTTTCTAAATCCCATGCTCATATAGATTGCCCTTTCATACTTCCAACCAGGCCTGGAATTTGATGGTCACTGATGTAGGAGCATCCTAGGTGTAAGGGAAATCTTGCATCACCCAAAAATAATTTTTTTTGTCTTTTCAATAAGGGCTATCTTGTGTAGAGTTACTATTTATGGAAACTTACTATTTTTAGTAAGTTGGTCATACAAGCTTAGAATGTTCTAATTTCATAGGGGGAGGTTTATCTTAGTCATATCAGTCAGTGAGTTGAGTTTCATTACCATATCATCTATATGGGTGAAGTTATTGAGGTTTTTGGGTACAAAATATTTGAGCTCAATTTTGAAGGCCTTAGAGGATCCAAATCACGATCAAACCCTGGCTGATTAGAGCTTTCACAAGTTAGGCATTGTAGATTAGGTCCTGCCATTTCTGAAAATTAGTTATAATAGACAAATGAAGCTACAGTTAAAATGTTATGGCCTCTGAAAGTTGGGCTACCTAAAAATATAATTTATAATTATTTTGAGCCAACCCTAATGTAATAATTATGAAAAATAAAATAATTCTAGGGGTAGTCGACCCTAAGGGCTAAAATTTTGGAACCTTCTCGGGCGGTGAAAAATTACCTATATAAGGAAGGCTCGTATTGTTTTCTAGGGTAGTTCTGGGTAATATTTGAGGCTTTTTCTTACAAAATATTATAAGGAAAATGCTCATGTGGCTTTGCATATTGTAATTTTGAAATTTTTAATTCCACACTTGTGGAGATAATAAGAAGCCCATTTTCTCTTCTTGCAAATTGTTGTTGTTTCTTTGTTTCTGTTATGTATTTTTGGTAATAAGGGGAGCACCTTTCATCAAGTGGTATCAGAGAAGGATTTCTTGAGCGTGTAGATAGATTGCCAACTATGAGGCAATTTGCATCAGGACTATGGTTTAGGGTTTTAGCGATAAGCAAGGAAATGCCTCCATGAAGGGAATGTGGCAAAAGAGTCAGAGGTGTGTCACATGAGGTTAGAGCCCTCCAGAGACAAGTGTGAGCATTGCAAGAAGAGATTTGTAGAGGCATGAATCTTATCGTAAGAAATGAAAGTGAGGATGAAGTTGAAGAAGAAGTAAATTTTGATCAGGAAGGATAAGGTAAAATTCTGAACCAAGAGGAAGAAAGGCTTTGTCGGGCCATTTCCAAGATTGGGAAAAGACCTAAGATTAAGGTTCTTGGACATTTTCAAGAAATCTTAACCCGGAAGAGTTGATCAACTAGATCAATGAATGAGAAGAATATTTTGAGTATGAAGATATTGAGGATCCTGATAGGGTCAAGTTTTCAAAGGCTAGACTAAAGGGTCATGCAAAAATCTGGTGGCAAGAGATTCAATTGGAGCGAAATAGAAGAGGAAAGAAAAAAATTACAAGATGGGATTGGATGATATATAAATTAAAGTGACAATTCATTCTTATTGATTATGAGCTAGATCTACTGAAGAAAATACAAGGTTTGAAGCAAGCAGGAAGATCTGTTTAGGAGTATGCGGGGGAGTTCTATCAAATCCTCATCAGAATAGGCCATGCAGAAGTTGATAAGGAGAAACTTGTCTGTTATCTTAATGGGTTGAGGCCAAGAATTCAAGAGGAGTTGAATTTGGTTTGAATGAATAATATTGAAGATGCATACCAGTTTTCCCTAAAGGTAGAGGAAAAGATGAACAAGAAGTTGGAGAGAAGACAAAGCAGGAGAGGTCATGGTAGAAGATCTAGCGGATGGTCTTATGGAGGCTGAAATGAAGATCAAAAAAAGAAGGATGAGGTGAGTAGTAGTCAAAATCAGAGAGAAAACAATTTCAATCATTTACATGATCAGAATAATAGAGATCAAAGAAGAAGGGGAAGAGGACAGGGATATGGAAGAGGAGGCTTTCGTGGAACATGTTTTCACTATGGAGAAGAAGGGTATAGGGCATATGAATATCCACAATGCCAAGGAAGGATAGATATGAGAACTGAAGGCCAAGATAAAGTTTCACATGTGGATGAAGATGCCAAATCATCACATTCTGAAGATACTGAAAGATGAGAAGCCCTAATTAATAGAAGAGTCATGTTGAGTGGTGAGAATGAACCTGACAAAAGGAGGAATTTGTTTCGCACTAGATGAAAGTGTGAGGATAAATGTTTTGATGTGATTATTGATATTGGAAGCACTAGAAATTTGGTGTCAGAAGAGATGGTCACAAAATTGAAGCTCAAGATGCAGAAATACCCACACCCATATTGGATTTCCTTGGTGCAAGATGACCACAAGGTCATGGTCAATGAACAATGCCTAGTGAAGTTCAAGATTGGGGGATACCATGATGAGGTACTATGTGATATCATACCCAAGGATTCATATCATATGTTGTTGGGTAGGTCGTGGCAGTTTGACAGGCATTTTGTACATGATGGTCATGCAAATACCTATTCCCTAACAAAGGATGGAGTGTGACATAAGATAAAGTCATTGAAGGACATAAAAGAAAAGGTATGTAACAATGCAAGAATAAGTTTTGTTGATAGAATAAAATTCTCAAAGGCTATGAGGCATGAGCATATATGTTTTGTTTTAATTCCAAAAGTTGGTAAAGAGGAAGTAGAAGATGTACTTGCAGAAGTTGCATATTTATTGAATGAGTTTCAGGATATTGTATCTGATAATGTGCCTGATAGATTACCACCAGTAAAGAAGATCATTCATCAGATAGACTTGATTCCAGGAGCCAGTGTTCCAAATAAGGCAACACATAGAATGACACCAACAGAAAGTGAAGAGTTGAACAAACAAGTACACGAGTTATTGCAGAAGGGGTTAATTTGAGAGAGTCTCAGTCCATGTGTTGTACTAGCAGTATTAACACCAAAGAAGAATGGAGAATGGAGGATGTGTACATATTCTAGGGCTATCAACAAGATCCCAATCAATTACAGGATTTCATTGCTACATATGGATGATATTATGGACTATTTGAGTGGAGTTGTGTATTTCTCAAAGATAGATCTGAAGAGTGGATATCATCAGATTTGGATAAGAGAAGAAGATTAATGAGATACTACTTTCAAGACAAAGGAAGGGTTTTATGAGTGGTTAGTCATGCCTTTTGGGCTAACCAATGCACTGAGCACTTTCATGTGGCTCATGAATGAGGTTCTGAAAGAATTTCTAGGTAATTTTGTCATTGTTTACTTGGATGATATTTTGTGTTGGAAATATGGATGTAGTAACTGAGAGGGGGGGTGAATCAGTTAACCACAAAATATTACCACTAATCCCTTAGATGTCCTATTAAATTATTTACTGCTGACATACAGAGAAATGTTGAAACTCGGTAATTGCAGAGAGTGTTAATTATAATTGTTCTTAAGCATTCATCAGTGATTAACATGCATGAATAAAGAAAATACCATGAACACAAGAGACACCAGATTTAACATGGAAACCCAATATTGGAAAAACCACCAATGTAACTAGTTACTGATTTTCACTCTTCTGAAGTGATGCCCTGTTAGGAGCCAACCTGGTAAAAGGTTACAAAACACACTATTAGGTGTGACCTTGTTAGAGGATTTAATCACCCTGCTAGGAGTGGCCTTGTAAGAGGTCTTGAAAAAATTCAATAGAACTGTTACCTTGTTAGAGGATTTACAAAATGGCTATTAAACCAACTCAGTTAGGAGATTTTGAAATCACTGCTACAATGGTAAGAAAGTAACAATGAAGTGACCTGAATAGTGATGCAACTGAATTGCTGATTATAGATCTCTGTTCTGCTTCACTAGATCCTTCCTGATCAAATATATCTCTGCTGCTCTTCAAGGATATCTAATCATCCTTCAAAATTCACTCATACTATTCTTCCTTTTTTTTTCACTTGCATCCTCATAATTCACAACTTGACCTTCTATATATATACCATTCGGATTGTCAAGTCGGCACTAATAATTATTACAAAACATTACTAATCATTACAATAGTCGGCTGGAATAAACCAACTTTATTTCTCAAATTGACAAAATCTTTTACTGGGCTGACCTTGCTCGGTAAACATTAATCCGAAAAAGATTTCCTTTGGTGACCGAGAGAACTCGGTAAGTACTGTGAATTCTTCAACATCCTTTGGAGACCGAGTGAACTCGGCAGACACTAACTTTCCTTTGATAACCGAGGAAGCTCGATTAACACTATTTTTTGCCATACTTTTCTTTTGACACTCGAGAGGTCTCGATAGACACTGGGAACTGCTTTGCTGACCGACTAAGCTCGGTAGACACTGGGAACTACTTTGCTGACCGACTGAGTTGACAATTAATATGACATTTGTGTGACATCAAAGACAACACATAATCATTCCAACAATCTCCTTCAGACAATTGTATCCAACAATCTCCCTGTTTGGCATTGATGGCAACACGATATGTCATAGCACAATGAAATTTCAAAGCAAACATAGAATAAGGAACATATCCTTAGCTTCATTCTGATTCTCATATCCCTCTGTCAGCAAACTTCTCTCTCTAACTGAAAACTCTCCCTCTTTTCTTTTTTTTCTTTCTTAGAAATTTCATGAAATGATAGCAAACTCTCCCTCTTTGACAACACATGCCAAAGATAACACATTTTTGGTGAATACCAATGTACCTTAAGTACTGATTCATATGCAATGATTCCTTGACTATGCTGCATCAACTGACTGATCTTCAACATGCTCTGGTTGATGCATTACTAAAACTCAATTTAGTGAGCCTCAGATAGGGGAATGACCCCTAACTTACCTCTTAGATACAAGAATGCATCCTTAGGTAGTGGCTTGGTGAAGATATCTACAATTTGTTCTTTTATATGAACATATTCCAATCTAATTTCCTTGTCCTGCACCAATTCTCTGACAAAGTGATATTTTATAGCAATGTGTTTGGTTTTGGAATGCATTACTGGATTCTTTGAAATATTTATTGCACTTGTATTATCACAGAACATAACAACTGGTTCTTTGATCTCAACTTTCATGCCTTCCAATAACTATTTGAACCAAACAATATTAGAGCAGTTTACTGCTACAACAACGTATTCTACTTTTGCTGTGGATTGGGATGTGCAATTTTGCTTTTTACTGGTCCAAGATACTAACCTTTTGCCAAGAAAAAATGCTCCACCACTTGTACTCTTTCTGTCATCAATGTTTCCTGCCCAATCAGCATCAGTAAACACTTTTAAGTCCAAATTGCCTCCAAATTTATACCACAAGCCATAATCTTTAGTTCCTCTCAAGTACCTCAATATTCTTTTGATTGCCATCGTGTGATTTTCTCTGGGTTTTGCTGAGAATCTTGCTACTATACCAACTACTAAGGCAATATCAGGCCTTGTATGTACTACATACTGTAATTTTCCAATCATTGATCTATTTAAGGTCTGATCTACTTCTTTTGAATCATCATCTTTGGTAAGCTTCAGTCCAGTACACATGGGTGTACCAACTGGTTTTGAATCTTCCATACCAAACTTCTTAAGTATTTCCTTGATGTATTTAGACTGAGTAATGTAGATACCGTTCTTGCTCTGTTGAATTTGAAGTCCAACAAAGAATTTTATCTAACCAAACATAGACATTTCAAATTCTTTGTTCATTTGTTCTGAAAATTATTTGCACTGATTATCATTCCCTATAAACACAGTATCATCCACAAATATTTCTACCGAAACAATTTTGTTATCTGGTCCTTCTTTCATGTATAAATTACTGTTGTCATTAGCTCTTTTGAAACCAATATGAGTTAGATAGTTATGTAATCTTTCATACCATGCTCTAGGGGCTTGTTTCAGACCATACAGTGCTTTGTGTAACTTGCAGACCATATCCCTTTTGTCTGGATCCATAAAACCTTCAGGTTGCTCAATGTAGACTTCTTCATCAAGAATACCATTGAGAAATGTAGATTTTATATCCATTTGATATACCTTAAATCCTTTATGTGCTGCATATGCAAGTAGAGTCCTTACACCTTCTAATCTTACAATAGGAGCAAAAGTCTCTCCATAATCTATACCTTCTTCTTGAGAATATCCTTTACATACCAATCTTGCTTTGTTTCTTGATACTTGACCATCTTCATTCAACTTATTTCTGAATACCCATTTTGTCCCAATTACATTTTTATCTTTAGGACTAGGTACAAGAGTCCATGTCTTATTTTTCTCTATTTTCTCTATTTCTTCATTCATAGCCTCAATCCAACTTTCATTTTCCAATGCATCTTTGACATTTTTAGGTTCAAAATCAGCAAGTAAACATGTACCTTTTAGTTTACTTCTTGTCATAGTGCCATCTGATTTGTTTCCAATAATCTGATCTGGTGTATGATGCTTCCTGACATACTTGGCCAATACAGGTTCCTTCCTTCTTGAATGAGTTACATTGTCATCTTCTTGAATTTCATCTTCAGGTTCAGTTTGCTCAGGCTCAGTAGATATTTGCTCGGTAGCTTCAAGCTGAGACTCGGTTTCTTGTGACTCGATCTGAACTTCTTCTTGTGACTCGGTTACTGTACTGGGCTTAGTTGATGTAGTCTCCTTATTGACAGATGTGTCTGGCAATGTATCAGGTTCAATGTAAACAAATCTTTTGTAATCCTCCGGTTCCCTTTTTCTTTCTTCTTCAGTCTTTTATGCAAACTCATCTACTTTCACATGTGCACTTTCTATGATTTTATGAGTAGACAAATTTAGACATTTATATGCCTTACTTTTGCAAGAATATCCCAAAAATATTCCTTCATCACCTTTTGCATCGAGTTTTCCTTTTCTAGATTCTTTCAAGATGTAACATTTACTACCAAATACTTTTAGGTAACTTACATTAGGTTTATAGCCATACCATAACTCATAAGGAGTTTTGAATGTGTCTTTCCTCAATTGTACTCGGTTCAAGGTATGAACTGAAGTGCTAATAGCTTCCTTCCTGTATTTCATAGCAATGTTCTTTTCAATCATTAGAGTCCTTGCACAATCCATGATAGATCTATTCCTCCTTTCAGCTATTCCATTCTGCTCAGGAGTTCTTGGAGCTGATACTTGTATTTTGATTCCTCTTTCAATGCAAAAATTATTGAATTCATGGGAGATGAATTCACCACCTCTGTCTGATCTCAAGCACTTCATTCTTTTTCCTGTTTCCTTTTCTACCCTTGCCAAATACCATTTGAATTTCTCAAATCCTTCTAACTTTTCTCTTAAATACATAACAGTCATCATTCTAGAGTAATCATCAACAAAGAGAATAAAGAATTTTTCTCCAGTATAGCTTTCAATTCCAATAGGTCCACATAAGTCAGTATGCACAATATCCAAAATATCTTTAGACTGATAGTTTTTACTTTTAAAGCTAGTCTTTCCCATTTTACCAATCTGACAATTCTTGCATAGACCAATATCAGGTTTCTTCAAAGTAGGAATACCTCTTACTTTCTTGAATTTTCTTATTTTCACCATATTATCAAAATTTACATGACATAACCTTTTGTGCCATAACCAACTTTCTTCAATTTGAGCAATAAAACATGAGCATTCACTGAGATCAAGATAAAACAGGTTACTTTTGGTTAGTTTGCCTGAACCAATCAATTTTCCTTTGTCATCCAGCAGTCTTGCTTTGCCATTCATGAATTCAACCTTGAGTCCACTGTTGATTAGCTGTGCTACACTTAGAAGATTATGTTTTAGTCCTTCAACCCAATATGCATTATCACATATAAGTTCTTTGGTTAATGAAATTCATCCTCTTCCTTTTATACAACAAGGTTCATTGTTTCCAAACCTTACACTACCACCATCATAGTCTTCAAAATGTTCAATCTTAGTTTTGTCACCAGTCATATGATGTGAGCATCCACTGTCTATAATCCATGTATCATTTTTGCTTATATGAGAGATAAGTGCCATCTCATCTTCATCATCATCAAATTCATCTTTTACAGCAATGAAGACAATTTCTTCTTCACTATCATTAGAATCCTTAGCCAAAAAACATGTTTTCTTACCTTTATCCTTGAATGACTTGAAATTCTTCTTGCCATTGTACTTGTGACCTTTCTTCTCATCTTTTCTTTGTCTGTTTGGGCACCTAGCTACAATATGACCAATTTTTTCACATGAAAAATAGATTAAGGGAGTTTCACCTTTGTATTTACCTTTGTCTCTAGTATATTTCTTTGCAAGTAATGCTTCAATAACTTCAAGATCACTGTCTGAACTTTCCTCTGATTCTTCTTCACTTTCTGACTGGATTTTCTTGCCCTTCTTAAGTGAAAGTTTGGCCTCAAATGCTGATTCAATATTTTTAGAAGTTGGAACATAGTTATCATAATTGTCCAATTCAAAAGCTATCAATCTTCCAACTAAGGCATCCAAAGTTATATTGTGATTTTGTTCACATCTTCTTTCTTGAATAGTAGATACTCTTATTGCATAGATAGGAAGCAATGTTCTAAGAACCTTACTTATAATAGTTTCATCATCAATTTTTCCTCCAGAAGCTCTGATTGCACTAACACTCACCTTGATCCTTTCAACATATTTTGCAATGTTTTCATCTTCTTTCATCTTCATCTGATCAAATTATCCTCTTAAGCTTTCTGCGTTGGCTCTTTTCACATTGTCATCACCACCATAAATTTTCTTTAGCTTGTTCCACATTTCATAGGTAGTTGTGCAGTCTTTGATCTCATCAAATTCTTCATAGCTAAGGGCTGATGCAATATCTATCATCATGGTATTATGGTTATTTTTCTCTGCAATGTCTTCAATAGTTAATGTGCCAGTAGGAACAATATATTCTTGATCAATATATTTGCATCCTAAATCACCAATGGAAGCCAGATGAAGTCTCATGAGACCTTGCCATGCTGAAAAGTTATCTCTATTAAGCCTAGGAATTTCTCTCTTGTAAGACATCCTGTTCTTTAGCTTAGGTCCTTAAAACCCTTTCTGCAAGCACCAAAAGCTCTGATACCAATTGTTGGAAATATGGATGTAGTAACTGAGAGGGGGGGTGAATCAATTAACCACAAAATATTACCACTGATCCCTTAGATGTCCTATTAAATTATTTACTGCTGACATACAGAGAAATGCTAAAACTCGGTAATTGTAGAGAGTGTTAATTATAATTATTCTTAAGCATTCATCAGTGATTAACATGCATGAATGAAGAAAATACCATGAACACAAGAGACACCAGATTTAACGTGGAAACCCAATATGGGAAAAACCACCAATGTAACTAGTTACTGATTTTCACTCTTCTAAAGTGATGCCCTGTTAGGAGCCAACCCGGTAAAAGGTTACAAAACACACTATTAGGTGTGACCTTGTTAGAGGATTTAATCACCCTGCTAGGAGTGGCCTTGTAAGAGGTCTTAAAACAATTCAATAGAACTGTCACCTTGTTAGAGGATTTACAAAATGGCTGTTAAACCAACTCGGTTACGAGATTTTGAAATCACTGCTACAATGGTAAGAAAGTAACAATGAAGTGACCTGAATAGTGATGCAACTGAATTGCTGATTACAGATCTCTATTCTGCTTCACTAGATCCTTCCTAATCAAATATATCTCTGCTGCTCTTCAAGGATATCTAATCATCCTTCAAAATTTGCTCATACTATTCTTCCTTTTTTTTTCACTTGCATCCTCATAATTCACAACTTGACCTTCTATATATATACCATTCAGATTGTCAAGTCAGCACCAATAATTATTAAAAAAACATTAGTAATCATTACAACAGTCGGCTGGAATAAACCAACTTTATTTCTCAAATTGACAAAATCTTTTACTGGGCCGACCTTGCTTGGTAAACATTAATCCAAAAAAGATTTCCTTTGGTGACCGAGAGAACTCGGTAAGTACTGCAAATTTTTCAACATCCTTTGGAGACCAAGTGAACTCGGTAGACACTAACTTTCCTTCGATAACCGAGGAAGCTCGGTTAACACTATTTTCTGCCATACTTTTCTTTTGACACCCGAGAGGTCTCGGTAGACACTGGGAACTGCTTTGCTGACCGACTGAGCTAACAATTGATATGACATTTGTGTGACATCAAAGACAACACATAATCATTCCAACAATCTCCTTCAGACAATTGTATCCAACAATTTTGATCTTCATTAAGACATTGGATGAGCATATAAGGCATATTCATAGGGTGTTTGAGAAGTTAAGGGAAGAGAAACTGTTGATTAATTTGAAGAAGTGTAGTTTTGTGAAGAAAGAGTTAGTGTACCTGGGATTTTTAGTTTCACCATAAAGTCTAAAAATGGATCCAGAGAAAGTGAAGGCTATCCTTGAATGGACTACTCCAAAGATTGCTACTGAGGTAAGATCTTTTCATGGTTAGGATATCTTTTACAAAAAGTTTATCAAGACTTTTAGCAGTATTTGTGGACCCTTGACTGAAACAATGAGAGAAGATATGAAAAAGTTTAAGTGGACTATAGGGGAAGATAAGAGTTTTAAACTATTAAAACAAAAAGTTACAGAACAACCTATTTTAGCACTTCCAAATTTTAATAAGGTGTTTCAAGTAGACTGTGATGCTAGTGGTACTACAATATGAGTTGTTTTGAGCCAAGAAGGTAAACCTATTGCTTATTTTAGTAAGAAGTTAAATGATACCAAGAGAAAATATTATGCTTATGATCAAGAATTTTATGCTATAGTTCAGGCATTGAAAAAGTGGAGACATTGTCTTCTTCCTAAGGAGTTTGTTTTGTATACTGATCATCAAGCTTTGCAATATTTGAATAGCCAAGGAAAGTTGAATTAGAGGCATTTGAAATGGGTCAATTTTTTGTAGAGATACAAATTTGTTTTGAAACATAGGAGTGGAAATTATTCTAGGATTGCAGATGCTCTTAGCAGAAGATAACTTTTATTGATAGAGATACAGATTGAGGTAGTTGGGTTCAAGGAACTCAAGATTTTGTATCTAGAGGATCCTAATTTTGGTGAAGCTTGGAAAGCTTGTACAAAACCTGTTACTCTAGATAGAATGAAGTGGTTGGATTTCATCATCTAGGATGGTATGTTATTCAAAGGGTCAATTGTGCATTCCATGAAGTTCTATGAGGGAGAATCGCATCGAGGAGAAGTATAGTGGAGGATTGGTTGGACATTTTGGTTGAGATAAAACCCTTACTCTAGTTAGTGAGAATTATTACTGGTCTTAGTTGTAGAAAGATGTCAAGAAGTTTGTACAGAGTTGTAGAATATGTCAAATGATAAAAGGAGCAAAGCAGAATACAAGGTTGTATCACCCATTACCTGTACCAGAGAAGCCATGGGAAGATATCAATATGGACTTTGTTCTTGGTTTCCCAAGGACTCAGTGGGGACATGATTCAATTTTTGAGGTGGTTGATAGATTTTCAAAGATGGCACATTTCATTCCCTGCAAGAAGACTAATGATGCAGTTCATGTGGCAAAATTGTTTTTCAAAGAAGTGGTGAGACTACATGGTTTTCCAAAGAGCATAATTTCAGATCGAGACACTAAGTTTGTTGGATATTTCTGACACACATTATGGAAGAAGTTAAACACAAATTTTAAGTTCATCTCATCACATCATCCATAGACTGATAGATAGATAGAGATGGTGAATAGGAGTTTGGGGAATTTGTTGAGATGTTTGGTTGGGGATAAGCCAAAAAGATGGGATTTTATTTTACCACATGCAAAATTTGCATACAATAATTCTGTCAATAGGAGCACTGGTAAATCACCATTCCAGATTGTATATGGAAGTAGTCCCAAAAGTGTTTTTGAGTTGAGGAAGATAGACAAAGGAGAGATAAGTAGTGTTGAAGCTGAGGATTTTGCAGAATATTTGAAGAACATCCATGAGGAGGTGAGAAAGAACATTACCAAGATGAATACGTAGTATAAGGCTAAGGCAGATGAGAAAAGAAGGCATAAGGAATTTCAGGTTAGAGATGAAGTTATGGTTCATTTGCAAAAGGAGCGATTTCCAGTAGGTACATATAACAAGTTGAAAAAGAAGAAGTTTGGGCCATGTAAGATATTGAATAAGAATGATTCAAGAAATGCCTATGAGGTAGAATTGCCTACTGAGCTGAATATTTCACCAGTGTTTAACATTTCAGATCTAACAGAGTATCATAAAGGGAGTTTTGAAGATGGGGTCACAGAGGCATAGAGGAGTATTTCGGCAACTACTTCAACTATCAAGGAGATTGAGGATATACTGGATAGTCATGTTGGTAGAAGCACAAGGAACATGACATATGAAGAATATCTAGTCAAATAGAAATGATGACCTATAGAAGATTCATCATGGCTGACAAGGGAGGAGGTTAACCATCTTGGTTTTCCTCTGCACACCTGAGACATGATAGGGTCACTTCTCAAATTACCCCGAGTGTCTGATGCAGGAGCATCCTAGGTGTAAGGGAAATCTTGCATTACCCAAAAATAATTTGTTGTCTTTTCAATAAGGGCTATCTTGTGCAGAGTTACTATTTATGGAAACTTACTATTTTTAGTAAGTTGGTCATACGAGCTTGGAATGTTCTGATTTCACAAGGGGTGGTTCATCTTAGTCATATCAGTTTGTCAGTTGAATTTCATTGCCATATCATCTGTATTGGTGAAGTTATTGAGGTTTTTGGGTACAAAATCTCTAAGCTCAATTTTGAACACCTTAGAGGCTTTGGATCACGATCGAACCCCGGCTCACTAGAGTTTGCACAAGTTAGGCATTGTAGATCAAGTCCTGCATTTTTTGAAAAGTGGTTATAATAGTCAAACAGAGCTACAATTAACAAGTTATGGCCTCCAAAAGTTGGGCTACCTAAAAATGTAATTAGTAACTATTTTTAGCTGACCCTAATATAATAATTATGAAAAATAAAATAATTCTAGGGGTAGTCGGCCTTAAGGGCTAAAATTATGGAACCTTCTCGGGTGGTGGAAAATTGTCTATATAAGGAAGGCCCGTAGTGTTTTCTAGGGCAATTCTGGGTAATTATTAGAGGCTTTGTCTTACAAAATATTATAAGGAAAATGCCCATGTGGCTTTGCATAAATTGTAATTCTAAAATTTGTAATTTCACACTTGTGGAGATAATAAGAAGCCCATTTTTTATTCTTACAAATTGTTGTTGTTTCTCTATTTCTGTTATGTCTTTGTGGTATTAAGGGGAGCACCCTTCATTAGTCACCCTTATCTGGCATATAAATTTTTAATGACAGTTTTGTCATTTTAATGCCTTTTATTTTAAGTTTTAAGAAAAATATTGATTGTCAAAAATGTTTAAATTTACAACTAATTTAATTAATTATTTCAAATTTAAATAATTTTTAATATAATTAATAATACATATATTAAAAATTAAAAAATATTTTATTATTAAATATTTTAAGTCTGTGACTCACTATATAAGGAAGAAATATATTAGGACTATGATAAAATTTAGATGCAATTGTCTATTGATATGAAATGTAAAATTAGAAAATAAGTATAAATTAATAATATTTGTAAAAATCTTAAATTTCTTAAGCAAGTTTCTAAATTCATATGTTTAATTTGAAAACAGATTCTAAATCAATAATCATATAGAAAATTTATATAAATATATGATAAACAATATAAAAATTTATGCACAAGTTTCTAAATTCATATAATATGTATCATTTTATTTGTGATAAGAATTATACAAAATTAGAAAATAATTATAAATTAAGAATATATGAAAAATATCATATTAATTAAGCAAGTTTCAAGTTCATAACTTCATATGTTTTATTTTAGAAAGGATTCTAAATTATTATAAATATATAATAAATAACATAAAAGTAGAAAAATATGTATATTGCATACTAATATTGTAAATATTTTTTAATTTAATATATTTTATTTTATTTTTAAAAAATTGATATGAATAATAATCAAAATAGAAACATATATATTATATAGAATAACATATATTTATATTATTTAACAAAATACTATATTGCCTATAACAAATTTTGACAGTTTATTAATAAATTGAAGTATCATATTTTTACAGTTTTATAAAAATTTAGGATGTTAATTCCTACGGTCCAATAAATTTCTAGCCTGTCATGTATGATTCAAAAGTGAAAAAAATGGCCAATATGGCCATCAAATTCCAAGCATGCTTCCAACGATTCAAGCTTTATATTTTAGTATTAATTTTTTATGTAATGTCATATGGGCTCTTTAATCCTTAGCTAGATCATGACAACTTAGCTTCAAACTATTGTGTCAACTATAATTGTGTTGGTTCTTAATCCCTTTGATTAGTTTATTTTAAATGAGAGTCTTCTTATTAGTTTTAGATTGATTTATTTCAGATTTATTAATCCTTATTTCCATTTTTATAGACATTAGAAAATAATCAAGCATCTTTTCTAGTTTTGTCCAAGAGCCTACATGTAGCATACAAGTTTTTGAAGCTCTTTAGACTAGTGCCTTTTTTGTAGTATATAACCCTATTAGAAAATTACCCTAGAATTTCTATTATGTTTTCCTATATATGGTATATTGTTAGAGCAGAAATTGTATTTAACATTTGAAAAGATAAGAATATCAATTTTTTTTAATGTGGCGCTGACAACAATTTTTCCATGCATCGAAATTTGTTCAAATTTGTTAATGTAGATACAAATGTATGATACTTGAAATCACCCAACTAGAAGTGTCTCTTAACAATTGGAATAATGCATATTGTATAGTTATCAATATCCCACCAACCTCTCCTTACAATAGAATTAATATCCTCCATAAAGGGTGTTGTCATAGAAATCATAATCCTCATCTATATGACTCTGTTACTTCTTAAACTTTTTAGTGTAACACTCACAAAATCTCAGTGTTGACATTATAGAAATCATAATCCTCAACCATATGACTTTGGCAATTCTTAAACTTCTTAATGTAACACCCACAAATTCTCAGTGTTCATATTATAGAAATCTTAATCTTCCTCATCTACAAGACTCTCAAGATTCTTAGATGGTCTTGAGCTCTTGTTTACCTTTAGCATCTTGTTTTCCCTACGAAATAATTTATTTTTGATGGGCCAAATAGTGACAAATTTACCTTATGTCTTAAATATCTCACCTCTATTGGTTGGTGATCAACCTCTTGGAGAACTCTGGGACAAATGAGCTTATGATTGTGCTTTTATACACTAGGAACCCATACTTATGGAAAGGATAATCTTGAATGTAATAGAACCAAAGAAAAAGTATACCTTATGCCTTAAATATCTTTCCTCTATTGATTGGCGATCAACCTCTTGGAGAACTGTAGAATTATGATTGTGCTGTTATACACTAGGAACCCATACTTATGAAAAGGATAACCTTGAATGTAGTAGATACACCAAAGAACCTGAAGAGACTTTTCATCCTTCGCACACCAAAAACATTTGCTATTCTACTATATCGGAGACAGCTGTGCCACCCCCATCATTTGTTGTCCACTTGCTTGAATCAAATGAAGAATGATATCACCGGTTCAATAAACAGTGATATATTTCATGGGGAATAGTTGATCTGCATGTGAGAGGGAATAAGCACGCAAGTGAGGACATGATAAAGTTATGGTGCGAAAGGAGAATAAACATGATATGTCTGTCTGGATTTTGACAGCCACCCTTTTCATGGAGATATAAAATTTGGTGACGTCTGAAGAGTCTTATCATTGTGAAAGAGAAGAAGATTTTGTGGTGTCTCGTGAGACAATCACATGGGGAAAGGACACCCAGTAGATGTTCAAATGTTGAGGATAATTGAGACCAGTCGCTTACATTTAAATGATCTATTATCTCTAATTATTAGTAATCGAAGTTATTTGTTTGGTGAGTTTGATTTTGGAAAAAACAAAATTGTGGTTAAGCATGTTCGAGTTTTAGTAATATATAAATGAGTGATCGTGTAAAAAAAAAGTTATTTGATTTATATGAATATCATATAGATATAATGAGAATTAAGTGGATCATTCATTATTTAAAAAATGTATTAATAAATTTGATTCAAAAAATCAATAGAATTTTAATTACAATTATTGAAATCTTTTAACTATTTCAATTAGTATTGGATTGTATATTAACTTGTATGTTTATTATATATGTAATTTATATTTCATTTCTTGACATTTTTTATCTTTTGATTTGAACCTCCTGATTTGTTGGCATTCAATCAATAGTTTAGCACACCTTTATCCACTTGTCTAAAACTGCACAATACCCTATGGTACAATGATTTGATTTATAAATTATTGTTGAGAATATTGTACTAGAGGTGGAATAACATTGTTGAATATGTGTTAATAAATTTGACTCAAAAACTATCAATAGAATTTTAGTTACAATTATTGAAATCTTTTAACTATTTCAATTAGTATTGGATTGCATATTAACCTTTACGTTTATTATATATGTAATTTGTATTTCATTTCTTGACATTTTTTATCTTTTGATTTGGACCTCCTAATTTGTTGGCATTCTATCAATAGTTAGCACAACTTTGTCGCCTTATCTAAAACTGCACAATACCCTATGGTACAATGATTTGATTTATAAATTATTGTTGAGAATATTGTACTAGAGGTGGAATAACATTGTTGAAAATATAGTGGTATATGATGTGATATATGGGTGTAACACATAATTGAAAGTATGGGAGTCTATGATGTCATGTAGATGTCTAAAAGATATTTATTTTCAAATAAATGGGTAATGATTGCCTGTAGACATGATAAAGTACTTGTGCACCTCATGTATGTGTTTCACTCAAATCATTGATGCCACATAAATGAAACTACAATTTTTATTTTAAGAATTTACATTAAGTGGACTTTTATGAAAACATCTATTTATTTAATGGATTTTGAATATAGAAAAATATGTCGGTTTGTAAATTTTATAACTTATTGATGTAGTATAAATGGTTTGTTTATTGTTTGTGTGATTTAAACTGATAAATTATATTTTGTTTAAATATTAGTATTAAAAATATGTATCTATTTTTTTCAAATCTTTCTAGTAGTTGCAAAACTTTAACGGAAATAAACATAAACAACATGCATACCAAAACACAATGATTTAATAGGGAAAACTCATTTGGGAGAAAACCCCTACCCTCCAAAATTTGCATGATCATATATAATTCAAAAATTAACAAAAAAGTATAATATACTTGTAAAACAAGCTTATCATAGGAGCGTCGTCAACCAAAGATCCAAAGGTAACTCAATAGCAATAAGACTCTTACACTCGACCTCCATCTCACACAACTCATATATAGTAGATACAATACACAAAATCATCAAATGATATTTCAAAATCAATGGCTAAAACCACCCAAAAAAGTGGGGCTCATCTTATCCCCAATCCATGATTCCCTATGCTATGTCAAAACACACACTAACATGTTTAACTCCCTTTAACAACTCACATATGTTTCCAACACATTTTTTTATATTTCACGTAATTTCAAGAGAGCCAACTTCTAAAATCTTTAACTTTTGAATATGGAGTTTAACAGACAAATTGTTTGAAGCACCAAGAAGCTTGTGATATGTTCTATCAAGGTATAAACCACTATACTTGTTACAAAAAGTTTTAGGTGATTCTAGAGTCTCTAAGGCATTCAAAATTGGCTTCAAAACTTTTATTTGCAACTTTAAAACAAAAAGTTTAATATGTATAAATCTAGACATGATCTTGCACTGAAAATTTATTAGCATCCTTATCTAGCCAATCCATAGTTTTGGGGAGAATTTTTGAGTAATATGTGCTCAAATTTAAACTTACTATAATTAGAAATCATATGTAGATGCAAGGTTTGTTAGAGAGAAGTAATAGATGAATACTTGATTCATTAATCTTGAAATAATACAACTAAATAGGAAAAGAGGAGTGCATAGTTACATAGGAAAACAATTATGTTGTAGTTATGATTTTCAATATTGCACCATTCACAAATAGACTAAACCACTAATGACTAAACAATGTATCAATATGCTAATATTCCCTCCATTAGTACATTGATCCTGAGAAAACTTTAAATTCACCTTGCCCTAGGGACCCCCTCCTAAGGCTTACATAGAAAAACATGTTCATTGCATAATATGAATACATGTTTTGATACAATCTTATTCTAAAGATGTAAATCTTGAACCAAGTGGACCTCCATCAAGTTGTCTCTTGACCCTAAGAAAAGTGTATCTTTGAGCTATGTTCTTAAGCTCTCGATGCTAAACTCTCAAATCACAAAGTCTTGAATTAATTAGAAATGATCCCTAAGAGATGTGATGCCTATCTATCATTTTCTAGTGACCACAAAAGGATACAATTCTAGATCATATACTCATAATCTTGTTGGACAAAAATCCATATTGAGCTCAACTCCAAATCTCAAACTTGTCTCCAAAATGAGTCTTCACTAGACATGTATTATTCAAACTTGTTAGCATCAGAAATAAAATCAAAACATAAAATATAAACCAAATATGCTTCTCATGTAGAACACAATCTCAAAACTAGAATCTGACTTAAGATGATAAAAATTCCTCCATCATTTGATATCACTAGCCTCCAAAAAAGAAGAATCAAAGTACAAGCTTATGATATAGGGGAGAATAAGAATCATCAACATTTGCTTCATCACTTGATGAATCTTCATCCTCAACAAAAGCTACATTCTCCTCATTAGTTTTCTCTTTTTGTTTTCCTTTAAGAACATTACTAGATCTAGTTCTATAAACCCATATTGTGTGACCCTTTTCCTTACAATAGAAACATGTATTGTCTATTTTGTGTTTATCTTAGAACGTTTCCTATTACTCCATGAATATAATATTTTACCTAATTGAAGGTCTTCTTTTGAATCATCTTTCACCCTCTTTTCTTCTGCTAGAAGGACTGAAACCATATCATCTAGAGTTTGTGAAGCAATTTGACTAAAATCAAAAATAGCAGTGTTATATTTTGAGGGAAATGTGTTCAACAAGATGCTCTTATCATCATCATTTATTGGAGTCTTAACCTTTGTTAGTTTCCTAATAAGAGATATCAACTCTCTAATATGGTTTGACATTGTGATTACATCTTCCATTTTGAACATGAACAATTGAAGCTTTAAAGAGAACTTTGCATTAACTTATTTTTCTCAAAAATATTTGTTTAGATTATTCCAAATATTTTTAAATGAATCATCTAAATCCATATGATAGAGTTCGGAGTCTAAATGAACAAGACCACTAATATCCTTAGCTTTATAATCTCTACTACTCCAATCCAAAAACATACTTATATATGTAGGTCATTTTTCTTTTCCACTTACTCTACCCCAAAAATTTGTATTGATTAATTATATTTGAATTTTCATAGTCCATGTATGGAAATTAAATCCATAATACTTATCTAATGAAATATCAATTTTAGAAAATGCAAAAATGAATTATAAGGAATCAATTAATTGAAAGGATCAATTCAACTACAAACCTTTATGTGCTCTCCTTCCCACAACAACATCCTTTCACCAAGGACCCAATTCCTCTCTTTTCCTCCTCTATTATATCACTTATTTTCTTCTAATGTAGTATTCTTGATCTTTCATTCCATGGAACTCTAAAGAATTAGTTCTAATTATTGCACAAGTATTCTCATTGCACTAGTTATGGCCCATTCAAGAAACTCAAAATGCAAAACTAAAATGGATAGAACACAACATTCCAAATTTTGGAAATGACCCAAATTCATTCACAAGGCTCTCATTAGGTCTCAAATGTGTAATGATTGATTATTTTAGTTAACTCTATGCATTTTTCCACCTCCTCATATATATCTTTCATATGCTTCTTATATTCTTGAATAAATGTCCTACAAGCATCCAAACCTAATTCAAAACTTTATTGTAATTTACTAAATAAAATGACTTCTGGTTGGTAGTGATAGGATTATCTTTTCCATCAAACAAAAAGTATCACCATTTATCATCTATATTATATTATGGAATTCAACCTTGTTATTTTGAACAAAGAATGTATCTAACCATGCCTATCAATAATAGAACTTCAAGTATCTTCATTTTGTATATGCACAAAAATACTATACCTCATCCGATTACTTTAGACTCCTCCATCACACAAGCACAAAAGTAGTTTGTAGCTATGATACCAAATATTAGAGAGAAAGTCCAAATGAATACTTTATGCTTTAATATTTGAATGGACACACATGAATTATAGGAAAGGAGGAGTATGTAGTTATAAAGGACAACAATTATGTTGTAATTATCATATACAATCTTGCACAAGTCACAAACAGACCAAAAAACCAACAAATAAATAATTTATTAATATACTAACAAGGTTTAGACACCTCTCCAGTTCCCCCTGCAGCAACTAGGAATAGAAACAAAATCAATGTCGAGGCTAAACTAAAAACCCCAGGAAGAAAGAGAGCAAGTCAGATCAGGCAAGAAGAAGCTAGTAAGAACATTACGGATGGAACTCAAAAAACCATCCAGGTAGCTTGTACTCCCAGTAAGAAATGAAAGTCACTTCAAGGAACCCCTATGGGATCATCAGCTCACACAAGTAGGATGTTATAAGGAACATGATCTGGAATCACAGAACACATATTTTCTTAAACCAGGAAACTATGATGCAAAAGGATAAGTTAGAGGGAATCGATTTGTGGATCTCTACTTATCTTAATGTTGAAGTCATCTATGAAGAAGGAAAGGCCTTGGATGCGGCTCAGGAGAAAAGACAGAACAACAAAGGAAGTTTTTTTCAGCTTGGTTGGACCAAAGCCAATTTAAATGGAGTGGCCAAAGGGAACCCAGGTCAAGCGGGTAGCGGTGGAATCAGATTTGGTTTCGTTGTGGTCATCCTTCCCTTAGGATCCCAAACTATTGTGGAAGCTTGTGTGACCCTCCATTTCACCAAACCTACCCTTGAAACTGGGGTCAAACATCTCTGGTTGGAAGTCGACTCTTTGAACATCATCGAAAGCGCCAACACATTCAATGTTTCGTGGGCCATTCAAAACAATCTTGAAGGGGTCCACATTAATCACATGTCCAAGGATGCCACTTGGGTTGCTGACTGGATCTCCAACTAGGAAGTCAGTAAGGAAGATAACATGAGTTGGCACCATGCTGAAGATTTCTCAGGTGATGCGAAGGATTCTCTCGATGGGGATAGACTCCAAAGTACTGAAGAAATAATAAAAGATAATCATAAAAGAAAAGGGATTTTTTGGAGGAGTTATTACATTAATGACAAGCACTGGAGGGACAGTAAGGTTAATTACTACATGTCCCCTCTGCATGCTTTCTGGGTTTCCTTTCCCAAGAACTATAATTACCTTCAAAGGCAAAAATCTAGAAAGCTAAGAACTAAGGCTGCAAGAAAGATGAAAAGCATTAAGTTTCTGCCTTACCAGAGAGAAACCAATGCCCAAACTATAGCCATGGTTGGGGAAAGACATAGAAGGGAGCCGGAGAATGATAACAAGAAGTGGAAGAATCGCACTAAAGTTTGGAGTGCCCTTCAGAAAGGGGAAATTACCACCTTCATAGAAAGACTCCATGGTAGTAGGAAGGAGATCACCAAAAATTTTGTTAAAAGATGGAACGAAGGAATGGTGGAGATAGAGTGTAATTCCTTTACTATCATGGAGGAGGTGATTTCCATGGTCACAGGAATCCCCATAGTTAGGAAAAAATTTTACGGGATCGTAAAATTTTTGACAATGATGTCAACGATTTTGTGAGAGACAACAAGGAGAAGAAGGCTATTGTCAAGATGGGTAATTACTACCAGCCTGCGGGAATGAAAATGTTGTGGAAGTTTGTTCTCAAGGCCCTCATATCATATTTCACTCTGGATACCAGGTTTGATAGAATTTGTACCTACCACCTTGTCTTGTTGAATCACTTTAGGTAGAGAAAAAAAATTTCCATCCCGTTTTATCTCTATTCCTCCATAAATGAGAATATTAATGACTTTAGAGAGAAGAACATAGCTAACCATGCCCTGCATGAAGGCTTGTTACTATTGATTTATGATTTCTTCAAAGCCCAAATTCTAGGTAAGGAAATTGTAGATAATAAAGATAACAGTGAAGATTTTGGGTCGAACTACATCTCATCGGGTAATATTGAGGGTACTCATTCTAAGGATAGTGAGGAAGAAGAGAAAAAAAATTTGAAAAAGGGGTCCTCATCCAAGAAGAGACCCTTGAGCTCAGTCAAAATTGAAAAATCTCCAAAAAGCAAGACAAAAAGGAGATAAACTTAGATGAGGAGTATAACGACAATGAGGAAGACATGAATATAGATGATGAGGAGGGCAACCCAAACAAGGAAGCCACAAAAATGACAAAACAGGTCAAAGGGAAAAACCTCAACACTTCAAGGAATTTCTCGGGTTGTCTCTCTATTGATATCATGATCAACAATGATAACTCCCCACCTCTTCAGCCCCCATCAAGAATCAACAAAGAGGATCAAGACCCCATTTCTGAGGACCCCAAAGAAGAACAGGGAAATCCCTCTACCCAGTCTCCCATTATGCTTGAGACCTCAGAAGATAAGTTCAGAGGGGATCATAAGGGAGGTTGTTTACCCTAAAATTATGGAGGATACCAAAGGAAAAATCCATAGGGAGGAACTGATTGACCCCGCTCTGCTGGTTCTCAGCGATAAGGCCAAGGAAATGGAGATGGATTTCCTCAACAATACTAAGAATAGTATGATGGATCAGTACAGGTCCTTCAAATGGCTCTTCCATGAAATTGAAGACCTCAAAGAAAAAATTCAAAGTACTGATGACAAGGATCACAAAACCATCGAGTGAAAGCAAAGCCTGGAGGCTAGGGTTGAGCACCTGGAATCTAAAATGATCAGCCTAGAGGACACCCTAAAGGGTATTGCTGAGAAAAACTATAACATTCTTAAAGCATCCAATGACCACATTAAGCTGCTAATCAACAAAATGGAAGAAAAGATGGACAACAGGGTTGATCAGAGGACTATGGAGGAAGAGAAGAAGAAGCCCAATGAGGGTCCAGGCAAAAGAACCAGAGTTGGACAAAAGAAAAATAGGGAGGATGATGGCTCCCATGGACTCCAAGACATTCAGAAAGTTAAAGAGGAAACAGAGATGTTGGAGGTTCTCAAATGCAATGTTGTCGTCATGCTTAGGAGCCTAGCTTAACCCGACTTCTGGTGCCTACCTCTTTTTGCTCTATTTTGTCTTTCCTTTTTAGTGGTTGTCTCTTGGTTGGCCTTTATGTGGCTTGTCCCTTTGTTTTTTAATGCTTTAGCTCTGAACTGAACTCATTTTTTACTTTTTTTAAACTATGTTGTGGGTTTTAGGCACCCTATAAAACCTATTTTACTTAATCAAAAACAAGGTTTAGACACCACCTATAAATAGTAACCATATGTAAATACAAGGTTTAGAAACATATATAAAGTACAAATAATAAACCATGTTAAAAAAAAAAAAAAATATGCACTCTACCATGCATTGATATCAATGCTTTTATGGATAAAATAAATTCAAATTTATAGTGCAAAAATAAACACATTAAATGAATAAATATAGGTGGGTAAAAGCACAATAAGTTGTCACCCTTTTATAAAGGAAAAGGCTAACAACACCAAAATTAAAAAACTTCAAGGGCATAAAAGTCACATTTTTGTTGAGAATATGAAGATGATGTAAACTAATGAAATATGTAAAATAGGATGAATTTTATGCTTATAATTTTTTAAAATTAATTTGAACAAAAATTAATATGTTTTTTTAAATTTTTTAGGTCTATTTTTCATATCCTGAAAAATACTACAAATTAGGGAGTTTACTTCTTGTCAAATCATTATAAGTAAAACATTGTTTTTCCCTCCAATTTCATAATATGTTTTAGATGACATGTATATCTAGTGCAGGGAAAAAGAAAAAAGTATTTTCAATCTATAGTTTTCTCGTTATAAGTATTCAAAGTCAAACTTATCTGAAATCAACAGTTTTTGTCTCCTGCCACTTTTCCCCTATCAAAACTATACCAAAAACCAAATAAATTACATATTCTTGAAGAGGACTCTCTTCTCTAGTGTTGTATATAATTTTAAAAAATTTCTGAATTGGTTTAGCACTTTTCTATATTTTCTTAATCAAAGTCTTCTCAAAGTTTAATATACCTACATGTAGTTTTTAGAAAAGTTGTTTAACATTTTATAGTTGAAACAATATAAAATCTATATTTCCAGAATCATAGTTCCGAGATCTAGAAAAGGGTACTTTTAGTTTTTTGACATTTTCTATTTGAGTAGAGAAAGGAATAGCAAAAGTGCAAACTTCTAGTTTTTTTGTGTTTTTGGAGGTTTGGTTGCCAACATGGCATGCCACCTAGGCAGACTCGGTCGAGTGCCCTTAGCCCCTCAATGTACAAATGAGAGCCTTGGGGCTCTTTTTTTCTATTTAAAATAGCATTTGGACTTGGTCAAGTCCTACTCGACTGAGCACCACTCAGCCCAGTCAACGAGGCCACGTAGGTGACATTCAATGCCATGTGGCACCTACATGTATGCGATCATGTTGGACTCAGCTGTGTACGGCTCAACTGAGTCCAATTGGGCCATGTCTATCAAGTTAGCCTAAAAGGCAACAGATTATTGTGCATTTACCCAAGTATGAATTTAAATTATTATAAAAATTTAAAATATAGCTCACATGCATTTTAAGGAGAAAATAGGATTTCTTGGGATCCTATAGTGAGGCTAGAATTGGTTCAAACAACCACAGAGAAAAATAACCATGGATACCTTTTATCAAACCACACTATCCATCTAAGGCTCTATCATGAATTGGTTGCCTAAAAAGGAGACACTCGTATTAATTTTAGTGAAAAATATGGGAGAAGGGCTTCATTTTCCAAGCATGTTTACCGTTTTGAACCCTCAAAAGTAAGGAAAGAGATGTTAGTAAAGAAAAAGTGGACACATTCCAAGGAGACTAGAATTTTACTAATCATAGAGAGGTTGATAATAAGACGTATTATATTTGGTTGCTATGGTTTTATATTATTAATTATAAAATATTAGGCTAAAGTTGTGAACAATGAGCTTGACATTCATAAAAAATAGAATAATTTCACACTATCAAAGTCTTTCAAAGGATTAATTTCAACTAACCATCTCAAGTTACATTAAGAATATTAATATAACAAGGAATTTGACCCATGCTATCCTAAATTTTAGGCAAGCATGTAGCATTAATAGTAGGATATCTCCACATCGACCACCACTTGACAAAAACTAGAAGGGATATTGAAAATTAGCAATAATAGTAGGATATCTACATATCTACCACCACTCGATAAAAACTAGAAGTAAAGGGATATTAAAACATAGGTTAACCAATTATTTTTCCTCTTTCACTTCATCAAACACATCTCAAAGCTTGGTCTTTAAATCATCCTACAATGAGATAAGTGTGAAATGAATTTATAATTTAGGAAAATTTTCTAGAAATAGTTAAAAAATAAATTTCCTATTTAGTTTTTTTTTACCAAAATTATTTATTTAAAAAATTTAGAGTGCACTAATATCCAAAAATTAATGGATATGATAATTTCAATGCCATATATTGGACAATCTTAGCGATAATTTGATGTAGGGACACACCATATGTGAGAATTGAGTATAAATTTTGAGGTTTATGATATTTTTTCTAATGTTTATTGTTGGGTCTATGTTGTGAAAAGGCCTCATGTGATGGTTCTTGCATGTGAAAAAAATGTTTCTACTAATGGACATGCTAGCATCTTCCATACATATAGGATTCATTCAATAACTTGGAGTATAAGCCTCTAAGGGGAATATTGGGGAATATTTGTTCATTTATTTTATATTTATTAGGGAGAGATTTAAATTTATATGATGATGGATTAATAAGAATCCATGTTTATTTTTGTAACTCCCACTAAACATGCAAGATCATATAGGAGGGGTCATTATCATATTATTATGGATCCACCTTTGTGATCTATCCCAATAAGAGATTATGTTCCAACATTAAGTGGGGATGTACTAAATTTCATTCATGCAAGATATATAATTTTATGAATCATATATTTATAAAACTCATGGACGGATAGGATGCATATTCCTTGTTCTTCTATCTCCTTGCTAGAGAAATCATTGTGACACTAAAAAATGTGTACTATATCTTGATACTACTTATCAAAGGTCATGATGTTGCAATAATTGTGATACAATTGATTCTCTATATATAGATAAGGTAGAAGTACATAATTGGATAAATAATTTATAATTCCATACCATTCATCACATATATATAAGTTGGATAGAGTATGGATGAATTTTTATCCCATTGATTATATAGGTAATGTTTTTACACACTATGACATTTATCAAACAAGATTAGTGATCCACTCACCATCATGGCCATGTTGATACCATTAAAATAATGAATGAGAGAAATACAGTTTAAATATGGGTTCAAAGTATGTTCACTCACATATACCACAGATTGGGCCACTATGTGTATCGAGGGGGAAACAACCTTATGGTGTGCACACTCCTATAAATGTGGTCCTTCTATTGGATATTAACAATAATCATGTTGGATGTAACTTTAGAGAACACTTATAACTTGAGCAAGTAGTAGTAATTTTAGGATTTTCTTTTGTATTTGTAAGCATTTGATAGGTTTTGTAGTAAAAATATTCTATATAGACATTGATCTAGTCGGCATAAATAAAAGGGAACTAATTATTTACCATTTACATTATTTGAACCATTAGTACGTTGTATTATTGGTAGACAATGAGGTGGATTGGGTTAGTGTATATGGTCCATGTGATAGTATCCACATATGTGCACTCTCATTATCACACCATTAGGCCAAGGAACCAACTATGGCCTATAGTTTTTGGCATCCCAATAATTTCTTAGATAGTGAGGAAGAGGTTGTATCTCTCACTCTAGATTAACATGGTGTGGGTGTGACACCATGATCCATAACATGGTCATAGACATCATGAATTGTACTCTAATATCTATTCAATACCATTATAAGATACACTTGGAAATGACTAGGATGAGAGGAGGTGTGCAAGGAGGAGTCAAGTGAGGAGGAGTAGGTAGAGGTTGTAGGGTAATAAAAATGGATATAGATGGAGTAAAAAATAACTAAGTTAAAGTGGATAGATGTGTGTTGTATTGATGGATTTCTAAGTATAATTTCATAACTCCATACGCAAAGGGTGAGGTCTATAGTCTCACATAGAGTATATTTATTTTGCATTCCATGTATATAGTAGATTTTTTAAGAAGGCTTAAAATGATGACATCAATGATAGTTGTGATTATCTTATCATTTGGTGGGCAATTGAGAAAATAATATACAAGCCTCAAGTGGTATATTTTTTTAATACACAAGTCTACTTGGAGGCCTCATGAACCTCACTATATCTAGACATGATATTATGTATGTTGGGAGTCGTATGTCTAAGTTCATGGAAAATCTACATGAGTCTTGATTTACATAAATTGTTGAAAGAATAACTATGGATGCAAGCGGTACATAGAATTTTGGCATCCCCTATTATTCTAGTACAAATTGTTAACTATTTGGTTATAAAGACTCTAATTGGGATGGCTCAATAGATGATATAAAATCAACATATAGTTATGTTTTCACTTGAATTTAGAGTTGTCTTAGAGAAATAATAACTAAAAAGCAATGATCCTCTTTATAGTTGAAAAAAAATATTATTGTTCCAAAATAAATTTAAAGGACTTATGTTAATTATAAGAAAATATAATTATTATTTCTTATTACAATAGTAGCTCAATATTATAACTACCATGAAACTTGTGTTTCGTGCAAGATTGAAATAGATAGAGCTTTGACATAATTTTTTTTGAAGTTTTGTCTAATCTAGACAAATGGAATTGTAATTTATTCTTCTATTTGAATAAATAGTTGACATTTATATTCACCAAAGTTATTCCCAAATATATTTATGTAGCTTTAAGATGCTAATTAAAAATCATCCCCATTAATCATATACTAGAAGATTAAAAATAGATGTTCATTATATGCCCAATGGTTGCTCATATTATTTTTTATTATTATTATTATTATTAGTTCAAAAATGGTAATTTCAGCCACAATGTAATGAGCTAAAATCTCTTCTCTTGGAAAGGGGAGGCTCCCTTCTTATTGCTACTAAACACAACTCAACACGTGGCTAAGTCTTTTTATACTAAGATAACAATAGGATGAGACACTCATCATATTTTCTTATTTTAGAATAGATGTATTCTTCTTATAAAACTCAAACACAATCTTTTAGCACTAATATAGTTCACCACAAGTACTAATTGGAGAAATAAATTCTATGTACAATAAGTTAAACAAAAGAATAACTAAGATTATATGAAAAAATTTAAGTAACCAAGAAGTTCACAAAAGAACACAGATTTTTGTTACTTATGTATATTTGGAAAACAAGATGAAGTATATTTGCATCTTAAAGACTTCAACGTACACTACAACTCAAAACACACAAACATAGAATAAAATTGCAACTCAAAGAATTCAAGTTATCTCTAGTTTAAACACATAAAACAATTTTCAAAATCAATAGTGTAGCTCAAAGACTACAAAACCTAATTCAAAATCCTCTTAGAAAAAGGATCAAAACCATAATATCTCTAAATCAACTCAAGATAATGTAACCATATGTTGGATTAAAGAGCGGGGGTGAATCAGTAATCCCTGATCACAAATACCTTAAAAACTTTTCTCTGATTAACTCGGTAGCATCTCGGTAACAACAAAGTTCACTATTTACTGACAATAGTAAATAAACTATATCAATTAGTAAATCATTCACACAAATAATTTACAACATGTAACACCGATATTTAACATGGAAATCTAGCTTTGGGAAAAAATGCTATGGGAATTGTCACCCACTAAGAAAATACTCTTCTAAAGTGCGTTCGGTTAAGAGCCAATCTGGTTAAAGATTACAATACACACTGTTAGATGTAACCCGGTTAAGGTATTTACCTCATATCAATTAGGATCTTCACCCTGTTAGGAGTGGCCTTGTTAGAGGGCTTTAAACACTCTTTATAATGTCACCTTTCTCAAGGATTTTACAATAAGACTGTTAGGTCTACTCTATTAAGATATTTCTCTGTTGCAAATGCTAGTAAGAAATGATAATAAAATTGACCTGTAGATTTGCAACTATATTTTCTCAATCAGATCCTTGTGCACTCTTCAATCTTCACTTCAATTCTTCATTATCCACTAGCATTAACACTTCATCAAATCCTTCTTTTCCCGCTTGGAATCTCTTTGTTCCTTCTTCTCTGCAATAGTCGATAACCCTTCAACTATTCAATTTTCCAACCATGTGTCCATACAAGATCATCCTTTATATAGACTTCTTGTTCAAGAATTCCATTTAGACATGCAGATTTAACATCTATTTGATAAACTTTGAATCATTTGTAAGTAGCATATGTAAGCAATATCCTTACACCTTCTAATCTACCAACAGGAGAAAAAGTTTCACCATAGTCAATACCTTCTTCTTGTGCATACCTTTTGCAGACTAATCTTGTTGTGTTTCTAATCACATCTCCTTCCTCATTGATTTTATTTCTAAAAATCCACTTTGTTCCAATCACATTCTTATCCTTAGGTCTCGGTGCCAGTGACCATGTGTTATTCTTTTCAATCTGATATATTTCTTCTTTCATAGTATTCATCCAATCTTCATTTTCTAGTGCATCTTTTACAAATCTTGGCTCAAATTTATAAATCAAACATGTCTTATCTTTTAACTACTTCTTGTCATGACTCCTGCATTCTTGTCTCCAATTATTCTTCCCGGTGAGTGGTGTCTTCTCACATACTTTTCTAACACAGGTTAGACATATTGCTCATCATTGTTTTCATCTCTCGGTGGAGTCTCATCTTGTTCATCAGTTCCTTTTGGTTTCTTCTTGGTTGTATCAACCAAATTACCATATTGTACATAAAGAACTCTATTGTAATCCCCAGGTTCCTTTTTTCTATCCTCTTCATTCCTTTTTGCAAATTCATCAACTCTTGTAACATTTTCACTTTCAACAATTTTATTAGAATCCTTGATTAAACATTTATATGCTTTTCTCTTTGATGAATAACCAAGAAATATTCCTTCATCACCTTTAGAGTCAAACTTTCCATTTCTAGAACCTTTCAATATATAACACCTGCTTCCAAATATTTTCAAAAAAATTACATTCGGTGTGTGTCCAAACCATAATTCATAGGGTTTTTTGTTGGTACCTTTCTTCAACTATATTCGATTGAGAGTGTAAACTACGGTACTTATAGATTCTCTCTAGAATGTTTGTGCAACCTTTTTATCAATCAAAAAAGTTCTAGCACAGTCAACAATAGATCTATTTCTTCTCTCAGCTATCCCACTTATTGTGGAGTCCTCAATGCAGACACTTGTCTTTTAATTCCATGATCATTAAAGAAGACAATAAATTCATTAGAGATAAATTCACCTCCTCTATCAGATCTCAAACACTTCAACTGTTTACATGTGTCCTTCTCAACTCTTGCTTTATACCACTTAAACATTTGAAATGCACCAAATTTTTATTTTAGAGACATAACAAACATCATTCTTAAATAATCATCAACAAACAAAATAAAGTACCGATCTCCATAATAGCTTTGAAATTTCATAGGACCACAAAGGTCAGTGTGAACCAATTCCAAAATATCATTGTAGAATAAGATTTTCTTGAAAAACTAGACTTGGTCATCTTACCAATTTGACATTCCTTGGACATTACTTTATCAGGTTTGCATAATCTTTGTATTCCTCTGACTCTACTCTTCTTACTCACTTTGATCAAGTTATCAAATTCACATGACAGGGTCTTGTATGCCATAGTCATACATCTTCAGTTTTAACAAACAAGAAACTCTTTGCATCAGTATGAAGATAAAATAAATTACCTCTTGATTGTCCTCCGGTTCCAATTAGATCTCCATCATCATCATAGATCTTAACTTTTCTATTCTAAAATTCTAGTCGCTAGTCAGTATTGTTCAGTTGTGCAACACTCAATGGATTATAGTTTAGTCCTCTAACCCAATATGCATCATTACATTTCATCTTTTCATTTAACATAGTGGATCATTTACCTTTCATGGGACATGGAGCATCATTTCCAAATCTAACAAATCCTCCATCATATTCTTCTAGGTTTTCAAATTTATCAATATCACAAGTCATATGATGTGAACAACCACTATCAATAATCCAAGGGTCTAGTTTACTTACATGAGAAACAAGTTCTTTTCATCTTCATAATTTTCCTCATCAAATTATTCCTTAATGGAAACATAGACAACTTCATATCCTTCTTCAGTATCATCAAATTCATCATCAATTACACATTCCTCAACTAGGTAGCAAGACTTCTTTCTTTTGTCTTTAAAATATCTAAATCTTCGGTGTTCGTTGTCTCTTTTATCATCCTTATCATTTTTGTCATTTTCGGGACATCTAGATGAAATATGTCCAATCTTATTACAATTGAAACATTTCAATGGTAACTTGCCTTTATACTTTCCTTTGCCTCTAGGTAGTTGGTTAGCCAGCAGTGCTTCAAATTCCTCTTATTCTTTCTCTTCGATCGGAATACTTTCATATTCATTTCCATTTGAATTGTTGTGACTTTCTCTTATTCTCCTTGATGTTCCAATGCTCACAGATGAATTGAAGATAGTCTCAATGGTCGGTAGACTATTATCATAATTGCTTTAAACTCAAATGCAGTCATCTTACCGATTAGGGATTCAAGAGTAACAACATTGTTCTGTATAGATCTCAATTCCTGAATTACAGATACTCTAATAGCATACTTAGAAGAAAGAGTACTCAATATTTTACTTACCACTTCTTCATTATTCAATGATCCACCAGCACCTCTAATGGCACTAACAACTTCCTTTATTCTACTTCTATATTGTGTGATGTTCTCTTCATCTTTCATTCTCATTTCATCATACTTTCCTCTCAGACTATCAACCTTAGCTTTTTGTACATGTCGATCTCCTCCATAGATAAGTGTCACTACTACATTTGGGGCCAAATTTTGATGGCCATTTGTCATATTTGCAACGCTCATTTGTCAAAATTTTGACACATGAGTCCGTCGTTGTTTTTGCGTAGAAGATTGCGACAGAAGACCTACCTGTTGGTTTACTGACACCATCTCACATCAGAAAGTTGCAAATGACAACAGCTTCGAAATGGCATTTCCTACGGTTCATCCATCAAAATTTTGATAACAAGACCTATCAAAAATATGCAACCTCTGTCAGAACTAACTGTCGAACCATATTATTTTCGATGGTATAATTGTTGGAATACCGACAGTTAGCATCATATTTTGATAGATCTACCTATCGGTGATATGGCCTCACTATCAAAAGTTCTATCAAATATGTTCTCTTTACAACACTTAAACTGTCGGAATAGAGACAATTCTGCACTATTCTCCGATAGGTTTCCCTATCAAACATATAGCGTTACTGTCGCACCAAATGTTGTAAGTTATTTTTTTTGAACATTTTGTCTGTTGAATGCATAGTGCTTCTGTCGGAATTAATTATGAATTTTGAAAAATTGACAAATAGGCACATTAAAGTTAACACAAATCAAGAGACCATCATAGGTTCTCTTTCTTCGGTCTATATTATTGACAGAATGTTTTACCTTTCATTAGCTCATCAAATCTGGGGATTTGAAAGAATTTAATAGAATATTTTCATGACAATGTATATTATTTAAGTTGACGTTGCACGAATTTATCTACTCCGCGCACTTGTAGACTATGAGGATGGCGATAAAGAAGCATTGCCATGGGAGGAGATGCTTCTTTATCGCCATCTTCATAGTATACAAGTGTGTGAAGTAGATAAATTCGTGCAATATCAACTTAAATAATATACGTTGTCATGAAAATATTCTATTAAATTCTTTCAAATCCCCAAATTTGATGAGCTAATGAAAGGTAAAATATTCTATCAATAATATAGACTGAAGAAAGAGACAACCTATGATGGTCTCTTGAGCTGTGTTATCTTTAGTCCTAGCTACTTGTCGATCATCGAGAATAATCACCACCTTGCATTTATGTACACTACAGAAATTGATCACAATCTCACAAAAACATTTTACACTTGTACATCTCATCAATACTGGAGGCCTAAAGTAATTTTATATGATCACTAGCACATTTCGTGCATGGATGAGAAAACACTATCCAAAGTTTCTAGGTAACCATTTTTGAGAAGAGGAATGAGTGGAGGCCAAAGAAGGGATAATTGTGAAGGTTTTATAGATGTAGGTTACTGAATCATCATCTCTACACTGGTACTCAATCTGACCTCCACTCCATATACGTCTTCTCAGAATCTAAAAACTCTCCATCATTGATTCTCGTCATTTTTTCAGCATCTTCATGGACTGAGACCTTAAATTATTGAGATTCTCTTTGTTTCGAGAATAGTTTAACATTCTCTACTTAACAAGGCCAACCATGTGAAGGTGGAAGCTCACCTAGCCCCTCCTAGGAGCCTCTTATGACCCTTTACGACATTTTAAGACCTCTAAGATGTATTCTTAGGGATCGTAAACGGTCGTAAAGGGTCATAAGGGGTCCTAGGACACAAAAACTGAGAAACATAAATGTAGGCATCATGGTCACAATTTTTTGGAGACACAACATAATTAAGTGGTTTTCTGAGACAATGCAAAGTAGTGGTTTCTTTGCATCATCTGGGAATAGCACTCAATTATGTTGTGTCTCCAAAAAATTGACCATGGTGCCTACATTTATGTTTCTTAGTTGTTGTGATATGTACATCGTAGTCTGTCATTGTTGCAATAGCAGAGCCTATATTCCACAATAAAAAGGAAGACATCTTTTTAGCTTGGGTCTTGATCCTACCCCAATTGTCGAAGGATCTAGGGCCAGGCTTGAAAGATATCTTCCCATTTTGTCTGCAACATTGTGTCCATCCATGATCTCAAGAACATCATCATCTTTGCACTCTTCATTTTCCAAAATATATCGCTTCTTCAAGCTTGCAGAGTAATCTTATTAATAAAAGAACTCTTGCCAACATTAGGGTACCCACAAATCAAAATAGTTGATGTTATTGGTGCTTGTGCTCAAGGATATCGATTCACTATTTTGAAACGGCCAAATCATTTTTATTTCCATTGTAGAGAAAAGGAGTGGGAGAAAACAAGCAGGTGAAAGTTGATCGAGAGCGAGAGAAGGCATTGCATTTTATTTGATCATAAATGCTCTCTGAAATGACCAATCATGTTTTCTATTCAATTCCTTTTGGTGTTTTTTTTTCCCATATTCAGTAGATAAAAATCATGGCAGCAGCCACTTAGCCATCTTTTTGATGTTCCAGGTGTTTTACAAAGATACAGGTATGTGGATTTATCATTCAATTGCTTGCAGTTATTGGTCAAATGCAAATATTTTGTCACATTGCAAGGGCAAGATATCAGTTTGGTATTTTTGGTTTATGTTAAAAGTTGATTTGGTAAAATCCTCAAAAAACACACTACATGTTCTAAAATGTAAAGAAGTTGAATGTTAAATGTAAGATATATATCTCATCCATAGTAATCAAAAGAAAGGACATGAAACTTATAAGGAGATTTACCAGACCAAAAATATAAGCGAATAGGAAACATGGATTGGTACCTTAAGAATTGTTTTTTGAGGTGCACAATCTTCATCAATCTCCTCAAAAAAAGACCCCTCCTCACAAAAAATGCATTTAACACAAAAAACAAATCTACAAAACTCAACCAATGGCATGTTTAGAACAAAGAAATAGATTGATAATAATATGCTGAAAATTCTATTATGTTTAATACACACAAAAGGACCAGTCCCAACAATTCTTAAACATACTTTATCTAATATGATAATAACATGCTAATTAAACTGATAAAGGTGTTATCTGCATTTAATCTACCAATTACTAATTACACAAAAAACAAATTTACAAAACTGAACAAATGGCATGTTCTTCGTATGTGATTTCTTCATCTTTCGCGCCTTTGGCATCATATTCGACTGCAAATTTCAAATACATTGCATTTTATTTGATCATGAATGCTCTCTGAAATGACTGCATTCTACTAGTGTCATGCCCTAGCCTGTGCTTTATCTACAGTATTTGATGTTATTGGTGCTTGTGCTCAAGGATATTGATTCATTGTTTTCAAATGTTTGGATCATTTTCGTCATGACTTTTCCTCTAGTACACAGTCAAGAAATGTAACTGTCTAATGATTATATGTAATGTTGAATGGATTAAATGTTTTATTCTTGGTAGAAGTGAATGGAAGGAATAGTTTTGGTCTTAGGTTTCATTTATTATTGAATTCAATGGTTTCCAAGATGTGTTGAGGAGTTTTTTCCTTGTTTAATGTTAACTATTCCTGCACAATCCACTCATACAACAGTGAAATGCTATGTGATTGACAATTTCATACAACTGGTCCTTTGGCATGTATTAAATACAATCTAGTCACTTATTGAATGCTTTGGAGACTACTGGTTTGACTGTCCATGCGTTACCAGTGACTAAGATTCATTAAAGGATACAAAACCCTTCATTTTGGGGTTATTGTGTGTGGATTCAAATGTAGGTTTGATTTGGTTAATGTTTAGAAGAGATCAATTAAGTATTTAAAGACAATCTTACATGTGTGGAGAGGTTTGAGAGGCACTTATAATGACTATACTCTCGCAAACAGTGGCATAGACTGGTTTTACTAAGTTTCTTTTCTCTATTTTGAGGTTTCCTTTCTCTGTCGTAGGGGTACAGTCAGAGGGTTCACTAACAAAATGATCCTTTGAATGGTTACTATGAATATGAATGATTTGATATAGTATATTGCTCATTTTACTTGAATTTTGGAATAGCTTGTGCAAGGGTGAAAGTAGTTTTGGTCCTTTTGGTCATGATTGTTCCTCTACACAGTTAGAAAATGTAATTGTCTAATGATTATATGTAATGTTGAATGGATTAAATGCTTTATTCTTGGTAGATGTGAATGGAGTTTCCAAGATGTGTTGAGGATTTTGCTCCTTGTTTAATGTTAATTGTTCATGTACAATCCACTCATACAACAGTGAAGTTACAAAACTGAACCAATGGCATGTTTATAACAAAGAAATAGAATGATAATAATATGCTGAAAATTCTATATATTCTGTTTAATACATGCCAAAGGACCAATCTTAACAATTCTTAAACATACTAGTTATCTGATATGATCAATTGTTAATAAAGGTCTAATTCTGTAGACTGCTAGCACGAAGGAAGATTTGAGCTAGCCAAATTTTCCTTTTAACACACAAAAAAAATGTGTGATAACTATGTCTACTTTAACCTTAATTGTTTAAGAATTCATCATATCAGATAAAGTATGTTTAAGAATTGTTGGGAGTTCTATTAAACCTTTGTTGTAAACATGTCATTGGTTTTCAAATGTTTGGATTCACGTTTGTTGATATTACTAGCATATATGTTTAATGACGCCATTGTATATTGCTATCAATAAAATGACCGCATTCTACTGGTGTCGTGCCCTAGCCCATGCTTTAACTCCATTATTTGATGTTATTGGTGTTTGTGCTCAAGGATATCCATTTTTTTGAAATGTTGACTATGGTTATCAAATGGATAGCCTATGAGCTTCTAGCTAGGCGTCATTTGTATCGATAGCTTAGGGCATCAAATGTATTGTATCATTGATAGTTGAGACTTTGTTAAAAGGAAATAGGACAAAGAATGATTCTGATTCAGTTTCTCTATTTTGATCTCTAAGTGGCTTACAACCCTAGAGAAGTATATGCAGATTTACAAATGCAGTTACAAGATACATAGCAGCTTATAATTCATAAGAAATCCATGCATCCAATTTGAATAGAAATTAATACAAAGAAATAGGGTCCTCCAATGGCCCAATCATTCGGACCTTGACTGGCCCCTCAACCAGTGACCCTTCAAAACCGGGTTATCATGCAATTAGTGAATGATCTTTCATTCTCCTAGTCTACCCTACATCCAAACATATTGGAAATACACAATATAATGATAACAAGTCTTTCACAATCCCCCTTCCCTCAAGGGACACTATCAACCATCCCTTCCACATAGCATTTCACTATTGTATGAGTGGATTGTGCAGGAACAATTAACATTAAACAAGGAGCAAACTCCTCAACACATCTTTGTTGTAAACATGCCACTGGTTTAGTTTTGTAAATTTGTTTTTTGTGTTAAATGCATTTAAATGGAACATTAAGCATAGTAATAATATTCTTAATCTATTAGTAATTGCAGATTAAATGCCCATAACACCTTTATCAGTTTAGCATGTTATTATAAGATACTAAAGAAGACCTACTATTTGTCAGAGAAATCTTCACTATCCCCCACAACAAAGACAATGAAGATTGACCTCCTGCCCCACAACAAAAAACATTGTAATAAGAATAAGATATAATATAGTGTTAGAATAAACTTTGAACAAAGACATGTAATGCTTAAGTTAATGATCTAAAAAGCTGCAAATATAGGAATTGAAAAAAAAGATAGTGCCAAGAAACATTTTCACAAATATGAAACGTGAGGAAAAGTAATAACATTAACAATGCCAAGATTCACAGCATTAAATTTCAGCTACGGATGAGTTTCTGTAGTGGGTTTCCCAGGATCAAAAATATGTTGAGTTGCATTTGAGCTATAACTAAGAGTTTCATGTGGAACAGACCCTAAACTTTGAAAGCATTCTCCAACCTGGCAATTCAAAATTCAATCTAGGCAAGCATCGGTAAGTGAAATAAATTATAGACATCAACATCAACATCATCATAATCATTAGAAATAAACTTTAAAGACATATTTTGGATAGTACTATGTTTTTTGAATGTTTTTGTGATGCTTCTAAACTTTAAAGACATATTTTATGGCTTAATGATAACATAGATTAGTGTTTTGTTTTCTGATGGAATGTTGTTGATCATTCATGGTCTTGAAGAAACTTTTGATTCTTTTGATTCTCAAGTCTTGACATTGTTTCTCAATGTGATATAGACTGACCACAAGATGGTTCAGTTGGTCCTCTCTTCTATTTAATCATTTGTCTTCTTCATGGTGTAAGTGTTCATTAATATTCATTAATGGCGGGCGGTGATTCCTTGGTAATAAAGGCATTGACAGCATTCATAATCGTATAGCTCTTTACTTGATCTAGTCACATCATCAACATCGAGGTCAGTTTGTCTGGCCTCGGCCTCAACCTCAACCTTCTCATTAATAGTGGCCTCTACACTCTCTACAGCTGCAATACAAATTGTTACATTAATCCAAACACCAATTGCAATTAAATTTGTATTACCACACTAATCAATTTAAGATGTTTACTTGTATTAATGTGATGCAGGTCTTAATTGTCATCAACACGCACAGGTTGTGTATGGCAAGAATCAGCAGGCTCCAAAGTTTCTAGATAACTATTTTTTAGAAGAAGAAAAAGTGGAGGCCAAAGAAGAGATAATTGTGAAGGTTCTCTAGATGTAGGTTACTAAATCATCATCTCTTGTTGATATATTTCAAATTCTACTCCGGAATGAACAAACTATAGAGATCTAACATAGCTAAACATAGAATAAAGTAAACAAGAAGGGATAGAAGATACCCAGATATCAACCAAGTATACTCCAGTCTATATGCCTCCAACTGTACTAACAAAGGTGCTGAGGAGAACCTGATTAGTACCTTAGTGTTAGTGTATTAAGGAAGAGTCTAGTCCTAATAAAGGCTTCCAACCCTAATCAACTCACAGTTAACATTGCCAATAATTGCTGGTTGTATGGATCAGATCATAATCTGATCTTTATTCATGCTCAGACTTGTTCTTATCTATTAGCCGAAGCTGCTTATCTTTCACACCAATATATGCTGATCTAAGTTTGCTTAAGGCAAAGAATCAAGGTTTTGGGGGAGGGAAGCACGTTATGTTTTTGGTGCTTCTCTCCCTAGAATCCCACACCATATATATATGAATTGAATTATCTTCAAGAGGGCCGACCTAGTCTTATTAAATATATTTAATATTAAAGTCAAAAGGCCGACCTTGGGCCCTTAACTAATTCAACCAACACATATATATAAATGAAATAATAATATCCTTATTATTATAAATCGCACAAGGGTATTTATTTGATCAGTTTGATCTTGGCCGAAAGGCTATAATTATTAACACTCTACACTGGTACTCAATCTGGCCTCCACTCCATATACGTCTTCTCAGAATCTAAAAACTCTCCATCATTGATTCCTGTCATTTTTCAGCATCTCGATGGACTGAGACCTTAAATTATTGAGCTTCTCTTTGTTTCAAGAATAGTTAAACATTCTCTACTTAATAGGGCCAACCACGTGAAGGTGGAAGCTCATATGGCCCCTCCTAGGAGCCTCTTATGACCCTTTAGGACATTTTAAGACCTCTAAGATGTATTCTTAGGGATCGTAAATGATCGTAAAGGGTCATAAGGGGTCTTGGGACACAATAGTTGAGAAACATAATTGTAGGCATCGTGGTCACAATTTTTTGCAAACAACGTAATTGAGTTGTATACCCAAACAGTGGAGAGCAACTCCTGCACCTCCAATTCCAAGTTGACTACATTTGTTGCTCATGAATACAAGGTCCTCCAACAGATGTATTCAACTTGGAATTGAGGGTGCAGAAGTTTCTCTACACTGTTTGGGTACACAACTCAATTACATTGTCTCCAAAAGATTGTGACTATGATGCCTACAATTATGTTTCTCAGCTATTGTGAAATATACATTTATGTTTCTCAATTGTCGTATTTATGTGCATGTTTTTAATGTATTTTGGATAGTAAGTCTAATTTAATTTTTCTGTGGACTAAGACCTTAAATCATGTAATGAGGATGCTTCAAACACTAGTATATGCAAATTTCATTATTAATAATAAAAATCTATTAAAATGTTTATACCTTCTCCCATTTGCTGGTGTAATTTCTCTTTGAGTATCCCCTTTCTCCTTTGCATCCAAAATGAACTCATTCCAATCCCTCACTGGAATAAAGGGAGGACACTCTAACTTCAACAAGACTTCATACCATGCAAGACTTCATACACGCAACGTTCGTAGATTACATTCAATGCATTATTTATGTTCATAAATCAGCGTTGCGTACAATCTACAGATGGTGCGTGTTACGAAGTCACGCTCAAGCTTGAAAATGATAGTCAATCCATAGTCAAGGTAAAGGAAGAAATGGAACAACCAAGAAAACACTATATGTTAAATCATGTGATTGATAGCAGATTGGGGCTCACTTGAGCCATAAACATGAAGAATTATTCTAAAAAAAGATGTAAACCGCATATATGCGCACTTGAGGCAAAGAGAAGTTACGTCATATCCATATTAAAATATTAGTTACAATATGAAAATACTAAACTAACTAATTCCTGAGTTCATCTCTACATATGGTCGCAACAAAGATATGCAATTACAATATAGAGAAGGCATCGTAAAAATATAATTTCAAAATTTGCCCTAGCCTGACACATTTTGCACTCAAATCCTTCATTGCAGATAAGTGGAGATGGGCGGATAGATGCAAATGAGTTGTCATCAACCCAACTAAAGTATCCGCAACCAGTATTTCCCTGTGATGCCCAGTCTACATTAGTTCTTATATTATAATGAATAGTATTTACATTAGAAACATTAAATATATACACATCAGCAACCTTTTTTCTATTTGGGCAGCACCAAAATTATCATCCAGGGTTGTTCGGTGTCCATGATGTCTTCAACACACACTGCGCACCACCACATCAACAGTTTGACACATTGATAAGAGTCATCGAGCCTATATATCAATAATGCACCGCACCATCATTACTACATTTATTATTTTTATATGATTATTTTTATATGAAATACACCAAGAAGTACCATCAGAAATATTAACCATTTACAATAATGAAAAGTAAACCTAAATCAAATAGCTCAATTTTTTATTAGCATGTGTAGTCTCTGTGTATAAGAAAAATGAAAGAAATATGAAGCTGAAATTAAATAGTGAACAAAATAGTATTCAATCCACATAGACTGAATAAAATATACCATCAAAAGAAGGTGACAAAATCTTGTCACGAAGCATAGACATAGGAAATCAAAAAGGGACAAAAGACAAGAAATAAGAAAAATCATTACGACTATAGAAAAATCATTTATACTACAATCAAAAAAAGAAACACTCTTTGTCAACAATTTTCAAAATCATTAGGACTATAGAAAAATAATTAAGACTATACAAAATCAAATTTTAGAAATGGACGGTTCTGATGCTTTTCCATTACAACAATTGAGCATTCATCATTTGGTATTGTGTATTCCATTTAAGTATGTCAACAATGTTCAAAATCCTATCACCAAGCATAGACAAGAAATAAGAAAAATCATTAGGACTATAGAAAAATCAAGTTCTATAAATGGACAGTTCTGATATTGCTTTGCCATTACAAAAATTGAGCATTCACCATTTGGTACTTCTTGGTGTATTCCATTTAAGTTTTTCAGTTGTGTTTATGTGCATGTTCTTTATGTGTTTGGCTTCTCTCCCTCGCAAGGGATGCATCGATAGGTAATTGATTTGAAAGCATAATGATTTGACAATCTTTTTTCAGGATAGGCGTAATCATCCCGCCAACCTTAATTAGCAACATTTGTGATATATGTCAAGTACTTATAATCAGTATGCCCAAAAAATAGAGACTTAGTAGTAAAAGCATGTCCTTTGGTTTACTAGTTTACTTATAATCAGTATGTCCTTTGGTTTACTAGTTTAATCTGGTTTAAGAATGGTTTGTTTCATGTTTGAATGTACCATTGAATGAAGCTTGGCTATATTAAGTAAAATCTTAAGACTCGTGAATCTTAAAATTCTCTTGTTTCCTTCAGATCTCCAAACATGTGTACTTTGAGTAGCCATCCAACAAATGGACTTGTGATGATTTTCACAATATTACATGTGTAGGAGGACTACTAAAAGTCTGCTTAAGAAAATCTGAATATTCATCACCTGTGCATATAAGAGTTGATCATAGAAGGTATATGTTGTTGGGTAAGCTCCCAATAGCGCTCAGGTAAATATGCATGTTCATCACCTATGCATATGAAGTAGCTCTAATGGAAGATACAATCACTAAATTTTGCATACTCCTTATTTTGTTCTGCGTTGATATTGTCAGACATGGTCTTTCTTGAATGGAATGACTCGTTACTTGTACATTGACTAGAATTTTGGTGGAAGAAGGATGATTTGTTTGCAACCATTTTTTCAACTCTAATTTTCTCAACACAAAGGGACATTTATCATAGCCATAGAAACATGATTATTTTAAAATGAAATACACCAAGGAGTACCATCAGAAATATTGACTATTTACAATCATGAATAGTTAACCTTAATCAAATAGCTCATTTTTTTATCAGCATGTGTACTCTGTGTATATGAAAAATGAATGAAATATCAAGCTAAAATAAAACAGTGAACAAAAATTCAAATTCAAGGCCTAATTTATCAAGAGCAACAAACATTAGGATGAAAGAAAAATCATTAAGAGTATAGAAAAATCATTAGGACTATAGAAAAATCATTAAGACTAGAAAATCAAGTTCTAGAAAAATCATTAAGAGTGCTATAGAAAAATCATTAGGACTATAGAAAAATCATTAAGACTACAAAATCAAGTTCTAGAAAAATCATTACGACTATAGAAAAATCATTTAGACTATAAAATCGAGTTCTAGAAATGGACGATTCTGATGCTTTGCCATTACAACAATTGAGCATTCATCATTTGGTACTTCTTGGTGTATTCCATTTAAGTTTTTCAGCTACCGTGTTTATGTGCATGTTCTTTATGTGTTTGGCTTCTCTCCCTCGCAAGGGATATGTCGATAGGTAATTGATTTGAAAGCATAATGATTTGACTATTCCAAGTAATATTTTTAATCCTTTGAAGTTTCTCATGATCCTCATGTAAGTTGATTGGATTAAGCAATTTGGGGATCCAATAGGACTTTAGGGGAGTTCAATAAATGTTTTGGAAGACTTAGAGGAACTATTAGCATGACTGATGCAGGAGCATCCTGGGTGTAAGAGCAATCTTGCATCACCCAAAAATATTTCTATTTTTGTATTCAATAAGGGTTATCTTGTGCAGAACCGCTATTTATGGAAACTTGCTATCTTTAGTAAGTTGGTCTTACAATCTTGGAATGTTCTAATTTTACATGTGGAGGTTCATCTTAGTCATATCAGCCTGCCAGCAAAGTTTCATGGCTAGATCAGGTCTAGTTTTGAAGATATTGAAGATTTTCAGTATTGGTAGCAGGGTACAAAAACTTTGAACTTAGTTTTGAAGGTTTTAGAGGCCTCGGATGAGGTCAAAAATTTAGGAGACGGGCACTTTGTATGGGTCAAGCCTATAGAGCGCTTCGTGGCATTTCTGAAATGGGGTTATAATAGTCAATCGGGTCAACTGGTGATGACTTATGGTCTCCGAAAGTCGGGCCACCTGAATTGGCAAAAAATAATTTTCCTTCAAAATTTTTGTTCAGGTTTCAAAAGTTATTTTGAGCCGACTTTGATGTAATAAATTGAAAAATAAAATAATTCTAAGTTTGGTCGGCCCTTAGGGCTAAATTTCTGGAACCTTCTCGGGCGGTGGAAATTGCCTATATAATGAAGGCCCGTAGTGTTGTCTAGGGTAGTTCTAGGTAGTAGATCTGGGTATTGATTCGAGGCTTTGTCCTACAAAATATTGTAAGGGAATGCCCATGTGGCTTTGCATATTGTAATTTTGAAAGTTTGTAATTCCACATTTGTGGAGATAATAAGAAGCCAATTTTCTGTTCTTGCATATTATTGTTGTTGTTTCTCTATTTCTGTTATATGTTTGTGGTATTAAGGGGAGCAACCTTCATCAAGAGTGGTATTAAAGGGAGCACCCTTCATCAAGTGGTATCAGAGTAGGAGTTCCTGAGTGTGTAAATAGATCGCCAACTTTGAGGCAGTTTGCACCAGGACCGTGGTTAGGGTTTCAACGCGCATTGTGAAAATACCTCCATGAAAAGAACGTGGTGGAAGAGCTGGTGCTGTGACACCTGAGTTTAGAGAGTTGCAGAGACAAGTGCGAGCATTGCAAGAAGAGATTCGTAGAGGAATGAATCTTAATGTCAGAGACGAAAGCGAGGATGAAGCCAAAGAAGAATATCAAGAAGGAGAAACTAAAATTGTGAACCAGGAGGAAGAAAGACTTTTTCAAGTGATTTTCAAGATTGGGAAAACACCTAAGATTGAGGTTCCTACATTTTCTGGAAATCTTAACCCAAAGGAATTGATCGACTGGATCAATGAATGTGAGGAATATTTTGAGCATGAAGATGTTGACGATCCTGATAGGGTCCAATTTGTGAAGGCCAGACTGAAAGGTCATGCGAAGATCTGGTGGCAAGAAATTCAATTGGAGCAAAATAGAAGAGGGAAAGATAAAATCACAAGATGGGATCAGATGGTGGATAAGTTGAAGTGACAGTTCATTCATGTTGATTATGAGCTTGAGCTACTAAAGAAAATGCAAAGTTTGAAGCAAGCAGGAAGATATATTCAAGAGTATACAGAGGAGTTCTATCGACTCCTCATCAGAATAGGCCATGCAGAAGCTGATAAGGAGAAATTTGCCTGATACCTTAATGGGTTAAGGCCAAGCATTCAGGAGGAGTTGAATCTGGTTTGAATGAACAGTATCGAGCAGGCATACCAGTTTGCCCTAAAAGTCAAGAAAAAGTTGAACAAAAAGTTTGAGAGCAGACAAAATGGAAGAGGTCGTGGTGGAAGATCTGGTGGACGGTCATATGGTGGCCGAAATGAAGATCCAAAAAAGAAGGATGAGGCCAATAGCAGCTAGAATCAGAGAGGAAATAATTCAAATCATTTCCAAGATCAGAGTAATAGAGATCAGAGAGGAAGAGGAAGAGGACAAGGATTTGGAAGAGGAGGCTTCCGTGGAACATGTTTTCATTGTGGAGAAGAAGGTCACAGGGCATTTGAATGTCCTCAGCACTAAGGCAAAACAGATAGGAGGAATGAAGGCCAGGCTAGAGTTGCACATGTAGATGAAGATGCTAGATCATCAAATTCTAAAGATGCTGAAAGAGGAGAAACACTAATTAACAGAAGAGTCCTGCTGAGTGGTGAGAATGAACCTGAACAAAGGAGGAGCCTATTTCACACTAGATGCAAGTGTGAGGGTAAATGCTATGATGTGATTATCGATAGTGGAAGCACTGAAAACTTGGTGTCAGCAGAGATGGTGACAAAGTTAAAGCTCAAGAGATAGAAACACCCACATCCTTATCAGATTGCCTGGGTGCAGGATGACCACAAGGTCATGGTCAATGAACAGTGCCTGGTAAAGTTCAAGATCGACGGGTACCAAGATGAGGTACTATGTGATATAATATCTATGGATGCGTGTCATATGTCATTAGGTAGACCATGGCAGTTTGACAGATGTGTTGTACACAATGGTCGTGAAAATACCTATTCCCTGACAAAGGATGGAGTGCGACATAAGCTAAAGCCATTGAAGGAGATCGAAGAAAAGGTATGTGGTAATGCAAGAATAATATTTGTTGATGGAAGAAAATTCCTAGATGGTATGAGGCATGAGCATGTGTGTTTTTCTTTAATTCTAAAAGCTAGTAAAGAGGAAGTAGAGGATGTACTTGTAGAGGTTGCAAATTTGTTGAATGAGTTTCAGGATATTGTATCTAATAATGTACCTGATAGATTACCACCGGTAAGGAAGATCAGTCATCAGATGGATTTGATTTCAGGAGCCAGTTTGCCAAACAAGGCAGCACACAGAATGCCACCAGTAGAAAGTGAAGAGTTGAACAGACAAGTACATGAGTTGTTACAAAAGAGATTGATTCGGGAGAACCTGAGTCCATGTGTTGTACCAGCAGTATTAGCACCAAAGAAGAATGGAGAATGGAGGATGTGTACAGATTTCAGAGCAATAAACAAGATCACAATCAAGTATAGGTTTCCATTGCCACGAATGGATGATATTATGGACTATTTGAGTGGAGCTGTGTATTTCTCAAAGATAGATCTGAAGAGTGGATATCACCAGATTTGGATCAAAGAAGGAGATTAATGGAATACTGCCTTCAAGACAAAGGAAGGACTATATGAGTGGTTAGTCATGCCTTTTGGGCTAACCAATGCACCAAGCACTTTCATGCGGCTCATGAACGAGGTTCTGAAAGAATTTCTGGGAAATTTTTTCATTGTTTACTTAGATGATATTTTGATCTTTAGAAAGACATTGGAAGAACATATGATGCATATTCGTATAGTGTTTAAGAAGCTAAGAGATGAGAAATTGTTGATTAATTTGAAGAAGTGTAGTTTTGTGAAGAAAGAGTTAGTGTATTTGGGATTTGTAGTTTCAGCAGAAGGTCTAAAAATGGACCTAGAGAAGGTACAGGCTATCCTTGAATGGCCTACTCCAAGGAGTGCTACTGGGGTAAGATCTTTTCATGGTCTAGCGAGTTTTTACAAAAATTTTATCAAAAAATTTAGCAGTATTTGTGGTCCCTTGACTGAGACAATGAGAGGGGATAGAAAAGAGTTTAAGTGGACTAATGGGGCAGAAAGGAGTTTTCAATTGTTGAAACAAAAAGTTACAGAACAACCTATTTTAGCACTTCCAGATTTTAATAAGGTGTCTCAAGTAGATTGTGATGCTAGTGGCACTGCAATAGGAGCTGTTATGAGCCAAGAAGGTAAACCTGTTGCATATTTTAGTGAGAAGTTAAATGATGCCAACAGAAAATATTTTTTCTATGATCAGGAATTTTATGCTATAGTTCAGGCATTAAAGAAGTGGAGACATTATCTGCTTCCTAAAGAGTTTGTCTTGTATACTGATCATCAAGCTTTGCAATATTTGAATAGTCAAGGAAAGTTGAATCAGAGGCATTTGAAATGAGTTGAGTTTTTGCAGAGTTATACATTTGCTTTGAAACACAGGAGTGGAAAGTCTAACAGGGTTGCAGATGCTCTTAGCAGAAAGCAACTATTGCTGATAGAAATGTAGATTGAAGTGGTTGGGTTCAAGGAACTCAAGAATTTCTATCTAGAGGATCCTGATTTTGGTGAAGCTTGGAAAGCTTGTACAAAACCTGTTACTCTAGACAGGATAAAAATGGCTAGATTTTATCATCCAGGATGATATGCTATTCAAAGGGAGTCAGTTGTGCATTCCATGAAGTTCTATGAGGGAGAATCTCATCAAGGAGAAGCATAGTGGAGGATTGGCTGGACATTTTGGTCGTGATAAAACCCTTTCTTTGGTTGGTGAGAATTATTACTAGCCACAATTGCAGCAAGATGTCAAGAATTTTGTACAGAGTTGAGAGTATGTCAGATGGTGAAAGGAGTGAAGTAGAATACAGGGTTATATCAGCCATTACCTATACCAAAGAAGCCTTGGGAGGATATCAGTATGGACTTTGTTCTTGGTTTACCAAGAACTCAGTGGGGACATGATTCAATTTTTGTGGTGGTTGATAGATTTTTTAAGATGGCACATTTCATTCCCTACAAGAAGACTAATGATGATGTTCATGTAGCAAAATTGTTTTTTAGAGAAGTGGTGAGACTACATGGTTTGCCAAAGACCATAGTTTTAGATAGAGACACTAAGTTTGTTGGATATTTATGGCGTACATTATGGAAGAAGTTGAAGATAGATTTGAAGTTCAGTTCATTACATCATCTACAGATTGATGGACAGACAGAGGTGGTGAATAGAAGTTTGAGAAATTTGATGAGATGTTTGGTTGGAGATAAGCCAACAAGATGGGATTTGATTTTACCATAGGCAAAATTTGCATACAATAATTCTGTCAACAGGAGCACTGGTAAATCACCATTCCAGATTGTATATGGAAGTAGTCCAAGAAATACATTTGAATTGAGAAAGATAGATAAAGGAGAAATAAGTAGTGCTGAAGCTGAGGATTTTGCAGAACACTTGAAGAACATCCATGAGGAGGTGAGGAAGCATATTACCAAGATGAATGTGCAGTATAAGGCTAAGGCAGATGAGAAAAGGAGGCATAAGGAGTTTCAAGTTGGAGATGAAGTCATGGTTCATTTGCGGAAGGAGCGATTTCCCATTGGTACATATAACAAGTTGAAAATGAAGAAGTTTGGGCCATGTAAAATACTGAAGAAGCATGATTCAGAAAATGCATATGAGGTAGAATTGCCTACTGAGCTAAATATTTCACCAGTGTTTAACATTTCAAACTTGACAGAGTATCATGAAGGATGTGTTGAAGATGAGGTTGCAGCAGCATAGTGGAGTATTCCAGCAACCAATTCAGATATCAAAGAGATTGAAGACATACTGGACAGTCGTGTTGGCAGAAGCACAAGGAACAGGACATATGAAGATTATTTGGTCAAATGGAAAGGATGACCTGTTGAAGATTCATCATGGCTAACAAAGGAGGAGGTTAATCATCTTGGTTTTCCTCTGCACACCTAAGTCGTGATAGGGTCACTTCTCAAATTACCCCGGGTGTCTGATGCAGGAGCATCCTAGGTGTAAGAGCAATCTTGCATCACCCAAAAATATTTTTGTTTTTGTATTCAATAAGGGCTATCTTGTGTAGAAATGCTATTTATGGAAACTTGCTATTTTTAGTAAGTTGGTCTTACGATCTTGAAATGTTCTAATTTTACATGTGGAGGTTCATCTCAATCATATCAGCCTTCCAGCAAAGTTTCATGGCTAGATCAGGTCTAGTTTTGAAGATATTGAAGATTTTTAGTATTAGTAGTAGGGTACAGAAACTTTGAACTCAGTTTTGAAGGCTTTAGAGGCCCCGGATGAGGTCAAAAATTTGGGTGATGGGTGCTTTGTGTGGATCAAGCCTATAAAGCACTTCATGGCATTTCCAAAATGGGGTTATAATAGTCAATCGGGTCAACTGGTGATGACTTATGGTCTCCGGAAGTCGGGCCACCTGAATTGGCAAAAAATAATTTTCCTTCAAAATTTTTGTTCGGGTTTCAAAAGTTATTTTGAGCCGACTTTGATGTAATAAATTGAAAAATAAAATAATTCTAAGTTTGGTCAGCCCTTAGGGCTAAATTTTTGGAACCTTCTCGAGCGGTGGAAATTACCTATATAAAGAAGGCTCGTAGTGTTGTCTAGGGTAGTTCTGGTTAGTAGATCTGGGTATTGATTCGAGGCTTTGTCCTACAAAATATTGTAAGGGAATGCCCATGTGGCTTTGCATATTGTAATTCTAAAAGTTTGTAATTCCACATTTGTGGAGATAATAAGAAGCCAATTTTCTGTTCTTGCATATTATTGTTGTTGTTTCTCTATTTCTGTTATGTGTTTGTGGTATTAAGGGAGCACCCTTCATCAAGAGTGGTATTAAGGGGAGCACCCTTCATCAATGACTGTTCCTTCATCTACAGCGAGTTAGACTGAATTTGCTAAGTTTTTCTTTTGTTTTGAACTGTATTTTGTAATCTATTTCATTTCCATGGACCCAAAGACCTACGACCCATGGAAAAAGGATACTAACAATGTATTATACAACTCTAATGTTCTTGACTTGTAGAGATTTGAGAAAGTAAAGAGAACATTGGCTATGTTTAATGTTAACTGTTCCTGCACAATCCACTCATACAACAGTGAAATGCTATGTGATTGACAATTTCATACAACTGGTCCTTTGGCATGTATTAAAAAAGAATAGAATTTTCAGCATATTATTATCATTCTATTTCTTTGTTGTAAACATGTCATTGGTTCGGTTTTAATCTACTGGTGTCGTGCCCTAGCCCATGCTTTATCTCCATTATTTGATGTTATTCAGTATTTTGAAATGTTGACTGTGGTTATCAAATGGAAAAAATAGAAAAAAAAAATTGTACACGAAATTTTTTTTACAAAACTGAACCAATGGCATGTTTACAACAAAGAAATAGAATTATAATAATATGCCAAAAATTCTATTTTGTTTAATACACGCCAAAGGACCAGTTGTATGAAATTGTCAATCACATAGCATTTTACTATTGTATGAGTGGATTGTGCAGGAATAGTTAACATTATACAAGGAGAAAACTCCTCAACACATCTTGGAAACCATTGAATTCAATAATAAATGAAACCTAACACCAACACTATTCCTTCCATTCACTTATACCAAGAATTTCAGCACAAGCACAAGCTATTTCAAAGTTCAAGTACAAGCTATTCCAAACTTCAAGTAAAATGAGAAATATGCTATATCAAATCATTCATATTCATAGTAACCATTCAAAGGATCATTTTGTCAATGAACCCTCTGACTGTACACCTGCGGTAGAGAAAGGAAACCTCAAAATAGAGAAAAGAAACTTAGTAAAACCAGTCTATGCCACTGTTTGTGAGGGTACAGTCATGATAAGTGCCTCTCAAACCTCTCCAAACATGTAAGATTGTCTTTAAATACTTTATTGATCTCTTCTAAACATTAACCAAATCAAACCTACATTTGAATCCACACATAATAACCCCAAAATGAAAGGTTTTGTATCCTTTAATGAATCTTAGACATTGGTAATGCATGGATAGTCAAACCAGTAGTCTCCAAAGCATTCAATAAGTGACTTAATTGTATTTAATACATGCCAAAGGACCAGTTGTATGAAATTGTCAATCACATAGCATTCCACTATTGTATGAGTAGATTATGCAGGAACAGTTAACATTAAACAAGGAGCAAACTCCTCAACACATCTTGGAAACCATTGAATTCAACAATAAATGAAACCTAACACCAACACTATTCCTTCCATTCACTTCTACCAAGAATAAAGCATTTAATCCATTCAACATTACATATAAACATTAGACAATTACATTTTCTGACTGTGTAGAGGAACAGTCACGACCAAAATGATCAAAACTACTTTCACCCTTGCACAAGCTATTCCAAACTTCAAGTAAAATGAGCAATATGCTATATCAAATCATTCATATTCATAGTAACCATTCAAAGGATCATTTTTTCAATGAACCCTCTAACTGTACCCTTGCAGCAGAGAAAGGAAACCTCAAAATAGAGAAAGGAAACTTAGTAAAACTAGTCTATGCCACTGTTTGTGAGGGTATAGTCATGATAAGTGCCTCTTAAACCTCTCCAAACATGTAAGAATGTCTTTAAATACATCATTGATCTCTTCTAAACATTAACGCATGGACAGTCAAACCAGTAGTCTCCAAAGCATTCAATAAGTGAATATGAATGTTTGAAAACTTTCCTCTCAACTTCCCCAACCACTCCTAATTGGTTAGAGGGATTCGTTGAGTGTTTAGACACTAAAACTTCTTAAACATACTTTATCTGATATAATGAATTGTAATATCAAAGAACATGAATCCAAACATTTGAAAATAGTGAATCGATATCCTTGAGCACAAGCACCAATAACATCAAATAGTGGAGATAAAGCATGGGCTAGGGCACAACAGCAGTAGAATGTGGTCATTTCAGTGACCATTCATGATCAAATAAAATGCAATGCATTTGAAATTTGTGGTCGAATATGATGCCAGAAGCTTGAAAGACATTGCCCGTCAAAGATACCAATCAAAGATGAAGAAATCACATACCTTCTCTCGTTCTCAGCTTGCATGAAGGAAGATTTGATAGCCAAATCTTCCTTATACCACATAAATAACATGCCATTGGTTTAGTTTAGCATGTTATTATCATATCAAATAAAGTATGTTTAAGAATTGTTGGTAAGGATAGGAATAGTGGAGATTCTAGAAATATCCCTCTAACTGATTAGGAGTGGTTGGGGAAGTTGAGAGGAAAGTTTTCAAACATTCATATTCACTTATTAAATTCTTTGGAGACTACTGGTTTGACTGTCCATGCGTTACCAGTGACTGAGATTCATTAAAGCATACAAAACCCTTCATTTTAGGTTATTGTGTGTGGATTCATCCGCTTTAGCCAGGAAGATCAAGAAGATGGGGTAGGAGGACATTGTGGTAGAAGAATTATTTAAAGAAGCAACAAGAAGCAATAGAAAAGTTTTTAGGAGTTTGGAACAACATTTCAAAATCCATGAATGGTATGGGTAAGGTGACCTTCATTCTTGGCCGTGACTTCAATGAAACATTGGATATGGCTGATAAGAAGAAGGGTCACTTGTTGATAGTGTTCCTTGAGGGAAGGGGGATTGTGAAAGACTTGTTATCATTTTATTGTATATTTCTAATATGTTTGGATGTAGGGCAGACCAGGAGAATGAAGGATCACTCACTGATTGCATGATAACCCAATTTTGAAGGGTCACTGGTTGAGGGGACAGTCAAGGTCCAGATGTTGATAGTAATTCATTGAGGGAAGGGGGATTGTAAAAGACTTTTTATCATTGTATTGTGTATTTCCAATATGTTGGGATGCAGGGTAGACCAGGAGAATGAAGGATCACTCACTGATTGCATGATAACCCAGTTTTGAAGGGTCACTAGTTGAGGGGACAGTCAAGGTCTGGATGTTGATAGTGTTCCTTGAGGGAAGGGGGATTGTGAAAGGCTTGTTATCATTGTATTGTGTATTTTCAATATGTTTGGATGCAGGGCAGACCAGGAGAATGAATGATCACTCACTGATTGCATGATAACCCAGTTTTGAAGGATCACTGGAAGAGGGGGGAATGAAGGATCACTCACTAATTGCATGATAACCCCACCAAGCATTCTTTCCTTTAAGTTTCCACAATATCTCAAAATATGATCATTATTCTTTACTTTCTTCTATATGCTATTCTTTCTATGGTTTTGTTATCTCAAAAATATATCAAAAACATTGCAGATATGCATATAAAAGTAAAATATTGTCCTTCAATTATTCCACATTGAAGCATTTCCTCTTGGGAGTATTCTCTTCATTTGTACAATATCTGTCAAAAATGGTTCCCATATTTCTTCAAGATCTATTTTAATCTTTATACCGCAATTTTGACTAGATTTGACCAATAGTTGATTTCATTCGTATTTTATAGCATATACTCCTAATGTAAAATGTGGAGAAAAAGAAAGAGACACACTAGGTATGAATTACACGATATACCCATCATCACTTAACACTTAAATAATAAATTATGGATAGGGAACAACCCCCTAACTTCTGGATGTTTGTTTCATGTTGGTGTCTTATTATATGCAAAGGTAGGCCTATCTTAGGCTAACAACCACAATGTAGGGGCCATAAATTATGGATCCCAAAATAGTGCACACTTGTATTAAATTAGGTTCACTATACTACAAGGGAATGGAAACGATGCAATAGTGCCTCATGGGGATGGAAGCAACCCTTCACCAAGAAGATAATTGTGTCTGCAATATTTACTAGAGGCAAAGAACATAATTTGGTTCTAGAAATTACTCCTAGAAGATAATGGCACCCAAAAAACACTTGGAAAAGATAGCAGGATCTGTGCAAGATCATGAGGGGCCAAAAAGTGGCAATGAGAAAAATATTCACTTTTCACTCGTCCAAAAGCGCATGAAAAGCTCTTGTTGACTTTTTAGTAGGCCTGGGTGTCAGTACACCTGGGCAAAGCTACCACCAAAGCACATACCTAATCGAGTACCCGATATTCTCCTGCCAATGAAAAACCGATGGGAGCAAATGAAAACAATGGAACTTTTACATATATTTATGTATATAATATATCTATAAAAAAGAGGCATATGATATATATAATGTATATTATATATGTACTAATGTATTATAATAGACTAATGTATTATATATATTAATGTATTAAATATACTAATATATATAATATATTATATATATTCTAATGTATAATATATACTAACATGTATATATATATATATATATATATTGTTGGAAATATAGATGCAGTAACTGAGAGGGGGGATGAATCAGTTAACCACAAAATATTACCACTGATCCCTTAAATATCTTAACAAATTATTTACTATGCCACTCGGTAAATATACAGAGAAATGCTGAAAACTTGATCCTTGAAATGTGTAATAATTAAACTATTCTTAAGCATTCATCACTGATTAACATACATGAATAAAGAAAATAATATGAACACAAGAGACACCAGATTTACCGTGGAAACCCAATATGGGAAAAACCACCAATGTAACTAGTTACTGTTTTTCACTCTTCTGAAGTGATGCCTGGTTAGAAGCCAACCCAGTAAAAGGTTACAAAACACACTGTTAGGTGTGACCTTGTTAGAGGATTTAATCACCCTACTAGGAGTGGCCTTTTAAGAGGTCTTGAAACAATTCAATAGAACTCTTAAAAGGTCCCCAGATTGCTTAGAGATTGCCACCAATCTCCCTGCTAGGAGTGGCCTTTTAAGAGGTCTTGCTTAGAGACTACTTAGAGATTGCCTCCAAATTTATACCACAAGCCATAATCTTCAGTTCCCCTTAAATACCTCAAGATTCTTTTGATTTCCATCATGTGATTTTCTCTGGGTTTAGCCGAGAATCTTGCCACTATTCCAACTGCTAAGGCAATATCAGGCCTTGTGTGTACTACATACTGTAATTTTCCAATCATTGATCTGTATAAGGTTTGATCTACTTCTTTTGAATCATCATCTTTGGTAAGCTTCATTCCAGTACACATGGGTGTACCAACTGGTTTTGAATCTTCCATACCAAATTTCTTAAGTATTTCCCTGATATATTTAGATTGAGTAATGTAGATACCATTTTTGTTCTGCTGAATCTGAAGTCCAACAAAGAATTTTATCTGACCAAACATAGACATTTCAAATTATTTGTTCATAAGCTCTGAAAATTCTTTGCACTGATCATCATTTCCTGTAAACACAGTATCATCCACGAATATTTCTACCAAAACAATTTTGTTATCTGATCCTTCTTTGATGTATAAATTGTTGTTGTCATTAGCCCTTTTGAAATTAATCTGAGTAAGATAGTTATGTAATCTTTCATACCATGCTCTAGGAGCTTGTTTCAGACCATACAATGCTTTGTGTAATTTGCAGACCATATCCCTTTTGTCTGGATCAATAAAACCTTCAGGTTGCTCAATGTAGACTTCTTCCTCAAGAATACCATTGAGAAAAGTAGATTTGATATCCATCTGATATACCTTAAATCCTTTATGTGCTGCATATGCAAGTAAAGTCCTCACACCTTCTAATCTTGCAATAGGAGCAAAAGTCTCTCCATAATCTATTCCTTCTTCTTCAAAATATCCTTTACATACCAATCTTGCTTTGTTTCTTGATACTTGACCATCTTCATTCAACTTATTTCTGAATATCCATTTTGTCCCAATTACATTTTTATCTTTAGGCCTAAGTACAAGAGTCCATGTCTTATTTTTCTCTATTTGCTCTATTTCTTCATTCATAGCCTCAATCCAAATTTCATTTTCTAATGCATCTTTGACATTTTTAGGTTCAAAATCAGCAAATAAACATGTACCTTTTAGTTTAATTCTTGTCATAGTACCATCTGATTTGTTTCCAATAATCTGATCTGGTTTATGATGCTTTCTGACGTACTTGGCTAATACAGGCTCCTTGCTTCCTCAATGAGTTACATTGTCATCTTCTTCATCTTTAGGTTCAGATTGCTCGAGCTTGGTAGATACTTTCTCGGTAGCTTCAGACTGAGACTCGGTAGTTTGTGACTCGGTTAGAACTTCTTCTTGTGACTCGCTTACTGTACTGGGCTCGGTAGATGTAGTCTCCTTACATGTGCCTGGCAATGTATCAGGTTCAATGTAAACAAATTTTATGTAGTCCTTTGGTTCCTTTTTGCTTTCTTCTTCAATCTTTTCTGCAAACTCATCAATTCTCACATGTGCACTTTCTATGATTTTGTGAGTAGACAAATTTAGACATCTATATGCCTTACTTTTGCAAGAATATCCCAAAAATATTCCTTCATCACTTTTTACATCAAATTTTCCTTTTCTAGATTCTTTCAAGATGTAACATTTACTACCAAATACTTTTAGGTAACTTACATTTGGTTTGTAGCCATGCCATAGCTCATATGGAGTCTTGAATGTGTCTTTTCTCAGCTGTACTCGGTTCAAGGTATGAATTGCAGTGCTGATAGCTTCCTTCCAGTATTTCATAGCAATGTTCTTTTCAATCATTAGAGTCCTTGCATAGTCCATGATAGATCTGTTCCTTCTTTCAGCTATTCCATTCTGCTCAGGAGTTCTCGGGGCTAATACTTGTCTTTTGATTCCTCTTTCAATGCAAAAATTATTGAATTCATGGGAGATGAATTCACCACCTCTATCTGATCTCAAGCATTTTATTCTTTTTCTTGTTTCCTTTTCTACTCTTGCTAAATACCATTTGAAATTCTCAAATGCTTCAAAATTTTCTCCTAAATACATAACAGTCATCATTCTAGAATAATCATCAACAAAGAGAATAAAGAAATTTTCTCCGGTATAGCTCTCAATTCCAATAGGTCTACATAAATCAGTATGCACAATTTCCAAAATATCTTCAGACTAATATTTTTTACTTTTGAAACTAGACTTTCCCATTTTACCAATTTGACAATTCTTGCATAGACCAACATCAAGTTTCTTCAAAGTAGGAATACCTCTTACTTTCTTAAATTTTCTTATTTTTATCATGTTGTCAAAATTTACATGACATAACCTTTTGTGCCATAACCAACTTTCTTCAATTTGAGCAATAAAACATGAGTAATCACCAAGATCAAGATAAAACATGTTACCTTTGGTTTGTTTGCCTGATCCTATCAGTTTTCCTTTGTCATCCAGCAGTCTTGCTTTTCCATTCATGAATTCAACCTTGAATCCAATGTTGATTAGCTGTGCTACACTTAGAAGATTATGCTTTAGTCCTTCGACCCAATATGCATTATCACATATAAGTTCTTTGGTTAATGAAATTCATCCCTTTCCTTTTATACAACAAGGTTCATTGTTTCCAAACCTTACATTACCACCATCAAAGTTTTCAAAGTGTTCAAACTTGGTCCTGTCACTATTCATATGATGTGAACATCCACTGTCTATAATCCATGTATCATTCTTTCTTATATGAGAGATAAGTGCCATCTCATCTTCATCATTATCAGATTCATCTTTTACAGCAATAAAAACAATTTCTTCTTCACTATCATCTGAATCTTTACCTAAGAAACATATTTTCTTACCTTTATCCTTTAATGATTTGAAATTTTTCTTGCCATTGTACTTGTAATTTTTCTTCTCATCTTTGCTTTGCTTGTTTGGACACCTAGCTGCAATATGACCAATTTCTTCACATGAAAAATAGATTAAAGGAGTTTTACCTCTGTATTTTCCTCTACCTCTTGAATACTTCTTTGCAAGTAATGCTTCAATAACTTCAAGATCGCTATTAGAACTTTCCTCTGATTCTTCTTCACTTTCTGATTGGATTTTCTTCCCTTTCTTGAGTGAAAGTTTGGCCTCAAAAGCTGATTCAATATTTTTAGAAGTTGGAACATAGTTGTCATAGTTATCCAGTTCAAAGGCTGTCAATCTTCCAACTAAGGCATCCAAAGTTATATTGTGATTTTCTTCACATCTTCTTTCTTGAATAGCAGAAACTCTTATTGCATAAATAGGGAGTAACGTTCTAAGAACCTTACTTATAACCATTTCATCATCAATTTTTCCTCCAGAAAATCTAATTGCACTAACACTTGTCTTGATCCTTTCAACATATTTTGCAATGTTTTCTTCTTCTCTCATTTTCATTTGATCAAACTGTCCTCTTAGGCTCTCTGCTTTGGCTCTCTTCACATTGTCATCACCGCCATAGATTTTCTTCAGCTTGTTCCACATTTCATGAGCAGTTGTGCAGTCTTTGATTTCATCAAATTCTTCATAGCTAAGAGCTAATGCAATGTCTATCATCATAGTGTTATGGTTCTTCTTCTCTGAAATGTCTTCAACAGTCAATGTGCCAGTAGGAATTGTATATTCTTGATCAATATATTTGCATCCTAAATCAGAAATGGAAGCCAGATGTAATCTCATGAGACCTTGCCATGCTGAAAAGTTATTTCTATTAAGCCTTGGAATTTCTCTTTTGTAAGACATCTTGATCTTTAGCTTAGGTCCTTGAAACCCTTCCTGCAAGCACTAAAAGCTCTGATACCAATTGTTGGAAATATAGATGCAGTAACTGAGAGGGGGGGTGAATTAGTTAACCACAAAATATTACCACTAATCCCTTAAATATCTTAACAAATTATTTACTGTGTCACTCGGTAAATATACAGAGAAATGCTGAAAACTTGATCCTTGAAATGTGTAATAATTAAACTATTCTTAAGCATTCATCGCTAATTAACTTACATGAATAAAGAAAATAATATGAACACAAGAGACACCAGATTTACCGTGGAAACCCAATATGGGAAAACCATCAATGTAACTAGTTACTATTTTTCACTCTTCTGAAGTGATGCCCGGTTAGAAGCCAACCCGATAAAAGGTTACAAAACACACTGTTAGGTGTGACCTTGTTAGAGGATTTAATCACCCTGCTAGGAGTGGCCTTGTAAGAGGTCTTGAAACAATTCAATAGAACTATTACCTTGTTAGAGGATTTACAAAATGGTTGTTAAACCAACTCAGTTAAGAGATTTTGATATCACTGCTACAATTGCTAGAGAGTAACAATGAACTAACCTGCAACTGAATTGCTGAATATAGATCTATATTCTGTTTCATTAGATCCTTACTGATCAATTAAATCTTTGCTGCTCCTCAAGGATATCTGACCATCCTTCAAAATTCGCACACACCTTTCTTCAAAATGATTTTTGCATGCTGTGTTCTCTCTTATTCACCATTTGATCTTCTATATATATATGCCATTTCATAATCATTTAGATTGTCAAGTCAGCACTAATAATTATTATAACAGTCGGCTAGGATAAACAAACTGTAATAATGAAATTCTTTGAAAGGGTCGACCTTGCTCGGTAAACATTAATCCTAAAAGATTTCCTTCGGTGACCGAGAGAACTCGGTAACCACAGTGAATTCTACAACATCCTTTGGAGACCGAAAAAGCTCAGTAACCAGTAATTTTTCTTCGATAACTGAGGAGACTCGATTAACATTGATATCCTGTCAAGTTTTCTTTAGACACCCGAGAGAACTTGGTAGACACTGAAAACCGCCTAGCTGACCGACTGAGCTCAGTAGATACTGAGAACTGCTTAGCTGACCGACTGAACTCGGTAGATACTGGGAATGATAATTGATATGACATTTGTGTGACATCAAAGACAACACATAGCTAATCCAACAATGTCCTTCAGACAATTGTATCTAGCAATATATATATATATACTAATGTATACTAATATATTATATATAATATTACAAATTAAGGAGAAACTCTTGCAGAAATATGGAAATTATAATCTTCCTCCTAGAGCATACATTAATGAAGTTCTTCATGCTTTAGCAGAGGAAGCCAGCTGGATTGTTCGAGCTTACGGTACTACATACAGAAATGTGGTATGTATTTTTGGCCTAAATTTTTTTCTCATTTCTTTTAGGTCTTTAAAGGTCATCAGCTAAATCTTTGCATTAAATGTGCCTTTTACAGGTGTCGTAAACCCTAGCTACGTAGAAATGGAGGCTTTGAAGAATAGTTCACTGGAGGCAGAAAGAGACTCCCTAGGGGTTCATTAGAATGCTCAAGTGTGTCTTAAGCAGTCCCAGGATCCTAATACCACTTAAGACACACTTGAGCATTCTAATGTGTCAAAAGGGGTTCTGGGGACTCCCTAGGGGTACTAGTACACCTTATCATGCATTAGGACACCTAGAGAGTCCCCATGAACCCTTAAGACACATTGGAATGCTCAAGTGTGTCTTAAGGGGTTTTAAGACCCCTTAGGACACACTTGAGTGTTCTAATGCATCAAAAGGGGTCATGGAGACTCCCTGAGGGTCATAGTATGCCTTATCATGCCTTAGGACCCTTAGAGAGTCCCCATGATCACTTCAGACACATTGGAACACTCAAGTGTGTCTTAAGGAGTTGTAGGACCTCTTAAGACACACTTGAGTGTTCTAATGTGTCAAAAGGGGTCATGGGGACTCCTTAGGAGTCCTAGTACACCTTATCTGACACATTAGAATGCTCAAGTGTGTCTTAAGGGGTATTAGGACCCCTTAAGACACACTTGAGCATTTGAATGTGTCAAAAGGGGTCATGGGGACTCCCTAGGTGTCCTTGTATGCCTTATCACGCTCTAGGATGCCTAGGGAGTCCCCATGACCCCTTTTGACGCATTAGAATGCTCAAGTGTGTCTTATGGGGTCCTAATACCCCTTAAGACACACTTGAGCATTCTAATGTGTCAAAAAGGGTCATGGGGACTCCTTAGAGGTCCTAGTACTCCTTATCATGTATTAGGACACTTAGGGAGTTCCCATGACCCCTTTTGACACATTAAAAAGCTCAAGTGTGTCTTAAGGGGTTGTAGGACCCCTTAAGACACACTGGAGCATTTCAATGTGTCAAAAGGCATCATCAGGACTCCCTAGGGTTCTTAGTATGCCTTATCATGCGTTAGGACCCCTAAGGAGTCCCGATAACCCCTTTTGACACATTGGAATGCTCAAGTGTGTCTTAAGGGATCGTAGGACCCCTTAAGACACACTTGACCATTCTAATATGTCCTAATGGGCATTAAGACACCTAGGGAGTCCCCATGACCCCTTTTGATGCATTGGAATGCTCAAGTGTGTCTTAAGGGGTCTTTTTGATGCATTGGAATGCTCAAGTGTGTCTTAAGGGGTTCTAAGACCCCTTAAGACACACTTGAGCATTCCAATTCGTCAAAAAAACCCCTTAAGACACACTTGACCATTCCAATGTGTCGAAAGGGGTCATGGGGACTCCTTGGGTGTCCTAATGGGCATTAGGACACCTAGGGAGTCCCCATGACCCCTTTTGACGCATTGGAATGCTCAAGTGTGTCTTAAGGGGTCTTTTTGACGCATTGGAATGCTCAAGTGTGTCTTAAGCGGTTCTAAGACCTCTTAAGACACACTTGAGCATTCCAATACATCAAAAGGGGTCATGGGGACTCCCTACGGGTCCTAGTACACCTTATCATGTATTAAGACACGTAGGGAGCTCCCATCACTCCTTTTGACACATTAGAATGCTCAAGTGTGTCTTAAGGGGTCCTAGTACACCTTATCTGATGTCGAGACTCTCTAGGGTAGGACCCCTTAAGACACACTAAAGCATTCCAATGTGTCAAAAGGGGTCATTGAGACTCTCTAGGGGTCGTAATGCATGATAAGGTGTACTATGACCCCTAGGGAGTCTCAATGACCCCTCTTGACACATTGGAATGCTCAAGTGTGTCTTAAGGGATCGTAGGACCCCTTAAGACACACTTGAGCATTTCAATGTGTCAAAAGGGGTCATGGGGACTCCTTAGGTGTCCTAATGCACATTAGGACACCTAGGGAGTCGCCATGACCCCTTTTGACGCATTGGAATGCTCAAGTGTGTCTTAAGGGGTTTTAATACCCCTTAAGACACACTTGAGAATTTCAATGTGTCAAAAGGGGTCATGGGGACTCCCTAGGGGTCCTAGTATGCCTTATCATGGATTAGGACATGTAGGGAGTTCCCATGACCCCTTTTGACATATTAGAATGCTCAAATGTGTCTTAAGGGGTCATGGAGAATCTCTAGGGGTCCTAAGGTGTGATAAGGCATACTAGGACCCCTAGGGAGTCCCCATGACCTCTTTTGACACATTGGAATGCTCAAGTGTGTCTTAAGGGGTCGTAGGACCCCTTAAGACACACTTGAGCATTCCAATATGTCAAAAAGGGTCATGGGTGTGTGTGTAAATTTTGTACCTGATTTGTAGACACAACACTTCAGTAAAATATTAGAGGTTATCTATAATCAAAATCGTGCAAAATTGAAATCTAATCTAACCAAGCGATTTACTGACTTCTAATAGGTGTGAGATTGATGTTCTTAGATTGTAATCGACATCAGTGACCTAGATGACACCTAAATGAAGGATTTGAATGCAATTGATCTATATTTTTGATATTTTCTATGCAATAAGAATGATAAAAATTGATATGAATCTATGCTAATATGAAATTGATATGCTATGAATGCTATTGAAAATTGATATGCTATGAATGCAAAAATAAGATTGATCTCACAAAGATGTCGATTCGCAAGAGCTTTGATTCTTCAATTCCAATTCTCCAGCGTGATTGTGCAAAATATGAGATGAATTATGAAGAGCTAAGACTTGTTTTTATAGAAATCCAAGGCTTTGGAGGTGCATGAGAAAAAGCCATAAATCACTCAAATAACTCAGGTTGATTTTTGAGTTATTTTTAAATAAAGGATAATTAACTCACAAAAACATGCAAAAGCTAAGTTTTAACTCAAAATAGAGTTTAGCTTTAATCGATAATTGATAGTTGTCTACTTTTATAATTGTACATGTTTTATTTATGAATTAATTTAATAATAAAGTGATTTATGCTCAACTTAACTGCTTTTAAAAATAAAATAATTGATTTATGGGTTAATCAATTATTTAATCAAACTTTTATTAAAAATTATATTATTAAATAATGACAACTTGCTTTAATTAATTAAATAAGAATTTAATCAATTATTCATATGATATTAGATTTATTGTCAAAATTAAATAATACAATTAATAATAGATATAATTAAATTTAATTACACAATTAAGTGACAAATATTAAATCTAATTAATTAAATATGAAAATATTCAATTAATCAAACTTTAGGATAAATGTGATTTATTGCCAAATAATTATAAAATTAAAGATAATTATGATGATTAGGAATATTGCTAGGAATATTCCCTGATGCAGAATTTAAGATAATCAATTAGATTTGATGATGTTCAGATGTGTCTTAGGTTAGGACTTCGATGTCGATTTTGTTCGATTTGTCGATGTAGGAGGTTAATGAACTTATAGCCCATTTTTGGGGTATTACATTTTGCCCCTCTTTGAATTACTGTGCGAAGCGCAGTGGTTCAAAGATAGTCTGTGTTTGATAAAGATATGAAACTGATGTTTGAAATTGATAATTGATATGAGACAGAAGCTGATTGATATTAATTTGATATGGAGATAATAGGTCTTGAGTGACCAAAGATAATGTTCACTATAACAGCAAATGAACCGAGGATTGCGAAAGAGTGTCAAAATGCCTGATTCCAAACCTTAGGATTGCAAAGAAGTGAGTGACCGATTCTAGACTCGATTGTCTTAGCAGAACTAGCAGGTATCACATCCAAACCCTTTAGTTGTCGAAGAACCAAAGAAAGAACACTATGATCTGATGGTTGCAAAAACTGATACAGTTTACAAGATTAGGAGAATACCGGATTGATATGGATCTTGATGAATCTGATATGCCCCAAGTGATGATAGATTTGCCCCGAGCGATGAGGACTTTTGATGAATTAGCGACTAGACGTGATTGTTGTCTTGATCACTGATGAAAGATATTGATAGATTTGATCGATAGAATTTGATTTACAGACTTTGAATTGATGTGCAATACCATGCCCCCTTTGGGATTAAAATTGAAATCTGACAAGAAAAGTCAGCGTTGAGAGTTTAGAAGCATGTTAATTGATTTGAGAAGTGGTTAAAAATGTCGGGGAACGCATTGTGCATCGTTGGAAGGTCCCAAAAGACCAAGTTTGACTAGGTCAAACCATGAGTTGACCATAGTTGACCAAGTTGAAATTTTGATAGTTTGATGTAAGATAATCAATTAAGTTGAATACTAGATTTTTGTGATGATAGAGGTTGATTATGCAAGCAATTAATAATATGAATGATCTCAGATTTGAATTTTGATCCCGAAAAAGGATTCTACTTGCTATTTCATTGGAGGAACCTTCGTGTGAGATTCAGCTCTTGTTAAATTTGAAGATGCGATTTGAAGAATCATTTAAGCATTGAAGTTCGTTTAATCATTGTGAGATCATGCAAACATGCAAAATGCAATGAGACATGCAAAATGAAATGAGACATGCAAAATGAAATACAACCTAAGACCTAGGACCTAGTCACTAATCATATGTCAATTTGTTATCATCATTAAACTTTTAGGTAACCGGATAAATCAATACAATGCCCACTAGCCATGAAACCATAGACATATGAATATCGATTTGTATGCGCAAGAATCAATACAACACCCACTGGTTATACAACCATGGACATATGAATATTTATTTTTTTTTAGAATGTTGGATCAAATATAAGCACCAAGGCACAAATGCCAGGATGACCTGAATATCATGTCCAATTTGATATAGCAATTTGTACAAGCATCAAAACATAAACGTCGTGATGACCTGAGTACGCCTTGCATTGCAAACACATCAAATAGTCAAGAGATCATTCTAAATCTAATGTGAATTACCCGTAGTGACCCTTTAGCGTTCACATCCTTAGGCAAGATCGTGTTTCATAGTAGGAGAAAGAACTCACTCAAAAAAATGACAACAGTTAGATCAAACTTCCTTGAATTTTTCGGGTATAAATGGTCGAGGTACGCATGGCCATCCAATTTGAGATAGAGGCTCTTATAGCCGGACACCATTTCAATCCAAAATTTTCAAAGTTGTTAGATTTTCACATACAAGCAGAAGACAAAGAAAAGATTATCCCCCAGTCATCACTCTCTAAATCCTATAAAGGACATCATTGAGGAGCTTGAAGGGACACAATATGCAAAAATCTCAATGCGAATCAGTAAGCATACAAGGAGATAAAAGCACGAAGCACAGATTGTTTTCAGTTTGTTTTGATGTTTGATTGTTGTAGATGCAAAATCCTTTCTGGAGACGAGACTGACTGACTGACTCAACTTGAAGCTTCAAAGGACTTTGACTGGATAGGATACGTCTAAGATACATAGGAGGCCATAGGATATGACATTGATTGCCCCCAAGTTTGAACATTGATAGGATACAGACGCTTGAGCTGGTTGGTGTATAGACCGACTTATTGAAAATTGGAAATGCAGAAACAAACTGGGAGATATGTACAAACTAAAGCAAGACTGAAAGCTAGGAAAGACCAAGATTACACTGATAGATGGAGCATTTTGAACAAGTGGCACCCGTTTGCTAAGTTTTCACCATCTTGGCAAAGATTCTATTTTTGCTACCAAGGCGTCTGTTTCCAGGTTTTCACCAAGGCACTTTTTCTTTTTTTCTTTTTCTTTTTTTGTATTTTTCATTTTTTTCAATTTTTTTTTTGAATTTTTGATATTTTTTTTATTTTTTTCATGAATCATCAAGGTGCCTATTGTTAGGTTTTCACCAAGATGTTCATTTTTTCAGGACTTTTTCCAATTTTTAGGATTTTTTCAGGATATTTAACCATAGACTGAATGCCTTAGGCGTAGAATTTCTTCAAATGGAGAACGTTGATTGGTTCTCGGAGCTTTTCTCCTTCAGTCATTGAGAGTTGATAGGCACCAGAGCCAAAAGTAGTAGTGATAAAAAAGGGACCTAGCCAATTGGGTTCGAACTTCCCCTTGCGTTCTCGATGTGATTAATTTTTAGGATTTTCTCTCAACACTAGATCGCCAACCTGAAATTCTCTATGTCTGACTTTCTTATTGTAGCCTCTAGAAATTCTCTTTTGATATACTCTGAGATGATCATACGCTGCTTGTCTGCGTTCATCTAGTAATTGAAGTTCTTGTAACCTAGACACTCTGTAGTCTTCATCAGTGACAAGTCCATGCATTTTGATTCTGAGTGATGGGATTTCAACCTCAATAGGTAGTACTACTTCAGACCCATAAACTAAAGTGAATGGTGTAGCCCCAGTAGGCATTCTGATACTAGTTTTGATATTGGTTCTGATACTGATTCTGATACTTGTCCTGATACTGGTTATGATACTTGTTCTGATACTTTTTCTGATACTGGTTCTGATATTGGTTTTGATACTGGTTCTGATACTAGTTCAGATGCTTATTCTAATATTTGTTTTGATACTTGTTCTGATACTTGTGCTGATATTGGTTCTGATACTTGTTCTGATACTAGTACTGATATTGATTCTGATAATTGTTCTGATACTGGTACTAATATTGATTCTAATAATTGTTCTAATACTGGTTCTGATACTGATTCTGATACTGATTCTGATAATTATTCTAATACTGATTCTGATACTGATTCTGATAATGATTTTGATACTTGTTCTGATACTAGTTCTGATACTGGTTCTGATACTTGGTATACTTGATAGCATCTTTTTCCATTGCAAACTCCCAAGTAAGATCATATCGTGCAGTCGCAATGTCTAGCAAGGTGGAGAACAAGAGGGATTGGCAAGCTGGTGGAAGAGATGGAAGACAAGAGAATAAAAGCTAATGAAGGGAAGAAATCCTCAAGGGCAAACTCCTCAAGAATACTCAAGCTAAGAAAAAATTGTCATGTAAAGTGCATTTGGAATAGCAATAAAAGGCCATCATAGGATAAGTCACAATAGCGTAATGCCAAAGAAGGAAAGGATGTAGTCCAAAAGAGTAGATATGTCAAGAGGCTTCATAGCACTGTGTTTTACTCTTTCTTTCTTTTTTTATTAGATCAAGACCAAAGGGGAAAAGGATAGCGATAGGCAAAAATGAATGGAGGAAGATGGATATGAAGGCTAAACATGGAAAGAAATGAAAACAAAATCATTGTAAGACAACTCACAAGATAGCCAAATGTTTGTGTATAGATCAACATTGTCAAGATCAAAGAGAGAAGATGAAATGGATGAAATATGTAGAAGACCTACGCATGATGCTTGATTGCTAGGTTTTCATCATGGTACTTATCCAAGGTGCCACAAGGGAGTGGTTTTCACCATAGGATGAATTTATTTATCTTTACTTTTGCTACCAAGGCGTCTGTTTCCAGGTTTTCACCAAGGCACATTTTCAATTGTTATTTTTTTTTTTCTTTTTTTTTCTTTTTTTTGGAAGAAGGCAAGCTTTTTAGATAGTGCTCCTTGAAAGGATAAACCATGATATGCCAAGGATTCAAAATGATATGCTCAAAGATGTTGATAGGGAAAGGGAGATGGAAGAGAAAAATGGAGGATATGGTTTTATGTAAAGCAAGTGAAGTTGGAAGATAGGAGGAATAGGCAAATGAGGAAAAATGATAGAAGGTAGAAGGATAATGCATGGAAAGATTGTGAAAGGGTAGATGGAAAGGAAGGCAAGCTCAACATCAAAACATACCTTGAAGGGTGGTGAGAGGGTGGAAGAAATGTGAATGAAGCAATACGTGAAGGAATATGGCGAATGGATAGTAGAGGTTGTGGTTTAGGCACGTGGAATGGAAGAATATTTTTGGAGGGAGATGAACTGGAAGCCTTTGGAAGCTTGAATGTCAATTTCACTTTTTTCTCAACACCAGACTCTTTCAAGAGAGACTTTGGAATTCATATAGCTGTAGGCTTTTTATTTCCTTTTGATGATCTAGAGAGAATATCTTCAATGATGGATTTTGGAACCCATACTTGTCTTGTAGTTTTTTTCTTAGATATCTCTTTTGACTTTATGTTTCCATGTCTATTAAAGGAGACATGGTGATCTTTTTTTGATGGATTCTTGTATTGCTTCTTTTTCTTGTATTGAACATTCAAGTTACTTTCAAAAGACTTGGGACTTGTGGAAGAGGGAGGATATGACTGGTTTAGATGGGTGGGTGGATGAAAAGGATTCAAGGGTATGCATCTATGTTGATCTTGAGGAAAGATGGGAGATGGATGTATGTAAGGACCCAAGATGGATGGCGAATCAGGAGAGTTAGGAGGAGAAAGTGAAGGGACATAAGGATCCAAGATGGAAGGAAGGCATGAAGCCATTAGTACTGGTGGAAGAGGTCCAAGGATTGAAGTGGAAGATGCAAAAGGATAATTAATAAGTTCATCAGCATCTATATGACAACCAAGGATATCAACATCTTTAGAGTGAGCATTAGAATTTTTAATAAAATCATGGACATCTTGAATATGAGCACCTTCTTTGATAGGATTGTTCAAAGCTTGCAAAGACTTAGGAAGAGTAGAAAGTGGAAGTGAACATGGAGTGGTAGAACAAGAAGATGAAAGACTTTGATCTTGACAAGGATCTTCGGATAGCATAAGCGCATAATTTTTCTCTTGTTTTTCAATAGGCTTAACATTGGAAGGAACACCATTTTTACCAACCTTAATGGAAGTATCATCTTTGGAAAGCGCAAGCGTAGTAAGGTTATTTTGATTGTCAATAAGCTCAACAATGTAAGTAGTAGCTTGATCTTGCTTAGGCGAAGACTTAAGACATGGTGAAATGCATGAAAAAGGGGGTACAGGATCAAAAGAACCCTGAGGCGGATAAGAGACATTGTGAAAAGGAGTGGATGACATGGAGGGTTCTTGATCTTGATCTATCTTTATGTTATTTTTTTCATCATTTTTAGAGTCCTCTTGACATGGAGCCACTTCTAAGGACAAGGAAGCATGTTGGGATTGTATGGATGACTTTGGAAGAGATGGTGGAGGACTAGCTGAAGTAGGGATTATAGCATATGAAGGCTTAGGCTCTTTAGGTTTATCATTATTGAAAGTCTTTGCAGCCAAGTGAAGGTTAGCTTGAGTTTCTTTAAGAGGTAGCCCTGGAGGATAACTATAGGGAACCACATGAAAAGTATCAAGGCTTGTGTCGAATGAAGGTTCTGTGAAAGATTTGAAAGACTCAGAAGCTTTAAGAAATGTACGAGTATTGGAGGAAGTAGGGGATGGAAGGGCACCATCACAAGACAAAGGTCCAACATTAACATGATCTTGCTTGAGAGTGTAATCTTTATTTTCAGCTAGAGAGTTCTTAGAGGATAGATCCTTATAGTATTGACATTTCAAGCTAGCACGATGTATTTTATAGTCCTCGGCAGTAGTAGATGGATCATAATCAAGGTATTGTCCACAAAAGCCATCAAAGTCTCTTTCAAAATCAGAATCATATGGATCACCATCACGATCTATCTAATGTGACGGCCCATTTGTAGTAAGCAGGAATGAATGATGAGGAGGACTCTTAGGAACAGAGGTGTCATAGGTATCATTACATTGTCTGTCGTCATAGTCATCATAGTCTCCAAAGCTAGATGTGTCACTCTCCGTGGAAGAGGTATCATATTGCTCAAATTTTTTTCGAGGGCATGGTGACATGTACAAGTCTTTATCAAATGGAAAAGAGTATAAAGGTTCCTTTTCTTTCTCAAGTTTGTCAAGCTAGACTTGCATAGCTTGCAGCTGCTTCATCATAGCGGCGATCAGAATTTCTTCCTCATGTGTACTGATTCTTTGAGACATGTGTACTAATTTTCAATAGCTACTGATTTGTTCTTGACACAATGATATTTTTAACAGATTCTGGAACTAGGCTGGAAACATTGGATATCTTGCAATTTGACAATTTCTGACAACTCTCTCAAATTTTTCCAAACAACACTCTGCAAACTCGTACGACACTGGGTAGTCTATGAAATGATAGTTGCTAAACTCGTACGATAGTTGGGTAGCAATGAAATGACAGTTGACAAAACTCGTACGACAATTGCTAAAAGGGTTTTGACTTTCTTGAATTTTCTAGTTTGAAAACTCGTACGACACTGGGTTGTCAATCGTATGACAGATGGGCAATACTGAAATGACACTTGTCAAAACTCGTATGACTTTTGACTTCTTGAAATGACTTTTGACTCTAGAAAAGAGTTTTACTTCAGATTTTGCAAATTTTGAGTTTTCAGATTTGAATTGTTTGCAAATTTGTACCATCCAGATTTTGAAGGTTATACTAGATTTGATCATTTTTAATAGCCAAGTAGATAAACAAGCACGCAGAACAGCAAGCAAGTGATTCCAAGCACGTCTGAAAATAATGAACAAGGGAAAAAGCAACCTTGCGCATGAACAATCAAGTGACCAAATTGTGCTAATCCCTGAGAGTACTAATTGTGTATGTTCTGAAAAGTTTTGCAATAACACACATATACCTGAGAATGAAAAAAATTGGCCTCTCTAGGGTTTTTAGTAATGGTTTGACTCTGCAACTTTTATGATTCAAAGGGGTGAACTCCAATCCTGGCGCACCAGGGTTTTGACACAGTCTGAGAACTTAATCTTCAAGAGCTACTAGGGAGATCTGACAACCCAACAATGAACCATACCCGTGGAGATTTCTTCCACAAGGACATTTATATAGCGGCCGTCACTACCATGGCGAAAATAGCTATTACTACTTAAGGTTCCGTCAACGCGGTTTTCCCTATGAAGGGATTGTCCGCTATGGTTAACCCTCTCTAAAGGTGACTCACAATAGTATACCACAATGGGACTTGGCTCCAGATCCAAGGTTTTTGACACCTTTTCACTTTTAACCCAAATAAAGCAAGTAGATTAATCCGACACGCTAAGACAAAGTTTTGTTCCACCAAAGTCTGTGATATCAACTTCACGTGATCTATCAACCTCTCTGGGGAGAGAATGTATCAATCAATAAGAGAAGATGCACTAACCAATTTTGATTCACCAAAGCTCGTGATATCAACCTCACATGATCTATCAACCTCTCCAGAGAGAGAATGTGTCGATCAATAAGAGAAGATGCACTAACCAAGTTGAATGTGAAATGCACTAAGTATCCTCCCTACCTACAAGGATTCTATCATCAAGAAAGATTTCGCTAGGAATCCAATCTCTCAAGAATCACGAATAGTGTTCATAGGGCCTAATTACTATGTGAGTACAGATATATTCCCGAAAGCAAATTTACCAAAAGCATCCAAAAAGTAGAAAGAGGAACACTTAACGCTTAAAGCAAATATGAGATGAGTCCACAAGGTGGAACACTTAACACCTCACACAAGCTGAAAATGAGTCCCCAACTTAGAAAATAAGTGAGTTCCTAAAAGCACAAAAGGGTTTCCAAGTGGAACACTTAACGCTTATGTCCTGTTGACCCCTACCCTTTATGGCGCTGAGATTGCAACCACGGGGTGGAAATGAGGGGCCGGTGGATTAGCGAGCCCAATAACCCAAGATAGCAATCAAGATCAATCACAAGTATTCTAAGACTACTTAATGAATCCTTAAGGGGTCACAACCTAGTATCAATTATGCAAGTGTGTAGAAATAGATAAAAGCATGAAAGGATGCACACAAGCCAGACACATAAGAGATTTATTTTAAGTCCAAAATGAAATGTTAATAGATGAAGGAGAATACCTTGGATCCTTGCAACGTGCTTAGTAGATTTTACCTGATTTTTAGTAATTTTTGTTGAGCTTTACTATGCAAGCAAGCTACGAACTCTCCAACAAGCCAACAAGCAAACAAGATATGCAAGGTATATTCAACTTATGAAAACTCTAGGGTTAGATCTAATAATCAATTGTTAAGAGCAATAATAACTAGAAATTAATCCAAATGACAAATCATATCATGCATTGAATCATATGAAAAATAAGTGCATACCTATCACAAAATTTTAAGTTTTTTGCACTGCATTTGACCTAGTCAACAAGATCTAATTTTTTTGATATGATTTTGGCCACAAAAATAAAAATTCAAAATAGAGACCCCTACTAAAAAATAGAGAGCTTTACAAAAATGCAAAAATTTTAAAAAAATCTCTTCATTTGTGCCCTAGAGACCCATTTTATCAAAACAGACTAATTTTTATAAATTGACTATTTGAGCTATGATATCATGTCCAAATTTAAAATACAAAGAATGGACCCCCTGTAGAATTTAAAGAGCTTTCTGAAAATATAAAAAATTTTGAAAAATAGGCTGATTTGAGTTAGATATTAATTTTTTCCATAATTTCAAGAAAAAATTATTAAAACTTCAAAACATCTCATAAAATTCTAAATTTTTTACTGTAGCTTTCCTGACATGTCACCAACTTGCAAAAAAAATTTCAGACCAAAATTTCAAGCCATTTGGGAGATAAAATTAAATCTTTGAAACTTTGGGGTTTTAGCTCCCAAAAAAATCAAAACCAGCATGCAAAGGTGGGTTGCCCCACGGTGGGCGCCAGAAATGTGTGTGCAAATTTTGTACCTGATCTATAGACACAACACTTCAGTAAAATATTAGAGATTAGCTATAATCAAAATCGTGCAAAATTAAAATCTAATCTAACCAAGCGATTTACTGCCTTCTAATAGGTGTGAGATTGATGTTCTCAGATTGTAATCGAGATCAGTGACCTAAACGACACCTAAATGAAAGATTTGAATGCAATTGATCTATATTTTTTATATTTTCTATGCAATAAGAATGATAAAAACTGATATGAGTCTATGCTAATATGAAATTGATATGCTATGAATGCTATTGAAAATTGATATGCTATGAATGCAAAAATAAGATTGATCTCACAAAGATGTCGATTCGCAAGAGCTTTGATTCTTCAATTCCAATTCTCCAGCGTGATTGTGCAAAATATGAGATGAATTATGAAGAGCTGAGCCTTGTTTTTATAGAAATTCAAGGCTTTGGAGGTGCATGAGAAAAAGCCATAAATCACTCAAATAACTCAGGTTGATTTTTGAGTTATTTTTAAATAAAGGATAATTAACTCACAAAAATATGCAAAAGCTAAGTTTTAACTCAAAATAGAGTTTAGCTTTAATCGATAATTGATAGTTGTCTACTTTTATGATTGTACATGTTTTATTTATGAATTAATTTAATAATAAAGTAATTTATGCTCAACTTAACTGCTTTTAAAAATAAAATAATTGATTTATGGGTTAATCAAATTTAATCAAACTTTTATTAAAAATTATATTATTAAATAATGACAACTTGCTTTAATTAATTAAATAAGAATTTAATCAATTATTCATATGATATTAGATTTATTGTCAAAATTAAATAATACAATTAATAATAGATATAATTAAATTTAATTACATAATTAAGTGACAAATATTAAATCTAATTAATTAAATATGAAAATATTCAATTAATCAAACTTTAGGATAAATGTGATTTATTGCCAAATAATTATAAAATTAAAGATAATTATGATGATTAGGAATATTGCTAGGAATATTCCCTGATGCAGAATTTAAGATAATCAATTAGATTTGATGATGTTCAGATGTGTCTTAAGTTAGGACTTCGATGTCAATTTTGTTCGATTTGTCGATGTAGGAGGTTAATGAACTTATAGCCCATTTTTGGGGTATTACAATGGGGACTCCCTAGAGGTCCTAAAGCATGATAAGGCATACTAGGACCCTTAGTATGTCCCCTAGAGAGTCCCCATGACCCCTTAAGACACATTGGAATGCTCAAGTGTGTCTTAAGGGGTCATAGGACCCCTTAAGACACACTTGAGCATTCCAATGTGTCAAAAGGAGTCATGGGGACTCCCTAGAGGTCCTAGTAAGCTTTATCATGTGTTAGGACCTCTATAGAGTCCCCATGACCCTTTAAGACACATTGAAATTCTCAAGTGTGTCTTAAGGTCAGAGGACCCTTCAAGACACACTTGAGCATTCCAATGTGTCAAAAGGGGTCATGGGGACTCCCTAGAGTTCTTAGTAAGCCTTATCATGCGTTAGGCCTTTTATAGAGTCCCCATGACCCCTTAAAACACATTGGAATTCTCAAGTGTGTCTTAAGAGGTCAGAGGACCCCTTAAGACACACTTGAGCATTTCAATGTGTCAAAAGGGGTCATGGGGACTCCCTAGGGGTCCTAAGACATACTAGGACCCCTAGAGAGTCCCCATGACCCCTTAAGACACATTGGAATGCTCAAGTGTGTCTTAAGAGGTCCTCTGACCTCTTAAAACACACTTGAGAATTTCAATGTGTCTTAAGGGGTCATGGGGACTCTATACAGGTCTTAACGCATGATAAGGCTTACTAGGACCTCTAGGGAGTTCCCATGACCCCTTTTAACACATTAGAATGCTCAAGTGTGTCTTAAGGGGTCCTATGACCCCTTAAGACACACTTGAGCATTCCAATGTGTCTTAAGGGGTCATGGGGACTCTCTAGGGGTCCTAACAAGTGATAAGGTGTACTAAGACCCCTAGGGAGTCCCCATGACCCCTTAAGACACATTGGAATGCTCAAGTGTGTCTTAAGGGGTCGTACGACCCTTTAAGACACACTTGAGCATTCCAATGTGTCTTAAGGGTTCATGGAGACTCTCTAGGGGTCCTAACGTGTGATAAGGTGTATTAGGACCCCTTAAGACATACTTGAGCATTTCAATGTGTCAAAAGGGGTCCTAAGGCATGATAAGGCATATTAAGACCCCTAGGGAGTCCTCATCACCTCTTTTGACACATTGGAATGCTCAAGTGTGTCTTAAGGGGTCTTATGACCCCTTAAGACACACTTGAGCATTCCAATGTGTCTTAAGGGGTCATGGGGACTCTCTAGAGGTCCTAACGCATGATAAGGCATACTAAGACCCCTAGGGAGTCCCCATGACCCCTTAAGACACATTGGAATGCTCAAGTGTGTCTTAAGGGGTCATATGACCCCTTAAGACACATTGGAATGCTCAAGTGTGTCTTAAGGGGTCATATGACCCCTTAAGACACACTTGAGCATTCCAATGTGTGTTAAGGATTCATGGAGACTCTGTAGGGGTCCTAACATGAGATAAGGCATATTAGGACCCCTTAAGACATACTTGAGCATTCCAATATGTCAAAAGGGGTCCTGGGGACTCCTTAGGGGTCCTAAGGTATGATAAGGTGTATTAAGACCTCTAGGGAGTCCCCATAACCCCTTTTGACACATTGGAATGCTCAAGTATGTCTTAAGGGGTCCTATGACCCCTTAAGACACACTTGAGCATTCCAATGTGTCTTAAGGGGTCATGGGGACTCTCTAGGGGTCCTAACACGTGATAAGGTATACTAGGACCCCTAGGGAGTCCCCATGACCCCTTAAGACACATTGGAATGCTCAAGTGTGTCTTAAGGGGTCGTAAGACCCCTTAAGACACACTTGAGCATTCCAATGTGTCTTAAAGGTTCATGGGGACTCCCTAGGGGTCCTAACGTGTGATAAGGCGTATTAGGACCCCTTAAGACATACTTGAGCATTCCAATGTGTCAAAAGGGGTCCTGGAGACTCCTTAGGGGTCCTAAGGCATGATAAGACGTATTAAGACCCCTAGGGAGTCCCCATAACCCCTTTTAACACATTGGAATGCTCAAGTGTGTCTTAAGGGGTCCTAATACCCCTTAAGACACACTTGAGTATTCCAATGTGTCTTAAGGGGTCATGGGGACTCTGTAGGTGTCCTAAGGTGTGATAATGCATACTAGGACCTCTAGGGAGTCCCCATGACCCCTTTTGACACATTTGAATGCCCAAGTGTGTCTTAAGGAGTCCTACAACCCCTTAAGACACACTTGAGCATTTCAATGTGTCAAAAAGGGTCATGGGGACTCCCTAGGGGTCGTAGTATGCCTTATCACACGTTAGGACCCCTAGAGAGTCCCCATGACCCCTTTTGACACATTGGAATGCTCAAGTGTGTCTTAAGGGGTATTAGGACCCCTTAAGACACACTTGAGTGTTCTAATGTGTTAACAGGGGTCATGAGGACTCCCTAGGGATCCTAGTATGTCTTATCATGCATTAAGACCCCTAGGGAGTCCCAATGACCCCTTTTGACACATTGGAATGCTCAAGTGTGTCTTAAGGGGTCCTAGGGATCAAAAGGGGTCATTGGGACTCCTTAAGGGTCCTAGTATGCCTTATCACACCTTAAGACCCCTAGGGAGTCCCCATGACCCCTTTTGACAAATTGGAATGCTCAAGTGTGTCTTAAGAGGTCCTAAGACCCCTTAAGACACACTTGAACATTACAATATATCGAAAGGGGTCATGGGGACTCACTGCGGGTCTTAGTAAGCCTTATCATGCGTTAGGACCCCTAGAGAGTCCCCATGACCCCTTTTGACACATTGGAACCCTCAAGTGTGTCCTAAGGGGTCATAAGACCTCTTAGGACACACTTGAAGGTTCCAATGTGTCAAAAGGGGTCATGGGGACTCTCTAGGGGTCCTAGTACACCTTATCACACGTTAAGACCCCTAGAGAGTCCCCATGACCACTTTTGATGCATTGGAATGCTCAAGTCTATCTTAAGGGGTCGTAGGACCCCTTAAGATAGACTTGAGCATTTCAATGTGTTAAAAGGGGTCATGGGGACTCCCTAGGGGTCCTAGTACGCCTTATCATGCTCAAGTGTGTCTTAAGGGGTCCTCTGACATGTCTTAATGAATTCTAAAGGGTCATCATTCCATCAAAGTTTCATTTGAAACTCTAATGACCCCTTAACGAGCCTGCCGACCCCGATTCAACATGTGGTGTCCCGAGACCACCTCATGGACCCCTTTCGAGTTCTACTAGGAAAAAGTCATCCAAATTTGGTAGGTAGGTCCTCTGACATGTCATAATGCATTGCAAAGGGTCCCCATTCCATCAAAGTTTCATTTGGAACCCTAATGACCTCTTAACAGGCCTGCTGATCCTGATTCGACATGTGGTGTCCCAAGAGCACCCCATGGACCCCTTTTGAGTTCTACTAAGAAAAAGTCTTACAAATTTGGTATGTAGGTCCTCTGACATGTCCTAATGGGTTCCAAAAGGTCACCATTCCATGGAAGTTACATTTGGAACCCTAATGACTGCTTAACAGGCCTACCGACCCTGATTCGACATGCGGTGTCCCGACAACACCCCATGGACCCCTTTTGAGTTCTACTAGGCAAAAGTCATCCAAATTTGGTACGTAGGTCCTCTGACATGTCCTAATGCATTGCAAAGGGTCCCCGTTCTATTGAAGTTGCATTTGGAACCCTAATAACCCCTTAACAGGCCTATCGACCTCGATTTGACATGTGGTCTCTCGAGAGCACCCCATAGACCCCTTTCGAGCTCTAGGAAAAAGTCATCTGAATCATAGAATTAGGTCCTTTGAAATTTTTTAATGTGTTCCAAAGGGTCACCATTCCATCAAAGTTGCATTTCGAACGCTATTGACCCCTTAACAAGCCTACCGGCCCCGTTTCGACATGTAGTCTCCCGAGAGCACCCCATTAACCCCTTTTGAGTTCTACTAGGAAAAAGTCATCTAAATTTGGTAAATAGGTCCTATGACATGTTCTAATGTGTTACAATGGGTCAATGTTCCATTGAAGTTGCATTTCAAACCCTATTGACCCCTTAATAGGCCTAACGAACCTGTTTCGACATGTGGTCTCCCGAGAGCACCCCATGGACCCCTTACGAGATCTAGTAGGAAAAAGTCATCCAAATTTGGTACATAGGTCATATGACATATCCTAATCTATTCCAAAGGGTCACTATTCCATCAAAATTTCATTTGGATGACACCTTAACAGGCCTACCGACCCCGATTCGACATGTGGTCTCCCGAGAGCACCCCATGGACCCCTTTCGAGTTCTACTAGGGAAATGTCATCCAAATGTGGTACGTAGGTCCTTTGACATGTCCTAATGCATTCCAAAGGGTCATTTTTCTATCAAAGTTTCATTTGGAACCCTAATGACCCCTTAACAGGCCTACTGACCCCGATTCGACATGAGGTCTCCCGAGAGCACCCCATGGACCTCTTTCGAGTTATACTAGCAAAAATTAGTCCAAATTTGGTACATAGGTCCTATGACATGTCATAATGTGTTCCAAATGGTCACCGTTCCATCAAAGTTTCATTTGGAACCCTAATGACCCTTTAATAGGCCTATTGACCCCGTTTTGACATGTGGTCTCCCGAGAGCACCCCATAGACCACTTTCGAGTTATACTTGGAAAAAGCCATCCAAATTTGGTACATAGGTCCTCTAACATGTCCTAATGCATTCCAAAGGGTCACCATTCCATCGAAGTTTCATTTTGAACCCTAATGACCCCTTAATAGGCCTACCGATCCCGATTCAACATGAGGTCTTCCAAGAGTACCCCATGGACCCCTTTCAAGTTCTACTAGGGAAAAGTCATCAAAATTTTGTACATAGGTTGTATGATATGTCCTAATGTGTTCCAAAGTCTCACCGCTCCATCGAAGTTACATTTGGAACCCTAATGACCCCATAACAGGCCTACCGACCTTGATTCAACATGAGGTCTATCGAGAGCACCTCGTGGACCCCTTTCGAGTTGTACTAAGAAAAAGTCATCCAAATTTGATATGTAGGTCCTATGACATGTCCTAATACATTCCAAAGGGTCACTATTCCATCAAAGTTGCATTTCGAACCCTAATGACCCCTTAACAGGCCAATCCACCCCGATTCAACATGTGGTCTCCCGAGAGCACCCCATGGACCCCTTTCGAGTTCTAATAGGCAAAAGTCATCCAAATTTGGTACGTAGTTCCTATGACATGTTCTAATGCATTCCAAAGGGTCACCATTCCATTTAAGTTGCATTTGTAACCCCAATGACCCCTTAACAGACCTACCGACCCCGATTCGACATCAGGTCTCTAGAGAGCAACCCATGGACCCCTTTTGAGTTATTTTGGGAAAAAGTCATATGAATCATGGAATTAGGTCCTCTTACATGTCCTAATGTGTTTCAAAGGGTCACCATTCCATCGAAGTTTCATTTCAAACCCTAATGCCCCCTTAACAGGACTACCAACCCCGATTTGACATGAGGTCTCCCGAGAGCACCCCATGGACCCCTTTCAAGTTCTAATAGGAAAAAGTCATCTAAATTTATTATGTAAGTCCTATGACATGTCTTAATGCATTCCAAAGGGTCACCATTCCATCAAAGTTTTATTTGGAACCCTAATGACCCCTTAATAGGCCTACCGACCGCATTTCGACATGTGGTCTCCCGAGAGCACACCATGGACCCCTTTTGAGTTTTACTAGGCAAAAGTCATCCAAATTTGGTACATAGGTCCTATGACATATCCTAATGTGTTCCAAAGGGTGACCGTTCTATCAAAGTTTCATTTGGAACCCTAATGACCTCTTAACAGGCGGGTACCAACCCTGATTCGACATGTGGTCTCCCAAGAGCACCCCATGGACCCCTTTCAAGTTCTACTAGGCAAAAGTTATCCAAATTTGGTACGTAGGTCATTTGATATGTCCTAATGAATTCCAAAGGATCATCGTTCATCGAAAGTTTCATTTGGAACCCCGATGACCCCTTAAGTCACCTATCCACCCCAAATTGCACAATGGTCTCCCAAGAGCACCCCATGGACCCTTTTCGAGTTTGACTAATCAAAATTTATCTAAATTGTGGAGTTAGGTCCTTTGACATGTCCTAATACGTTCCAAATGGTCACTGTGCATCAAAGGTTGTCTCACAAGCCCTAATGACCCCTTAAGACGCCTAGCGACACTGATTGGACATGTGGTCTCCTGAGAGCACCCCATGGACCCTTTTGGAGTTGGACTAGGAAAAAGTCATTAAAATTTGGTACATTGGTACTCGGACATGCCCTATTGCCTTCTAAATGGTCACTGTACATCCGAAGTTGCCTCACAAACCCTAATTACCCCTTAAGACATCTAGCAACCCTGATTCAACCTGTTGTCTCATGAGAAGATCTGTTATAACTTAAATTAAATATTAAAATAATATATAAAATATTTGAAAAAATACAATATTTAAAAGACTAAATATATAATATATATATTATAAGATATATTAGATATTACATTTAATATATATTATCAAATATACAATATATTAATGTCCTATTCATTTTATATATTATATATATTAGACATTATATTATATACACAACAATATTTAATATATAATTTATAATATATACATATATATATTATGTAACATTTTTATTATAATATAAAAATATTGCATTTAATATAAATCTGAACAGACTATATACTTAGGCCGTTTAAATTGATATTATCGAATATATAATATAAATAAATAATATATATACCATATAATATATAATATAAAATATAAAACATAAAATATAAAACATAAATATAAAATATATAAATTATTCATTGTCAGGGTGAAAGAAAAAAACATCAAAATTAAAGGGAAATTAAAAAAGAGTGGGAGGGGGAAACTTTTCAAATTTGAAATTAAAGAAAAATCGGGTAATAGCTTTGGAAACCAAAGCTCCATGATCAACGCTGAAGGTGTGCAAAAAATGTGTTTTTTCTCTATTTTTCTTATGTCAACACTTCGACCATTAGGTTGATGACTTTTTTTTCACCTGATTTCGATAAAACGAAAAGGGTTTCTTCAGATGATTTTCATCTTTCCATCGATATAAGTGTTGTCAGATTTTGAATTCGTTAAGTATTTATTAGTTATTTTCTAGTTCACTTACGTCTAAAGTCCTGATTGACATACTGATGGAAAAATAGCTATAACTTTCAAACCGTATAACATTTTTGAAATCTGAAAGATGTGTCACATTCTATGCTTCATCTAGTATAAGAAAAAATTTAAAAAAATTGAATTATGATAAGTTTTCAATAAGTTAAGGTGGTCAAACACGAGAGTTTTTAAATTTTGAAAGTGCTATAGCAAAAAAATCATAATTAATTATCTATTTGGAATAAAAATACCAAAAAATATGCATCACATCTGGGCATGAGTCAACTACTTATATATAGAATATTATAAAAAAATATTATCATTTGCTTTTGATTAGGGTGATCAGACATACACATACTTCTTATTTTTTTGCTGAAATGTTTGTAGTGCTGCATTGCAATCTATACTTTTTACCAATCATATTAATTTTTTTTCAGAAAAGGCTTAGTAGTTTAGAAACTAAATTCAATTTCCTACAAATTATATTGTTACAACTTTTTGATATTAGGTTGATAACTAGTTCATTTTTTAACACCAAGTTGACTAATCCTGATTGTCTGATTTTTCATTACCACTTAAGGGCATAGTTTGGCCCCTCATGATCCTGCACATACCCGGGGACTCTCTAGGTGCCTTAATGCATGATAAGGTGTACTAGTACCCCTAGGGAGTCCCCAGAACCCCTTTTGACATATTAGAATGCTCAAGTGTGTCTTAAGTGGTATTAGGATCCCTTAAGACACACTTGAGCATTCTAATGTGTCAAAAGGGGTCATGGGGACTCCTTAGGGGTCCTAGTATGCCTTATCACACGTTAGGACCCCTGGAGAGTCTCCATGACCCCTTTTGACACATTGGTATGTTCAAGTGTGTCTTAAGGGGTATTAGGACCCCTTAAGACACACTTGAGCATTCTAATGCGTCAAAAGGGGTCATGGGGACTCCCTGGATGTCCTAATGCGTGATAAGGCACATTAGGACACCTAGGGAGTCCCCATGACCCCTTTTGATGCATTAGAATGCTCAAGTGTGTCTTAAGGGGTCCTAATACCCCTTAAGACACACTTGAACATTCTAATGTGTCAAAAGGGGTCATGGGGACTGCCTAGGGATCCTAGTACGCCTTATCATGCATTAGAACACCTAGGGTGTTCCCATGATCCCTTTTGACACATTGGAATGCTCAATTGTGTCTTAAGGGGTCCTAAGACCCCTTAAGACACACTACAGTATTGCAATGTGTCAAAAGCATTCATGGGGACTCTCTATGGATTCTAATGCATGATAAGGCATACTGGGACCCCTAGGGATTCCCAATGACCCCTTTTGACACATTGGAATGCTCAAGTGTGTCTTAAGGGGTCGTAGGACCCTTTAAGACACACTTGAGCATTCTAATGTGTCAAAAGGGGTCATGAGGACTCTCTAGGGGTCCTAACGCGTGATAAGGCATACTAGAACCCCTAGGGAGTCCCAATGACCCCTTTTCACACATTGGAATGCTCAAGTGTGTCTTAAGGGGTCGTAGGACCCTTTAAGACACACTTGAGCATTCCAATGTGTCAAAAGGGGTCGTGAGGACTCTCTAGGGGTCCTAATGTGTGATAAGGCATACTAGGACCCCTAGGGAGTCCCAATGACCCCTTTTGACACATTGGAATGCTCAAGTGTGTCTTAAGGGGTCGTAGGACCCCTTAAGATACACTTGAGTGTTCCAATGTGTCATAAGGGGTCATGGGGACTCCCTATGAATCTTAACACGTGATAAGGCATACTAGGACCCCTAGGGAGTCCCCATGACCCCTTTTGACACATTGGAATGCTCAAGTGTGTCTTAAGGGGTCGTAGGACCCCTTAAGACACACTTGAGCATCCCAATATGTCAAAAGCAGTCATGGGGACTCCTTAGGGGTCCTAACGCATGATAAGACATAATAGAACCCCTAGGGAGTCCCAATGACCCTTTTTGACACATTGGAATGTTCAAGTGTGTTTGAAGGGGTCCTAAGACCTCTTAAGACACATTTGAGCATTCCAATGTGTCATAAGGGGTCATGGGGACTCCCTAGGGGTCCTAACGTGTGATATCTCAATCCCAATCCCTAGGGGTAATAATGTGCCTGCAATCCCTGCCATATTTCAGATTACTGATGAGAAGCAATGGTGAAAGTCTGAGATAGAGGTGGTGCCGGCATTGAAGTGGTAAGACATTCTTCATAATATCATGGGGGGGGGGGGCACCTTCAAAACGACAAGGCTTTCCTCATAATGTCGTATCGCCACTGATCTCTTCTTTAAATTTATTAATGCGGTCAGTTCTACGGCACGTGCATCATTTCTAGTACAACTGATCATTTTACCAAACCCTTCCCCGCTCTCCATAATCTTCGACCGGTTCAAAGATCCATCCAGTTGTTCTTGTTTAACCTCCCAATGACTCTGTTCAGCTACCGGATTATCAATAGGCGTGGTACAATTGTCTGGCACGACTAGAATCTATTTCGAGAACCTTTACAATTTAGCATTTCGGTTGAAAAAGTAGGGAAAGATACCATTTCATAGCCACAAGTGGTGGAAACAGAGTGATTCTCTTGCCCTCTGCTTCTATAATCTACCTCCAGTGAACTATTCTTCAAAGCCTCTATTTCTGCATAGCTAGGGTTTTTGGCACCTGTAAAAGGCACTACTATGCCACTGTAGGGACTCATGCTCATGCTTTGAATCATATTAAATAATATTTAAAATGTAAAATGTATATTATATAATATTTAATATATAATATATAATATTATATATAATATATAATATATAATCTAATATATAGTTTTTAATATTAATATATATTAAATAATATTAAATATAACATTTAATATATAATTCATATTATATAATATTTAATATATAACTAATATATAACAATTAATATATAATTGATATTATATAATATTTAATATATAACTAATAACTATCAAATATATAACTATCAATTATATAACTATAATTGATAAAGTGGAACCAAATTTTGAAATTAGAAATTAGAGAAAGTGGAGGCAAAGAAAAAATTTGAAATTCTACCGCCAGATTCGGGTACCCGATTAGGCTCGGTATTGGTCTGTGCACCAAACCTACCTGGTCAACTCTTCAAGTGTCACAAAAATGTGTTTTTCTTCTGTTTCTCTCAGTTCCAGACTTCGACCATGTAGCTGATGACTTTTTTTTCACCTGAATTTGATAAAATGAAAAGGGTATCTTAAGGAGATTATCAGCTTTCTATCGATATAATTGCTGTCAAATTTTGAATTCGTTAAGTAATTATTAGTTATTTTCTAATCGAGCTACCTCTAAAGTGCTGATTTAGATACTGATTGAAAAATGAATATATCTTTCAAACGGTATAACATTTTTGAAATTTGAAAGATGCGTCACATTCTATGCTTCATCTAGTATAAGAAAAAATTTAAAAAAATTGAATTATGATAAGTTTTCAATGAGTTAAGGTGGTCAGACACGAGAGTTTTTAAATTCTGAAAGCGCTGTAGCAAAAAAATCATAATTAGTTATCTGTTTGGAATAAAAATACCAAAAAATATGTGTCACATCTGGGCATGAGTCAGCTACTTATATATAGAATATTATAAAAAAATATTATCATTTTCTTTTGATTAGGGTGGTCAGACATACATGTACTTCTTATTTTTTTGCTGAAATGTTTGTAGTGTTGCATTGCAATCTATACTTTTTACCAATCATATTAATTTTTTTCAGAAAAGGCTTAGTAGTTTAGAAACTACATTCAATTTCCTACAAATTATATTCTTACAACTTTTTGATATTAGGTTGATAACTAGTTCATTTTTTCATGCCAAGTTGACTAATCCTGATTGTCTGATTTTTCATTGCCACTTAAGGGCATAGTTTGGCCCCTCATGATCCTGCACATACCCATCACTCACTATATCTTTTATCACTCTTTTAAAGCTGGGACAATAAATCTCAAAGATTGATCAACGAATTCTTGAACACAAAGAACCATTGACAGTTATGATTCGTGTGTACAATAGCCAACAACCAGTTGTTCCAATCATGGTGTCCAATAATTATGTTAGAAAACTACAAATCCCTTACACAACCATAATAGATTCAAACCATGAACCGTAAGAACCTAACAATGGGACTAAGAAAGATATAGCCTAAACAAATCTTGATCATATTCCACCCTATTGTAAGGCCCAAGAAGTAACTCTATCTTAAAGCTACACATTCCTCTAGATGAAGCTCAAAGGTCAGGTAGCTGAAGCATAGCAATACTTGAATGAATATAGGAATAATTTGATGTACAATCATTTTCTATCTTGGTTTGTGGGTTTTCCACATAATATTTTCCCTTTAACCACATTTATAGTTTGAGAAAATCAGAAAAAATTGTTTCAGATTTATATTATCCTTTTGAACTAGCACACTACCATCAAAATGCATAATCATTGGTCATATCAAGAAAATTCCTATTGATTAGTAGGATATCCTTATAAAAATTTGATGCATGAATTTTTTGTGAATTATCGACTGCTATGCATCTTGCAACTATGAAAGGAATAGTGTTGGTGTTAGGTTTCATTTATTATTGAATTCAATGGTTTCCAAGATGTGTTGAGGTGTTTGCTCCTTGTTTAATGTTAATTGTTCCTGCACAATCCACTCATAAAATAGTGAAATTCTATGTGGAAGGGATGGTTGATAGTGTTCCTTGGGGGAAAGGGGATTGTGAAAGACTTGTTATCATTGTATTGTGTATTTCCAATATGTTTGGATGTAGGGCAGACCAGGAGAATGAAGGATCACTCATTGATTGCATGATAACCCAGTTTTGAAGGGTCACTGGTTGAGGGGACAGTCAAGGTCTAGATGATTGGGCCATTGGAGGACCCTAGTTCTTTGTATTAATTGCTATTCAAATTGGATGCATGGATTTCTTGTGAATTATCGGCTACTATGTATCCTGCAACTAGATCCGTAAATCTGCATATACTTCTCTAGGGTTGTAAGCCACTTAGGGATCAAAATAGAGAAACTAAATAAAAATCATTCTTTGTCCTATTTCCTTTTAACAAAGTCTCAACTATCAATGATATAATACATTTGATGCCCTAAGCTATCAATACAAATAATGCCTAGCTAGAAGCTCACGAGCTGCCATTTGATAACCACAGTCAACATTTCAAAAAAATGGATATCCTTGAGCACAAGCACCAATAACATCAAATAATGGAGTTAAAGCATGGGCTAGGGCACGACACCAGTAGAATGCGGTCATTTCAGTGACAACAATATACAATGGCGTCATTAAACACATATGCCAATAATATCAACAAACGTGAATCCAAACATTTGAATACAGTGAATCGATATCCTTGAGCACAAGCACCAATAACATCAAATAATAGAGATATAGCACAGGCTAGGGCACGACACCAGTAGAATGCGATTATTTTAGAGAGAAACTCCCTCAACAATAAAATGAAATGCATTCGAATATGATGCCAAAGGCTCGAAAGATGAAGAAATCACATACCTTCTCCCACGCTCAGCTTTGACTCCTTTTCTCCCACTCTCCAATCGAAATAAAAATGATGAGGTTGTTTCACTTTTTTTTTAAATGTATACCCCGAATCTATCGAAGTTTCGATGGTCAATTAAACACCTATCGGAATACTGACATCATCGGGGCCTATTACAAAAATAAAACACCAAATTTGTAAGAAAAAGTTACTCGTCGAAAACTTCTGTTGAAATTTGGCCCCAAATGTAGTAGTGTGTAAGTTTGTCCCACATTTCTTTTGAATTAACATAATATTTAATATCATTGAATTCAACATTAGAGAGGGAAGAAGAAATTTCTATCATAATCGAGTTTTGTTCCTGCTTTCTCTCATTTGATCAACTATCAAAGGTCTAGTAGGCGATGGAGTGCAATCATTATCAATCAGGTGCATTGCAGAATCTCCAATCCCAAATAGATACAATGTCATTTTACTTTTCCATGTTGAGAAAATTTCCTTGTTCAACTTAGGTACTTCTCTCCTATACATATTTGGATCTTTTACTCAAGTCTTTCAAACTTATCTCTTCAGAGTACTTAGCTCTGATACCAATTGTTGGATTACAAGGTGGGGGGGTGAATCAGTAGTCCCTGATCACAAATACCTTATAAAAAAAATTTCTGATTATCTCGGTAGCAGCTCGGTAACAACAGTTCACTATTTACCAATAATAGTAAATAAACTATATTAATCAGTAAATAATTCACACAAATCATTCACAACATGTAATACCAATATTTAATGTGGAAACCCATCTTTGGGAAAAAAAATACTATGGGAACTGTCACCCAGTAAGAAATACTCTTCTGAAGTACGCTTGGTTAAGAGCCAATCTGGTTAGAGATTATAATACACATTGTTAGATATGACCCGATTAAGGGATTTACCTCAAATCTATTAGCATCTTCACCCTGTTAGGAGTGGCCTTGTTAGATTTTTTAAACACTCTTTAGAATGTCACCTTTCTCAAAGATTTTACAATAAGATTGTTAGGTCTACTTTGTTACAAATGCTAGTAAGCAACAATAATAAAATTGACCTGTAGATTTGCAACTCTCTTTACTCAATCAGATCTGTGTGTGCTCTTCAATTCTTCATTATCCACTGGCATCAACACTTCATCAAATCCTTATTTTCCTGCTCAAAATCTATATGTTCCTTCTTCTATGCAATAGTCGGTAACCCTTCAACTATTCAGTTTGCCAACCATTTGTCCATACAAGATCATCCTTTATATAGATAATTTTTTCATCTTAATCTCGTCTATTACATTTTCCTTTAATAAATCTTGACTATTCAATTCATTATACCATGAATCTAAATATCGGTAACGCGTTTTCTTTTCACCTAGGAACTTGAACTTTTCTACAAACTTGTTCCTTCTCTTTTTTCCACTTAGACCTTGTCGTAGATCTTCATCTTGAATTTTTATAACCATAGATCTTTTGTAATTAACTTTCCTCATCATCATGGTCATCCAGCTCATCATAGTTAATCATTAAATATTGATTCCATCCTTATTTAATATATTTTCCTTGCTCAATGTTCTTTATTGAAATTTTGGTTACATCACTCGGTGCCTAAACCTTTCTTCTTTACCGAGTGACCTTATTTTTACCTTTACCTTACCAAGTGACTTTTCCATCTCGGTAGCCAAAACAACTTAACTTACTGAATTGTCAAATCTTCATCACCATGCTTTACCAAATTAACATAATCATATGTTAGGTAAAAAATAAGTATATCAACATAATCTAATCATTGTTCGATCGGTATTAGTTTCCCAATTAAGTTATTCAACTTCTAAACTTCTCATTTATTCTTCTCCTTATCTCATTCATCTTATATCATTACTGAATGATATGGAAACATAATATAAATCAGAATTTAATCTCTTGACATCAATGATAAGACTATAACTGATCTAACCTTTCTACTATCATGTATTCCTCTAATCTTGGTCGGTCTTCATCATCAGCTTCATCAGATAATCAATCTTCAACATTACTATCAGTTATGGTAACACAATAATGACTTAAGAACACTATCACCACATAGCAATTTGATTCAAAACAATGATTGAATGCAACTCACTTCTTTTATTGGTTAAAATCTGATTTGCACTTCAAAATAAAAGTTCTAAAATTCTCTAGAAACTAACAAAGTTTTGTTGCATATGCTAAAAGATTCTATTTACAAAAGAGCCCCTATAGAGTAGAGCTTATGAGAAAGAGAAGGGAAAATTGTAACTAATTTTGACTTATTCAATAGCAGAGTCCTATTTGACTTTGGACTTATGATGTTCTTACATGTAATTACAATTTTACAAACCACATGTGAAATGTCATTAGAAAACTACATAATGAATAAAAATAAAGCATAAAAAATAAACTAAGTGTCCAAAGACACGCTCTCACCATCAACATTCTTTGTGAAGAATCCTTCATATCTCTCCAATGCAACATGTACTTCAAAGTCATATGGTCTCGACGTGTAGCTAGAGATTTCCCTCAGACTCGTGTGATGGATTCCTCTATATTGATGAAAGCCCTTTTGTGTTTACTCAAAATGATGTTCAAGTTATCCAGAGTCACTTGAAAATCCACTTTTGGAACTTGTACTTGCATGAATCCAACATCTGAAATGAATTTGCAACACTAAATTGAAGAATTATTTAGAGAGAAGAATTTGGCTTGTTTCATGTAATTGCAGAGAAAATCTCCAGTTTTGCATTCTAGAGTGTTGGTATTGCAAATCAGAAAAAATTCTCTGGTTTTCATGAAGATTTCATCTTAGAATGCACCAATGGAAAAATTCTCCAACCTTGCACAAGGTAGGCCAAAAATTCTAGTTTAGAAAATTCTCCAAATTACATCTAATATATGTAATTTGGAGAAAAAAATCTTGTATTACATTAAAAATATGTAATTAAAAAAAAATCTTGAATTAAATGAAAAAATGTAATTTGGAGAAAATATCTCGAATTACATGAAACATATGTAATTCAAAGAAAAAATCTCGACTTACATGAAAAGTGTGTAATTCAAAGAAAAAAATTCTGAATCACATGAAAAATGCAAAGATGGAGATATTCCCAGACATTACATAAAATATGTAGTTGCTTGAAAATTCCCTATCGCTACATGAGAGAAAAAATGACTAACTGTAAAAACAAACAGAAAAATAAAAAAAAAGAGACAGATCTAATTGAAATAATGTTTTGAGGGATCAGACTATGCAGAGAGCAACTAAGAATTGTCTTGATATGTGTGCTTAGAAGACATGAACTACGAAACAAACAAATTTGTTAAAGGTTATCTCATAATTTAAACAAGCTAAATTTGAGAATAACGAGTTTACTCATAGAACAATTATTCTTTATTCTTTTCAATGTATTCGCACTTAAATGCATATAATAAGCATGAAACAATTTTTATTTCATAGTAAATTATTATGTGACTGAAACATATAAATAGATAAATAAATAACCCATGTACTCTTTTTTTTCTATATTTAAAAATTATTATTATAATATAAGAAATGTAGATAACATAATATCAATGAAAAAAAATACTTGCATTCAAATTGAAAAACATTTGAAACTAGTATATAAACTATAAAAAAAAATTATATATATGAACTATTAACCTGTTATTTTCATTTATTTATAAAACTCTCTGATAGGTGTCGAACTAGTTGAGTCTGACTGTTAGAGAGTACCCCGGAACAAAGCCCCACAGCTCTACAAGAACAGTTGTCTATCCTTACTTTTGAGCTGAAATGAAAGGATAATAACACTTTTGAACATATTCAGTTGATTTCATTTAGAAATCTGTGAATGGATATGATGTATGTAATATGGTGAAATCTTTTTTATGGCTAACCTCATTTGGGATTTTCTAATTGGACACAATGTGCATAATATGCCAAAAGCACTTTGTTATTAACATTCGACTGATATGGTATGCATAATATGCTTCAATTTTTCTGTCTGCCACTTTGGACTGTCTGCTACTTTTGACATCATGTATAAAATATTCTGAGAAGAATCCAAATATTTAATCCAAAAAGTTATGAACACTATTATATAGTAAATATTTTCTGAATGAGATGTGATTGTAAGATGCATGCTTTTAATGATGTATTTGATTTAATGAAAAGACAATTAAAAATTGATAGAGAGGGAGATGAATTAGTAAAAAAAATTATTAGAAATAATAGATATTCATATTAGTGTCTAGGAGAGAGCAGCTTTTATTTGGTTTGCATTGAGACTGTGTATATTTATATCCTTATTTTTACAGATAAACTAATTATAATATGATGGACAAATAAAATAAATTAAATTAAATTATAAGAAAGATGAAGACTTTGCAATTATTTATTGTTTTCATGGAAACAAGTAAATTATATACCTCTGTGTTGGATTTCTTTCCGCATGGGAAGGATCCTTAGTCTTTGTCCTGGTGGTTCTGTGTTCTCTACTTCTTTTTGTTTGGTTCCTTGTTCTTTCAGCTTTTTCCCCCAACCACTGTTTGGTGGTCTGCTTTTTTCTTACTATTTTGGTTGTATGATTCATGTCCTATAGACCCGTGTTGGTCTTTCGTTGGACATTAATAAATTTATCTTATCTTATCTTATCTTATCTTATCTTATAGATATAGACATCTCTGTCTTTTGCTAATAAGCCGATTATAATATGATGGATGAAGTTTAAGCAAAACTATGTTAGATATATATGGTCAAATAGTTCGTGAATTTCATAGAAAGATACAAAACCAAACTGACTTCTAACATAACAACTAACTTATATAGACATGTTTGTCTCTGTTTTTTATAAATAATTCAATTATAAGATGACATATGATATTTTTTTTAAAAAACCTAAGAAATGAAAGATTCAGCATTATGGAAACAACTGAGTTATATAGATTTCTGCATCACAGTCTCTTATGAATAAGTCATAATATAAGTCAATTGCAACATGACAGACCAAATGATTTTTTATTTTGTTTTGTCAAAAAATGACAAGAAAAGAAAGATTTGCAGTTTTGTTGTTTTCATGGAAACAAGTGAATTATATAAATATAGACATCTCTGTCTTTTACTAATAAGCTGATTATAATATGACGGATGAAGTTTAAGCAAAACTATGTTAGATATAAGGTCAAATAGTTCGTGAATCTCATAGAAAGATACAAAACCAAAATGGTCATTAACATGACAACTGAATTATATAGACATATGTGTGTCTGTTTTTTATGAATAATTCAATTATAAGATGACATGATATTTTTTCAAAAAAACGTAAGAAATGAAAGATCTAACATTATGGAAACAACTGAGTTATATCGATTTCTCCATCACAATCTTTTATCAATAAGTCATAATATAATTCAATTACAACATGACAGACCAAATGATTTTTTATTTTGTTTTGTCAAAAAATGACAAGAAAAGAAAGATTTGCAGTTTTGTTGTTTTCATGGAAACAAGTGAATTATATAAATATAGACATCTCTGTCTTTTACTAATAAGCTGATTATAATATGATGGATGAAGTTTAAGCAAAACTATGTTAGTTATAAGGTCAAATAGTTTGTGAATCTCATAGAAAGATACAAAATCAAAATGGTCATTAACATGACAACTGAATTATATAGACATATGTGTGTCTGTTTATTTTTTACGAATAAATCGATAATAACATCATTCACAAAATAAAAATATTTTATTCAAAAATATTAAGAACGATCAAAATTCCATTTTAGATTGTATAGAAACAACTTTTAAATTACATAAATATCTACACGTGGCTAAGCTCCATCCAAAATGCACCATTGACCAAATTTGAAAAATCCGAAAACACAACAAATTTTTGAAAAAAAGATTCAGAATATTTTTATCTTTTGTATGTTTTTGTCAGGAACTTAGCGGCCGCCCCCCCCCAATTCTAACCTAATAAGGTGAACTAAAAAGAAAAATTAATATTAAAATATGAATTGCCAAATAACTGGTTAATCCCATACAAAGATCCAAAACTAAAAGTGGCCTCTAACAAAACATTTCAAACCATAAAAGCTAAACTCACTGATTCAATAAGGTTGATTAGACTGATCCCTGGGCCAAAAGCAATATATATCTTATATTTTAATGCAAATTATGAGGAATTCCTGTTCTTTCATGCCATTGCTCTAAAGCAAAAAGCCTTTTTTTCTTGGGAAGCTTTTCTGCAGGGCTTATGGAGACAGTCATTTTGTATTTATCACATGCATCTACAGTACCACAATTTGGATTGAAAGGAATATACATCATAATAATAAACAATAAACATGCCATACAACTCAACACCACCTTAGTTAACAAAAGAAGACAAAGCATGAAGAGCATCTCCATTAACAAATAAGACAAACCAGCCAAGAATCCCCATTCTTCACGCTTATATAATATATAATATATAGAGAATCCTTTGATGATGATCGTTGGGTTTGGTCCCATTCCTCTCTGATTTTGATTTCCACCGCCATGGGACTTTCTTGAGCTTATAAAATTGCCTGTCTCTTTATCAACAGTGAATTACAAAGTATATTCACATTATGTGGCTCACTTTTGATACAATGTAATAATTGATCACACTTCTTTGATAGGTGCATGCACAGCATACATTCTGGATAATCATTTGAAATGCTTATTAAATAAAAATGTTGAAGGAGGAGAGTATTTTAAGATGTTGCAGAACATGTCTAGGATTATTAATTTTTTAGGAGAATCTGGATTTAAGATCATTGATTATCACTGTTAAGTCCTTTTCATCTGAGTCACAATCTATCCAGTTTTGGGGCAGCCATTATTCGCTTGTTTAAGGAGGAGAATAATCTGTAATGTTTAGTACATAATCTTTTTTTTTTATTAGTCTTTGTCGCCATAGTATAAGAAGGCCACGTTGTTGTTAATGATTGTCAGAAGTTGATGATCCTTCAATAGAGTTCTCTAGAAAATGATATCACTTCAGGAAGAAAGTTGTGTGCCTTCCACATGTTTAAATATTCGTATTTTGGGCCTGCTTAATAATGATGTAATGAAATGACAATCTTGTTCTTTTGAGAGAATTTGGATATTATTAGTGGGTTCCAAAGATTTTGGGCTACTTTGTTGGACCCATTTAAAAGGAAATGGTCACATCAATACTTTAAAATAGATTGCAATAATATGCATAATGTGTAAATAAGGAATATATTTTTTTAAAGTAGGTTTATTAAATATTAATCTAGTTTTAAGATAAATTATATATAGAATGTAAAATTTTTAAAATTAAAAGAAATGGATGTTATTTATTAGTTTGAATAATAACTTTTTTTGCTCGATAAAAGGCTGCAGCTGAGATAAGTTTTATATTATATCAAATTAAGCTAAAAATTTACAAAACATGCATAAATAGTAGGGCATTATCATTCAAGATAAAATCAGTTATCCTCCAAATAATGATGGCATTGACAATCGAGAGTGATGATCATAGTTTCAAAAACCAAATCCTTTCAATAATTACAATGGATTTGGGCTAAGAAATCCAAGAAAAATGCACCAGCTAATTTCTACCAAAACCAATATACCAATATATGTTTTATTGAGTATAAACATAGACAATATATTTAGTTTCCTATAAATGCCTATAAAAGTATCCATTAAAATCAATCTATAAAATAACTTTTTCAAAATGCATAGGATAAACAGGAACTACTCATGCCCTTGAGGAAGGACCCATATCCACCTCCATGTCTTTTGTTGATGAGGGTCTTGCTTCCACATGAGCATGGGGTCTTCACCGAAGGGGCAATACATGATATCACGTGCATTCATAGTGGGGGGTTTAAAATGGGCAAAAAAAGGGGGCAATATATTGCCTTTAAATAAGGGGGAAGGGGGGGGGGAGAAGGGGGGTTGTGGAGGGGTTGTAGGGGATTAAATAGGAAAAGGGGTATGGGGGGTACTAGGTGGGTATTAGAGGGAGGTGACAAAAAAGGATTTTGGGCCAATATTTTTTAGAAATAGGGGGATTCTTTAGTATGTCATGAATGCATGTGCTATGATTCAGTTCACTAAGTGAAGCCCCCATGTGCATGAGATCCTTGAGCTTCTCCAATGGTGTCCTAGGACACACCAATTGAGGATATAAATTTCATCCTCCCACCATATTCTTATTTTTCTTCATCTTCCACTTCCTCTCCCTCAAATGAACTAGCATTGCCCATGCCCTCGAGCTTTTCTTCATGCTTATATTCTAGAACCCATTCCTCTATTTCAAATAGCCCGTCACCATTTACCTTCCCTAACACATTAGTAATGCTCATCATTTTTTAAGAAAAAATAATCTTCTCCAAATGATGATTAACCTTAAAACCTAGTCTTCATACTCCCAATCAGTGAGTGTGATATCTTTGGATTGGCCCTCCATAGCCGACAACCATATCGAGAAGGAAACTTGGTAAACCCTTCTCCCACCTTCATAACCAGAGAAAATTGAGATGAGTGAGGAATGGTTAAATTGTCATCTATGTTCATGATAATGACTCTATGCAAGTGTCTAAGAAATTTTCCACAAAATAATTTCTTACAGAGTTCCTTTTCCACTACCTTTTTCTCACCCACCACCAAAATGGATGCTCAAAAACCAACAAGTATATCCATGTCCACCTTGTAGGTCTATGATTGTTATGAATGAAATTTGGCCCTAAAATCCTATTGATAGCATCAACAATTAGTTTGCAATGATGCTTAATAATTTCCCCTATTCACCTATTTGAAATGACACCCAAAAATGTTACAGGTACGTCTTATCTATGAGTAATCTTATGGGAGTGTCCATTTTTCAAGATCTTCCTTCTCAACCAGTTGAAGAGAAAAACCCAGCTAAGATAAATACCTTGACCTAGTGAATCTAACTAATGATGTAATGTTCATATTTTAGGGTTTCCATGATAATATTTTCTTATTCATAAATATACGTATTTCTTGTAAGAGAAGTCATCCATAGGCACCACATAAATGTCAATTATAAATTAAAACTCCAATCAAAGAACTTTTAGATCCTTTGATACATGTAAGCTTAATTTGATCGATAAAACTGTTATACACTGAATTTGCACCTCTGATCTCAAGCTCTCTTGGTCTTGATAATCTAGTATAACAAGGGAATCATCTCAAGGTTGTGGGACCTTTGCTAACTGAGATGAGACCTCCAGGTTCTAGGCTGGTTCCTCTTGGATAGTCACCTTAGTTTGCTTCTTAGACAGGAAAGTAAATCTTTTGAGGGAAAGGGTTAGAAGGAGTGCATGAAAGGGAAATGACTGAAAGCAAACTACCTACTAGGTGATGCACCGAAACTAGGGCTTGGATCTCAGTATAGAGGGATGAGATCAATGGAGGAATCAGGTCTAATAAGTCACCACTCACTAGATAGGTTTGCATAAGTATTTCATAGGAAGGCTTGAACAGAAGACTCAACCTATGACCTGCAAACAAACATCCTCCTCTGCAACTAGGTGTAGGAATGAGACAAGACTACTAGGGGCTATAGCATACCCACAAAAACATCTAAATCAGATCAGACATAGTAACGCAAAAAATCACAGAAAGTGAGAGGGACCAGGAACCCCAATTTCTATTGACAGCATTCATAAACTTCAATCCAATAAGAGATAACTCACATAAGAAGGCATGAGGACAACAAGAGTGTCACAAAATGCTTTTCCATATCTGAATTATCAATGGGAGATTACAAAGAGTAGAAAACCAGAGGATAGAAAAGTGTCTCAGATAGCTTTCTAGGAAAGAAACTTTCCTTTTTACAAAATGTGAACTCTCTGAGCACTAAGGCTCCAAAAAACAAATTATATACATCACTCAACTACACGCAGGCAGGAGTCAAAATTAACCAGGGTTACATAAATCTACATAAAATAATCCAACCCTAAACCAGTCACTTTTGATCATAAATGTTCATGAAAATATCTCAACCGATCAGATATGTGCTTGCATGTCCACCCCTCTACTGATCATGCCTGCAGAAAAAAGACCTCAATCCATCTACCTCCCTGCAAGCCCACTGAGTCATTAAGGCTCTAGATTTTATCTTCGCAAGAATGAATTTGAAAGTACAGATGGCGCCAACTCTTTAATGTTTCATCGGTGTAAGAACACTGCACTATACCCTACAAAATCCATGGTGTCATCGACCAGATCATCCATCATCACCTTCACAACCAGAAAATGTCTTCAGAAATCAATTCCGAGCTACCCCGCCGCTTCACAACGCTCTCTGCAGAAGAAAGCCCACCAAAAGTTTCCCTGCCTTGAAAATGTCATTGGTCACATGATCGCATGAGCTAAAAAAGCCTCATGCGATCATGCGACAAGCTTCGCTGAATCACCATCCGATCACACAAGACACCTCAGGCTCACTCTCCCTTTGGTCGCCAAGTCACTTTAACCTTTCTTAACCCCAGGCTCCACTCAGCGACCACGCGAAACATGTTAACCGCACAACCATGCTCTTGCCAAGTCTAGAGGCCTGCTAAATCATATCTGTGAACATGCAAACAAAGAAACCCTTTATCAGACACCGCCAAGTTAGAAGAGAAAAGAATGACCTCTTCTAAACTTCTGCCATTAAAATCCGGCCCCACTTACAACTACATCATCACCACCAGCTCAGTGAATGAGAAACTAGCACATCAGCACGACATGGCACATCGGACCCACGATAGAAGGATCTTATCGAAAGGTTGTTGCATGATCGCATCGGGTCGGAAGATCCCATGCAAACATGCGACCACCGTCAGATCTTTACTGCACTTGCATCTTGGGCCCACTGTAAAACCTTGTCACCAGCCAACCAATGAAACGTGGGCACATCACCAAACTACAGGCCCACCGCCAAACTGCAAGCTCTTATCAGCGTCGCTAACAGTTTGTCGCATGTTCGCATAGCCTAAAAAGGGGCTGTGTGATCATGTGACAGACTGCTAGTGTTCTTTGAAAACAACCATTGGGCCCACTAATCGGTTGAAGATTCTCATCCAACGGTAGTCGCATGATCGCATGTCAGGAAAGATACCTTAGCGATCATGTGACCACCGTTGATGCCTTTTGAAACAAGACCCACTGACAAAAAGGTGAGACAGAACGACGCGGACAAATCAGGAGCTGCTGAATAGGATTATGTAGCCTGGACCCACTAACACCAGCGTCACATCGGAAGGAAGATCGATGACTGTCGTTAAATCGCGTGCTTAAATAGGCAACATCTTTCCTTAGCGGTGTAGCGACAACCACAAGATTTTGCCAAGCTTTAACTTTTGCAGACGGAGAATGGGCCCACCGACAGGTGTCATCCTATCGCATGATCACAAGGGCAAGGAATATTCCTTGCTAACATGCAACAACCACAAGAATTTGAGGAAAGCCAGCCATGGGGCCCCACCAGGTCAGAGTTGCGCACTTAGGGAAGTGTCGACGCCAGAGTAGAAGTGCGAAACATGAGGGGTCGAAAACACACTGGGTTTTTGGGCCAAAAGGCAGAAAACACATTGGACTTTCGACACCAAAAGGTAGAAAACACAGAGGGTTTTGACACTTGAGAATTTCTTTGGAAAATAGGACCGTGGCCAAAAATGAATGATAGGGAATTTTTGGGTAACAAAAACATGATGTCAATTTGCCACCACTACCTATTTAATCTCACATGTCTTCAAATTAGAGTAAGGATTTTAAATACAGCTTCCACCCCACCAAATTAGTTGATTTAATTGACCTTGAATGTCCAACTTGACATGAACATAAAATTTAAAATTTAGCTAATCAATATCCCATCCACCACTTTCTTGATGTGATTTAAATCAACTTTTCATTTTGATAAGATACTTAATATTCTAATTTTAGTGCATTGGTTATCCCTATCTAAAACAAGATATGTATCATTTTGTTATTATTCAAGGACATAACAATTCATGTCGATGACATAATAGTTCATATTTTACCATTAGATATTCAAACTTATTCAAACAAATCCCTCTATAGTTAGACTATTCTATCAAAAAATATTTTGTTGACAAATATGGCTTGAGTTCTAACCTACCCACAAGATAGCTCTACTCTGAAAATTCCCTCAATCCTGAAACTTATTTTATATTTTGATTAGCATTCACCTATATCTAATATCATTACCATTTGTACCCAAATTTACCATAATATTGCCTTCTTTATAAATGTGGCCAATTGATATATTTCCAAAATGTTTGATTAGATCCCCATCTTTACCATTGAACATAGAATTCAACCTCCAATTTGTTGTTCTTCTAGTTTTGAGAGCATTGATTGTTATTCTTGAATCTCATTCTATCTCCACTCTTCTTAATCCCAAATCTATACATAAGAGTAGACCTTCTATTAAAGCCTTAAATTCTACAATATTATTAGTGTCTACCTCCAATTGTTTAGACATTTTTTCTACTAAATTACCATTCAAAGAATGATAACACAACCTACTTCTGATATACTTGGGTTACCTCTAGAGGCACCGTCAAAATTTATTTTAAAAAGCATCCTTCTTTTAGCGGATTCCAACTACATTATTTTCCACTAATATTATTTATATCCCCCCCTTTGGCAATAAAATAAGGGATCTTTAGACCAAGCCAATTCCTTTCTACTCTATCATCTCAATTATTTAGCTTCCCTTCTTTATAGGATGATGAATTAATTCTACTATCAACCCCTTTGACTATTGCAAATTCAATCTTGTTTGTCAAAATATTCCATTCCATTTTCTTTTCTTGAAAAAATTTGCAATCCCTCTCGGGTCTCCTTTCATATTTCCTCTAGCACTAAAGATGGAGATGTGATCCATAGGAACCCATATAATCTTGTAGAATATAAACTAGACCATCTTTGAAATAAAGCCATGATGTCATTAGATAAAGTTGAAATCCCCCCGAATTTGGCACATAACCATCATTGACACTTCTAGGGATAAGGGAAATTAAGAAAAATGTGCTTTATTAATTCTTCATTATTTTCACATAAAGAACATAGTGATGGCCTTTGAAACCCAATATTTTAAAAATATTTTAGAGTAAGAATCCTACCCTAGAGATCTACCCATGAAAAGATACCTACCTTTGGGAGACATCTTATTCCAACAAAGTTGAATTGGTATCTCAATTTTTTAAAATCTATTTATTTCCACTATGGCTCTATATCCATCTTTGGAGTTACAATGTGTTACATGTCTTAAAACCATTCAAAAAAATTCATCCTCTCCATTCCAAAATTAAATTGTCCTAAATTATCCAATATCCTTCTAATTTGGGCCAATTCTTCTCTTGGAAGGGGAAGATTTTCAAATGCCTTCCATTTCCATCTAATTTGGACTTTGTCAACCATTTCTATGTAATCTCTTACATATATCCCCAAAGTTATTTTCAAACTCATCTATTTTTTCTTATATCCATCACATTGTTTATTATTGGGAAACCCCCCAAGAATCCTTCCAAAAGAAATCTCTTCTACCATGATCTACTAGATTCCATGAGATCTGATCTAAAATCAAGCCCTTGCAATATTTAATCATGAAAGTTCCATATATATCTATGATGCTTTTTGATAATTTAAGACTCTAAATATCTTTGTGTGGTTTAAATCATTTAGATATTAACCTTTGATTATTCTCACACATTTCAGATGTGGCTCTTTATAAGGTTTCTAGAATAGTTTCACTCCCAAGGCTTTGTTATAACATAATTAATTTCTTAACCCAACTCCACCATCTTCTATGGGTCGCCATATCTTATCCCATGGTATTAGAATTAGTTTTTATTTGCATTTTTCCCCTACCAAAATAATTTTCTCATGTTATTTTTAATAATTTTGCATAAGCCTTGCAAAAAAAGATAGGAAAGGCATTAAATAAATAGGTATTGCTAAGAAGGTTTCTTTAAGAATCTACTGACTCTTCTAGCCCATGATAGCCATTTGGTTTTCCATGATTACATCTTCTTATCAATTTTTCCCCTATTGGGTCCCATACCTTGGTGGACCTTAATCCCTTGTCCAAAAGTAGACCTAAATATGTGCATGGAAGCTTTCCCTCCTTAAACCCCAAAAGATCTAGAATTTTTCTCTTAATCCTTGGCTTGACAAAGAATAATAAAACCTCTTATTTCACCTAGCTAATATATTGACTCTTGACCTTTTAGTCTACTTCCACTTTATTTGAATAACTGAGAAGCATTGTGTCATCTACAAACTGTTGATGAGAAATAACAAAAACTAATATGGTAATCTTGATTCCTTTTAGGTTTTCATTCTCCTATTCTTTTTTATGGATTGATGTAGGGGAATTCTTGGGTCCTCAGTGAATCTACATGGTGGTGTGTTTCTTGGCTGTTGTTTCTCAGTTGCACCTTTAACCGGTGGTCTTGGTTATTGAAGGAAGCTCAGTCGCTGAAGGAACTTGGTGAAGCTTCTGGTGCTTGGTGGAGTTAGTGCTTGGTGATGCCTTTGTTGATTGGTGTTGCTTGGCTTGGTCAGTTGTTTCACTAGTGCTCAGTTGTTTCTCTGGTGCTCGATAGTTCTGGCTTACCGACTAGAGTTCTTGGTGATTTGGTTGGCCGACTTGGTGCATTTATTGTTGGTAGCTTTTGTTGCATTCTCCTATGTAGATTTAGAGGCCGACATGGAGAATTAAATGATTGTAAGGCTATTTGAGAGCTGACTTGTATTTCATTTAATATTTTTTTGTAAGAGTTAATTATGTGATCTAGCTGACTTGTGGCTGAAGATTAGTATTTAAGGAGTGTTTGGGTAGTTGTTTAGGACAGCAGATCTGGGGGAATCAGATAAGTGAAGTTGTGGAAAAGATCTTGGATCCTGTGAGATCTAGCGGATCAGATTGATTTCTGATAGTTGTAATAGCAGAGCTAGTGGTTTGCATGGGTTGGAGACAAGGAGATTTATTGGTGGCTTGCGAACACAAGTTAAGATTTGCCTTAGGGTTTCCATCGGTTTCTGATTTGTCTCAGAACTGGACTAGCTAGTGTTGGATTGGATCTTGTTGATCTTGTAGAATTACTATTGTTTGTAATTGGCCCTAACCTGGAAGGCCTTACAGCCGGGCATGTTACTGGAAAATCTGATATGAGCATATCTTGTTGTGTTATTCCATTGTGTTCTTGAGTGGCCACAAGGTTGGGACTGTCCTTAATTAGATCCACCATCCTGGACTGTGTCAGGTAGTATCCGAGCTAAGTTGATCTTGTTGGGTGAAGTTTAACCTAGCAATACTGATCTTGCAAAGTTGATCTTGTTGGCAAAGAGATCGTATGATCCGAGTTGCGGATATGTGGCACTAAACTTGTGGAATCTTGGCCTAGTTGTTTGTGCAAGGTGGGAGGTTGTGATCTGACTTGCATACAACTCGGAGGTTGTCACAAGGTGGTCGGTGTAGGGTTTTGTTGTAGAGGGTTTTCTTATCTTTAAGGATGCCTCTGAGAAGATTGGACCCTAGAGTGATGCAAATCTCTGTGATACTGTGGAATCTAAGATTGCAAAGAAGGTGAAATCTAATTTTAGATCTGAGATGGAGTTGATGAAGATGACATGGTCACTGAGATCATGAGAGTTGTTGCTGGTGTACGTCAAAATGTTGGTACTGAAGATGGTTATGAGGAAGTTGTTGAAGACTTTGAAGCTATTGGATCTAGTGGTGATGATCGGAGGGATAGATCTGGTGAAGACAGAACTACTCGGTTGCGTAGATCTGGAGCTCGGTTAAGTAATAGTTACCAAATGGAAGTCTCTACTTTCTTTGGTACTTTGAAACCCGAGAAGTTGATTGACTGGATTGCTGAACTTGAAGATTCTTTGAGCTAGAAGAAATTGAAGATCCTCTTTGAGTGAGGTTGGCACAGAAAAAATTGAAAGGACATGCTACTCTTTGGTGGAAAGAATTACAAAGAGATAGAGAAGATGAAGGTGAAATGAAGATCAATCGGTGGAGATTGATGGTGACTAAGTTGAAAGCAGTTCATACCTGTTGACTATGAGCTTGACTTTTTTAAGAAGTTGCAGAATCTGAAGCAAAATGATCTAACTATTGAAGATTATACTGAGGAGTTCTAAAAGCTTACTATTTGGTCTGGACACAGAGAACTTGGTAAGGAAAAGGTAGCTAGGTATGTGAATGGTTTGAGATTCAATATCTAGGATGAGCTTGGTATGCTGAAGATTGATTCAGTTGAAGATGATTATCAGTATGCTCTGAAGGTAGAAGATAAGTTGAAGAAGAGAAACAACATAGTAATCCCTAAGGAAAGGAAAATATTGATCACTTAGTGAAGGATAAACTGACTACAAAAGATGAACAGAAACTTGTAGAAGTGAAGAAGAAGACAGGTAGAGTTATCTTTAAGGGTACTTGTTATAACTATTGTGAAGAAGGACACCATTCTTTTGAGTGTACATAGAAGATGCTTGGTGACCAACAAACTATTGTGGTGAATGAAAATATTGAGAATGAAGGGTATGTGCAAGATCATGAGGGGCCAAACTATGCCCTTAAGTGGCAATGAAAAATCAGCAAATCAGGGTTAGTCAACATGACGTGAAAATTTGAACCAGCTATCAACCTAATACCCAAAAAGTTGTAAGAATAGAATCTATAGGAAATTGAATTTAGTTTCTAAACTACTAGGCCTTTTCTATAAAAAAATTAATATGATTGGTGAAAAGTATAGATTTCAATACAGTAGTACAAAAATTTTAGGAAAAAAATAAGAAGTAGGTGTATGTCTGACCACCTTAATCATGATCAAATGATAATTTTTTTTTATAAGATTTAAAATATAAGTAGTAGACTCATGCCCAGATGTGACGCATATTTTTTTGTAATTTTATTCCAAAAAACTAATTAATTATGAATTTTCTGCTACAACATTTTTAGAATAAAAAAACTCCCGTGTCTGACCACCTTAACTCATTCAAAACTTTACAAAATTCAATTTTTATTTTTTTTCCTTATAGTAGGTGAAGCATAGAATGTGACGCATTTTTTGGATTTCAAAAATGTTATACCGTCTAAAAGTTATAGTCATTTTTCAATCAGTATATAAATCAACACTTTAGAGGTAACTCAATTAGAAAATAACTAATAATTACTTACCAAATTCAAAATTTGACAGCAATTATATCGATAGAATGCTGATAATCTCCTTAAAATACCCTTTTCATTTCATCAAATTCAGGTGAAAAAAAAGTCATCAGCTACATGGTCGAAGTCTGGAACTCCAAAAAAACAGGGGAAAAACACGTTTTTGTGACATTTGAAGAGTTGACCAGGTAGGTTTGGTGCACAAAGCAATACTGAGCCTAATCGGGTACTCAATTTTTTCAGGTACCCAAAAATCCTAGCAGAATTTTGAATTTTAAATTTTCCCTCCCCTTTCTCCCTCTTAATTTATTTCCGACACTTTTCTCCCTTCAATTTCTCCATGCTTCAATATATTATATATCAAAAATTATATATTAGATTATATATTAAATATTACATAATATCTATTATATATTAAATATTATATAATTTACATTTTACATTAAATATTATATAATATATATTAATATTAAATGTTACATTATACATCATATATTATATATTATTTTATACGTATTATATATTAATATGTATTTTACAATATATCACATGATATCTTCATATTTAAATTGTATGTAATATATATTTTATATTATAATATAAATATATATATATATATATAAAGTGTTACATTATACATCATATATTATATATTATTTTATATGTATTATATATTAATATGTATTTTACAACATATCACATGATATCTTCATATTTAAATTGTATGTAATATATATTTTATATTACAATATAAATATTAATATATATATATATATGTATATATATATGATATGTATTATATATTATTTATAAAATATTGTTGTATATATAATAAAATCAAGTATAGTATATATATAATATATATATTATATAGGACATATTAATACATAGGTTAATTACACCAATATAAACCATCCAAAAGGTTTCCAAAGTGGTCATAGAGGGGTCCTAAGGGTCCTAAGGCTTGAGAAAGTGTACTAGGACCCCTTAGGTCCTGGTGTAACCCCTGACAACACATTAGAGCACTCAATTGTTTCCCAAGGGGTCGTACGACCCCTTGGGACACACTTTAGTGTTGAAATGTGTCAAAAAGGGTCATGGGGACTTCATAGAGGTCCTAGTATGCCTTATCACATGTTAAGACCCCTAGGAATTCCCCATGACCCCTTTTGACACATTTCAACACTTAAGTTTGCCCCAAGGAGCCATATGACCCCTTAGGACACACTTGAGTGTTCTCATGTGTCGAAAGGGGTCCGCGGGACTTCCTATGGGTCCTAGTACACTATATCACGCATTAGGACCCCTAGGAAGTCCCGATGACTCCTTTTGACACATTTCAACACTCAAGTGTGTCCCAAGGGGTCGTATGACCCCTTATGACACACTTGAGAGTTCTAATATGTCAAAATGGGTCATGGAGACTTCCTAGGGGTCCTAACATGTGATAAGGCATACTAGGACCCCTAGGAAGTCCCCATGACCCCTTTTGACATATTTCAACACTCAAGTGTGTCCCAAGGGGTCATATGACCCCTTAGGACACACTTGAGTGTTCTAATGAGTCAAAAGGAGTCATGTGCACTTCCTAGGGGTCCTAGTATGCCTATCACATGTTAGGACCCTTAGGAAGTCCCGATGACCCCTTTTGACACATTTCAGCAGTCAAGTGTGTCCCAAGGGGTCGATGAATCCTCGAGATAAATTTGAGAGTTCTATTGTGTCGAAAATGGTTATGGGGACTTCCTAGGGGTCCTAATGCATGATAAGCCATACTAGGACCCCTTGGAAGTCCCCATGACCCCTTTTGACACATTTCAACACTCAAGTGTGTCCCAAGGGGTTGTATGACCCCTTAGAACACACTTGAGTGTTCTTATGTGTCAAAAAGGGTCAGGGGGACTTCCTAGGGGTCCTAGTACACCTAATAATGTGTTAGGACCCCTATGAAGTCCCCATGACACCTTTCACCACATTTCAACACTCAATTGTGTCCCAAGGGATCATATGACCCCTTAGGCCACACTTGAGTGTTTTCATGTGTGAAAAGGGGTCATATGGACTTCCTAGGGGTCCTAGTATGCCTTATCATGCATTAGGACCCCTAGGAAGTACCGATGATCCTTTTTGACACATTTCAACACTCAAGTTTATCCCAAGAAGTCGTATGACCCCTTAGGACACACTTGAGAGTTCTAATGTGTCAAAAGGGGTCATGGGGACTTCCTAGGGGTCCTAGTATGTCTTATCATGTGTTAGGACCCCTAGGAAGTTTTCATGACCCATTTTGACACATTTCAACACTCAAGTGTGTCCCAAGAGGTTGTATGACCCCTTATGACACACTTGAGAGTTCTAATATGTCAAAAGGGGTTATGGGGACTTCCTAGTGTAATACCCCAAAAAAGGGCTATAAGTTCATTAATCTCCTACATCATCAAATCGAATGAAATCGACACAAAAGTCCTAACCTAAGGCACATCTAAACATCATCAAATCATAATTGATTATCTTAAATTTTGCATCAGGGAATATTCCTAGCAATATTCCTAATCATCATAATTATCTTTAATTTTATAATTATTTGGCAATAAATCACATTTATCCTAAAGTTTGATTAATTGAATATTTTCATATTTAATTAATTAGATTTAATATTTGCCACTTAATTGTGTAATTAAATTTAATTCTATCTATTATTAATTGTATTATTTAATTTTGACAATAAATCTAATATCATATGAATAATTGATTAAATTCTTATTTAATTAATTAAAGCAAGTTATCATTATTTAATAATATAGTTTTTAATAAAAGTTTGATTAAATAATTAATTAACCCATAAATCAATTGTTTTATTTTTAAAAGCAGTTAAGTTGAGCATAAATCACTTTATTATTAAATTAATTCATAAATAAAACATGTACAATCATAAAAGCAGACAACTATCAATTATCAATTAAAGCTAAACTCTATTTTGAGTTAAAGCTTAGCTTTTGCATGTTTTTGTGAGTTAATTATCTTTTATTTAAAAATAACTCAAAAATCAACCTGAGTTATTTGAGTGATTTATGGCTTTTTCTCATGCACCTCCAAAGCCCTGGATTTCTATAAAAACAAGGCTTTAGCTCATCTCTCAATCATCTCTCAAAATTTGCATCCAAGCATCTCATAATTTTGCAAGCTTACTTTGCCAAAGTCATCCACAAAATTTGCACAATCACGCTAGAGAATTGGAATTGAAGAATCAAAGCTCTTGCGAATCAACATCTTTGTGAGATCAATCTTATTTTTGCATTCATATTGCATATCATTGTTAGATTAGCATTGCATATCAATTTTCAATAGCATTCATAGCATATCAATTTCATCTAGCATAGATTCATATCAAGTTTTCATTCTTATTGCATAGAAAATCCAAAAAAAAATAGATTAATTGCATTCAATTCATATCTAGATCAATTACATTCAAATCCTTCATTTAGGTGTCGTCTAGGTCACTAATCTCGATAACAATCTAAGAACATTAATCTCACACCTACTAGAAGGCAGTAAATCACTTGGTTAAATTAGATTTTAATTTTGCACGATTTTGATTATCACTAACCTCTAATGTTTTACTGAAGTGTTGTGTCTACAGATCAGGTACAATTTTCACACACACACCTAGGGGTCCTAACATGTGATAAGGTGTACTAGGACCCCTAGGAAGTCCCCATGACCCCTTTTGACACATTTCAACACTCAAGTGTGTTCCAAGGGGTCGTATGACCCCTTATGATACACTTGAGTGTTCTAATGTGTTGAAAGGGGTCATGGGCACTTCCTAGGGGTCCTAGTATGCCTTATCACATGTTAGGATCCCTAGAAAATCTTGATGACCTTTTTGACACATTTAACCACTCAAGTGTGTCCCAAGGGGTCATATGACCCCTTAAGACACACTTCAGAGTTCTAATGTGTTGAATGGGGTCATGAGGATTTGTTAGGGGTCCTAATGCGTGATAAGGCACACTAGGACCCCTAGGAAGTCCCCATGACCTCTTTTGACACATTTCAACACTCAAGTGTGTCCCAAGGGGTCGTATAATCCCTTAGGACACACTTGAGTGTTCTCATGTGTCAAAAGGGGTCATGGTGACTTCCTAGGCATCCTAGTATGCCTTATCACATGTTAGGACTCCTAGGAAGTACCGATGACCCCTTTTGATACATTTCAACACTCAAGTGTGTTCCAAGGGGTCGTATGACACATTCAGACACACTTGAAAGTTCTAATATGTCAAAAGGGATCATGGGACTTCCTAGGGGTCCTAACATGTGATAAGGCATACTAGGACCCCTAGGAAGTCCCCATGACCCTTTTTGACACATTTCAACACTCAAGTGTGACCCAAGGGGTCGTATGACACCTTAGGACACACTTGAGTGTTCTAATGTGTCAAAAGGGGTCATGGGCACTTCCTAGGGGTTCTAATACACCTTATGACATGTAAGGACCCTTAGGAAGTCCCGATGACCCCTTTCAACACATTTCAACACTCAAGTGTGTCCCAAGGGGTCCTTAGGACACACTTGAGTGTTGAAATATGTCGAAAGGGGTCATCGAGACTTCCTAGGGGTCCTAACGCGTGATAAGGCATACTAGGACCCCTAAAAAGTCCCCATAACCTCTTTTGACACATTTCAACACTCAAGTGTGTCCCAAGGGGTCGTATAATCCCTTAGGACACACTTTAGTGTTCTCATGTGTCAAAAGGGGTCATGGGGACTTCTTAGGCGTCCTAGTATGCCTTATCACATGTTAGGACTCCTAAGAAGTACCGATGACCCCTTTTGACACATTTCAACACTCAAGTGTGTTCCAAGGGGTCATATGATAAGGCTCAAGTGTGTCCTAAGGGTGCCTACGGCCCCTTTGGACACACTTGAGCATTCCAATGTGTCAAAAGGGCTCATGAGGACTTCCTAGAGGTCCTAGTACACCTTATCATGCGCTAGGACCCCTAGGAAGTCTCCGTGACCCCTTTTGACACTTCAAAATGCTCAAGTGTGTCCTAAGGGCCCTACAACCCTTAGGACACACTTGAGCATTCCAATGTGTCAAAAGAGGTCACGGGGATTTCCTAGGGGTCCTAATAGGCCTTATCATGACTTAAGACCCCTAAGAAGTCCCTGTGACCCTTGTGGACACATTGGAATGCTCAAGTGTGTCCTAAGGGGTCCTACGGCTCCTTCACACACACTTGAGCATCCAAATATGTCAAAAGGGGTCATGGGGACTTCCTAGGGGTTCTAATAGGCCTTATCACACATTAGGACCCATAGAAAGTCCCCGCAACCCCTTTTGAAACATTGAAATGCTCAAGTGTGTCATAAGGGGTCCTACGGCCCCTTTGGACATAGTTGAGCATTCAAATGTGTCAAAAGTGGTCATGGGGACTTCCTAGGGGTTCTAGTAGGCCTTATCACAAGTTAGGACCCCTAGGAAGTCCTCATGACCACTTTTGACACATTGGAATGCTCAAGTGTGTCATAAGGGGTCCTATGGCCCCTTCGGACACACTTGAGCATTAAAATGTGTCAAAAGGGTTCATGGGAACTTCCTAGGGGTCCTAATACACCTTATCATGTGTTAGGAGCCCTAGGAAGTCCCCGTGACCCCTTTTGACACATTTAAATGCTCAAGTGTGTCCTAAGGGGTCCTACAATGCTTTCAGACACACTTGAGCATTCTAATAAGTCAAAAGGGGTCATGGGGACTTCCTAAGGGTCCTCATAGGCCTTATCACATGTTAGAACCCCTAGAAATTCCCCATGACCCCTTTTGACACATTAGAATGCTCAAGTGTGTCCTAAGGGGTCCTACAATGCCTTCAGACACACTTGAGCATTCAAATGTGTCAAAAGGGGTCATTGGGACTTCTTAGGGGTCCTAATAGGCCTTATCACGCGTTAGGACCCCTAAGAAGTTGTTGTGACCCCTATGGACACATTGAAATACTCAAGTGTGTCCTAACAAGTCCTACAGCCCCTTTAGACACACTTGAGCACTCAAATGTGTCAAAAGGGGTCATGGGGACTTCCTAAGGGTCCTAATAGGCCTTATCACACATTAGGACCACTAGGAAGTCCCCATGACCCTTTTTGACACATTAGAATGCTCAAGTGTGTCCTAAGGGGTCCTACGACACCTTCGAACACACTTGAGCATTCAAATGTGTCAAAAGGGGTCACGGGGACTTCCTAGGGGTCCTAATAGGCCTTATCACATGTTAGGACCCCTAGGAAGTCCCTATGACCCCTATGGACACATTGGAACACTCGAGTGTGTCCTAAGGGGTCCTATGGCCCCTTTAGACACACTTGAGCATTCAAATGTGTCAAAAGGGGTCATGGGGACTTCCTAGGGGTTCTAATAGGCCTTATCGCACGTTAGGACCCCTAGGAAGTCCCCATGACCCCTGTGGACACATTGGAATGCTCAAGTGTGTCCTAAGGGGTCCTATGGCCCCTTCAAACACACTTGAGCATTCAAATGTGTCAAAAAGGGTCATGCGGACTTCCTATGGGTCCTAATATGCCTTATCATGCGTTAGGACCCCTAGGAAGTCCCTGTGACCCCTTTTGACACATTTGAATGCTCAAGTGTGTCCTAAGGGGTCCTACGATGCTTTCAGACACACTTGAGCATTCAAATGTGTCAAAAGGGGTCATGAGGACTCCTAGGGGTCATGGGGACTTCCTAGGGGACTTCCTAGGGGTCATGAAGACTTCCTAGGGGTCATAACGCATGAAAAGGGGTCATGAAGACTTCCTAAGGGTCATAACCCATGAAAAACTTGATTGTTAAAATATGTCAAAAAGGGTCATGAAGACTTTCTAGGGGTCATAACACATGATAAGGTGTACTAGGACCCCTAGGAAGACCCCATGACCCCTTTCGACACATTAGAACTCTCAAGTGTGTCCTAAGGTGTCATATGACCCCTTAGGACACACTTGAGAGTTCTAATGTGTTGAAAGGGGTCATGGGGTCTTCCTAGGGGTCCTAGTATGCCTTATCATGTGTTAGGACCCCTAGGAAGTCTTCATGACCCCTTTTGACACATTTCAACACTCAAGTGTGTCCCAAGGGGTCGTATGACTCCTTATGAAACACTTGAGAGTTCTAATATGTCAAAAGGGGTCATGGGGACTTCCTAGGGGTACTAGTATGCCTTATCAAGCGTTAGGACCCCTAGGAAGTCCCCATGACCCCTATTGACACATTGGAATTCTAAAGTGTGTCCTAAGGGGTCCTATGACCCCTTCAAACATAGTTTTGCATTCAAATGTTTCAAAAGAGGTCAAGAGGACTTCCTAGGGGTCCTAGTATGCCTTATCATGCATTAAGACTCCTAGGAAGTCCCCATGACCCCTTTTGACACATTTGAACCCTCAAGTGTGTCCGAAGGGGTCCTACGACCCCCTTGGACACACTTGAGGGTTCAAATGTGTCAAAAGGGGTCATGGGGACTTCCTAGGGGTCCTAGTATGCCTTATCATGTGTTAGGACCCCTAGGAAGTCCCCATGACTATGTTTGACATATTAGAACTCTCAAGTGTGTTCTAAGGGGTTGTAGGACCCTTTCAGACACACTTGAGGGTTAAAATGTGTCAAAAGGGGTCATGGAGACTTTCTAGGGATCCACCCCTTAGGACACACTTGAGTGTTCTAATGTGTCAAAAGGGGTCATGGGGACTTTCTAGGGGTCCTAGTATGCCTTATCACGTGTTAGGACCCCTAGGAAGTCCCATGACCCCTTTTGACACATTAGTACCCTCAAGTGTGTTCTAAGGGGTCGTAGGACCCCTTCGGACACACTTGAGGGTTCAGATGTGTCAAAAGGGGTCATGGGGACTTCATAGGGGTCCTAGTACACCTTATCACATGTTAGGACCCCTAGGAAGTCCCCATGACCCCTTTTGACACATTGGAATGCTTCAATGCTACCACCCCTTTGGACACACTCGAGCATTCCAATGTGTCAAAAGGGGTCATGGGACTTCCTAGGGATCCTAATGCATGATAAGGCATACTAGGACCCTAGGAAGTCCCCATTAACCATTTTGACATATTTGAACCCTCAAGTGTGTCCAAAGGGGTCCTATGACCTCTTAGGACACACTTGAGGGTTCTAATGTGTCCAAAGGAGTCATGGGGACTTCCTAGGGGTCCTAACACATGATAAGGCATACTAGGACCCCTACAAAGTCCCCATGACCCCTTTTGACACATTTGAACCCTCAAGTGTGTCCAAAGGGGTCCTACGACCCCTTCGGACACACTTGAGGGTTCCAATGTGTCAAAAGGGGTCATGGGGACTTTCTAGTGTTCCTAGTACGCCTTATAACATGTTAGGACCCTTAGGAAGTCCCCATGACCCCTTTTGACACATTGGAATGCTTAAGTGTGTTTGAAGGGGTCATAGGACCTCTTCGGACACACTCAAGCATTCTAATGTTTCAAAAGGGTCATGGGGACTTTCTAGGGGTCCTAATGCATGATAAGGCATACTAGGACCCCTAGGAAGTCTCGGTAACCCCTTTCAACATACAATTTAAATATTATGATCTATAAAGTTTATATATATATAAAGTTTATATATATATATATATATATATATATATATATATATATATATATATATATATATATATATATATATAATTTGTACATATAAATATAATATAAGTTCATTAAATATATTTATATACAATACAAATTAATATATAAAAAATAGATTAATATAAAATATTATACTATAAAATATATATGACATACAATTTAAATATTCTAAGATATTATAATATAAAATATATATTAATATATAATTATATATATAATATATATTAAAATATTTACATAATACCCCTTAATACCCTATAAATGATATATATATACATATATATACATATATATACATATATATATACATATATATACATATATATATATATATATATATATATATATATATAATTTGTACATATATTTATATAATATAAACGTTAAATATAATGATATACAATACATATTAATATATAAAAAAAATATTAATTTATAAAATATTATAATATAAAATATATAAATTAATATATAATACATATTTAAACATTATATATAAAAGTTCAATTTTTTCATTTACTCTCACCATTTTTTCAACTCAAAAATATCATGTACCTGATTTCAAATCTTGTACCTGATTTCAAATTGGGTACGCGATTAGGCTTGTGCTTTGGTGTCAAGTTTGCTCAAGTGTACTGACACCCAGGCCTACTAAAAAGTCAACATACATTTTCATGCGCTTTTGGATGAGTGAAAAGTGGATTTTTTTACATCGCCACTTTTTGGCCCCTCATGATCTTGCACATACCCTGAACCTAAATCTGAGAACTTGCTAGTTTGGTGAACATTACTCGGTACAAAGGAGGAACCTTGTGAGAGGAGTAACTTGTTCAGGACTCGGTGCAAGTCTGGAGGTAAACTTTATGAATTTATTGTTGACAGTGGTAGTACTGATAACCTTGTTGCTGAGGAAATGGTTCAGAAACTTGGTTTGAATAGGATGAGACATCCATGTCATTATAGGATTGGCTAGTTGCAAGATGATCATGCCCTAGAAGGAAGGGAACAATGCTTTGTTGATGTTCAGATTGGCCAGTATAAGGATCTTGTGTTATGTGATATTGTGGATATGAATAGTTGTCATATATTGCTTGATATACCTTGGCAATATGATTGCAGGGCTATGTATGATTGTGTGAAGAATGTGTTTACCATTGAGAAGGATGATAGGAAGTTTTCCTCGATGCCTTTGCTGGATACAACTCTTGGTAGGAGAAGTCAGTGTATTGGTAGCCAAGTTGAGTTGGTGGATCCTGAGAGGATAGATGATCAGTTTGGAGAATAGACATGTGTGTTATCAAGGAAAGACTTGAAAAGATAGAGGAAGCTGAAGTGGAAGAGTATGCAAAGTGAAAAGTTGGAGGACCTATATGTGAGGAACCAGTTCGGGGTTTATGTGTTGAATCCTGGAAGATGTTCTTCTCACATATAAACATCTTTTGAAACCTAGGGTGTTTGATATAGGGGCATTCTTGAGTCCTTAGTGAATCTACATGGTGGTGTGTTTCTTGGTCGGTGTTACTCGGTTGCAGCTTTAACCGATGGTCTCAGTTATTGAAGGAAGCTCTGTCACTGAAGGAACTCAGTGAAGCTGCTGGTGCTCAATGGAACTGGTGCTTAGTGATACCTTTGTTGCTCGATGTTTCTTGGCTTGATCAATTGTTTCACTACTGCCCAGTTGTTTCTCTGGCGCTCGGTAGTTTTGGCTTACCGACTAGAGTTCTTGGTGATTTGGTTGGCTGACTTGGTCATTTATTGTTGGTAGCTTTTGTTGCATTCTCTTATGTAGATCTAGAGGTTGATATAGAGAATTAAATGATTGTAAGGCTATTTGAGAGCCGACTTGTATTTCATTTAATATTTTTTTATAAGAGTTAATTATGTCATCTAGCCGACTTGTGGCTGAAGATTAATATTTAAGGAGTGTTTGGGTAGTTGTTTAGGATAGCAGATCTGGGGGAATTAGATAAGTGAAGTTGTGGAAAAGATCTTGGATCCTGCGAGATCTAGCAGATCAGATTGATTTCTGATAGTTGTAATAGTAGAGCTAGTGGTTTGCATGCTTGGAGACAAGGAGATTTCTTGGTGGCTTGTGAGCACAAGTTCAGATCTACCTTAGGGTTTCCATCAGTTGTTGATTTGTCTCAGAACTAGACTAGCTGGTGTTGGATTGGATCTTGTTGATCTTGCAAAATTACTATTGTTTGTAATTGGCCCTAACCCGGAAGGCCTTATAGTCGGGCATGTTAATGGAAAATATGATATTGAGGATATCTTGTTGTGTTATTCCAATGTGTTCTTGATTGGTTGCAAGGTTGGATTGTCCTTAATTGGATCCACCATCCTTGACTACATCATGGATCTACTTGAGGCCTTTGTCATGATGATAAATATGAAAAGATATAATGAGTTTGCATGGTGAATATGCTTGGAGCTTTAAAAAACCTTCTAATTTGGCATTCACTAAAACTAAAAATATTGGACTAGATATACAAAATAAAATAAGATTTATCCATTCTTTATAAAATCCAAATGCTTCTAAAAATATGCATAAAAAACTCCAATCCAGTACTTATACAATAAGAAAAGGGGAACAAAGGGGGATTGATCCTATTTCCTATTGGACATTAGAAAGGAAGATGACCTAGTAGGATCGGGAGGACTAAAGTACTGAATGAGTACAATGATCCTTCATTGTGATGATTAGATGAGTTTATTTAGGGAGATATGGTTGGATGTTACAATTAAGAAGACAAAATAGGGAAAAATGACAAGTTGCAAAATACATAGTCTACAGAAAATAAACAACTTTGTGTGGGTATGAAAAATAACAACTAGACAATGATACTAACCTACAGTTCTAGTTTGATGTAGATATGGAGGGAATATGGCACCTTGGGAATCCTATTCCTAGAAAGAGGGTTCCTATGGCATCTTATTCCTAGTTCTTTGACTGATTTAAATTGCAGATTGTCTATTAGGTCTTTTACTTTCTAGATCTAAGGTAGTGTGAATGCCACCTATACCTACACATATAATAATGGGAAATTTTTGTGTAGAGAGGTGTTTGCATCATTCAAGCCCTAGTTTGGAATCATCATATAAAAATAAGTGAAAGCACAACATCATATAGAAGAGGCTAGATCTAAAAATAAAGTGTATTCTACCTTGGAAATACAAATTCTTCTTTGAATGTGATCAAGTATGTTAATGCAATAGCTTTGACTTCACACAAAAACCCAAAAGGAAATCATGAAAATGAAACCTTTTATAATGGATGTTGTAGTTTTCCACAATGCTTGGAGGAGAGAGATAAGAATAACCTAAAGATTTGAAGATGTGAATTCTTGAATGTATGTAGATTCTTGAATGTATGTAGACAATTTCTTACACTATGATCTTCTTCCTAGATGATGAACTCTTTTCTTTTCCTTCAATGATGGAAAGAAGCTTGAACCATGGAGAAGATTTCCTTGAAAAATACTTTAGAATGCTTGTATGTGAACTTGTAGGAGAGATCTTGAAATTTTGACTCCACAAATAATTTTGACCCCACAAATTGGGCTTCTTTCCATCAGTCCTTAAGAAATTCCATAAAAAAATTATCCTTCATCCACATATTTTCAACAAACTTGAATGGGCATTGTAGTGATTTCCTTTCCCTGAGAATTTCTATTTGTACTAGGAAGTGGTATGATCATAAAATTGGTAGTATGGATCATTAATAATCAAATGGAAATGAAGTTAGATCCTCCTTAAATAAAATAATCTATCAATTTTATTTTCTATATGGATAAAACCTAGTCTCCTATTATTCTAAGTGGATAACCCATTCTCCATTTCAATCTCTGTCAAGTTGTTTCTTGTCACCTAGTCTCTAAAGTTGACTTGAGCTTGGAATTATTTTTGGATGCCTCCTTTTTATGGCGAATGTAAAATTAAAATAAAGTCCCATGCTCTATTAATATATTTTTATAAGGAATATTTAGAAATAAAATTGTCCATCTTTTTCTATAACTATAGTGTTTTCATTTTTCATATTATCCCAAAAATATTTACTACCACAAACTTGAGGGTACTATTCACACTGCTAACTAGACCACCTTTCCAATTATAATGTTTAGCCAAATTATCAAAGGATAATCTACCTAGATTCTAGATGATGGTCAAGCCCCCTAAATCTCCCACTACTTATATTGCTTCTATTTCCCAAATCCCTAATTTATTTTTCATGTTTAACCATTGGTATTCATTAAGATTAGTTTCTCTCATTATTATCTCTATCTTAATAGTAGAAATATGAAATTTGAGTAAACTCTTATTATTAGGATCATTCAATCCCCTAACATTCCATGTTATTATTTTCATGGCCCCTTGGAAATGACCTTCCCCTTCCCTACATTGAAGAGTGTTGTAATTTTTGTCTAGTCACTAACTTTCCCATCCAATAGCCTTAGTTTTGATAGTGACTTCCTACCCTTCTTTTTCACTAATCTTCTATCATGGTCTAGTTTGTCTTTAGCTACTACATATTGAAAAAATCATAAAACTTTCCTTTTATCACTACTCTCATCTTCCTTATATTGAACCAACTCTCCAAAAAATAAATCCATTTTATCATCCACTAACTTATCCATCTCTAATATTCTCTCAATCAAAGCTTGTTTTTTTCTTTCAAACCTTCCTTTTTACTACCTTATTATGGTTAGTCAAACCAAAAAGATCACAAACTACCTCCAGTTCTATCGACTCATTTTTGTCTTCGTTATTTCTATTCTAGTCAACATTCTCTTTCCCTAAGCCTCTATTAGAAGTAGGGGATTTCTTCAACTCCCTTAATGGGACCAATTGGTTTCCTTTTTATTTTCTACATTTATCTTCTTTTGTAATTTTTATATAGCAAATAATTTACTCTTTGCTTCTAATTTCATTGAGAATCAATTCTCATCTTCTAGCATATTTATATCACTACAATCACTTTGACAAATCCTCATGGGAGAAAATAAATCCTTTTTCCTTCACTATATTTACTTTTTCTATCCTCTATCACATTTTCATTTTCATAATCACTTTGAGAATCCTCATGGGGAAATGTTCCTTTCCCTACACATTATTCTAATTCTTAACTTCCTTTAGAATATGTTTTTCCATATTTTTGTTGATATTATTTTTCGTATTCTTTCCCTCATTACCAATAATAGGCACTAGTTTTTCTTCTCCTACTAACAATGATTTTGAAATTTTAAATTTTCCTTCTCTATTAGTCCAATAGATTTTATCCAACCTACATTAATGCTCATTGCTTCCACTTTATTTGAATAACCGAGCAGCATTGTGTCATATGCAAACTGTTGATGTGAAATAACAAAAACTAAGATGGTAATCTTGATTCCTTTTAGGTTGTCATTCTCCTATTCTTTTTTTATGGATCTACATGAGGCTTTTGTCATGATGATAAATATGAAATGATATAATAAGCTTCCATGGTGAATACACCTGTCTACTTTCAGAAAACCTTCTAATGTGTCATTCACTCAAACTAAAAATATTAGACTTGATATAGAAAAGAAAATAAGATTTATCCATTCTTTACAAAATCCAAATGCTTCTAAAAATATACATAAAAAAACTCCAATCCATTTATACAATAAGAAAAGGGGAACAAATGGGGATTGATCCTATTTCCTATTGTACATTAGAAAGGATGATGACCCAGTAGGATCGAGAGGACTTAAGTACTGAATGATGCAATGATCCTTCGTTGTGATAATTAGATGAGTTTATTTAGGGAAATATGGTTGGATGTTACAATTAAGAAGACAAGATAGGAAAAAATGACAAGTTGCAAAATTCATAGTCTGACAGAAAATAAAGGGCTTTGTGTGGGTATGAAAAATAGCAACTAGACAATGATACTAAACTATGGTTCTAGTTTGATGTAGATATGGAGGGAATATGGCACCTTTGGAATCTTATTCTTGGGAAGAGGATTCCTATGCCATCTTATTCCTAGTGCTTTTGACTAATTTAAATTGCAAATTGTCTATTAGGTCTTTTACTTTCTAGATCTAAGGTAGTGTGAATGCCACCTATACCTACACACATAATAATGGGAAATTTTTGTGTAGAGAGGTGTTTTCCTCAGTCAAGCCCTGGTTTGGAATCATCATATAAAAATAAGTGAAAGCACAACATCATATAGAAGAGGCTAGATCTAAAAATAAAGTGTATTGTACCTTGGAAATACAAATTCTTCTTTGAATGTGATCAAGTATGTTAATGCAATAGCTTTGACTTCACACAAAAACCCAAAAGGAAATCATGAAAGATGAAACCTTGTATAATGGATGTTGTAGTTTTCCACAACGCTTGGAGGAGAGAGATAAGAATGACCTAAAGAGTTAAAGATGTGAATTCTTGAATGTATGTAGATGCTTGAATGTATGTAGATGGTTTCTTACACTATGATCTTCCTAGATGATGAACTCTTTTCTTTTCCTTCAATGATGGAAAGAAGCTTGAACCATAGAGAAGATTTTCTTGAAAAATACTTTAGAATGCTTGGATGTGAAATTGTAGGAGAGATCTTGAAATTTTGATCACGATTACCAAAATGAGGAGAGATAGATTTATTTTGTACCTCTCACAACATTTTGGAGCTTAAAACTCAAATGAGGAGCTAACAAGAATTTAGAAATCTTGTTAATTCAATCAAACATGCCCCAATTTCAATTTTGGGGAAAATATACGGAAGAGGAGGGTTTTGGTGTCCTCTTCCCAAGAAGACGGTAGTTTTGGCACCCTCTTCCCAATAAATGTAGGAAGTGAAAAGCTTGAATATCAAAAATTAATGCGAGAGCTCATACATGATAAAATGGGTCTTAATTGAGCATCTAATTATAGGTGGTTACAATTTAGGATGGTGCACCACTTTATCATAGGATTTTTTAATATCTAGTTTAATGATCATGCTTGATTCTTTATTATTTTGGATTGAGTGAATACCTTCTTATGCTATGATGACCATCAAAAATTGATCTTCTTGGCACAAATCCTATTTTTTCCTCTGAAATTATGGTTGAAATAATTTTCTTTAGTCTATTTGCAAGATCTTTAACTGAAACCGTACATGTTGTATGCACAAGGATATCGGTCTAAACTTGTCCAACAACATTCCATTCTCTTTTTTGGGGATTAATACAATAAAATTATTATTAGTTTCTCTCAAAAATATTCCTAACCTCCTTGTTGATTTCAAGGCCTCAATCATCTTTGCCCCTAAAATGTGCAAACATTTTTGGAAACTATCCTACTAGAAAACTATCTAGCCTTGAAGATTTTTTAGGATGTAATTGATAAAGGATTGCATCAATTTCTTTCTCTAGAAACCTTTTTGTTAACATTTTGATTGGGGCTTCTAATACCAATCTTGGAATATTCTATGTCGCTAAATTTTGAGCATTATAATTTGATCTCTCTCAATTGTTTAATATTTTAGTGAGGAAGGAAACTATTAGTTAGCTATTACTTATGGGTCTTCAATCATGATCCCATTTTTTTCTTTAATCTTGTGTATTCTATTTATAATTCTTCTCTACCTAGTGCTATTATGGAAAAACTTTGAATTTTTTTACCCTCTTCTAGCCATATCTCTCTAGATTTTTATCTCCAAAAGGTTTCTTCTTTTGCAAGTACCTCCTCATTTTCCTTTAGAAATTCTTTTTATTTAATAAAACTGGTTGAATCTATTCTATCTTGGATCACATCATCATTTATTTGACTTAATTAATCCTATTCAATATTCCTCTTGGAGGTGAAGATATTTCTAAAATGTTTCCTATTCCACTTTAACAAATTATTCTTTATTATTTTTAATTTGGAGACGAAGAATAATAATTTTGACCCCACAAATTGGGTTTCTTTCCATCATTCCTTAAGCAATTCCATAAAAAAATTATCCTTCTTCCACATATTTTCAACAAACTTGAATGGGCATTGGAGTGATTTCCTTTCCCCAAGAATTTCTATTTGTACTAGGAAGTGGTATGATCCTGAAATTGGTAGTATGGATCATTTATAATCAAATGGAAATAAATTTAGATCCTCCTTAAATAAAATAATCTATCAAGTTTATTTTCTATATGGATAAAACCTAGTCTCCTATTATTCTAAGTGGATAACCCATTCTCCATTTCAATCTCCATCAAGTTGTTTCTTGTCACCTAGTCTTTGAAGTTGACTTGAGGTTGGAATTCTTTTTGGATGCCTCCTCATTTTTATGACAGATGTAAAATTAAAATAAAGTCTCAGGCCCTATTATTATATTTTAATATGGAATATTTAGAAAAAAAATAGTCCATCTCTTTCTATAACTCTAATGTTTTCATTTTTCATATTATCCTAGAGATATTTACTACCACAAACTTGAGGGTACTATTCACATTGCTAACTAGACCACCTTGCTAATTATAATGTTTAGCCAACTTCTCAAAGGATATTCTACCTGGATTCCAAATGATGGGCAAGCCCCCTAAATCTCCCACTACTTATATTGCTTCTATTTCCCAAATCCCTAATTTATTTTTCATGTTTAACCATTGGTATTCATTAAGATTAGTTTCTCTCATTATTATCTCTATCTTAATAGTAGAAATACAACATTTGAGTAAACTCTTATTATTAGGAACATTCAATCCCCTAACATTCCATGTTAGTATTTTCATGGCCCCTTGGGAAGGACCTTCTTCTTCCCTACATTGAAGAGTGTTGTAATTTTTGTCTAGTCACTAACTTTCCCATCCAATAGCCTTAGTTTTGATAGTGACTCCCTACCCTTCTTTTTCACTAATCTTCTATCATGTTCTAGTTTGTCCTCGGCTACTACATATTGAAAAAATCATAAAACTTTCCTTTTATCACTACTCTCATATTCCTTATATTGAACCAGCTCTCCAAAAAACAAATCCATTTTATCATCCACTAACTTATCCATCTCTAATATTCTCTCAATCAAAGATTATTTTTTTCTTTGAAATGTCCCTTTTTACTACCTTATTATGGTTAGTCAAACCAAAAAGATCACAAACTACCTCCAATTCTATCGACTCATTTTTGTCTTCGTAATTTCTATTCTAGTCAACATTCTCTTTCCCTAAGCCTCTATTAGAAGTAGGAGATTTCTTCAACTCCCTTAATAGGACCAATTGGTTTCATTTGTATTCTCTACATTTATCTTCTTTTTTTATTTTGATATAGAAAATAATTTACTCATTGCTTCTAATTTCATCGAGAATCAATTCTCATCTTCTGGCATATTTATATCACTACAATCACTTTGACAAATCCTTATGGGAGAAAATAAATCATTTTTCCTTCACTATATTGATTTTTTACATCCTCTATCACATTTTCATTTTCATAATCACTTTGAAAATCCTCATGGGGAAATGTTCCTTTCCCGCACATTGTTCTAATTCTTAACTTCCTTTAGAATATTCTTCTCCATATTTTTGTTGATATTATTTTTCCTATTCTTTCCCTTATTACAAATAATAGCCACTCTTTTTCCTTCTCCTACTAGCAATGATTTTGAACTTTTAAATTTTCCTTCTCTATTAGTCCAATAGATTTTATCTAGCCTACATTAATGCTCATTGCTTCTAGCAATTGATACTTCTCTAGCAGAGACTAAATAGAAATTTATTTATTTTTTGAACTTCCTAAAGGTCTTCTCCCTAGGTTTGACTAGGGTAACAACCAATTCCTCTTCTTTATCAATGGGCCTCTATAATATGATTGAATTAAAAAAAAAAAATTCTTCCAAGGAGAAATTGCCTCATGCTAAATCATTTTCATTGGGTCAAATTCCCCAATTATTTTAAGTTTGGCTACTTTCCCATTTCCACCATATTGAGGTAAGCCATTTTCCTTTGAAAAATATTCTTCCTCTATTAACTCATTTCCCCATTCCACTTGTCTTTTATATATTAGGTCCATAACTATTACCCCTTCCTTCTCTTTATCAAACTCCCTAACCCTCTTATTATGTATGCTAATCCATTTAAAATTGGAAATAAGAGTGGTGGGGTTTGTTTTTATCATTATACTTTTCAATCCTCCTCCCCCCTAAAATTTGTTTCCTTTTTAAGATCATGCTTAGGAAAATATACTAAATTAGCAACCCTAAATAAACTTAAATATTACATTAGCATAGGTGCATCATTTCTACTCCTAACTACCTTTTGATTCACCAAGAATCCTTCTTTTAGTTTCTCTATCATAGGTTATGAGAGTTCAAAGACCATGTCCAAGTCCTTTTTCACATTTTTTATATGGAATCCTTTACTCTTCCTCTGATAAAAATGTAATGCCCAATAAAATCTCCATAAAAGAAGAAAGACATAAAGCTATGTTATAAGTTCTTCCAAACCTCCTATTTTATTTTTAGTCTTCCTATTTGATAAATTTTGGGAATAATTCTAAGAGAAATACATAAAAGACTTATTACTCATTTTCCAATTAGCTAAGTAATCACTTTCTCCACTTTAAAATTACGGGAAGAGTTCTTAAACACTTTCTCTATTAAGTATATAATCATTTTCCCCCAAAGAATAGAAATTTATCATGTCCATATCTTCTACAAGTGAGAGGTTAAATCCACCCACATCAAGACAATTGAATATCAAGTGATCTGACAAATGAAATGTATTGCAAACCAATCCAGGATCTTCATAAAGAATGTTTTGTATCCATATATCATTTTTAGAGATAATCTTCAAGGAAGATGGGAAGGGTTTCCTTGTGTCCATGAGTGATAAAACCCTTAGAGGAAGGTTTAAAATCTCTTCGATGAAAATATCACATTTCAAGAAAATTCCTAGCTTATTTTCCCTATAGCTTCTAAAATTATTCTAAAGGAAGGTTGAGAAGATGAATCCAACAAGGAATCAATTTAATGTTATTATTGTGCCTACTTTGACACCGGCAGTCCAAAATTGCATATGTAGACCTGAGCTATGATGAAACTAACACTAGTACATTTGACCTCATTTTTCTACCAAAATTATCGACCATTAATTAAAAAGGTTTAGGTTGGTCGGATTATAGAAGGAAAAATTTGTTTTTTTTTTAATCCATGCCCATGTTGGTTGAAATTTTGACCAATACCATGTCGGTCGAAATATCGACAAACACGGGCATATAACTTTTTTTAAAAAAATTCAATTCTCATTTCATTTTTACGGGAAAATTATATGAATGGTTGTAGCGTGTGAAGGATTTCCCTCTTCTAAGCTACACACCAAGGGATATAGGAATAGATCTTATTCCATATTGTGAAGAGCCAGACCCTACACTAGTAGCATATCCAGCACCCGAGGTTAATAGAAAATTCCATCTTTTTCTGTTATCAGCACGTTAATGAATAGAGGGATTTAATAACCCTGTTAATCTATTTTGCATATGTGGCTGTAAGATTCCTTATGTATCTACAGCATCGGGTATGTGGTTGAATAGTCTATATGTTGTGTGTTACGAAACCAATAGAAGCATTAACATCTCATTTCAAATCCCTTCAATGCATTCACAGTTAGCTGCCATTTAATTAACTGGTCTTCATCTTACACAGTCGGTGTGGAATAAAAAAATACCTTTGATTGTTTCCGTCACATGATTAAATCCATTTGATTTTGTTTATCTAGTTTTTTTTTAAATTTACTTGGGCTCTGTGAGACTAGGATTCAAAACCCATTATCCTCGGCTCTGATATGAAGTTCGGCCCTAACTTGTAATTTCACCGTGAGATTTCCAATGTCATGGGTTGAAAGACAAGTTAGGGTAATGTTTGTGCATATACCAAACACTCAGAACCATGCAGAGTGTTAAATTTGCTTCTTGATCGATGCCCTAGTTGGCATATGTGGTGAATAAAACAAAGAAATGTTGAAGCAATATAATAACTAGATATGTTCCATGTATGTAGTCAGTAGAAGTGAAGGAATGTTGCAACAGAGAAAAAATAGAAGACCCAAAGTTAAAACATAAATTTAATTGGAGATTGTCCACACATCATGGATTTCATAGTAATTGTGATCACTGAAGATACCCACTGTTAGGCAGTCCAGATTGATCCCCATCTAACCTGGTCAATTAGATTGGAAGATCTTTGTGATAGTTAACAATGCTGGAGAGCATTGGTTAGAATTGTTTTGAAAACTTAGTGGCACATTCTGTGGATTTGACCCAACGCTAATAGCCATTGGAAAGAAGGAAGCTTAGTTGCAGATTAGCCGAGATATAATAAAGTCCAAACATTATATGGTGACAAGTAGAAGTAACTTACAGATCTGATGTTTTTTTGGACTGTATTCAAAGAAAGATTGTAACTTTGCTAGAAGCTAAGAGTTGAACCGAGTGCTGTTAACATTAGGAAGTAAGAGTGTTTCTTACAAACCTCATAGAAGGAAATTTTTAGTAAAGCTACTTTGTTTTGGAGGTAACCAAAGATTAAGGAAGTTGACAGAGTCAAATTAGAACCATTGTTCTTGGTCTGAACAAACCTTGTTATTCAGTTGTGATAAGTTAGTGGGCTTACCAAGCTTAATTTATTCATAGTTATTTTTTTATTTTTTTATCTTCAATCTTTATTTGAGAGGTCACAATACTTAGTCATTGTCCATGTTTAAATGATTGTTTGCTTTATGTGAGTTGTCTTCAATTCTTATTATAAACTATATGAGTTCCAACGCTAATGAAATCCATGCATTTGAAGTAGAATTATGTAAAAGTTTGAAGTTAAAATAATGTGAATATAATCTAAAAGGAATGAAATTTATTAGGTAGATATTGCTCTGCTTTAAATTTTTTTGTTTTTTGTTTTTCCATATTTAAGTCAGCAATATATTGTACACACACATATACTATTTTTTGAGTCAATAAATATGTTTCTATTTAAATATGTTTCTTGATTACACCCCCCACTAATCAGACATACTCATTTATCTATTTTAATTTCCTTGCATGTTTTTGGTGGGAGTTAATAGAGAATTTGAAGTCTTTAATTTTTATAAGTAATAGGGGTATTTTTCCTTTGGATTGGACATGCTTATTTTTGTTTTGGCAGTCCCAAATAACACTATCTTAGTCTATTGTCATTCCCAGACACAATATCAGTCATTCCAAGTTAGGACAATCCTTTTTTGAGTAGTAGTTCTTCATTCTTACAATCCAATTCATTCCATACCATGTCAATCCACCTTAAGCATTAAATTCATGCTTGTTAGGGTCAATTCAGAGTTCTATTATCCATGATTGCAAAATTGTCTTGTGGTAGTGAACACATCATTAGAAACAAAATACATATCATTGCCTCTCCTCTTGAAAACATCTCTATATCTTATATTGACCATTAAATCGATGCTCTAATTATTCCCTTTACCACTTCTACTCCTTTATACACAATCACCATGATTCCTCATGATTGGTATGGTTTTCCATTTGTTTCATTACACTGGACATTGCTTCCTTGTAAGATCTAATGCATTCAATCTTTTTTTATCTCACAACTCATAAGGATTGATGTGATGATAGCCTCATGCTCTTCATTCCATGGTTTAAAACTTTGTACAAAACATGCACCTCTTGATGCTACTACCAGCTTTTACTTTGCTCTTTGAAAGACAATATGACACCTCTCAGAATAGGTTTAAGACTTGAACCACAGGTATGTCATGAACTTCAGTCTTATTTCCATTTACACAGTCCATTGAAATAACAAATAGTTCAACTGTCATACTGATCTAAATCATGTAACTACACTACCAGATTTTTGTTGATTAATTTGTTTTGTTTTAAGTATCATTACAGAATAAGTGACTCCTGTTGACTATCATAGGTAATGTACCCGGTTAGGGCATCAACCAAGTGTTGTTTGATCAACTAGGTTAAAGTGTCTCTGAGACCGGTTGATGGTTCTAGATAAAGATTGGTTGTTAGTGCTTTGTGGAATCCAAATGAAACAGGGGAAACCAATAAATCTATCCAAAGAGTTAAGACCAAAAATTTTCAACAGACCTACAAAAAAAAAAACTATTGTGAACTGACCAAGAGTCTATAGAATTTAGAGTATTAACATGTTTGAGAATTTGGAGTTGGACAGGAGCCTACGTACTACATGGGAATCTACCATCAGGTAGTCCCAGTAGATCAGAGGCAAGTGACATTCGCAAAGAGGGATGACACTAGAGAACTGCGAATGCTACTTACCTCTGATCTAATGGGACTTCGTGATGTTATAGTCTCATTTAGTACATAGCGTTCCTGTGCAACCTTATCTGAATCTCTCATGACTGAAAAATTCTCATTCAACAATGATGATGCCTAAGAGAGTCACTGCCCATCATGCGATATCTCGCTCACCTTTTTGGGTTTCTGCCAACAATTTCCATCAATTTTATCCACCATCAGGTCCTATAGCTCTTGTCTAAGATTGCTCAGATCTCAAGTAAAAGTATTTAGTCTCTCTCATGTCTTTGTTGCAATGGTGTCAATCTTTTCCATTATTTTCTTGGAAGCCTCAACCCTAGTCTACAATACGTCACATGCTGACTGAATGTTGTTTTCCCAAGTTTTCTCTACTTATATCAGACCCCACATATGGGTCACTTCTGTCTGGGCACTCTCTTTCCAAACTCTATCCACCAAACCATGCAACTAGGTAACCTCCTTCTCAACCTCGTCAACATTGTCCTTCTCCATTGCAAGTAGTTCCTACAGGTTGGTTCTCTCTGTGACCACTACATCGTGGTCCTCCTACAACACATATCCTAGGCGCAATCCTTGATCTAACAAAAATAATTGAGTTGAGGCATCTGACCATGATCCTTATAGTTGTACCAGAGGATTTACTCCTTGTAGTTGATCACTCGGTTGCCTTTCTCTAGGAAAGCTTGAAAAGATTGGTTGGTTTTCCCCCCATAATAGTACATATATGGGGATCCCTTCTACATCATTGATAGTACCTTGTCCAAGTACCCATGAGACTGCTACCCTATTAATCCATGACCCTTGTACCTGACTAATAGTAGCACCATGTTCATGCATTGTGTTAATCTCTTAAGTCCTCAGTCAATGCAGGTGTATATCTTGACAATCTGAGCCATCAACTCCACAAGGTGATGGTCCTAATCAATGAGACGTGTCTCACCCTATGACTGCAATGGTGTAAAATCTTGATGATCTTGAGTAGGGGCATCAACATGACCACCGAGTCCACCTGGTTGATCTTGAGGTGAATTATTTTTTCCACCATCATCCTCATCCTGAGCATGTCTCCTGAGCGCAACATGAGAAATGGACCTAGATCTCTTCAAGGATGTGCTATTCTGAGGCTTGATCTCACCCATCTCCCATCCACACTCTCATCACCATCATCTTCACCCCTTCTACTTCCTCTTATTGTACTTGATACCTCTCCTCCCCGTCGATGATCCCTATCTTTTTTCCCTCCTCTCTGATACACTTGTTATGTCTGCTCTCACGAATCCTCTTTGGTCTTTTCACTTGTTAAATTTAGATCCTTTATGCTTGCTAAGACATTGGAAGCACCCTACTTTCCATATCTTATCTTTATAACCATTTTATATATTTTTTAACAGTCCACTAATAACATTATCTTATCTTTATAGCCGTTGTATACAGTTGTTAAAAGTTAGTCCATGTCTTGTCTTTATAGCCATTGTATATAGCGAGGTGACACTTCTTACCAATCAATCTTGTCAAAAGGTCAGCTAATTAATCTATGTTCCCCTAATGTTCCATCATCACACATGTATAATAGAAGAAGTTGTTACCATCCCAAATATCATGGTTGGCAAGCCATCAACATCATTCCTCTAAAGAGGTTCTATGCCTGAGTTATATAGTGTATCATATATATCCGTAAAAATCAAAAAACAATATAAATTGTCTTGAAAAAAATCAGTGTCTTGGTAAAAATATGGTAAACCAGTGCCTTGATAATAAAAGAAAAACCTAAAAATTAGAAAAATACAAAAAAATTTAAAAATTCAAAAATAGCAAATCAATCCAATCATTTGAAATCCATACAATCCAATCTTGTAATCTAGTACATCAACCTTAATCAATCTATACTCTCATCCCAAATCATCATCATGGGATGTATCCTTTCCAAACTTTTGGATGCACATTTTTCTTATTGTTAACTTTGTCACTCTCAATCAATCATCATCAATCACTTCATCAATGGGTTTTCAGCTTGAGTAGGGGCAAGATTTTGGTTTGTTGTGCAGGCTTGCTTGTTGTTTGTATGTGTTACCATTTTTTTATTATTTTTGTGGTCTTTTCATCCTATTATTACAAGGCAACATGGTCTTTCATATCATGGTGTCATAAGACATATGGTTGTATTTGACCCTTTTGATGATGTACTTAATACATTGACATCTTGGTTCCTCATACCTTTTTGTATAGTGTCGATTACAATATTAAACTTAGTGCTCACTATATGAAAACTCCCATTTTGGGGGATGCTGGATCAAGCTTCATATCCCTCTATCCACTTATCCATCACTCATCATGCATGCATACTCTCATCCATTTTCAAATCACACCCATGTCCTCTTCAATATCACATACTTAATACATTGACATCTTGGTTCCTCATACGTTGCAGGTGTCTTCACTCCCTTTGAAATTACCAGACACATACCTATCAATTTCCTCTTTTCCTTGAGCATTCTTTTCTTTGAGAATACCGGCCCAAGTGTGGTCATTGGCATCTATCTCAATGATTTTAGAGTCAGTTCGAGGTAAGCTAAGAGCAGGAAGTTATGCGCATTTTTGTTTGATGCATTTTATGGCCTGATTATGTTTGGCTGAAAATGCAGGAGGGGTCTTCTTCAGCAATTGATTTAATATCAAGTGATCATGTGCAATGTTAGAATAGAATCTTGCTATATAATTCATAAGACCAAGGAATCATTGAAGTTCTTTTACATTGGTTACAGAGAGACTGACAATTCAGTTTAAAATATGGGATTGTGCTTCCATTTCCCCTTGGAAGAAGATGAATGCCAATATAAATAATAGATTCCTAAGAAAAGTGGGATTTGGTAGGATGAACATCAAGACCATGTTGTTGAAAAAGAGACAAGAATTGTTGAAGATTCTCAGGATGTGTGGATGGACTCTCGCTAAACACAAGGATATCATCTATATATGGGAGAATAACTTCGATTATTTTTTAAAGATGTTATCCATTTATTGATGGAAGATCGAGGGAGCTATTTTAATGCCAAAGGGTAAAACATTCTATTCATAGAGACCTTGTGGAACATAGAAGGTTATTTTATAACGGTCATTAGGATGGACAATGATTTTCCAAAAACCTTTGGTTAAATCAAACTTAGAGTAGATATGAATCCCTTGGATGGTTTGCCAAATATGGTCTTTACTAGGTAATGGGTATTGATTGTCAATCAAGCATCTATTTAAAGGTTTGTAATTGACTACTAACCCTTTTTCTGATATCTCTTATCCATCCTCATCAAATTAAGGTACGTACATAGCATGATAGGAAAATGGAGATGATGATGGGGAAATAAATCCTTGATGAAGGAGTTCCTCAATTTATTTCTTACAGAGTTTTGTTTCCTATGGACTCATAAGGAAATAGTTAGCTTTAGCTTTAGGAAGAATTTCCTTACCATCTGAATTTATTTTCAAAGGGAATCTACAGATCAGATTTTGATTATGTTGCTTGAGATCTTTGGTCATCACTATTGTTGCAAACTACTGCTTAAGTTGCTCTATCTGTGGAGTGGTATTTTTAGCTTATTTTGCGATCCAAGCTACATTCTTTTTCTTTGGGGGTTGTCAGTTCAGCTTAACTTGTATAAGCATGTTCAATCTTCAGTCTTGGTATTTTATGATTATTTAAACTGATAGAATCCTTAGTTATCAGGATTGGTTCCCAGTGTTGCATGGTTGTACTGCTGATGATTCCATCGTAGCCATCAATTTCATAATGGACAAAAACCAATTCATCTTGGTATCCATCATCAAACTCAATAGGTGCTTTACAGATTAGATGAGACATATCTCTACCTTTACCAAAGGTAATCTCTATATTTCCTTTAATGCATTGATCAAGATGAAAACAATGATATCTTGCAATATTTAAATCAGCACATGTATCCCATAAAAAGGCTAAGGGATATGGAGTTGTACCTCTAAAGTGAGTGCATATTTCTAACCCTGGACAAGATGTATGTACTGGTTTCTTTGTGACTCTATAATGCTAAGTGTGTTGTGCAAAGTCTTCTTTCGTTTCTCCAGTCCTTTCACTTGTATCTAGATTAATACCTTCTATTACCATAGCATTATGAATAAATGGACTATATGATTTTTCATGACAATAAAAATCATCTATGGTAGAAGTTATTTGACGAGTCTTTGTGAGAGTTATTTTTGAAATGAATTGTTCTAATTATTTTCCTTTGTCTAGTTCCTCTTGAAGATTCTCATTGTCTTCCTCAAATAATTCTTGAAGTTCTTCTGAGGCTTGACTAACAACTTTTTTGAGAAATTCTTTTCTATGTTGCCTCCAAATTTTGTGTACCATGCTGCCTAGTGTAGGGGCTTCTATTTTAGTCTGTTGTCCAATAGGATTCATTGCTTTTAACAGACTAGGTCTAGGTGATCTAAGAGGTAAACGACCTCCAAAGGTTGATTGTTGTCTTTGCCATGGTGGAATTTTATATCCATGTCTTCTAGTTTGGTGGAGACCTAGTAATTCTTTTTTCTTCTCCTCAAGGCTAGCTAGTTTAAGCTTATTCTTTTTCCATATCTCAGGACCCATATTCATTTATTTCTAAAATCTTTCTAGATCATAGATTTCTCTTAGAATCTGTTCTAAGGCTTGTTGTGGGTCAGACATACCTCGCATCATTCTACAAAAGAATGATACTTCTGAATTAGATTTAGATTCAAATTCAGATTCTAGTTGTTCTTTGGAATCAACAAAGTGATCTGATTGATCTGATCCTAGTTCTTCATCTATTTCTTCTGGATCAATTAGAATAATATCCTTTGAATTAGAGGGATATTCATCAATATAAACAAATTCATCTGGATTTTCTAATCCATCTTCTTTCAACACATGTGCCTTACCTTTGAACTTGGCTTTGTTCTTTTCAGGGCACTTATTGGAAAAATGGTCACCTTTGCATATGTAATAGGTAGGTTTCCATTTACTTTTTCCTTTGAATTTTCCTTTTTTGTGAAAATATCCTTTTCGCTGGTAGGATTTTATTTTGGAAGAAAACTTTCCTTTGCTATGAAAACATTGAGTACATTCTTTATATATTTTCTTGTGTTTATGGAAAGTTTCACCACATCCAAAAAGTGGTGCAATTGTTTTACATACAGTAGGAGAGACCAAGGGTTTTACCTTTTTCAATTCCTTTCTTTTACTGACTTTTTGACAGACTTGTTCATTGATTTCTTTTAAGAATTGAATTAACTGTGGGAAAGTGAGTTCCTGGACAATAAGGTTTTCATCTACTAGATTTTCTAGTACCCTTTTATGATAATATTCTCCTAATCCTTCAAAACTTTTAATAAATGTGGAGACATAAAATCTTGATTTTGTTCCTTTCCAGACTGATAGAAGTTTTGAAATTTTTCAACATAGTATTCATCAAACTTGGTTATGTCACAACACTTGTTGCTAATAAATCTTCTGTAGGCTGTTCTTTCAACTAGAGAATCGGTCCTTCCTACAAACATTCTTATTAATTGAGCACATACTTGATCAATTTCATTGTTAATTAAATCATTTCTATAAGCATTATCAAGGCAATCCCAGACTCTTTTGGCAGTGCCAATAAGAGAATTAAGAGCTTGTTTGATGACTTTTGTCTCATCTATACTAGTATTTGTAGACACATAAATGATCACCCATGCTTTAATAACATCTATGTTTTGAGATTTTCAGTGGTATCAAAGGTGTCAAAATTTACTAATGGCGATGTATCAACTTTGAAAATCTAGAGGTTTCTAAATGGTTCTATTATTCCTAACCAGTTACTGAGAGGGGGGCTAAATCAGTAAATACTATTTCTATTGCAATTTCACACTTGTAGAAAGGTTCTTGAAAGATAAATAGAATGTAAACAATCATTCACAAATAGAAATAGAAATAATCAGATCAACACATCATGTATATGTGGAAACCCTCGGTTAGAAGGAAAAAACCACGGTGAGACGGAGCTCACAACTTCACTACTGCAATAATAAAGATGCCATGTTAGGAGCTTACAAAGCACTTGCAAGAGTGCTACCTGGTTAAGGGATTTGGTAGAAGATTGGTTAAGATCTTAATTCTATTAGGATCTTCCTTGTTAAAGGACTTTCAACATCAACAAAGATGTTACCCGGTTAAAAGATTTATACAAAGCACCTATTAGGGTTCACCCTAATGAAGGGATTCGAATATGCTTTCACAAAATAAAAGCAATGATCTGAATTGACACTCTTTGTCTAATTAGATCATACCTGTTGACTTTACTATTCTTCCTGGCTATTGATCCTATCTGCCTTTCACCTCCCTAACTGTAGCTCTTCTCAGAAGATAACTCTCTCCTGCTCTGAATATTCAACAACTAACTTCTTGCGTCCTATGACCTATATTTAAGCAAAGTTCATCTCAATGAAACCCTAACTCATAGAATCGCCAGTCTATAAAGTCGACCATAAATCATGCAACAACAAAAAAACTATGTTATGATCTTGATTTTACCTTGGAGACATCTGCGTAGAAATAAAACTAACTCCTGTTTAAAAGCTAACTTCAATTCTAAACGGTGGATGATCTACATATTCCAGTTTTAACTTAAACACCTCTGCATTACCAGTGCGGATAGACATGTTTTTTACCAGTATCAATCTTATACCCATTCCATCCCTATATGCAATATAAGATTGGTACAATGTACTCTTTTTGATCTATAAGGTGCATCTCCTCTATTTAGTCTACCAGTGCATATACTCTATTTAGTCTACCAGTGCATATACTCTATTTCTAATCTACCAGTGCCTCTAAAGTAATCCAAGTGATCTATCAGTGTACCTCTACTAGTGGGAATCGTGTTTGCATCTATCTTCACTAATGACAACTTAAATTTGCTAACAATCTTCCCCTTTTTCATTGGTGGCAAAACCATTACTCACTAATCATAGTTAATTCCTTGACTTGTAGACTTCTTCCTTGTACTGTACACTTCATCTCTTCCCTCTTCTGATTGCAAACTTCCTCTGTTCTAGTGTTTTCCATGTTCTATCATGTTAGCTAATCTGTCCCATATCTCTTCTGAGCTTCTTACCTTTTGACCTTCTTCCCTTCTATTCCGATCTCTCTCTTCTTTCCTATTTCTTCTTCTTCCCCTTTTTGCCTCCATAGGACAAAGGGTTTAGTTTCCATGTTTATTTTACATTTGGAGCTTGGTGAAGATATCCTTGTAAATGTTCTTCGCTAAATGAAGAAAAGGATTCCATTGACCAATGACATGTGCTTTTTGAGTGTTGCTTTCAGGGATACTATGATATTCTCCATGTCCTCTACTATTTTGTAGGCTGGTTCACTGATCAGATTTTTTGCATTTGTTGTTATCTGATGCATTAAATCAAATTTTGGGGCAAGAAATAGTTGAAATCTAATTATATCTTGGATTCTCTTGGTCTTCTCTTTAGACACCTTTCTCAGAATGAGAGCCAGGCTTGTCATTTCCCTGCTGAAATTTGTTGTAGATTTATTCTTGACATCAAATGTTGAAGACATAACTCTATGTCTTTAGAGGTCTTTGTTGACTTCTCTTTCAGATCTTGCACGAACGTATCAAAATTAGAAGTTTTGGTCATCAAACTTCCTACAACTTGAATCTGTTGTTGAAGTACCCTTAGGTTGGTAGATATAGTCACCTTTATTTCTTCAACCTGTTTATGGAGAATTTCTATTCTCTTCTTTTCATAGTGATCAATTGCTATTGTCTCTGGATCAATGAGATCTTCTTCAATCGCTTATGCCAAGATTTCCAATTGATCAATGACAAGTTCATGTTCATCATTGTCAGCATCAGGTACAAAGCTGCACAGAATGTTCTTGACACTAGTAAGGACCATGTCTTGTTTCCTCTTGGTCAGCTCCTTTAGCTACCTTGTTGACATTTTGCTGATGTCAACCACAGTCTCGGTAGCCTTGCTCCTTTTGGCTTCTATGTCAACTGCTTGGAATATCGACTTGTTCCTTTTGTCTTGGTTCCTATACCAGTTGTTCTTGTGCAAGTAACTCATGTTCCTCTTCATCTTGTTTTTCTTCATTCTCCAATAGGTCCATATTTTCTGGTAGGATTTTTGCTTCTGGCCTTTCTTCCTCTATTTGTGCTTCCACTTCTGGTTGCTTCAATTCGATTTAACTCTCCTTCCATTCTTTGTATTCAACCATCATCCTTTCTAGCATTGGTAAATTTCTTTGGTTCTATCTTTAAAATAATCAAACCGTTGAAACATTTAAATAGGCTTTTAAACTGTTCAACATTTACTTACAAATTTGTGTGCTTGTCTGAGTTTGATATGCAGATCAAGTTGTACAACCTTACTTGAATGGGATCTGTTCTGAAGGTTGTACAACTTGATCTGCATATCAAACTCAGACAAGCACATAAATTTGTAAGTAAACAAAGCTTTCTTAGTCAGTTTGAATTTTCTTGAGGCTGTGAATATATACACAATGAAAATGCTCTGTTCAATCACCGTCACATTTTTTTTAACCAAAAGTTAGTATTGGTCAATTTTTTGACCTTTAAATATTACTAGGTTTGATGAGAATGCTATGCATTCGATGGCCATTTCAATGAACTTTGGTGGAAAATGCGACACACGGTTGGTATCAATTTTAACCTTTACATACTAGTAGGATCAATGAGAATGCTATGCATTCGACGTTAATTTTGACAAAGTTTGGTGGAAAATGTGACACACGGTTGGTCTCAATTTTGATCTTTACATACTAGTAGGCTCGACGAGAGTGCTATGCATTAGATGCCAATTTCAACCAAAGTTGGTCTCAATTTAGACGACAATGCCGACCAAAGTTGGTCTCAATTCTTCCAATTCCAAGCGATTACTTCAATGATAATTAAGTCGATAATTCGACCACTCGGTACGTCAAAATTTTGATGATGGTTTTCCCTGTAGAATAATCAACAAAAAAAATTTGACCACAGTTTTAGTCGTCTGTTTGACCAATTGGTATCAAAAATTTGACTAATCCTCGTCGAAAAATAGGGTAAAATTTACTAGTGTAATATTTTTTTCAAAAAACCAATCTTTCCCTTCTTTTGAATTAAAAATAAAATAACAAACCTTCACCTTGATCTAAAAGAAATATATCATCAACTTATACCTATTTCTCATTAATGGGAATTTAAGTAAGTTCTTTTCTTTGTAATGATAAGTTCCAAAACTTACAAATTAAGGCTTTCTACCTTAAATATTGAATCTAAGAATTCAATTCTTCTTCCAAAAAGGTTAAATTCTCTAAGGATCCTTGATGCTCTAATGAAGATATCTTTTCTAGCTATTCTTTCATTGGATTCTCTAAGTCTTGACTTAAACATGGATCTTCATCTACTTCCCGATTCTCCTTGTCTAGAGATTTTCCCCTACTCTCATTTTCTATTGTCAATTTATTTTATCCTAATGAGACTTTTCATCAAAAGTCCTATGATACTTTAGAACCCACATCTTCTTTTCATAGATATTCCTCACTTGATTTCTATATGACAACTTAAATTTGTTTCCTCATGTGTTAAAAATTTTCCATTTTCAAGTTTTTCCCTTTGGGACCAACAACAATCTTCTATTTTTTGGGTGTATTTTGACTAAGAATTTAGAAAGAAGGGGGTTCCTCCCAATCCACCCAATGCTCTTGCTTCTTCATTTTTCTACTTTTCTTTGAGAGGTTTTTCTTGAAAATCTTCTCCCTTTTCTAAAATTGGAATCCTTTCTTCTGTAAGCTAAATCTTCCTTTAACATATCCATCTTCTATGTTGTGATTATGACATTTGATATTCATCTCTAAACCCTAAACCAGATTTCCTTTCCATGGACTTTATGATCCCATTCTTGGACTTTGTGATCTCCTAGTATCTAGACAACCAGATTTTCTTTAGCAAAGGAGGTTTTACGGGACCCCCAAAGGCCTTGTTGGAAAAATGGGGATATTATTAGGGAATGATATTTGAACCCTTACTATCCTCCCATGACCCTTATGATATCTAGTGTTTTTCCATTCAATACCTGGATTTTGTGAAAATTCCATACTAGCTTTGGGTCCTAAAAATATGAAATTCCCTTTCTATCCTAGAACTTGTTGCTCCTACTAACATCCCTACCTATGTACGTTGTGAAAAAAGCTTTCATCAATCTTCCATTTTTCTACCAATTGAGACCCTTACTTCTTCACTCCATTTTTAATTGAGTAGGTTTTAGTTTGAGTAAGACTTTTATTAGTTTGATCTTAATATCTAAACTAAAGTTACAAATTACTTAAATATAGATGTATAAAAGTGTAACAATGAAATTTGAATCAGCTAATTGTTAACTCTTGGTTAAGATTAAATTTGGAAGAACAAAACTGAACTAGATAAAATACGAGTATGGTTTTGAAGTTCCAAAAAGAATAAGTAATCTAAGAATTGATTTAGTTTTGTTTCTAATAGATAACTAGGAATTAGGGTTACAGTTGTGACAATTAGTCAATATCATTGTCTATTGCCAAATTAGTTTGTGATGCATCAATCTTTATATTTATGTAATGGAGAAAAAATAATCTCTAACACTTTTCCTCAAGATAATTTATGACTCACTTTAGTTATTTTTCTAGTGTATGATTACCATAATATTCTAATAGTTTATAGAGGTTAATGTCCAATAAGATAAAGGTTTCTAGTTGACCCTTCAAGGATTAAAGCTATTGTATATTGGCCTACACCTATGAATGTGATGGAATAAAGAGTTCTATGGAAGTATCTAACTATTAGTGATATTTCAATATTAAATATACATTAAAATTATTTACAATACTTCCTAGTCACTATTAATTAATAAAGGTCATGTATTTAATATTTTTGTTAAGGATATGCTAACTGAGTGCTAGAAAAAATACCTACAAAATACAAAAAATTTAAACAACCCAAGATTAAATTAAATTAAAAAATTATGTGATGTATAGGATTGTTTATGAGCCTAAATGTTCTTGATTCGGACACTCTAGGTGAGAATGAATGTTACATGATTTAATTTAAATTGTGAACATTTGTCTGGTATTGAAATTCCAAAATTTGCAAGTTTTGAGGCTTCCATCCTTGTTTCCTCATCCATCTACTTTCCCTTGAATTTTACCAAATATTTCTTATACACTTTGCCTCTTGTCTTCATGCCCACTCTATAGTATTTAACTTCTTTAATTTATACACTTTCTTTCTTGGAAACTACTACACTCATTGTGTTGTTTCATGAAAATTTGAATATATAGTATTATTTCCTCTTGTTTCCCCTTTGTAGCAATGATATAAATTATTCACATTTAAAAATGGCAAATTTATCTCATATGCATTAGCCAAAAAATATCTAATCACTTAATATGGCCCAATATTTTTTCATTTCAAATTTCTATATGTACCTTCTATGAGTTGTTCATTCCATACATGAGCCGAGACCAAGTTCCCCACTTACTCTCTCCTCTTCAAATCAGCACATTCTTTATATTTCATGGAACTCTTTTCTAAATTATCTTTCACTTCTTTGTGCAATTTTATTACAAATAATTTTCATAATCTTTCTAGCAACATCACTATTTCCTCCTAAATATATGCAATCTCTTAATTCATGAATATATCTTGGACTAAATCCATAAACAACATGAAAATGACTCGTACAAATTCATCTTATGCTAGCACCACATTCATTGTTTTGGCTTGTTAGTTGTCAAGGGTCTCAAGAAGTTTTCAAGACTCATGTTAACTACTTCTATTTTCCCGTATGTTTGAGGATGATAGGTTGAGTTGAAAGAAAACTTTATATCCATCTTATTTTTCCATGCTATTCTCCAAAAATGACCAAAATACTTAGGATATATGTTTGAAGCAATACTCTTTGAAAAAACATGCAATCTAACCACTTCCTTAAAAAATGAATTTGCAATGTGTGTTTCATATTTGACTTCTTAAATAGAATAAAATATTTTATATTATAAAATCTATATACCACAACAAAAATGGAGCCATTACCTTTCTAATTGTTTGGTAACCCAAGGAAAAAGTCCATAGTTACTTCTTCCCATGGTCTTTTTGGTGCAGACCAAGGCTAATACAAGCCTATGTTTTGACTTGTTATTTATGCATGCTAGCATACAAAAAAAAATTCCAACATGTTCTTCACATCCATGTTCATTCTTGGCCTATAGTAACTTTCATTTCAATGTCACAATATTTTATTCACTCCCAAATGTCCTCTTATAAGTCCTCCACTATGCTTCTCTCTAATCAAACTTTCTCTAGATTGGTTCTTGAGGTATGCATAACACTTGTCCCTTAAATACAAATCCCTCGTAATGAAATATTCTAAGCATTGTGTTCAACCTTTTTTAATTGGTTTTTCACATTATTGTAATTATTATTCAAAACGAGATTATAGAATTTAATTACATAACATGGAGAATTAATGGATCAATATCAATAGTTAGATCATCACATCATTAAAAGCATATAAACATGTTTTATCCATCTCTAACTACTCAATCAATCATGATTTTTTTAATTGTGATTATTTATTCACATTTGTAATAGTATTGAAGATGTTAGCTTTTTTCATTTTCTTAATAATATTATAAATTAGATCTCAACCAATAATGCAAAAATATGTACAATACTGAAAATTGCACTCCCAATCTATCATTTTTTCATTATGCTTTAGATTAGTAACTAGGTTTACATTTATGTATTTAATTACTAGTGTGTAAGATGATATATATTGCATGCATGTTAGAAAATATAGTTATCTTTCTTGTCCTCTCAGCATTCATCCCTAAGGTTTAGACCTTATCTCTACATCTACATGCTTATCACCTTAGTTCATATTTGTGGGTATGAAAATGACCCGCGTTTCAAATTTGAATTTATTAAGCTAGGCCCATGCTTCAATCCCCTAAGAATCGATGTGAGAAAAATTAAGGGAAAGTTACTTTAAAATTTCATGTTACAATGATATATTGAAGGAAAAACTTTAATTCATTTAGAGCATCTAGGGACAATCTAGGATGAAGCTAATAAAGATGAAGGAATACAAAGAATCCCATAAAATTCTTTTGATGTGAAGATTGCATTAGAAACTTGGGAATGTTACATGCTTGTTTCTTAACTTTATTGTTGTTCCAAAGCTACAAAAAAGGTTCACCTGAAGGCTTAACTAAGGAAAATATATAACTCTCACACTTCAATAGATTTTCTAAAGGTGTTTTTAAACACCACTAGTTCCTTAGTATGATTTAGACATCAAAGGCTCTACATATCTAGGTGAGCTTTTTTGCACATGTCTATATCCATAATTTAGTTATTCTAGATCCACATATCTAGTTATAGTTTCTTGCATAGGTCTAGATTCATACTCAAGAAATAAACTTCAAACTTTCATAGCCTAGTTTTTATAGTGGTGACTATCACCTAGGTAATAAGTTCTTTAGAACCAAGCACCCTTACGTTATCTTATTTTTATTTCCACGTTAATAGCTTGTCTAGTGTATTGTTTGATAAATTATTTAATTTAGTTAAATTTAAATTAATTATTTGTTTAAATATTTTTCATATGACCACTGTAATACCTTTTGAACTAAGGGATAATGATTGAGGAGTATCCATTTCACCAAAATTGTTTATTGATCCTAGTATTATCCCTTGTAAAATTGAGAACTTTGCACTCCTTAAATCTCAATCCCTTGTTCAATTAACCTAAATATTTTTGTAAACCTAATTTTATTTTCATTGGGTAAACATTTTTTACTGGGGCTACACACCAACAAGGTCACAAAAGGGGCACCTCATCTCAAAGGGACATCTCACCCAAACATAATTAGTCAAAATAATACTCTATTAGAAATTTGAACCTTAATGATAAAAACTACAACATCACATTATAACCATCACACTCATGATAGGACCTTATTTTGTCTAATCATATTGAAGATCTTGATGATAAGAACCCAACATGTGCTATAACAATCACACTATACCACATTACTAATTATTTCAGTAAACATGATTAATTAGCACTTTATTTCCACAAACATGTACTGCTATAGGTTGTCAATTACATAGTTCGGTTATGCTTCTGAAATTCTGAAAACATCACTTCACAAGCATTGAAAAGCCTTGGAAGGTTTGATGTTGACAATAGTTTTTGGTATGGAACTTCCTTCTGATTGGGAAGGGGAAAGATAGTCGGCCATGACACTTTCAGTCAATACCAAAAACAAAAACATTACCAGTTGTAATGTTGACTTAGCTGCAAAACGATGGTTACTGAACAGGAAAAAATAACTATCATAGAACTGAATGGATAGTGATGGAAAGCAAAAGATTTCGAGGTACGTATTGGATTTTATGTTTAAGTATTTTAATAACGTAAGCCATGTGCATGCAAAAGTAGTGTTCTACTCCCTGGCCTTAAATTATGATTGAAAATGGATTATTCCACAAGGGTGGTCAAGTGTTTCAGTGGTGCATGAACATGTTTGTGTAATATCAGCCACAAACGTGAAAAGATAAAAAGATACTTCACAATGCAAAGAGTCTTACTGTAATCATATGCAAGGGTTTGGTGAATTCATGGAAGCACCATTGGAGTGGCAGTCATTATCAGGTTATAAATTAATGGTAAATCATTTTCTGGGGAATGTGGGCATGTGGGTTTGTTGTATTTGGTAAGAATGGGGAGTGAAAAAGACAATCTCGGTTGTCCTTAGTCATTCATGAAGATGATGTTGAGTTGTCTGACTTGTATAACTTATTCAAATTAAAAGTTATAGCACTGTGCATTCATGGGGCAGGTGAAATGTCCTGTCCACTTGGCACTTATAAACCTTGCATGGAATCTGCGTCCACAAAGCAATGGTTCGTAAGAGAGGGGTCCTTTATATGTATGTATAGGAGTTTTTTTGGACAGTAAAAGAAGATCAAAATAAGAGTCAATTGTGTACTTTCCTATACGGAGTTATCTTAATAGTTTCAGAAGATGAAGATAAGAGTTTTGAATTCAATTGTGCATAAATCTTTTGAATTAGATTTGATGTTTTATAATTTATTTGGTTTATGTTAGATAAGGTGGTAAAAGGATTTTACATTCGAAGTTAGAATATTAAAATAGAGATTTGAATTATATAACAAGTTGATGGAACAATGCAATATCAAGAGACAAACAACAAAACAAAAGTCAACAAAAATAAAGGATCAAAAGGTATAGAATACTAGTTAGATTTCAAATTGTGGAAGCTCATGAGAGTGTTCCACTTGTTCACCACAAAATTTAATCTATTGTTCAAAACCCATATTGCTTACATTTAATTATTCATAATTTATTCGTTGTTTATTGGATAAGGTGGAAAAAGGGTCCAACATCCATAGTTAGAACATCAAAATAGAGAGATTCATTACCTAGCTACACAAATGCATCATCAGAAAACAGAGAGAAAAAAAAACCCAAAAAGCACAAAGGACCAAAAGGCATAGAATAGTAGTAAGATTTCAAGTTGTGGAGGCTCGTCAAAGTATTCCAATTGTTCACCACAAGGTGTAATCTTTCATTCCACTTGTCCAAAGAGTACCCACATTGTTTAGATTTTTATTTTATTTTTTGTATTAGATATAAAGAGTTCAACAATACATAATAAAGTTGTCCAACTAATCAGTTAAGACAATGCAAAAAAAATACATCTATGATCAGGATGATCACTTTGTTATATATCTAATACAAAAAAGGTATCTATATGTCCAATTGTTGTAATCATCACTGTTGTACAAAAACATGTATATCCTAAAACAAAAAGATACATAGTATGTTATCATTCATTATCTCTTTTGTCTACTCAAGTCACCCATCCAAGGTGACCTTCCATCCATCTAATGACCTTGTCTTCCTAAACCATCTAAGCATATGAGTGAATAACTATTTCAACAACAAGTACCTGGGTTGGGGCCGGTGGGAAGACAAGCAAAGGAATAGTTATGAAAGGCTCTTCCACATAATTATCCTACCTCTCTCTAATAAGGTTCAGATCTTCCATGAAATTTTCTAAAGCTATCTCAAACTGTAATCTCTCCTCTGGGTGCCTGACCCATGTGTGACCATGAGATAGTTCTCATCTTCCCAATCTGACCATACCAAACTATAGTAGATCTTCAAATTTCTTCTTTATCAACCTAATGGTGACAAAGACCTGCAAATCAATGTTATGCATTATGAGTCTCCTTTGAGACTCAATAAGATCTCTAACCCTATCGTCAAACATATTGTCATTCCTATGTTTCCAAATAATCCAAAGTATTTCCACATAAAGAAAAGATAAAAAGATATTACAACATTTCTTAAGGCCCGGGATGGATCCAAAGACCAATTCCATAACATTGATATTACCTATAATAAAAAAACCCAAATAGATACCATATTTCTCTAGTAAAAATGCAATCAAAGAATAGATGATTCAAAGTTTCAAGTACTCTATATGCAAGGTGCAGAGATTAAAACTCCATTTGGTTTCTTAATAGGAAGCATGTGTAGGATTAATCTCGACATAAAGCATTTATTTTTTTGGTTCCACTAGCCTACACCATATAGATTCAAACAACATTTTCCAAAAAGCATGGTCTTTTTTTCCCCTCAGTGGGAGTTGGTGTCTACAAGGATATCCTCATTGTTAGATAAGAGGGAGTATATGTACTTAGCCTTAACATTGGGAAGGGTTGTGCAATCATGCCACTTAAAAAACAAGAAGCCTTCACCAAGATAAGTACACTCTTTGGGAAGGTCAAGTGACCTATAGGCATCCTTGAGAACTGAATATGTTCTCCATTGGCTAGGGAGAATATGAGCTTGTTGACACAGAGATTCCCAACCAATTAGATATCCATTTTTTATGATATGTCCTATATTCTTAACCCTTTTTGCTACTTAAGTCTTATCTAAGCACCCCTGAAGATGTGCTAGGGGTTTCCCCTTGTGCAAAAGATTCCACCAAATAGATCTTTCCCCACAAATATTATTGTTACCTGGGATCACACAATTGTGAAAAATGAACAACCTTACCTGATCCCATCCTTTCCAAATATATTTTAAAACATTATAGCCATGAACTTTAATTGGAATGGATCCTGCAATAAGATCTAATAAATGCAAACCTTTCCATGAGGGCCCTTTACAATGAGAGGCCCATGAAATATTATGCCTAATCAATACCTTCCATGGCTCCTATTTTTGAAGTGCCTTAACCACCCACTAGAGGCCAATGAGATGCTTTGAATTCTTATGTCTTTAAGACCTAGACCCCCCCACCTGTTTACTCGTAGAACACCACTACCACCTAACTACATACCTTTTATTATTACATTTACCATTTGACCATAGGTGGTTTCTAATCATTTTTGTAGGTGATTAAATTGATACTTGGAGAATGACTAGGAAGATGCATAATAAATGTTGTAGGTAGAGAGAATCTTCTAACAAACTTGCATTCTCACTCCTAAGGAAATATATAGAATGTCTCATTTATTCAATTTCTTATCAATATTACTTCTTATCCACTCTCACATATTCTTTAGATCTGGAGAGACTGAAAATGGTATGCCCAAGTATCTAACCTAATAATTAGGGCCACCCCAGGCAATCTAATATTTATTAAACCAATTTGGCAGAGAATCTTTCCACCCCAACATTATGGATTAGGTAGTGAGATTTTACTACCAAAGGCTTTATAAAAAGATCCAATTAACTCATCAATTTATAAATATTTCCTTATGGATATGGATAGGATAACACCTTCTAATTTACAACCATTAACCTTCACTTTGGCATTAGCATCTTCCATGAGAACTTTGACCATATTTTGGAACTGAATGAGAAGACCTAGGGATTCCATCATTAGCCATATGAAGCTCTGCTCTATTTTTTCATAAGCCTTCTCATAATCAATCATGAACATACTTGCATTTTGTCCAAAGTCTTTATCCCAATTCAAAGATTCCCAGCAGGTGAGAAAATTCCCAAGAATATAGTATCCCTTAACAAAACCTGTTTGGGTGGGATTAATGATCTTGGGAAGTAAATCTTCAAGTCTTTTTGCGAGAATCTTCCCCAAAATCTTATAGGAGACATTAAGGAGAGTTGTTGGTTTCTATTTTTTAATAAGATTTTTGTCTCCATCTTTAGGGATAAGTTTAATATTACCAAAATTAATTTCTCTACCAAGCGTCCCCTTTGCAATAGCCTCATTATATAATTGGTAGAGTTCCACTGCAATCCAGTTAATATTGAACTTATAGAATTTAGTAGAAAGCCCATATGGCCATGAGACCTTTTCTCTACTAAGGGCCCTAATTACACTATTGATCTCATCAATTGTGATATTTGTGGCTAAAAGATCTATATCCTCCTTGTCGACCTTCCTAGGAATGATCTTCTTGATCTCCTCCCTCACACTCTCCATGCCCGATCCCCCCACCTCTAAGGAGAACAAGTAACTATACAAATTAGAGAAGGCCAATAAGGTATCCTCTTGCTTGGTGATAGAAACACCCACTTCCCAAATGTTTTCCATACTTCCTTTGTTCTCCTTACTCTTCAAAAGATGAAATAATAATTTTGTATCTCTATCACCATGGCTCACCCATTTAGCGCTAGCTCTAACCTTAGCCCCCTGAATCTTAATGTTTTGGATTCTCCTTAAATAATCTCTCACTAATGAGTTGGCTTCTAGTGAAATATGATTGTGGCGGTCTTTATGAATAGCATCCTTTAAATCTATTAGTTTGTTATTAAGTTCAGGTTATTCAACCCTAGCATCCTTGGCAATTTTCTTTCCTACAGTCTGGAAAAGTGATCTCCAATTTTATTTTATTTTGTACCCACTTATCAACAAAACTAGCATGAGAACAAGACAAAGTATTGAAAATATTGATAAAGTGGACAACATCTCTGACTGCGGCATCTTCCAAAAGTCTGATATTAAGAGAAAAGGAGTCCCTTTTTAGCTTAGAATCTCTCGAGGTAGTCTCAGAAAAAATCTCAATCATGATAGGATGATGATCTGATAGAGTGTAAGGTGTGACGCTAACAAATCCTCCCCTGTCATCTTTCCTGAATCTGAAAAAAACTTATTACAATAGAACCTATCTAATCTGCTATACATTCTCTTTCCATCTCTTTGAAAGTTACACCATGTAAACCATATGCCTTGATTATCCATCTTGCTTCTAGCCAATGGGTCAACAATATTAAATTTGTTTATCATCTTTCCATTCAATTCTATGGCCACCTAATTTATCTTGAGACCTTTCAATCATATTGAAATCCCCACCCAAAATCCAAGGAACATCCTCTAACAAACACAACCACTTCCTACCCTCCACAATCTACCTATAGTCATTAGGTGCATATATTGAACAAACCCCAAATTTTGTATCCTTGTCTTTGAGAATCACCCAAACTGCAATGTTACATGGAGAGTGGCCCCATCTAACAACAACATTCTTTATCTGCAACCCACAAGAATAGTGTTCCCCCTACCTTTACTCTATTTGGTAGTGAAAATTTTTCATCCCTCTGAATACATTTCAGGTTAATATCAAGGTTGAATTGAGTGGCCTTAACTTCTTGAAGCAACAAAATGTCAATTTTCCTATTCATTTTGAGATATTTTAATAAAATATTTCCTATCTGGAGATTCCAATCCCCTTACATTCCAAGAAGCTAACATTAAATCCATGAATATCAAAGGGTAGTATCTATGGGAGCCTTGAATCTCCTGTAGCACTTAGGAAAAGAGTTTCTATTATTGTTTATCTCCTTTTTTTTATTGGTAGAGCCAAAAGGCCTTCCTCTTTTTCTTTTCATCTTGAAGTCAAAGGATTGTTCTACCCCCAAGGTTGTCTTACCATTTTTCTTATCCTTCAAGTCCTTTTTTCTACATTTTTTTTCTTTTTCTTATGAGCACTAAAGGCCTCCAAGACTTCCTAAACTACAATATCTCTAGATTTCTAAACATATGGCCCAATGGCCCAATTAGATTGTACAACCTTCTCTTGAGGGAAATAATCCATGACTAAGGACTCCCCATCTTCCTTGGAGAGTACATCACTAGGGAAGGAGATCCCAAATTCATTAGCCGTAGTTGGGTAGGATTTGAAAGGGGGGATACAACAACATGAATAAAAATAAGAGAATAATCAAAGCGGAAATCAACAAAATCATATGCATCCCTAATGTTCTCTTTGATTAGGGAATGCAACAAATTCATATGCTTGACTATGACCCTCATCCACTAAGATAGGAATAGATCGAGTGGGCTTGTGGGGAGGCTTCTTGCCTCCAGATCGAATTGGAGGGTTCCTAGAATGTCAATCTCGAGGTTAACTTCCATGAGAATCCTCGCATCCAAGTGGGGGAGAAGGCTATTCGAGTCTTCCTAGATTTAAGTATTCATAATTTATTCATTTTGTATTAGATAAGGTGGGAAAGGGTCTTACACTCTAAGTTAGAATATCAAAATAGAGAGATTGATTACATAACTTGCTTCTACACCAAACCAACACAACATATAGAAAGAAAAACAAAACCAAAAAAGCACAAAGGATCAAATGACATAGAATACTTGTTAGATTTTAAATTGTGGAGGTTTGTCATAGTTTTCCACTTGATCACCACCATGTTGAATCTTTCATTCCACCTTGTTATGGAAAAATCCACATTTCTTAGATTTAATGATTCAAAATTTATTATTATTATTATTATTATTATTATTATATATCTGTGTGTGTGCACTCTCACAATTGAGAAGATCAAAATAAGAGATTTTATATTCAATTGTGTTAGAATTTTAATATAAATATTCTAATTTCGTTAAATGATTCATAATTTATTCATTTTTCATTAGATAAGGTGGAAAAAGAGTCCCTCATTCAAAGTTAGAACATCAAAATAGACAGATTGATTGCATAATAAGGTGTTGCACAAACATAATATTAGAAAATGAACAACAAAAAACATCCCACAAAAAGTTAGTCTCGAATTGTGGAGGCTAATTATAATGTTCAAGTTGTTCATAACCAATTTTAATCTTTCATTACACTTGTCTAGGGTAGAACCCACATTGCTTAGATTTAATGATTCATAATTTATTCACTTTTATTAGTTAAGTTGAGAAAAGAATATCACACCCAAAAATAGAACATCAAAATAGAGAGATCAATTAGGTAATTGGTTGTTGCACCAATGTGGCATCAAGAAATGAACAAAAAAAAACCCAACAAAATAAAGCATCAAAATGTGCAACAAGCTAGTTAGATTTCAAATTGTGGAGGCTCATTAAAGAATTCATCTCGTTCACCATTAGGTTCAATCTTTCATTCTACTTGTTAAGGACACCACTCACATTGTTCTGATTTAATGATGCATAGTTTATTTGTTATCTTGATGATAAATGATCAAATTTTAATTGAAAATGGATAAAACTATATAATTAAATCTAAGGGTGGTAGCAAGAAGTTGAGTCCACTTTTTGGCCAAAAGGTGGAATTGTTTTTTCTATTTTTTTCAAATTCGTAATGTTTTACCTAAATATTTAAAGCACTTAGAGATTAAATCTCAAAAAATCAATAATAGAAATAGTAGTACTTGAATTCCACTTTCTAAATATGTAATTTATTTAAATACCCAAATGATACAGTTTTATTTTCAATAGGCATTACTGAAAACCACATTTTAAAAGTCACTTTTTTAGGATCATACTATGCCCATGTACAGAAAATATAACTTGACCTAAATGAGACTCTTCTCTAAATCCTTTTGGGAAATGGTATGTAACATAGTCATGACTGATGACAATAATTTTTTTATATTTTTTTATCGAATAATTTTTTTAATTAATTTTTTATTGGGCATAATTATTGTTTTTAAAACCTCTCATGTACGACAAGCATACTTTGACCTAAACTTATCCTTTTTTTAAGTGTATAGAATCATTTGTAGTTTGATTTCATATAATTATTTTTCAAGAAACCTTCAAATAAAATTGTTATTAAAATAAGACAACTTGTCATCTCTACTTTTTCCACCTCTTTGAGTAGAAATTGATTGAAAAATAGAAACATTAATCAAATTTAAAAACAAATTACATATTTGGAATCTACATAGTTTGATTTGTAATGGGTTTTTTTGTCGAAATATTCTACAAAAAATGCATTCTGATACTTGGCCAAAGTGTGTGTTTTATATGAAGATTAAGATGCCCTCCAAGGTTCATGTAAAACCAAATCCAAGTCTAGGGATTGATTGACCAATCCTTTTCCCAAAGCTAAACTTGAAGAAATTTCCAAGGGAAGATTTCAAATTTCACGAAACGAGATCACATTCCCTAAACATGACCCTGTTCTATTTTTTATACGATGTGAATTTGAAAAACTAGAATGGGGTCACATTTTAAAAATTGAAATGGGGTTATGTTTCATAAATGGGGTCACATTCCATTTTTTACCATTTTTATTATTTTACTATAGAACAAGCTACAAAATAATAAAAAATTCTCATAGTCTCCTACTTAGACAATTATTACTCTTTGACTAATAGATTTGTTTTTATTAACTAGATATTATCCTTGTCCCTTCACTTGATCTATCATAACTTAAAATTAATTATTATATTTATTACCCCTAATTTTAGTAGATAATTCACTTATTATTGTAATAAGGGTAATCTAGTAATCGTAGGCATGCAATAACAATAAGATCTCAACCACAAGAAGATCATTAATAGAAGTTAGTATCACGATACCAAAAGAGGAAAGGAAATAAGAGAAATGCATACACAAATTAGGATATTGAAATCAAATAACACAAAAGCATATGCTAACCCATAATTACTCATTTGTTGTTCTTCTCAATGCAATGTTATGCTCTCAATAAGAAGCTAAAGATCACGCTAGCATAAGAATTTGAAGCATGTGGTCCCTTGAATAAGAGAATTAGCTCTCTATTTTTAAGAATTTTGGGGGTTTCAATCAAGTTTCTTTTATTGATGGGTTGATTGAATTTGATTGAGGAGCTAAACTCAAAGTGAGTGGGAGTTCAACTCAATTGATTGTCGTGTTTAACAGGATTGATTGATCTATCAATAAAATAGATTAAGAGTTGATTGATTTGATTGAAGACTTAACTAATGAGGTGGAATACAAGACTTAATAGATTGATTAGTCAAGAGAGAGATTGGTGGAGTTAGTAGATGTGAATGATTAGCTAGGAGAAAGATTTGTGCAGTTAGAAGATGTGATTGAGAAGTTAACTCAAAGTGAGTATGAGTTAGAATTAGGAGGATAAATATGATTTAAATAAATAAAATAAATTATTTACAAGTACACATGTGGGGATATAGAAATAAATAAATAATTATTTATTTATTTATGAGAGAGAAATAATTAATTTCATTAATTATGAGAGGGAAATTAATTTAATTATTATATAAATGCAATAATAGAAAGAAAGAAGGAATATTATTTAAATAATATGATTATTTAATTAATTCAATAACATAAGAAATAATTAAACAATAATTAATTATTTAATTATTTTATAGATGAATGATTGATGAAATAATTAGGTAATTAATTAAAATCCATTAATTATGACATTATACAGAAATGATAGTTTTGAATTTAGATAATAGTAGGACACAAATTGGTTAAATAATAAAGATTATTTAAGAATTTAAGATGAATGTTAGTAAACTTATTGTGTTAAAGAAATTGGTCATTTTTAAGTGTCTACATTTTGCCCCTCTTTGATATAATGTTTTTTAGGCATTATTTTAAAGAAAATTTTGATTAATTTTAATGTCTCAGTACGCTCCAACGGGAACAATGTGATAGAAAGGTAACTGATACCCTCTCAAGAGATTGTTTATGCAAGAAATGCATGAATGATCTCTTGAAAGAAGATTTAGATTAAATGATGCAAGAAAGTTATGCAATCTTTAGTGAAATGGCATCCTGAAACGGGTGGAAGTGACCTCCTCAGTCCAACCAATAACTCATCAACAACTTGAAGATGATATAGTTATTTTTGGGAAAAGTTACAAGGTGAAGATTTACATTAAAAAAGGACACTCGACAAGTGTGTCAAGGCTTCAGGTTAAGTAGTAAATCAGGGTAGACCTCAAATATTTTTCTTTTATGTTAAGGGTAGAGTAAAAAGTCAAATTATAAGATTTTTGGGATTTAACAAAGGGAATCTTGCATGTACATATTTAGGGATTCAAGTGGACAACTCATTAAAATCAACTTTAGCTTGGAAATCAATAGGAGAAAAATTGGATAGTAAAATGGAACCTTGGAAATCTAAATGGCTTTCTTGGGCAAGAAGAATTGTTATGTTGAAAGAAACTTTATTGGCAATTTCTATCTATTTAATATCTTGCATTTCCCTGCCTAGCGGAGCCTACATGGACTTGGTAAAGAAACTAAGGAAAATATTCTACCAAGGAACAAATATAAAGAAAAAATATGCTATGATTTCTTGGGAAAGCATATCTCATCCTATTGAGTATGGAGGAACAACTATCAAGAATCAATTATGATAGAACAAAGCATTAGGGGCAAAATTATTCTAGAAAATCCTCAAGGAGACACATCTCAAATGGGTAAGAATAATAAGAGGTAAATACATGTTGAATTCAATTAATGATGATATTCTAAGGACTTCAAGCTACCCTAGGGGCTCCCGCATTTGGAATTTTTTATCCAAATGCAATGATATCATCCTAAATCACTTATCATGGAATATAAACAATTACAAAAAATAGCTTTCTTGGTAGGACTCATGGGGAGGTTGCCCCATTATTAATAATATGATGGAGACAGATAGAATCATACAAGCTTGTGAATCCAATTGAGGATCAAAAGTGAGAGATTATATTGTGTTTACAAATCAAAATCTTGGCCTCCATGGAAATGGAGAAACTTTGAAGACCTCAATTTTGCAAATATTGGTATACTCAGATATTCTCAAGGATAGATTTATTTCATTCAAACAAGAGAGTTGTAATGCCCTGCTAGGGAACCTAGGATAAATTAACTTAAAACATGTTACTAAGTTTACCAAATAATTTTTTTCTTTAAGATTTTAAAATCAACAATGAGTAACAATGTGAAAGAAATCTAACATAAGATAATACATACTCATAAATGTATCTCATTTACAAATTGCAAGTCTCAAGGGCTCCATGACGTAGAATTACGTATAAGTTAACTAATCTACTATGTACAATCCAATACATAATCACATGATATATCTTAGGTTCATTTTAAAACCCAAATTGAAGTATTTCAAATCCTTTACTTAATCATAATGAAAAGAACTCAAATCATTAAGTACACTAACATATTCATTTCCACTGAATAGTAAGATACATTCATTACATCAATATAATAAAGGTACATACAATAAGATACAAATTGATACATCATAGTCTTCAAGATAATACAACTTCTATTGCACATGTCATAGGGATAACAATAATACAATACAAGTACATATACATTTCCTGAAATCAATGTCACTAACCAATACATAAAATGGCATACAAGATATACATATCATGATGATAACAAGAAAGTCTCCAAACAATGAATAAGAGGATAGAAGCAGCATCAAGGATCATCCAAGCACAAAGTCATGAGCGTTGGATCTCAAAGGTAAAATAATCACTACCACCTAACCACGTGGAACAAAGAAGTCCACTCCCACCATGCTGAGGAGATAGCACCAAGCCTCACTCAACGAAACAACCAAGAAAGAAAGACTAATGCAATAGTACACAGGATAAAATGGTAATAATGGATATAATATTATCAAGGATAAATGATCAAAACACAAATCAGGTGTACCAAATGCAAAATAGGAACCTATAACACATATAAGGAAGTGTCATCACATAGATCAACTCTAAGGTCACCTGGTAGTCTCTCTGGACCTAGCCCCCTAGTGACTCTATGCAGTACCAGTAGTCCTTTCGTACATATAAGGAAAGCCAACTATGTCAGACCTCAATGTCTCTCTAGACGGGAAAGCATCTTCTCCCACTCCCATCCTATCATGTACTAGTACTCAACACATGGGTGAGGCACAATTATATTTTTAATGTTTTTATCCTAATAAATTTATTAAGTTATCACTTATTAAGTCAACTTACAAAGGATACCCAAGCAGCCACTTTAGGGCTCCGACACCTCCAAAGTAAGTCACTTCCCCTCTATGCTCCTAGATAACCTACCCTAATGCTCCGAACAAAACAACCAAGGAAAAAGAAAAATCAAAATCATAAAAGATTTCCATAAATCAATAAACCATCAATGTCATCAAAGACAAGTGTTGGAGCATAACAAATATCTCATCCTATACAAAGATCTAAACTATCCTTCCCATACTGACATAACAATTAGCAAACCAAATACACATGGTCTCATAACACAAGTTCAATAATCATCAAGAGCATCAATAACATCACTCTCCAAACATGGAGGAAAATATAGATCCCCAATATCATCTATCATATCACAAAACAACTACAATAAAAGAATCAAGGTGACCTAGTTATCAAATCAAAACTCAATACAACAATGGCTTATCATCTCCTTTGGTCAAATAAAAATATTGATTGAGATCTTATAGAATACAAGGCATCATATCACAAATGCACACAAAGAAACACATGAACCAATCATGATATAAAGAGGTTATGAACTTTCCACAACATAAACCCCAAAGCATAAAAGTAAAACCCAAAAAGTATTTTAAGTCGCAAAAGACAACATTCACTTAGAGCATCAATATCCTCTAACTGAACTTAATTAACAACACCAAACAAAACCTGATCTGTCCCATGTTTGAATGCTTTTTTTAATATCCTTTCTAACCATTTTGTACAGCGTTTCGGGGCCCCTTCAAAACTTGTTTTTCCTTAATCAAAACAACACCAAACAAAACAAAACCTCAATCAAAAAATACTATGCTATTAAGCACACTCTTATCAAAACCTTATTTACAGTAAATCAAATATTCACAAAATTAAGCTTTATAAATTAATTAATAATATCTATTATACAAATTAATTTATTAAGTAAAATTATTTAATCACAATATAATTAAATTTTAATAACAATAAATAAGATTAACCTCTATAAATTAATTTATAAAATCATATATAAATTAATTTATCAAATATAATTACTAAATAAGAAAAACAATAGAATTAAATAAATACTTGTTAAAGAAAACATATATATAAATTTAATTATATTTAAAAATATATCTTAATTTAAAATAAATATGAACTAATAATATATATATATATATAATAAACATAAAACAAATTGATTAAATTAAATAAATTTAATAAACTAAATTTATGTAAAACAAAATAAAAATAAAACTCTTTTTTTTAATTTATTAAAATATTTTAATTGGGGGGGAACACACCCCACCCCCAATATTGTTGTGCACGACATGAGCTACCACGACAACCCAGCTATTGTGCGATAACCTTTGCTGCCACTAATTGTCGTGGGCAGCATCAGTTGCCTCAAAAACTTGGTTGGCGTGCTACAGCTTGGAGCTATCAGGGGGATTGGGGGAGAGACCCTGCCCTCCTTTCATTTAATTTTTTTATTATTTAATAAATAAATATAACTTATTTATTTATTCCCTTTTTTTTAATAATTTCCTAAAATTCAAACACCCAAAAAATATAAACATCTATCTTTTTTATAATAAATTTTCAGTAGGGTTTTCATTTTCAAACATATAAATCAACCTATATTTTAAAACCATTAACAACAACATCCATACAAATAATTACATAAATCTAGCTTTAAAGAAGGCATGCATTCATTTATTTAATAGGCTCATGCAAATATATTCAAGGGTGAATAGTTGTTGAATTTGGTAAAAACCCTAACTAGAAAACTCACACATTTTTTGATAAACCTCCTAGGTTTTCAACTAATATTCATAAAAATACCAGATATGACATTAACACATTTTTTTATGAAAACCTTAATCAAAACTATGCCCAAAATTCTTAAAACAAAACAACCTTAACACAACACTCGAATTTCTCAAAAAAACAATCTAACAAACATGAAGAAGACAATCTTTTTAAAAGGAAAGATTTACTAAAGTTTTCAAACCATCCCTTAATTCCGCCAGTTGATCTGTAACAACCAAAGTCAATTTTGATACTCCCCAAAAATCAAGCTTTTAATAAATTTCCTTCCATTCCAAAACTATAGCCAAAACTTGTAAACCTATCTCCCTAAAATGACCAAACAAAAGACTCTAATATAGAAAACCTAACACACCGAATTTAAACATGCAACTCACAATCAAGAATTAGAACTCAACTATTAAAAATAATAAAATAGTTAACTCAAAATCACAAAAATCATAACTCAACTCCAACCTCATTTATATCAATCATTTATTTAAAAGAATTACTTATTTAATTAATATTTTCAATTTATGCAAATCGCTCAACTTTTAAATCTTAAATTTATATTTCAATTTTATTAATTGAATGTGCAAATTTAATTGCATAATAATATTTAAATAATAATTAATATTTTTAGCATATTACTAATATGCAAATTCATTATTAAAAATAATTTATTAATTTATTACACTGAATTATAACTAACCCCCAGTTAAGTCTCTAAACTCAACCTTCTAATTTAGAATTGATAAATCAATTCTTGTTAACTGGTGTGCATATAATTGCATGATTATATATTTTAATTATAATTAATATATTTAGCACTACTTAATAAACAACTTGATAAATAATATCAATTTATATTATTTGAACATTTAATTTAAATTTTGATTTAATATTTAATTAAACTTTTATTTTCATAATTAGACTTTTAATTAAGTCTTTTAAATCATCAATGATATTTAATTAATTTTTATTAATTAAATATCTATATATTTAATATTTTCATATTCAAGATATAATTATTTTAATCTCATAATTAATCTTAATTAAATATTTAATGCATTAATAATATAAAATTCACATCAAAACACCTGACAAAAAAATATGAAGGAAAAATCGACCAAACCCATAAAGTATAATCAAGCTCAAAGAAAATAATATCTCCCCTCTCTTACCATTGAGATAATGTGGTAAGGCACGCTCATCCTAGCAATTCAAGAAAATTGATGCCCAGTATCTGAAATCATGCATAAAAGACGAGCATGTAGAAACATATGTATGTATGTACACACACACACACACATATATATATACATACATAGATAGATATATATATGTGTGTGTGTGCACACACACATACACACACACAAATAGACACACACACACACACACACACACACACACACACACACACACACATATATATAACAGACAATGGTGGGGATCGTTCGATCGTTTGGATCTTGCAAGAAAGTAATTACAACTTTGTCCTTTAACCACATCAGGCACATCAAATAGAAATATAAAAACATACATTGCAACCATACATATGCAAATATGGGGTTAGTAAAAATATAACATAAGTAACATCGCGGGGCTGCTGGGGCTTCTGCTGGTGCTAGGGCGTCGCAGGTTGCTGGGGTTTCATCGGTCGCTGGTGGTGCTGGAGCGATGTTGGTCACTGGTGCTTCTACTGGGGGTCTGGAGGCTGATGGAGTTTCTACTAGTGCTGGGGAGTCGTGGATTGTTGGGAGTTCGTCGGTCACTAGTGCTTTTGCTAGGAGCTTGCGGGCCTCTGGTGCTTCTGTTGGGGGTCCGGAGGCTGCTGGAGTTTCTTCCGGTGCTGGGGCTTCGTGGGTCTCCTATCGGTTGGCTTCTGCTGGGGGTCTAAAGGCTGTTGGGGCTTCTGTTGGTGCTAGGGGCGTCGTAGGTTGCTAGGGGTTCGTCGGTCATTGGTGGTTCTACTAGGGGCTCGCAGGCCTCTAGTGCTTCTGCTGGGGGTTCAAAGGTCGCTGGTGCTGGGGTTTTGTTGGTCACTGGAGGTTTGTCGGGCACTGGTGCTTCTACTGGGGGTTCGTAGGATGCAAGTGCTTTGCTTACCGTTGGTGTGTCGCTAATTGTCTCAGCTAGGGTTCTGTCTCTTGCTGGAGGTGTTCCTAGGAAGTTGCTAGCCTCGGAGGTTGCTGGGGGATCTAGGGTTTTGTTGGGTGCTGGGGCGTCTTTGGTCACTGGGGGATTGCTGGTTGCTGGTTCTTCTACTGGGGGTTCGCATTTTTCTAGTGTTGTTGGGGGATCGCTGGTTAATCCAGCTAGGGATTCTGCGTCTGTCATTCCCACTCACTCTGTTGTTAAAGGCTCTCCTCGTAGAGCCTTTCCAGTCAACTCCCATATTTCCATTGAGCTAGATGAGGATACTCTCTCTGAGATTGATGCGGTTACCTCTGTTTTGTTCGAGCATGGGTTGATTTGTAGATTCAAGGGTTTCTAGCCCTCTCTGCCTGATCTTCATTCCTGGATTTTCATTCATTGGGAACCTCTAATCTCTAGTACAGTCCATATCTTCCCTATGGCTAAAGGATTTTTTGTGTCTAAATTTGATGATGTTTTGGATAGAAATACTATTTTGTGTAAAAATTTCTTTAGTTGGGAGGATCGTTTTATGCTATTGCTGAAACCATGGCATTCTAATTTTTCTCCATCTTCTGAATCATTTGATTTGCAACCTATAAGGGTTAGGCTTCCTAATCTTCCCCTCCATCTTTGGATTGAATCCGTCTTGGAAACTGTGGGGGAAGCCTTAGGGGATATGTTAATGGTGGATGAGAAATCCTCATATTTATTTCATTCTACTTATGCTCGTATCCTGGTGGGTATTGATACTTCAAAAGGCCTGCCTTCGGAGATTAAACTTGTTTCCCCTATGGGTAGAAGTTGGATCCAACAATTGGACTATGAAGGCCTCCCATTCAGATGTAGAAGATGCTTTAAGACTGGTCATGTTGCCTCTCAATGTGATCTTCAAAGACATAATAAGACTGCTTCGTGGTGGAAGGGGGTCTCTTCTCAGCACTATACTGTGGAGAAGGTTCAGAGCTTCGTGCATGTGGTAGAGCAGGTTGTTGGCCCTGTTCCTAATCCTTCAGTTGTTTATGTTCCTTCTTCTTCTTTGGTTGCTGGTAGTTCTTCTGCTGGAACTGTTGGTTTGTCCGCCAGCAACTCTTCTGGTGGTTCTATTCTTGCTGGAAGTATTACTTCTATTGCTGGTGTTCCTCTTGTTACTCCTGGTTCTGTTGGGTGTTATGTTCCTTCTACTAGTAGTATTGGTGTTGGACTGTCTACTGAGGCTGCTGGATCTGTTGGCCTCTTTCCAGCCAGTTCTATCTCAAAAATTCCTTTTGGTGCTGGGAAGTCTGGTTCTAGTTGTGTGGCTGTTGTAGGTTATGTCCAGACTTCCCATGCTGGTTCTATTGTGGTTGGTTCCTCTCCTGCCTTTGACTGGCAGGAAAAAGCTTCTTTGGTAGAGGAGGGATGGACTACTGTGCGTTATAGGTAAACATAATAAAAAGTCCCCTCTACATTTTTAAATGACTCTCCGCTCCCAGAAGAAGGGAGGCAAAGGAAAATCCTAGGTGTTGTTGTAAAGTGTTGGCTTTATACGTTTGGCTTCAACAGCTTGAGCATTTCTGTGTATCTTTTGTTTGGTTGTTGTTGTTTTGTTGGAATTGTGCTGCTAGTAGTTCTACTGGCATTATGTGTTGGGGGCGCTGTACGATTTTTCTTTTTCCCCCAGCTATTTCACTTAGATCGAAGCTATTTCTTCCTATTATTCATAAGGTTACAATTCCCTTCAAAACTAAATGTACATAGTTTCAAGGCTCATTCAAAACCTACTTTTACCTTAATCAAAAAAATAAGTAACATCATCATATGTAAATAATCATCATCATCTAACTAACATGATATAAATCAAACGATTTAAAGTATCTTAGAACTAAATCATTAAATGTAACCGAAGATCTAATATTCATAAAAAGTGGTCAAAATGGGTTGGCATCATAAACATAAATGGTAATAAAGGGGTAGGCATTACAAGAGTTATGGTAATCAAATCACAACTACCAATTCATTTATGTTGGGATAGAGTATGCATGCCAAAGACGAGCATTTTTACTTGGGATGCTCTATAGGGAAAAATTTTGGTTTACAAAGATTGGCATTTACGACACCTCAACATGTTTTTTATGTAACAGAAGTGAAGAGAATACCAACCATTTACTATTAACATGTCCCTTCTCTCAAGAATGTTGGAGATGACTCTATGCCAAATTGGGATAGATATCAACATTACCAAATGATATTCTATTGTTATTATAACCTTGGCCCATTCTATATAATAGAAGTCTATTTGGTAGCTTATGGACAATCTCCCCCTCAATAGTACCATGGGAAATTTGGAAGCAAAGGAACAGAAGAATTTTTCAAGGGAAATCTTTGGGATGGGAAATTATTACGAATAAGATAGAAGCAATTATAGTGGAAACAATAAACTCAAGAATTCAAGACCAAAAACATAAATCAAAATACTTCACTAGTTGGGATGATAGAATACATAGAAATGGGTTTGGGTCAAAACTCCCCACAATCATTCACGAAGGATGTCAACTCAGCAAAAAAGACAGAGAAAATTGCAAATGACAACCTCCAAACGCAGGCTGGTTCAAATTAAATTTTGATGGAGCTTTCAGAGGCAACCCAGGAGTGGGATGTGTGATTTACTCATGTCAAGGTGAGATTATGGAAAAAAGATCCAAATCTTTGGAGATTGATAATAATAATATAACAAAATTTAAGGCTTTAGTTGAAGGTCTAGCTCTATGTTTAGAGTTGAAATTAAAAAGGATTGAAATTGAAGGGGATTCAACCATAACTATAAACACTACAAGGGCGACGAAGATCCCTAATTGGAAATTACAATCAATTTTGGACACAATTGTGGGATTAATTGAATTATTAGGTGTAAATATGAACCATATATGGAGAGAAGGTAATTCTATGGCAGATGAGTTAGCAAATTTAGGTGCTGATGGAACAAATACTAAATAGATTTTTATGGAATCAAAATGGCTTATGTTGACATCCTTCTTATGGGACTCAGTTATCTAGAAAACAGAGTAGAGTGTATTGTTGTAGTGTTTAAACTTGTCAATCAAATATGAAATTTTGGAGATCTTAGTGACAAATACATTTGCCTAGACTTGGTGATAAAGCATGATATATGTTGCAATGGACAGAGCTTGCAATGGTCACTGGTGAAGTTTTAAGTTTGTAGCAAGGAGCAATGAGCAGAAAATATATTAGTTGGAAACTAAACTTGGTAAGGCATGATTGATCTTCATAGTGGAAAACCTTGATACAGTTAGTATTAAAAGGTGGATTTGAGCTCATTAGTATTATTTTAAGCAATACCCAAACCTGGAGAAGGTTGAATAATGGCTTATACCTAGATAGGAGATGTCTTCCACATAGGATGTGATGATTGGAGATAGAAAGATTGTAATGAATAGAGTTGATAGTGAGTAATGATGGAGTATGGTGGTTAATGTAACTATCTTGATTAACAAAGTCAAATTTAAATTTCAAAAAATGGCATACGTATAACTTTAAGAAAATTTCAAATTTTGGAAAAGGTATATTACAGTATATAGTTTGACTTGACAAGTCTTAAATACATATTGAGATTGATAACTTATTCAATTTTGACTAGAGTTTGAGGGGAAGTTTAGTGAATTAAGGAGTAGTATTATTGGAAGGTTTCGCCAAAATAGCGATAAAGTTGATTGACAAGACTAGACTAAAGTGGCAGGCTTTCATTCCATGCATTACTAAGATATGATGGAATTTAAAATGAATTAGCAGAAGGGAAAGGACAACATAAGTGGTTACGGTTGACATATCACTTTCCTTGGGTTCCGAATAAAATCTAAAAATCTTTGGCAAGTTGGCAAAGTGTGTTGGAGTACGAAAGAAGTAATATCTTTTAAGGAGACAATGGGCTTCGTAGGGCATTTTAATTTATTTCTCTTGTAGGTGAAGAGTGGAGTGTAGCAACAGTGTTCAAAAGTGATTACTCCTTGTAAATGCAGTCCACATGCAGCTATAATGGTTACTCTAATAAAACTTACTCTACGAACCAACAAACAACATTTGATAAAAGTGAAGTCTTATCAAGCATTGATAGACAAGAAGTAGAAGAGGCATGTAATACCCCACTAGGGAACCTAGGAGAAATTAACCTAAATATGCTACTAAGTTTATAGAATAATTGTTTTCTTAAGAGTTTACAAACAATAATGAATAACAAAGCAGAAGCAATATAACATAAAGACAATACATACTCATGAGTACAACTCATGTTAACAAATTAAAAGTCTCAAGGGTTCCTTGACGTAGAATTACGTAAATGTAAATTAATCTATTAAGTACAATCACCATTCAAATCTTCCACATAATGAAACTAAAGTATATCATCTCATAAAAGAATACCCAAATACAACTGAACCATAAGGTATACATAACAACCATCATCCACTGCACAAGTCGCACGATATGCCAAAACCAATCATAAACAAGGTACATGTACAATATTGTGAAAGATAAGCAAGTCTCCAATAATGATGACCAAGGAAGAATGTAACAACAACAAGGATCATCCAGCACCGATTCACGAATGTCAAAATCTCAATGGTAAAAGAACAATACCACCTGACCACGTGGAACCAAAGATCCACTCCCATCGTGTTGAGGTGATAACAACAGAGCCCACTCAAATAAAAAATACCAAAGTCAACCATCATACAAACTAACAAAGGGATCCTGAAAGCTCCCTATCTCAAAAGGTACAACACAACTACAAAGGTAACACATACTAATCCAGAGGCAACCAACACATGTAGGAAACCTATGATGTATATAGGGAAGTGTCATCACATATGTCTAACCCTTGAGTTTTGTCCTAGCAACCTCTCTAGACTATGACACTCAAGTGAACATATGCGGCATTAGTAAACCTCTCATATGGACAAGGCTACTAATCATGCAAGACCTCAATCAAGCATCTTCTCACACTCTCATCCTAGTCAAGACCTCAATCAAGTACTTAGGTATGGACAAGGAACATATCTTATTAATTCATTTCAAAACCTCCCATTTAATGTAACATGTTATCAATTTATTAAGTTACTTACAATAAATGATCCTGGCAACCACTTGTGGGCCCCAATGCTTATTGCAAGTCACTCTCATATATACACCTAGATAACCTACCCTAAGCTCATAAGTGAAAAATGTATCTCATAAATCATATAATGCATGATAATCAACTTCAATTCCATAAAAGATAACTAGAACTCACTTATTACTAGCATTTATATTGCTCATATTCAATTATTATATATCTATTAAAGTGGAAAAATAGACCAATGGAAGACGGTTATTCCATCGGTCTATTCTTCCACTTTATCACTTTTATATTGCTCATATTCAATTATTATATATCTATTTTAATTTGATTTAATACTAATGTTTTAACGACGCATACAAACAAACCCTAACTGAATTAATTTGTAGTTTTTTCCTATTGTTCTTCAAACAAATTATGGGTTTTTCGCAAAAGAAATTCAATAACCAATTCAAACTGAAAATAATGAAAAATCAAACAATAATCCACAATCCAAATAAAATCATAATTTTCAACAATCAATTCCAATCACAAAATAGACAATCTTTTCAAAAGAACAATAAACATAGGTTTTCAAACCCTACTTGAAATCCCCCAAATACAACAAATAAGGTCAAATCGAAGACTCCCAAAAATCCAAGCTTTAAAATAATTATTTAACTTTCAAGCACCACGATTCACCAAAACCTAATAAACGTAGTGAAATAATAACTCAAAACCCCCTAATATAGAAAATCTAAAAAGCTCGGTTTTCAAAACATGCAACTCCAAAAATAAGACGAACTCTACTCGAAAATAATAAAAGAATTACTTAACTCAAAATCACCGAAATAAGAACTTAACTCTCAACCGTGTTTTTATCAAACTCTTCTACGTGATTAATTCTAATTTTAATAATAAAATATGCATTTTTCATATTATCAACTTCTAACTCAACTATAACTCTAAATCATATTTCACTTTATTAATTAAATGTGCAAATTAAATTGTATTTAATATTTTAATTTACTAATTTAATATTTATGACATCTTAAAAACATGCATCTTGATAAATAATTATCAATTGATAGTATAGATGCATTTAAATTTAAATTTAATATTTAATATTTAATTACATCCCTACTTTTCATATTAGACTTTTAATTAAGTGTTTTTAATAAATAAAGATATTTAATATTCCTATTCTAATGCCCCACCAAGGAACCCAAGAGAATTTAACCTAAAACATGTTGCTATGTTTACAGATTTTTTTTCTTAAGAGTTTACAAAACAATAATGATAACAATGTGAAAGCAATACAACATAAGATACAAACAAATACATAAATATAATTTAATTACAGTTAACGAATCTCAAGGGTTCTATGACGTAAGATTACATATACATTAATTAATTATTTTAGATTAAGTATAATTACAAATATCTCATATACAAATGAATAACTAGTAATGTTAGCATGAATGTTAATGAATGTTGTTAGCAAGGCAAGTTGGATGTTCATTAGAGATGATTGAGTTCTTATATGTTACATTCATGACGAGGTTTGTCATTGATGTCAACATATATGCTTTTTGGAAAAAGTTAACAAAGTTACAAGCACAGATTCGTTTAACAAGGTTTTATAATGATGAACTGAGTTTTGCAAAGATTTATTAGAATTCAAGAATGTTTTTTGATGATGTGGTTGCAAGCGTAGAACATGTTATGAAGATATGTACGAGTTATGCGAAGTTTACTGAAGACTGTTTATAGCGAGAGTTTCAAATAACTAGTGACACTTATTCAAGATTTATTGTTTCGGCAAGGTTGAAGCTAGTTCAACAAGGTTGGTATGTTGTTGAAGACATGTTCAGCATGCTTGGATAAACAGGAGAGAATCTACTTTGCATTTTGTGAAGACTTGTAGACAATGTGAAGCGTGTTACTTCTTTGTGAGCCAACTACAAATTAATAATCTTATGGAAGTGTTCAGATGTAGTGAAACGTGTATTGTAAATTCTTATTGATGTCCTCTATTATTAATTGTAAATTGAGAAATCCTTTTGACCGACTCAATAATCGTTAGGACTTGGTATAAGGAAATGAAGTTTATTTGGATATAAAAGGGTATCATGCGGTCATGAGATATTGTACAATCTTTGAATGTAAAATCTTTATGATTAGAGTAGAAGATGATGTTGTTGGTATGTTGAGGACTTCAAAGGAACTGTACAAGCAAAGAGAGTTGATGTTTTAATCAGTTCACCCTTGGATGTGTTATCCTAAAGATTGTTTAGTGAAGACACTCTTGAAGCAATTTAGATAGTGGGTTCAATTGTCTTCGTTATGTTTCTCATCAACTCCTCACAAGGTTGGGATCTTTTAGCAGGGATCCAAAGTCTCCTCATAGGGACTCATATGTACCGATTGCATTGTAAAAGACATCTAACAGAGTCTATCCTTTCACAAGAAACTTTTATATTAGTACATCATCTTGTGGGCATCATTCCCACCAGGGTTTTCCCTCTAATCAAGGGTTTCCCTAATTAACAAATCTGGTGTTATTATATATGTTTATTATCTTTTGGTTATTGTTGTTATTGATTACAAGTTTAAGATTTGATATAGTTGAATTTAAGTTAATTAAGCTCAACTGATTCCCCCCCACCTCTCAGTTGTGTTGGTGGACTTTACTTTCTAACAAGTACAACTAATACCATAAGGTATGTACACAATGAAACATCATTTGCACAAGTCGCAGAGTATGTAACAATAACTAAATACAAAGTATAGTACAATATCTAAAAATAATCACATCTGATACACTAATACAAGGTACAAATATAACATCATAAGATAGATATGAAAAAGTCTCCAATAAAGAACAAGAGGAAAGTAACAACAAAAAGCATCATCCAACACCGCTACAAGACCCATGCAGAACTAGAATACCCTCTCATGAAGACAAATTCTAATCATACCTACTCTCTAAGTATCGTCACATTCCCATTTTTAGCCTATACAAGCGCTCAAGACATGCGCAGGGCATACAATTATCTTATTAATGTTTGTCTATCAAATTTATTAAATTATCACTTATTACAAAACTTACGATAGATTACCCTGGTACTGACCATTTTGGGTCTCGGACCCCTATTGTAAATCACTCCCCTAAGATGCATCTATTTAACCTCCTCAAGGCTCACAAGTCATAGAAAGATCTCACAAATCATATAAAGCATGATAATCAATTTCAATTTCCATAAAAAATAGCTAGAACTCACATTGGTCCTCAAACCATAATCCCACAATTACAAGTTGGTCCTCAAACCATATTATGATTTAACACACCCTCTCAAAGAGTTCACAAAATAATGAGCTTAATAAATCGTGTTGGGTAAAAATAATCGTGACCAACTCAACATTACAAAAATACTAAAAAGTACACATGTCACATAGAAAACAAACCTCTAGTAGTCAAACCAAGTAGTCAAACCATAACACAAGTCTCAGTTGTTTAAGAACAGACAATTTTATTTATTAAAGTCTAATTTCACTTATTAAGAAAATATTCATATAAAATCTCATGCACATATACTTTTTAAATAAGTATTTAACTAAAATCTTCATGGGTATCAAAACACCTTGTATTAAATAATAAAATAATATTATTAATTTTTTAAATATAAATATAAATGAATATATATCATGGGTTTTCTAATTCATGATTTAATATCTTTTTTCTCCATATATATATTCTTTGCTACATTCTTTTAATTCTATAAAAAGATTATACTCATATGCAAATATTATATATCAACAACAAATACAAAAAAATTCTAACTAAATTAATTTCAATATTTTTTCTATCGTTCTTTAAACAAATTTTGGGTTTTTCGTAAAAGAAACTCAATAATCAATTGAAACTGAAAAATAATGAAAATCAGACAGTAATCCACAATCCAAATAAAACCATATTTTCAACAATCAATTCCAATCACAATGTAGACAATCTTTTAAAAAGAATAATAAAGATAGGTTTTCAAACCCTACCTAAAACCCCCCAACTAAATACAACAAATAAAGCCAAATCAAAGACTCCTAAAAATTTAAGCTTTAAAATAATTTTTTAACTTCCAAGCACTACGATTCTCCAAAACCTAATAGACATCCTCAAATAATAACCCAAAACCCCCTAATATAAAAAACCTGACAAGCTAAGTTTTCAAAACATGCAACTCCAAAATAAGACGAACTCCACTCGAAAATAATAAAAGAATTACTTAACTTGAAATCACCGAAATAAGAACTTAACTACAAACTCATTTTTATCAAACCCTCTTTGCATGATTAATTCTAATTTTAATAATAAAATATGCGCTTTTCCAATTTTCAACTCCTAGCTCAACTTCCTAACCTTATCTTTATCAATTTCTTTTGTGTATTTAATTAGTTATAATAATAATAATATGCACTTTTCACTTAATAAGTCCTTACTCAACCTTCAACTTAAATTTCTAATTCAATTTTATTAAACTAAATGTGCAACTTAAATTGCATATTAATATTTAATTAATCAATTAATATTTTAGCACATTAATAACTATGCAATTATTTAGTTCTACGTCACTTGCATTTTCCTTGCATCAGTTGAAGGTGAGATCCAATAATTACGTTGGATGCTTAGTATAAGGAGTACATAGTTGTGTTATTACGAATAGTCATCATTTTCCCAATACTCTGCTGTCGTAGAGACGAGTGGACATTTCACGCATTCGAACAGCTATTCATAGTTATTACTGGTAGCTTCACACATGTTTCTAATCATTTCATTTGGGGTGCACTCAGCTTCAATTAATGTCGCCGGATCAACTTGGATTCAACAATTTCCATTCACAAGGGCTATTTATGTGGCAATTTCATTATGTTCCTTCACATTTTGCCTTTGTCAAACTTTGCTAATGGCGAACCTTCTAGATGTCTGTGTCCATTGTGATGACTGTACTTGTTTCCACAATGAAATGCTTCCGAAAAATTATCAGTTGTGGATTCCGCCTGGCGAGGATGAAGAAGCGTTACCACGAAACATTCCTGATCCTATGCTAGACGAGATGTTCATTCTCTCTGCTTCAATTCAGTCATCCATCAAAATACTAATTGGAGAAGAAAATCTAGCCCTACGGTCGAAGCAATTTCTATACCCATCACAGATAGTGTCAATCTTCCTCTCAAACGCCATGGATTTGCTGCAGTCCGTGCAACTTTTGGAAATCCTCGCTTTCAAATTCGTTAAAACCCACTTCTAGGAAGGAAAGAAATTGTAGAGGGCAATGCAAAGATATGATCTATGGTCTGGTCAAGCTCTATTGGGTGGCCTCTTCTCTCGCCACATGTTGCTTAAGAACCATGTGTGCATGGTTACATATGACAGTATTAAGAAAGCACTAGAGAAACAGAGCTTTTGATTCGTCAAAGGTGCTCTACAGTCATATGGCCGACTATTGGGGTTTGATTTAGAAACAAAGACTAAAATGGTGGCTGAGACCCTCCTCCAACTGCTCAAAGCTCCGTATGTTCCCCCTCCCTCATGCCCTGTTGCTCGCACAACTCCTTCTACAGGTCTCACGTTACTAGCTGCGACGTGCCCAAGTGGAAATACATCACTTGTAGGTGAGGCTAGTGGGTCTCTACTCGTTCAGTCTACTCAACCACAACCTGCAGCTCTCGAATGGAACGAAGTTGACTCCTCTTCCCGGGGCCCTGGCGATGATGTACACGATTCCGCGTGGAATCAAAATTCAGAGATGGAGCCAATATCAGATTGGCTTGTTGAGCCTTCGGGATGGTCTCCACACTCTCAGCCAGAATTTGTCCTGCAGGTTTATGATGCCATGGAGGAGTAGACTATGATTTGGAACTGCAAGGATTTTTGGGAAAATTTATGTATATACTCAAGTTGTTGTCTTTTGTTATTGTGGACTTACTCACTTCAATTCAAAATTGAAAATGTATTGGTCTTTGACCTTTTTCTCTTTTCAAAGTTGGCCCTGGCCACACAATTTTAAGGAATATGACAATACTTGAAATTTTTATAAGGTTTCACCTTATAACCTTTTGTATATATAGCGATGATTTCGGGTTTTCTTCCAGGCTCTTTCCCGATTGAGCTTTTTTTAATCAATTTTTTTTATATAAATATATACAGTGGTTCAATCACTTTTGCTTAAAAAAAAACTATGCAATTATGGTTATAATTTTATATTTGAACTTGCTAATTAATTAAGTCCTTTTATTTCAAATTAGACTTTTAATTAAGTCTTTTTAATAAATAAAGGTATTTAATTAACTCTTAATAAGTAAACATCCTTATATTTAAAATTTTCATATTCATAAAATATAATTATTCTAATCTCATAATTAATCTTATTTTAGTCACTTGACTCACAATACACGAAAATCAACTAACTCAAATAACAAACAAACTCAAGGGAAGGGCTCACGAAGTTACGTCACTTTAACAAATTCGGATAGATAGAAAAATAGATATTTGTCCATTATTCCATGACAATCAATAGCTTAGTTTAGGATTGGACCTATATGTTATCTCCCCTCTTTTACCATTGAAATATTGTTGTAAGGCATGCTCATCCTGACAATTCAGGGAAGTCGATGCTAGGTACTTGAAATTTTGCATAAAAGACGAGCATGTACATACATGTATAAATATATAACATACAATGTCAGGGATCGGTCGATTGTGTGGTTCTCACAAGCAAGTAACTACGACTTCGTTTCTCAACCACATCAAGCATGTCAAAAAGTAAAGTAAAACATACCCACTAACCAAACACATGCAAGTATGGGGTCAGTAAAACCATAAATATAAATAACATCATCAAATATGGATAATCAACATGAAAAGTGGCCTATAAGAGTTTGACCATAAAAACTAAAAACCAAACTATGGGAGGGGCATTACACCTATACTTGTGGCATATAATTATTTTAATCTTATAATTAATTTTAATTTAATTATTTTAACCAAATAACCCCACAAAAAACTCACATGACTTATGACACATGAAAATCAACTAACTCAAATCACAAACAAACTCAAGGGAAAGGCTCACGAATTTACATCACCTTGACGAATTTAGATAGGTAGAAAAATATATACTTGTCCATTACTCCGGGACAAACAATGGCTTGGGTTGGGATTAGACCTGCATGTTATCTCCCCTCTCTTACCATTGAGATATTACGATAAGGCACTCATCTTGACAATTTAGAGAATTTGATCTCTAATACCTGAAATCCTACATAAAAGATGAGCATGTACATACATGTATAAATATATAACAGACAATGGTAGGGATAATCCAACCGTGTGGATCTCACAAGCAAGTAACTACGACTCTATTTCTCAACCACATCAAACAAAAATTTAAAACATACATGCTAACCATACACATGCAAGTATGGGGTCAATAAAACTATATTAAATATAGATAAAATCAAATCTATCTGAAGATTTAATACACACATGAAAAGTGGCATAAAAAAGTCTGGTTAATTAAACTAAAAAAGTGAATTATGGGAGGGGTATTACATCCACCTCCCCTAAAATTAGGCTTACTCTTAGAAGTCTACAAACAAATAAAGATATGCATCCCTCAATCACAAAGAATCTTACTAAGATAAACAAAAACAAAAAAAACAATATTTAAAAATAAACCAAAAAATAAGGACATGATATACAGTCATTAAGAGCAATATAGATAAAATCAAATCTATCTGGGAATCTAATACACACATGAAAAGTGGCCTAAAAGAGTTTGGCCAATTAAACTGAAAAAGTAAACTATGGGAGGGGTATCACATCCACCTCCCCTAAAATTAGGCTTGCTCTTAGAAGCCTACAAACAAACAAAGATATGCATCTCTCAATCACAAAGCATCTTGCTAAGATAAAAGACAAAATGATATCTAAAAACAAGCCAAAAAAAAAGACATGATATATAGTCATTAAGAGCAATATTATTCTAGTTTAAGAATAAATCAAAAATCACATTGATCAATCATTCATTATTTAACAATTTAAATAGATACAAATCTATACTCATTCACCATTGTAGAAAATATCCAATAATCAATTGTATAAAACACACATTCGTATTTACATCAAATAATAACTTAAGAGGTTCATGCAAACCTAGTTAATGCAACACTCATATAAAATCCAATTCGAACATACAAGTCTAGTTTCATACCTCTAGGTTCATAAATAATAGTCTGAAATACAAAAGAATTATGTCTATATTTTTGTTTCAAGTTTTGAAAGTTTAGACATCTAGTAGGCGTACAAATTCTCAGAGTAGAAAATCGGCCTCTGATACCAAGTGTAATACCCCACCGGGAAACCCAAGACATTAACTTAAACATACGGTTCCCCCCAAGCCTCTGTATATCACTCCTAAAGGCAACATAATTTCCTCAAATAAACATCAAACGAGGCAATAGAATAAACCAAGTACTCAAATCATAACACAAGTCTCAATTGTTTAAGAACAGTCAATTTTATTTATTAAAGTCTAGTTTGACTTATTAAGAAAACATTCATATAAAATCTCATGCATATATACATTTTTAAATAAGTATTTAACTAAAATCTCCATGCATATCAAAACATCATTATTTAATAATAAAATAATATTATTAATTTTCTAAATATAAATATAAATGAAAATTTTAATATTAGGCATGTAAAAAAATAAAATGAATTCATCTTTATTATTAAGTTTTTTTTTAAATAAATAAATAATAATAAATTTTTAATCCGAAGATTAATAAATAATAATAATAATATTTTTATTTTTGAAAAATTTTAAATCCAAAAATTAATCAATGATAATAAAAAAAATTTTAATTTTAAATTCAAAAATTAATAAATAAATATATATTTATATATATTTCAAAAGTCCAAATACATATACATTTATTTTTCCATTGGTATTCTAATTAATGATTTAATATATTGTCCTTCATTTATATATTCTTTACTACTTTCTTTTAATTCTATAAAAAGATTATACTCATATGCAATTATGATATATCTATTTTAATTTGTATAATAACAAATACAAACAAACCCTAATTGAATTAATTTCAAATTTTTCTCTATTGTTCTTCAAACAAACTCTAAGTTTTTCGCAAAAGAAATTCAATAACCAATTCAAATTGAAAACAATAAAAAATCAAACAGTAATCCACAATTCAAATAAAATCATAATTTTCAACAATCAATTTCACTCACAAAGTAGACAAACTTTTCAAAAGAACGATAAACATAAGTTTCCATACCCTACCTGAAATCCCCCAACTGAATACAACAAATAAGGTCAAATCGAAGACTTCCAAAAATGTGAGCTTTAAAATATTTTTTTTAACTTCCACGCACCACAATTCTCCAAAACCTAATAGACGTAATGAAATAATAACCCAAAACCCCTAATATAAAAAATCTGAAAAAACTAAGTTTTCAAAACATGCAACTCCAAAAATAAAACAAACTCCACTTGAAAATAATAAAAGAATTACTTAACTCGAAATCACTGAAATAAGAACTTAACTCTCAACCTTGCTTTTATCAAACTCTTTTGCATGATTAATTCAAATTTTAATAATAAAATATGCACTTTTTCAATTATCAACTTCTAACTCAACTTTAACTTTAAATCATATTTCACTTTATTAATTAAATGTGCAAATTGAATTGTACTTAATATTTTAATTTACTAATTTAATATTTATAACATCTTAATAACATGCAACTTGATAAATAATTATCAGTTGATATTATCTGTGCATTTAAATTTAATATTTAATTACATCTTCAATTTCTATAAGTAGACTTTTAATTAAGTCTTTTTAATAAATGAAAATATTTAATTAACTCTTGATAATTAAATATTCTTATATTTAACATTCCTATACTCAGGATATAATTATTTTAATCTCATAATTAATCTTAATTTAATTATTTTAACCAAATAAGGTCCCACAACAAATCGACATGACTTACAACACATGAAAATCAACTAACTCAAATAACAAACAAACTCAAGGGAAGGGCTCACGAATTTACATCACCTTCACAAATTCGAATAGGTAGAAAAATAGATACTTGTCCATTATTCCAAGACAATCAATGGTTTGGATTAGGATTTGACATGTATATTATTTCCCCTCTCTTGTCATTAAGATATTGTGATAGGGCACACTCATCCTGACAATTCAGGGAAGTCGATGTCTGATACCTGAAATCCTGCATAAAAGACAAACATGTACATACATGTATAAATATATAACAGACAATGATAAGGATTAGCCAATCGTGTAGATCTCGCAAGAAAATAACTACAATTTTGTCCCTCAACCACATCAAGCACATCAACCAGAGAATTAAAACATACACGCTAACCATACACATGCAAGTATGGGGTCAATAAAACTATAAATATAAATAACATCAAATCTATCTGAAGATCTAAAACACACATGAAATGTGGCCTAAAAGAGTCTGGTCAATTAAACTAAAAAAGTAAACAATGGGAGGGGTATTACAAGGCAAATGAAATGGATGAAAAGGTGGATCCGGCATCACAAGAATCAAATCTTATCTCGGTCAAGGTTTGAGATGCAGAATTGATATTTAGTCTTGCCAGAGGATTTGCAGAGATTTAACAAACAGATAGCAGAGTGCAAAAGGAGAGCTATAATTTTTTATCTATTTTTGTCAAATATGTATATTCAAACCATGTTTTTTTGTTGCACAATGTAATAGTTTCCTAAGGCTTGCAGACTTTATCCTTAGATTGGTTTAACTTTAATCTTTGGTAATTTCTAAACTCTTCATTATGTATATTTGATTTTATATATATAAATGAAACTCCATCAGCTCTAGCCCCTTATTTATCTGGGAAAAAAAAAAATTATTTTCTATTATAAAAAAATTACAATAATTATTTTATAAAATTTTCATTTCACAATTATTGTGTTCACCAAAACTTCGTTTGTAATTTAAAAAGTCTATTTATTTGTACTATTTTTAAATCATCTTTTTATCCCTTCTAAAATTACTAACTTTTCATTTTAGATCATATAATACAAAACATTAACTAAATTGATCAACCCATTAAAAACTCAATAATTTATAATAAACAATGTATAAAACATCACTACATAAGATGCCACCTGAATCCATACGTTCCATAAGGTTATTACATGGATGAAATGCATGCTAAACTGAACTAAGTTTTTAAACAAAAGTTAATTATATATTAAGGAAGATGCAACGTGTATGCATACGTAAATAGACTTTACACTTGTGCAGACAACGACAACGAGATCAAACATCGAAGACCAAGAAGGATATGTTTAAGGGACCAATAACTGTTGAAGCGCTGGTATTAGTATTCTTTGAATCGTCTTAATATTAAGCACTTGAAGGCATCAGATGAAAGATATGTTGGCTTGGAACAGAATCTACTGGAAAAATATTTTTAGAAATTGATTTTATTGGTAGGCACCAGATGATTCCCAATCACTAGTGGAAAAATATTTTTAGAAATTGATTTTATTGGTAGGCACCAGATGATTCCCAATCAGATGTTTTACTACTACTGATTGATGCTCGTTTGCTGAATGGGTTCTAAAGATTATAGAAACGGTTAGGAAAATCTGGAATTAAAAATAGTAGCAGCAAAAGGATTGAAGAATATCAATATTTTTAGTAAGGGTAAAATAAGCCCCCGTACAGCTGCTTGGGTAATTACACAGTCGAACAAAACCACTAAAACTCTGAAATTCTGGAACATGTCCTATTTGGAATGATGTCGTCTTACTCCGTCTACAAATTCAGCTGCCTAATGATCGCAATGCAGCCCTTATCATTCAGCTTGTGGGAAGGCCCCCTCAAACAGAGATAATCAGAACGACAACCCTAATGCCCAACGAGATTACAGGGATTTATTTTATAACAGCGAGAGGTGAGTTAGACCATCTGGGACGACCTGTGGGATGCTGAAAACACTCTCAAACTTTAGGACATTCCTCTGTCTAAGATGTCTAATGTGCCTTCCAATTGGATATTGACCAATCCACCCAACTGAACATTGAATAATTCCCAACACTCAATTAGGAAGCCACCAATCTCTCCTAGCCATGTGATGTTAGCGCAGGGTATCCCTGTTTCAACAGCTCATCCTCAATAGCCCCTCTTGGACAATTCCACATGGGATAAAAAAATGTAGTTTTCACTTGCACTACAAAAACCCTCATCAGTATTTATAACTTTTCACCGAAGTGTAGCCCCCAGAAGTATTATGGAAAATACCACAGCAACTGGGCCATGAGTTCATACAGATGCACAACCACAACCACAACCAACATACAGGCCTTGTCCTCAAACAGCTCCATTGTTACAGCAAAGAAATGCTCCCAAGAATTTCCTGATCAGTGGTGAAGGTCTTGTAGGAAGTACAATGATAAACGAACCAAAACCCTAGAATTACTTTTTTAGAGCCCAGACTGTGGGTATTAAATATGGAGCAAAATGGTATCCATATAAGCAATCTTATACAAGATATGATGAGCACCCGTTTATACTGTGGGTGGGTGAATCAGTATAACAACAATTTTTACCAATTTAAACTTTATCAATCACAATTATAATAATCATTCAAATACAAAGAACACAAGAACACAATATTTACATGGAAACCCTTACGGGAGTAAACCATGGCCAATTACTAGCTCTATATAATAATTTCTTTTACAAATTTAGAGGCACCAACCCCCATTCAATTTGTGAACACTTGCCCACTAGAGGCACCAACTCCTCATTCAGTTTGTGGAAACTTTACCACTAGAAGCACCAACCCCTCATTAAAATTTTAACCTTAGTAATGTTGCTTAATCAATGGATGATGGATCCACAAATTTACTATGTTGTTTTCCACAAATCTCCTATAATCTGATTAAGAATCTATCACAAGATGACCATAATCACCTCTTTCAAAATCTGCAATAAATCCTTCTTCAATTCTGCTACGAAATGACAATCAATCTCCCACAAAATTTCCTTCACTATATTGCTTCAATGAAGCTTTTTATACCACCTTCAAATCTGCTATAAATCTGATCACAGTTCTGCAACAATATGATCACACTTTCTCTGTCAAGATCTGCTAAAAAGTTTTCTTATGTCCTCTCTTTCAGATCTACAATAATCTTCCTATATATATCTGCCCTGATCTATATTTGATATATATCACATACACACTCTACACGCACTTCCTAATTCAATTTTTTATCTCACTTTTATATCTTGCATTTTCCTTTGAAAGACATAACATTTCACAAAAGATATGCCACTCCCTTAATCACACCCTTTTGTTTTGCTATTGATTATCTTTGACCAAGAGGCATTTAGATTGTAATCCTTATTGCACCACTTGTTGATGTCTCATAAGTCAAATCGCACCTTTTTCTGCATCTTTATAACTTAACTATTTTCCTCTCACTGCATAACTAAATCGCATCTCTTGAGAAGCATTTTTGTCCCAAAACAAATCGTACCTTATTAAGAATATTTCTTAATCATAGTCACCTATCTCATATCACATTTGTCCTGTTTCTTACCCGATTAGTAAGTAAAGAGCCCTGATCCCATTACACAACAGAACAGCATAAAAAACGGCAAACACAGGAACAACAAAGGTTTTGAACAGCACACGACACACCTAACTGTTGAAGACCCCAACCTAGCTAGTTCAGCAAGCTATAACAATTAAGAACCATACTTACCCAGCTTGCAGTTTCATAAAAAAAAAAACAAGTTCAGCATCAGAAACAACTTAAAGATAATCATAACTAAGCTTAATAAGTTCATATAACGATAAGCTAACAGGGCACACGGGACCATCGCCAAGAAACTAAGAGCAGAAAGCATAAAAACTAATCAGACTTCTTTGGGATGGAGATGACATCCCAATTCTTCTGAAGGTCCTCCAACACCTCTTTCCAAGTAGCCATTGCCGATCTGCTAAACCCTGCTCCCCGGTTCCGCTGCTCTTGCCCATCTTCATTAGCTGCTTTTTTATTTTGGCTTGCCCTATAGAGGTTTCCATAACAGCTTTTTTCATGATGCCTTTCATTATCCTTATCAGAGATAGGATTGTCTCTTCCAACTCCTTATTTTTCTAGCGCTTGGATATAGCATCAACCTTAGTCTCCAATATATTAATTCTCGCGTAGAGTTCTGCCATGTCAGCCTTGACACCTCCCTTTTCTTCTACATTCTCAATGAGAGATCTCAATCTCCTCATTATCAGAATCCTCATTTTTTGAGCTCCCTTTAGTTTCCTCCGACTCTAGGCTTTCCGTCTGAAACTCTATCTCTTCTTCCTCCTGATCCCCTTCTTCTTCGTGTTCCACATCTTCACCGTCTTCTTCATATACGGGTTCATACTTTTCCTAAGACATGCCCTCTTCTTCTTCCTCAAGCACAATCTTCTTTCCTTTGTTTTGTGGAACCGAAGCAGCTTTTGCAAGTCTGGCAGATCTCCAGTCCCCCGATTATGACCCCTCATTGCCTTTTTTGGTTTCTTTATTCTTTTCCTGCTTTTCCTTTTCGATATCCTCTATGATAGTAATTGTAACCCCCTTATCCTGAGAAGCCTTGTGGGTCGGTTTTCTGGATTTACAGGACCTAGGCAAGTCGAAGGACAGTTTACGCTTAAAATGTACTCTATTCTATCTGATTTTATATCACTCATGGCGTATCAATCAAAATGCTTGCATTGCTTGATGAATCAACCATCATACTTGGTATAAATTGCATAGTCTCTTCTTCTTGCCAGAATCCATTCGACTCCAGATTACATACTTTGCCAATCTTTTTACATAAATTGCAAATTATTATGAAGTCGACTCTGGCCATTACAAATACAACCTTTAATTGACACTGCTGCATTCACCATTAATAATTCTTGCACTTTTATCTATTAATTTATTTATATCGCTGATTACTGATGGATATCCATCACTCCTTAACTGTTTTATATTATATTTTAAATGATGTCTCTTATTTTTATAATGGTAATCGTTGTGTACTTATTAAAGATTACTTAATACAAGCTGTTGATGAATTAAAGTTGTTGCCACCTTTTTCTTTTCAATCGTTAGCCCTTCTGCATAGCTCAATGACTCATATGTGCTCTCATTGGGAATGGCATAGTCTCTTCTTCCCATCATACTCGGTATAAATTGCATAGTCTCTTCTGCTTGCCAGCATCCATTCCACTCCAGATTACATACGTTGCCAATCTTTTTACATAAATTGCAAATCATTATGAAGTTGACCGTGTAGTTGCTGCCTTTGCAAATACAGCCTTTAATTGACACTGCTTCATTCACCATTAATAATTCTTGCACTTTTATCTATTAATTTATTTATATCGCTTCTTACTAATGGATATCCATCACTCCTTAACTGTTTTATATTATATTTTAAATGATGTCTTATTTCTATAATAGTAATTGTTGTGTACTTATTAAAGATTACTTAATACAAGCTGTTGATAAATTAAAGTTTTTGCCACCTTTTTCTTTCCAATCACTAGCCCTTCTGCATAGCATCTCAATGACTCATATGTGATTCTCTCATTGGGAATGGCATAGTCTCTTCTTCCCATAATACTAGGTATAAATTGCATAGTCTCTTCTTCTTGCCAGCATCCATTCCACTCCAGATTACATAATTGCAAATTATTATGAAGTTGAGTCTGTAGTCGCTGCCTTTGCAAATACAACCTTTAATTGACACTGCTACATTCACCATTAATAATTCTTGCACTTTTATCTATTAAATTATTTATATCGCCGCTTACTAATGGATATCCATCACTCCTTAACTGTTTTATATTATATTTTAAATGACGTCTCTTATTTCTATAATAGTAATTGTTGTGTACTTATTAAAGATTACTTAATACAAGCTGTTGATAAATTAAAGTTCTTGCCACCTTTTACTTTTCAATCGCTAGCCCTTCTGCATAGCATCTCAATGACTCGTATGTGATTCTCTCATTGGGAATGCCACCTCCTCCTGAGGTAACTTGGACCTTTCTCAGTATGGCAATGATAGGCCACAGTCTAGATATTTTGATGTGGCAAATTATCCTTTGATGAATCAGTGAATGGAATACTTTCAACAATAATGAACCTCCATGAAATTGTTTGATCTATGAACCGATACATAGCTTCAATCATTGCATACTGACATCGATGACAATATTCCCATTCTTGATATAAACTTGTCTGTAACATTTAATGTTAACACATTCCATTTGTCTTCTTACATTTTGTCATTAACAAAATCTTTTAGACAATCCTTACACAACAGTCTTACCTTTGACATCAATGAGCAATTCTAACAAACACAACTGAGTGTCCTTAACATCAATGAGCAATTCTAACAACACAACTGAGTGTCCTTAACATCAATGACAATATTTCCAACAAGATGCACTTCAAGAATTAAGATGGATGACCAACCAATGAAGACTAGTAAACGATTGTTAAGATACAAGGGTTTCCTGGATTATACTTAAAATGGAGGGTTATCCACAATGGCAACCTTGCCAAACTCCCAAAATTTTGCCTCTAATAGACCCACAAGAATTCTTCTTAGTAGTGTTGATGGCTCTTTTACAATCACAATTTCCAGCAGGACCTTCTCATGAGATAATATGTGTTGTTTGAAAAACTTTCTTATATTAAAAAATACTCTTTGGTCCTCCTCAATACAAAACAATTAATGTCAAATGCGAAGCATGTTTTAAATTCATCAATTGTGATTTTCTTTTTTGGATCTTGACTTAATTTTCTTGAACTTGGTGTGGTTCAAATGATCAAATAGAAGGAAATGTTCTAGCCACTAGGCTATGTATTCATGAAAATTGTAACTAGAAATTTAACTTCTTGTTTATTAACCTCATGAAATTCCTTGTAAGGCATGTATTCTGTATAATAAGAAATAGGTTTTCAAGTATTTCCCTTCCCCCCAATCACCCTCCCTCTCTGTAAGAACCCTTACTTATTTTGACCTTTTTTTTTTAAGTTTTCGAATTTTTATATTTTGTCAAACACTTTGCTTGAAAGGTCTGATTTCTGATTTCTTGTTTTGTTTTCAATGCCCAATAATGAATAACGTGTACAAATGCAAATACTAAATGCATAAAGCACAAACATCTAGTTTCTCAATGAAAATTCACTTTATTAGAGTGAAACCCAGGGACTCCCCCCCCCCGAAAACCTTGAAGTACCCGTTCCCGAGACATCCCCGCATCGGGTGCTACCCAATTACCCCCACCTCAGCCATTCCACAACCACACCACCGTCGGGATGGGTGCTTGAATTTCTATTTGTATTTTGGTTTTTGAGTGTTACTATTGGGTATGTACTATGTTACTATGTTGAATGTTCAATAGTTCTAGTTCGTGTTGCAATTTTGCTATGTTCAAGTATTTCAGTTTGGTATGTTATATTGAAACATCATTTCATAACTAGCTTTTCAAGTTCTATATGTATAGTATACAACACCCCCCCCCCTCCCCCCAACCCTCCACTGTCATCCCCCCACTGTCCTGAAATTGAGGCCCTTTGTCCCCTCATCCCAGAAACTCGTCTCGAAATACCCCATTGCCGGTGTTACACTACTTTATTAGCATCATATCAGACCTAATATAGGTCCAATACAATTACAACAGCAAACTAATGTCTCAGATTTGAAGTTTATTACAAATCAAAGTGGACACACACATACCCAAAAGCCCAATATTTAGAAGGTACAGTTGTTTCAAATGGTGACCAAAATGACTAATAACAACAACAAAACATTCTTTGACGATCTAATATAAAGTGTCTATAAAGAGCCCAGCTGGCTCTCATTTACAATCTAGCTCTTTCCTCAAATTAAATTGCAATTCTAAATTTCTTTCAGAATATATAGAAATTAATGAACATCAAATATGAATCTCAATGATACTTCTCAGATTTTTAACCTCTTGATAAATAACTACAACCATTAATTCACCACTGAATGCTTACAAAAAATCAGAATTACAATAACTATCAAATTAATTCCCTATTACAAGCATTCACAAATAAATTTGGGCACCTTTAATTACATGTGACTGCTGGAAAAGAAACGCAGCCCAAGGGAATTGAAGCACAGCTGCAAATGAAGAATGCAGTCTCCCAGATTATTAACACAGCCATCATTTGAACAACCACAGCCTCCAATGAGTGATTGCAGCCCCTTGAATAAATAACGCAGCCTGTTGTGAGTAAAACGCAGCTACAAGGTGAAGTACGCACAGGCTGGGAAAGGTGATGCCAGCTTCCAAATGAATTCGCAGCTCCTAAACAATGAAGTCTGCAACACTTATTTACCACACGCTGCCAATAGATAGATTGCAGCTCGTGTAGAAATAGAACAATCTTCTACCAAACAATAGCCACCAGGAAGAAAATCGAATCACCAATTGTAATCCAGAATTTATTCAAATATCCTCCAATTTGATATACTTCAGCATCAAATTCGAATACACAGGACCAGAATTGTATTCTCAGAATTCAATAGCAAAATTCACCATCAATCAATGATGATTCAAATTGCCAAAAGAGAGGAATCAGTCCTCAAACCCTAGCCATCTTCTTCACAACCAAATTTATCAAAAGATCAATAGATATCTTAGAATGAGCTCTCAAGTCCCTTTTTATTCTTTCTTGTGAGAGCTCAAACACAATTCTTACCAATGTGGGATAAATAAATATACTTTTCCTTTTAATAATTCATTTAGTCCAATACTTTAAAATAATACCTTGGCTTAGGCTTCTATGATTTAATTAAATAAATGTCCCCTTCCCATGATGACTCAACCCTCAACTTAAGTGAAATTATAAAGTTAAATTATAACTTTATAATAAGTCATTTAATGATTTAATAATGATTTGGCCACCAAAATAATAATAACTCCCAAAATACTAATCCTTTTAATATGCCGTCTGAAACAAGGGTCACACCTATTATTTTCCCATGTGATCAAATGCACTTTCCAAAAAATGAAAGGGTCCTTCTCGAACAACATCAGGCTTACTATAAATAGTAAACGTGGCAAAACTATAGCAAATGAAGTCCGAATGATGCCAAACAAAAGCCAAACCAAAGCATACTGAATCCTGAAGTAGATGCCCACTGAAAGAGACCCTCTATCCATCCTCATTAGCTATGAGGGTCACATGATAGGCTAATCCCAAGAGCCTGAAAAACGGGGACATTACAGTGTCCTTCAAACCCTAGTTGAGCATTGTCCAACTCTCCAAAATATGCAAACACTCACGCAAAAATCGCATAAAATATCCCAACAATGATAAAAGTATTAATCCACCTCCAATGGCTTCCAAAAATCAATCCAAATCAAGTTGCCCTAGCTGGAAATATCATAAGAAATTGCTTCCACCTTCAAAATGCATAAATCGTCACTATGGGATTTGAATCCCTAGCTTCAGCAATCATGAAATTACTTCAAACCAAAAACACTTATCAAAACTTCCTAAAATGATGCCAAAAGAACGCTATAGCTGTGTGAAAGATCCCCAACCAGATTTCTAAGGCAGATAGCTTATTGTTTGTATGACTTCTTGTCTTTGACCAAAGTTTAGGAAGGTAGTCTAATTTTTTGGTTTTTGCTATATATGATTTTTTGGTCTTTTGGATATTTCTGATTTTTTGGAGTTTTTTGAAAATATGAAATATGCAAAGTCTGAAATTTAACCTAACTATTAAAATGAACTAACTTTTAACAATTCACACCAATAATGAACAAATTCTGATTTTTATTTCTCAAGCCAAGTCTACATACCCATACTATGCTTGTACGTATCTGCAGAATTTCTGTTTGTTGCCAAATTGTTGATGAAGTCCAGAATCTCCCTGATTTTTAATGTTGCTTGATGAATATAAATTGTGACCTCCAAACAGCTAGGCCTGGTCCAAAACTGATTCTGATCTGATTGAAATGAATTCCAAACCCTACGTCAAACTTGGAGGATGATGTGGATTCACCTGGGACTGTACAGCAAACTACAATTGCTCACAAAATGAATAAATATGCTGTCAAAATCACTAATCTGCAATTATTGAATCGAACTGCTGCAATGGCTTGTGCTACCAAGGATGGTGTCCATTCTTGCCAGGGAGATGGTGCTTCTAGGATAGGAGGAGAAATAATAACATAAATCTGCTGCAATTACCCTAATCTGCAATTATGATGAACAATATTTATCTCATTCAATCTGATCTGCAAACTTACTTTTGGGAATAGTCCAATAATTCTCTGATGAAGGCCCTGTGTAGATCTTCCTCAACTGTAAATTGGGGTTTCGTCCAATTCACTCTTTCTTCAAGGGTTTTCCTCCTCAAAGAATCTGATCTTATGCTGCAACTAGCTCCAACTCTCAAATCCAAAATACTGATGGAAATAATAACCTAAATGAATGCCGAAATGGAGCCCAAGAATTTCTTTTTATTTCTTTTCTCCTCCCCCCAAGAAGTTCCAACTTCGTAGGGTTTCATTATTTTATTTTTAAATGATTTTTTATTAAATCCACAGCTCCTCATGAAGTTCGACTTCCAAGGCATTGTACATCATCATTAAAATGGCCCCTCTTATTAAAAAACAACTTATACCATCAACTCCTAGGGAAATGTGCCAAGGTTTCATTATATTTTATTATAATAATAAAGTGACTATATAAGTTCACTTTAACATTATGTTATTTAATCCAACTTAGAAAATATTTTAATATTCCCCAATTTATTCATAAAATGCTCGTCTAGACTCAAAACTAAAATCTAACTGAAGCCACCTATCCATGGATGTTGAGTGAGCCATGCAAGCCAAATTGGCAGCCTCCCCTTAAAAATAACAATCCTCCCTAAAAAATAGGAACTACCACAAAATTCTCCAAAATGATCTTGGAGGTCCTATGATGTGTTCTAATCAACTCCCAATCGATCCCTAAATAATAGGAATGCCTCCAAAAATCTAGGACAATGTCCCCAACTATTCAAAACGACTCACAAAGCCCCTACATAGCACCATGAACCTCTAAATGATTCCCCTATCCATATTGTTGACCTACAGGAACTTGGATAATAGGTCAACCCTCTACCCTCTGTTGAATAGTCTATGGAAGGGATATTACACTATGCCATGATCAAAACTACAATTATCTTCAATTCCTGTCAATCCCTTCAAAGAGATTTGCAGTTGAAACCTCCAGCACTCTAATAATGAGCGCAATGGTGATTTCTAGATGAATCCACACCAAAGATGAATTTGGGTTTCCATCCAAACCACAGAGAAACTTCAAGGGTTTCCGTCCTCAAATTTATTGCATTGAAAGCCAAGCTCCCAAACATCTCAAAGAGAAAAATGAAATATACCGAGTATATCAAATGACTTCCTCAAATCCCCTTTTATGATCCTCTCATGAAGTTTCCAGTAACCCTATATTAATCAATGCAATTAGATTTCCACAATCCATTAGATTGCTAAAAATACTTACACAATCAAAACTAGAAGCTTACATTTTAAACGGAACGCACTGTTGACTTGGTGGTCAGCACCTCCTTGGAGATTCGTGACATGGCTTAACCGCCTCTCGTGGATCGGGTTAAATCTGACATTTGTATCGAGCATTGACAGTTTGAGCTTTTGGTGCAACGGCAAATGATTCCAACAATTGCTATCAAAGCCTTGGGTCACGGGTTCGAGTCTCCCTTCAGTTGGGGCTGAAGGCTCAGTCGGTGCTGAGGGGGAGATTGTTGACTTGGTGGTCAGCACCTCCTTGGAGATTCGTGACATGGCTTAACCACCTCTCGTGGATCGGGTTAAATTTGACATTTGTATCGGGCATTGACAGTTCGAGCTTTTGGTGCAACGGCAAATGATTCCAACACGCACGAGCAGCAGCAGAAAATGGAACGCACGAGCAGCAACAGAGAATGGAACGAGCAGCAGAAAACAGAACGCACGAGCAACAGACAAAGTTTTAGTCAAGCCAAGAAGCACGGAATGGAACGCAAGCAGCAAAGACCGCGAGCAGGGAAGCAGGCACGAAACGCTAGCAACAGAGAAGCGGGCCTGCACATGAGAAGGGCAATCTCGACGGGAAGATAGACACGACAAAAAGGACAAGGCAAGCAGAGACCAAAAACGTAACTAGGGTCCCATAGGCACGGGCTCCACAGGGTTGGGCTTATTTTATTCCGGTGGTGTAGCAAAGAAAAGGATTCGCGATTTTCAACACCTGTGTCGGGTCAGGCCTTTCCAACGTTTTTATTTTATTTCATTATTATCTTCTTTGTCTGCTTCCCCCTTTTCAAAAGGCTCTAAACAAATCTGGCAAAACTAAAACAATCATGGGCTAAACTCAAACCATTTACAGCATTTAAAACTATTTCTTCCATAAAGTACACCTGGCAGTTTAGACAATGGAACTCAGTCACAAGGAGTCAGAGAACAACCTTGCAATGGTCTATCATGACTCAAATATTTTTGGTTCTCATAACCCAACAGACAACAAACTTTTCCTTCAATCAAATGTACCAGGTAACGTGAATCCTTAGCTATTGGGTTCAATGTTGAACCTCCTATATCAGGAGGGTTGTAGGCAGGCAAAAGCTCATGCAACACCTCGACCTAAGGCCACTACAGAAGGTTTAGCTAGGGTTTGTGGGAGGTAGTCATGCTAGATTTTCTCCAAAAGAAAGTAGGTAACACAGACGAAAGGCTTATACTGGTTAACGCAAAACAATACAAAGGTATCTTAAGGTGTAGGCAGATTAGGAAGTTGAAACAATTTCATAAGAAACGTTTTGCAATGATCCTACCGCGAGTGAATGGAATCTCAGATGGGACTAACCACTCTAATGCAGAGCAAACGGGACAGAGAGAGAAGGAAACTGAGAGGATTCAAGAGCAGGTTGAGACTGGAAAAGATAGACAGGGAGAATCAGACACAATGAATAAAGCTGATAACAATAAAGAGATTTCAGATTGCAAAGACTTTTACAGCCCATCTACAACTCTGCTAACGTGGTCTTCGGAACTATATGTTGCGGAACTCGTGGAGTTAAAAAAGAGGCTAGAGGTTATAGAAACAAGGAGTTGGGATGGAGAGAATAAAGCGTATGAAGCAATGGAGTACACAAGCAAAATTGAAAGGGAAAACAAAATTCTAAAGGCACAAATCTCTAACATGCAGGTCAAAATAGAGAGAGAGCAGCAAGAATTAGGAGTCATAAAACTAGAATTAGAACAATGGAGAGCAGTGGGTAGTAAAGGATCAGATTTAATGAAAGAAGAGGACACAATACAATTAAAGGAAATTCAATCAGCCTTGGCTGATATGGAATTTAAAGAGTCTCAACTAAGGGTGTAAATAGAAGAGGCCAAATTTTGGTCACAAGTTGTTACTGGTTCAACAATCAAACAAAAGGGAATGATTGAACAGCAAGTCAAAATGCAAATAAGAGAAGAACAAGACAAACGTAACAAGGTAGCAAATATTATTATCAAAGGGGTGAAGGATTTCGGAGAAAAAAGAGAGAACTGACACTTTAACGAGGGACTTTCTTAGAGATCAGTTGAAGTGGACAGGAGGTATTCAGCATGCAAATAGGATTGGCAAACAGATAGATGGAGGGAGAGACAGGCACATACGGGTTACCTTGAAAAATGTGGAGGATAAGAATATGATCCTTAGAAACAGAAGGCTACTTAGAGGCACACATTTCTACCTAGATGAAGACCTAACTTTTTCTCAGCAGGAAGAACAAAGGAAAGAATGGGAAATGGTAAAAACAACAAGGAATGAGGGGAAATGGGCTTGGCTGAAAAATGGGAAAGCCCAAATTAGTGAACGTTTCTCAAAAGAGAAATAGGTATTTGGGGCCCCACAGGACCACTTAAAGGTTGTGAGCTAGAACTGTAGAGGTTCTCCTTGGAGAAGAGGTCCTGGGGTGGGGCCCATAGCAGAGGGAAATGATGTTATCATTTTGGTGGAAACTCATGAGCATGATGGCTGCAAAGTGCAAGATTTCGAAGGCTATAGGAAATTTTCAGTTAGGAATAAAGGGAATGAGACAAGCAAAAGACATGGTGGGGTCACAGTGCTTATACATGAGAAGTGGTACAGCATTGTAAAATTTGAAAAGGAAGACTCTAATAAACAATATATTTGGCTGCAAATTACAGTGAATGAGATAACCTTTAGGGTGGCTGCATGTTACTTTGCCCCACAAAACTCTAAGATATATAAGAGGAGGAAGTTAGATAAGGAAGACCCGTATGCATCTTTGAAGAAAGATATCTCAGTATTCAACACCCCTAGCGAAATAATGTTGGTTGGAGACTTCAATGCTAGAACAGCAAATAATTAGTCTTTACAGTTGCTCGACAATGAAAAAGGTAAAGATAACCCTTTATGGTTAGTAGAGGACAGCGATCAACCTTGGCAAAGAATCTCAGAGGACAGTAATGCAAGTGTGTCACATTTTGGATCAGAATTATTGGGGTTGTGTAGTTTGTTTGGTTTGGTTATTTGGAACGGGATGAGAAGTTGGCCAAACTCGGGGGCTATCACATGCAAAACATACAATGGTCAAAGTGTGGTAGACTACGTAATTTGCTCACAAAACCTTACAAATAGGGTTATTGACTTTGAAATTGGTGATTGCCCTTTAGAGATGAAATTTGATCACATGCCTTTACTTGTTAAGTTGGATGTCGCTTCAAATAACCCACACAATAAAAAACATTTCCACATGCAAAAAAATTCAGCGAACAAAGGCAAGTTCCTCTTAAATCAAGAGAACAAGAACTTCTTCAAGGCAAGGCTTGAGCAACAATTTCAGGAAATGAATAACCTCTCAGAGGGTAACAAGGTTAATGAAGAAGGCGTGTATGTCAATAGTGGCATGCTGGCTTCTATTATTCACAAGGCTTTAAATGCTTGTAAAAGAGCAGGTAGTAGGAAGAGGGCTACTAATACTTTCCTGGCAAACGCATGGTACGATGAGGAATGTAGAGCAGCAAAGAGATCCATAAAAGGGAAGGAAGTTAGCAGAGAACTCAAGAAACGGTACACAAAACTGATTCAAGCAAAAAAGGAAGAGTATGTTAAGGCTAGAAGGAAAGAGCTAATATACCTTGGAAAACACGACCCCAAAAAGTTTTGGAAAGGGCTGCAGCAAGGGAGAAAACAAATGGAGAACACTATCACGGATGCTCAATGGCTTGAGTATGCAAAGTTGCTCTATGAGCGGCCACAAGAGAATATTGTCCCTCCCATAGTGAATACTTCGGAGGAACTCTTCACGGTGGAAGATATCAAGCTTGGGATAAAGAAATTAGCAAGTGGTAAAGCTAATGATATTGATGGGCTGCAAGCTGAATTTTTAAAATGGGGAGTGGAAATCCTTGCACCTCACATAAAGGAATCTTCAACCGTGTCATCTATGATGGTTTTCCAGCGGATTGGGTAACGAGTGTGGTTATCCCCCTCTTTAAAATGACATCAATAATCCGTCTAACTACCGCACTAGTATGGTCAACCCCTTTTTTGGAAAACTTTTCGGGAGCATGATAGAGCGCAGAATCAGCAGTTGGGCAGAGAGCGAAGGGAAAAGGGCAAGCAGGTTTCAAACCTAAGCATTCCACCATTGACAATTGCATCACTCTTCGTCATTTAATAGAGAAAATATGGGATAATCAAGGGGAGGAAGCCTATTGCTGCTTTGTAGACTTTAAGAAAGCCTTTGATACGGTACCTAGGGACAAGCTTTGGAACAGAATGATAGAATTGGGTATCCCCGACGAGTATAGAGCAGCGGTGCACAAATTATATTATAAAGTTAGAGCCAAAATCAGAACTAATGAGGGAATGTCTAAATGTTTTGGTAGTGACATTGGTGTTAAGCAGGGATGTTCGTTATCCCCAACCTTGTTTGAGTTATACATTGATAAATTAGAAACTTGGTTAAGCTATACGGATGGGGAAGGTGTGCATCTGGCAGGATATGTGGTGAAACTTCTTTTGTATGTGGATGACCTTATCTTAATTTCAAAAACGGCTCAAGGTTTGAGAGATCACTTAAGGGCCTTATAGGGCTTTTGTTAGGAGGTTGGGATGTAGGTGAACATTACCAAAACCAAAATCATGATTTTCTCTTTAAGGAGAAAAGAAAAGCCCAATACTTTCATTTTTTAAGGCAGCCCGCTTGAAATTGTGAAGGAATACAAGTATCTTGGGATTGATTTTCACTATAAACTCAGCTGGGAAACATGTAGAGCGGAAAGGTTGCAGGGGGGCTGGAAAACCTTGTATTTACTCCAGAACAGATGCAGAACGGCTGAGCTAGGACTGGAAGACCAGGAAGACTCTTTTCGATTTGTTGGTCACGCCGGTGGTTCTCTATGGCTGCGAAGTGTGGGGTGGCAGCCTATCAAACAGCAAATGGAGGCAGCTAGAAAGAATTCAAAAACACCTAATTACAAGCAATCTCAAAGTTAAGACCTTTGTTCCTTACGATATCCTTTTAGCGGAGGCTGGGGCATTTCCGTTGGAAGCGTCAACGATAACTCGATTACTTAGCTACTTAAAGAAGGTTGATAATATGCAAGACCAACGGTGGCCAAAATTTGTGAAGGATGAGGATCTTACTCGTAGAAAGAAAACATGGATGAAACAAAATAATAAGTGGCTGGATAAATGGAATATCAGGCTACATGAGTGTCCTAATACAAATGTGGACATAAAAAAGTTTGTCATAGAAAAGTTTCAAAGTGTCATGTGGACTAATAACATTGGCCGTAAAAAGACTTACTACATGCATGTGTTCAACTCAACCGGGGAACATGGAGAGAAAACATATCTAGGGGCTGCTATTAAAGGGAAAGCAAGGTTGTTAATGATGCAATTGAGGACGGGATCCCATCACCTCAGGTGCAAGACGAGCAGATGGAAGAGGCCCAAAGAGACTTGGGAGGAGAGAACTTGCATGTTTTGTGGGATGGGCACAATTGAGATAGAATGGCACTTTCTCATGGAATGCACTGCCTATGATGATATTCGTGCTAATTATGAAGCCATTCTGAAAGTGGACAACATGAACAGTTTATTTGAAGAGGATAAGGTAAACCAAACAGCTGGTTGTTATGAATGGGAACACTGAGAGAGGGGGGGGGGGGTGAATCAGTGTTCACTATATCTTAATCTTTTTACTTTACTCTTGAAACTTAACTTGATTGCTTAAGTACTGAAATAAACATCAATATAAATAAGATAAACAATCACAACACATAACACCAATATGGTTACGGGGAAACCCAAATAGGTAAAATCCACGGTGGGAATTGACCCCCACTAAGAACTGCACTAGTGTTTTATGATCCTTGTTAGAAGATCTGCAACCCTATTAGGAGTTGTTCTTTACAATGCTTTTAGTACAGTGACCTGGTCAAAGGTCGAACCCTGTTAGTAGTTTTTTACAATAACCCTGTTAGGGGTGGGGACACACTGTCCTAGAGCTCACTACTCAAGTGGTGAAGGCTACAATCTTCTAATCTCAGATACACACTATATCTGCTGGATGAACTGGTGCTGTGACACTGCTTGTTTGATCAGTTCCTTTTGTGCACTGATGCTTTAGCCCCTTGTAAAGCTCTAACTTATTCTATCTTCACTTCGCATGTCTCTGCTATGCTTATCTTATCTCTATATCCACTTCCATGCTTTATTACAAAGGCACGTCTTATATTTATATGCGCTAACAAAACAATTAACTAGGTCGGCCTATAACCGATTACATACAATGCTTCCAAGTGAATTGGCTCAAGCGTGTTTACAAAAAAAGATGTTTACATGTCTACAACCTAATTACAATAGGCGCATAGCCTTTACAAAACATTATTATAACCGCTAATCAAAATACTAACAGTCGGTTGCATACTCTGTTCTATCCTAGCGTTCACTGTCTGTACCACTTCAACTGACTGTATCTTCGTCATATTGTCTCATCTGATCATGCGATCTTAGACTTAGCATGAATACAAACTTACTAGCTTAACTTCAAAGGCGCATACCATAACTCGGTCATATGCACGTGCGTTGATGCTCTGATCTTCTGGTGCTCTGCTAGCTGTCCAGTCTTCTATACTTAGCCATATTCTGACCTTATGATAATATGCGCTGACTCCAAAACTCTATACAACAGTATAGTCAACACACCAGATGATCTAGTCATATACAACAGTATAGTCAACTTGCCAACACGGGTTTGCTAGTCAAGATTCATAAAAGAAGATCGGAGCTGGAAAGGATTATGGAAATTGTTTAGGGGTGTGGGTTCCTCTGGTCCCTTAGGCTGCTTGGCCTCGTGGACGTCATTAAAATCATTCATTCACTCATTCAAACCCTATATTAATTTCTCACTTTTAACATTTTAATATTTAACTTATATATGGGAAATAATAATAAAGTAACCTGTCATATAATTTCTCCATTAATTTGAAGTCACTTTAATATCCTTATAACACCATATGTTTTGACATAACAATTAAATACCTTGTGGTATTAATATATTAAATGCACACTTGACCTTGTATATTCCCTTTAATCATAAAGATATTTAATTTAATTAATTATATTAAAGTCGATGCTAGATTAGACTTTAATTGATATAATTAAATCATTAAACCCCATTAAATGCCAAATATCAAACTAGCAATTTATCCTGCCAACTTCTCAGATATAACAGTGGTCCCTCTGACCATCCAAATGACTTACCATAAATAGTATGGACCCAAATGTCCAAGTGATTTACTAAAAATGGTAAGTGTGTATAAATCGATCCTAAAAGACCTCTAGAAGACAAACGACAAATAAATTGATGCACTAAGATGGAGATTACTGAAATAGACAGCCAAAGGGTCAATTGAATAATCTCAAATCACCTTCAAAGGGCCCTCTAATCAGCACAATAGCCTACAAGGACCACAAATAATAGGCTAACATTTGAAAATAACTGATGCTTAGTAAGGTGCAAAAATGGGGATATTACACACTCTCTCTCCTCAATTTCAATTGTAAAATAGAAATCATATTATCAGGTATTCTGGCATGTGTTTTGTAGTAAAGGTCACTTAAAAACATACCTTAGCTTAAACTTGCTTCTAATACTCTAAGAGGAGACTCCAAAAAGTTGGACGAAATATAACAATTAAATAAAATCAACCCACAAGAGGGAAATGGTTAAGTTGAGCAGCAAAATAAAATCTCTACAACCAACAAAACAACATTGGAATCCCAAGACAATGTAAACGTCTAGAAATTACTTATGCCAACTTAGGACAAGTTGACTTACTTAAGGAGTGGATTCCATCTACATAATCACAATCATATCTATATTTCTAAACAAGACACATTCCATTCACATATACCAAGTCTTTATCTCTATTACATAGTTCTTGAGCATTTAATTTCCTAAAAAAACACCAATTTACACACTTTATCATTCCCATTTATCATGTTCTTTTCTCTTAAATAATTGCAAACTGATTTGGTTGAATCTATTCAATTGACCTTCATTAGGATTTAAAGAAATAATTATTTTCCTTGTAATGTCCTCCTTTTGATTTAGGGTATAGGATTAGCTCAACGGTTTTAATGAAATCATAAAATTTATTTTTTACTTTTTATTCTCTCAGATACATAAACTACTGTTAGCAATAGGTATATAGCTAAAATATTATCATTAACTGATAAACATAATCTTTCCATTAAAAACTTGAGGGATCAAAGTTGAGTCATGAAATACATCATAAGCAAATGTAGATCGGATGACCAATACATCATAACAATATATCAAACAATTCTTGATTGCTTGCATAGTGTTCAACATACAGCTCATTGATGACAAGCATCCATTTGATAGGTATTATTGTCAACTGTTTGGAAGTTATCCCATAATAGATGCCAATTGAGTATAAGATTGACATCTTGCATAGTGTTCAACATACAGCTCATTGATGACAAGCAACCATTTGATAGGTATTATTGTCAACTGTTTGGAAGTTATCCCATAATAGATGCCAATTGAGTATAAGAATGACATCTTGGAATAGTTGAGAACAACACCCCTATGTAGACATGGTAACCAGCTTACGTGAAGGCAGATGAGGTGAGTAATGTCGCTGAAGTGTGTTGGCTCCCACTGGAAATTAGGGTGCACACTCTACAAACCACATATATGTAGGAAACCTAGACAATCAACTTTCCAATCCTTGGTTTCTAATCCCAAATAATGATTGGTCCAAGTCTACAACTCCCTAAGTTGGCGATCAAACCTTCAGTTTGCAAGCATGGCCCTTAAAATCACCCCTAAAGTTGGATAAATCCCTTCTCTTGCGCTACTTAGAATAACTTGGAAACCCTAGCAATGGAAGCTGAGGAAAATCAACCTTTATTAAGCTATAAAAATTAAACTTGCAGATAGAAAAATGCACAAGAAGGAAGATTTGACAACCTAAGGCCAAAGGTTCTTGTCTTGAACTTGAAGTCTGCTAGGGTTTGTGTCCTAGCAGCTTGATATTGGAAAGAATTCCAAAACTTATCAAAGCTTCTAGCATGCCTTGCCCAACTCACAATGAATAAATTTATACCTTCTATATGGGGTCACTAGACCCAAAATGTTGCACCAAGATTTAAAATTCAAATTTTAACTTTATTCTAATTTTTGTTTATTTTTATTATTTTATTTTATTCTTAAATATATATATTAAATATTTGGTGCTTAAAAGCACCTCTGACTGCTTGTTGGATGACCACCTAAAGGACAGATATAACACTAATCCCTTCTCCAAATCATATTCCCTCAAGCAATTTCAAAGTCAAGTGCTCATAGATCTCCACTCCTTTGCATGTAGTGTCCTCAAGTGGAAGATTCTTCCATTTCACTAGATATTTTGAAATAACCTTGTTCCTTGGCTTCTTCTCTTTTACATCCATCATTGACTTGGGCTCCAAAATTGATTTTCCTTCATCGTCAAGTGGAGGCAGCTACATTAAAGGAGTAACATGCTGTTCCAAAGCCTTCATGAGGCATGAAACATGAAAAATACTATGACTTCTCCTATTATTTAGAAGCTCTAGCTCATATGCAACCTCACTAATGATCCTTATGATCTTATAGGGTCCATAAAATCATGGTTTCAACTTCTTAATTCCACTTCCCTTTAGGGTAGATTATCTATAGGATTGTAACCTCAAGAATACCACCTCCAAAACCCTCTCAGTTAGATGGCAATCAGCATACACCTTTTTTTGGTTTTGAGAATGTTGTAGTTTCTCTTTGAGAGCCTTCAATGAGTACCACCATTGTAATATTTTCCAAGGTGCAACCATTTGACCCATGTCATTTCTTATCCTATAACATAGTTCATCAAGTTGTCTTCTATCAATTTGGAGTCAATTCCATGCCCATTAATCAAAGGAGCTCTTGCCAGAAAAAAAACTAATAAATTTATTGTCTTTGTCACTTACAATGTTCCTTGGCATCCTATGAGGTCTGAAAAATCTCTCTAAAGAATAGATCAGCCACATGTGGAGCCTTGTACTCTGAAGATGTAGCATAAAATTGAACATATTTAGTGAATATCAACAACCACATAGATACAAGTCTAACCTTGCACCTTTTTGGGAGACCAATGATAAAATCCATGGAGATACTCTCCCATTTTTTGTTTGAAATGAGTATCGGTTGCAACAAGCCAGTTGAAAATAAATGCTCTAATTTACTTTATTGGAAAACCTAGTATTCCCTGACATGCTTCAACTCATCGCCTTTGATCCCCTATTAAAAACACTCCCTCACTTATACATTTTGTAGTACCCTAGATGACTAGCAAGTGGTCTGTCATGGCATGCCCCGAAAATTCTCTCCTTCACCATCAATTATGGTCGATGATAAAACCTTGTCCTTATATAAGATGAGTTTATCAACCACTTTGTACGTACCATCTAGTAAATTTTCATCCAAAATGTTAACAACAAATGTGTTCTTAGCATATTCAGTAATTGTAGGAACCTTCCAATCAGCAGATATATCAATTCTATAGAAGAAATAAGGTTTTCTAAAGAGTGTATCAGCCACCACATTATTCTTCCTTACAACATACTCAATGTCAAAATCATAGGATTGCAACTTATCCATTTTTGTTGTCTATCATTCAAGTCCTCATTGAGGAAAAATTTCAAGGTACTATGATCTGTTTTCAACACAAATTTATCATGACCAAGTATTGCTAGAATTTGGGCAATGCATGCATGATGGCTAACATCTATTTGTCATAAATAGAGAAACTCTTCTCTATCTCATTGAGATTCCTACTCTCAAATGCTATAGGGTGTGTATTCGGCAAGAGACTAATCCAATCCCATGTGCTAAAGCATTACATTCTAAAACAAAAGAAACTAAGAAACATGGAATAGCCAAAATAGCACATGAACTCATTAGTTTCTTGAGCTCTCTACATTGAAATGCTCCAAGAGAAGGCCCCTTTTCTTCATCAAATCCATCAATGAGGCTGCAAGTTCTGAGAATCCCTTCACAAACCTCCAATAGTGGCTGCAAACTCCTAAATCCCCTCAAATGTGACAAATTTCTTGGCCTAGGACAATCTTGTATCACCTTGATCATTTCCTCATCCACGCTAACCCTTTGGGCATTGATCTTATATCTTAAATATAATATTTTTATCAAACCAAACTCACATTTGGATGCCTTTTTGTAGCATGAATGTTGCTCAATTATGTAAGGAACCCCATCTATTTGCCTCACGTGATCCTCCAATGTCTTACTAAAAATCAAGATGTCATCAAAGAAAACTACCACAAATTTCCTCAATTGTAAAATACTACTTGATTGATGCATGAATAAAAGGTGGCAGTGCACAATCAGCCTGCATGACATAACTAAGAACTCATAGTGTCTATGGCGACACTTGAAGCCTATTTTGTGCACATCTTCATCGCTAACCCTTATCTAACGATACCGTGACTATAAGTCAATATTGATTCATGCAGGAATAAAAGGTGGTGGGTCCCCTGTCAATCTTAATGGCATCACCAAGAACTCATAGTGCCCATAGTGACACTTGAAAGCTATTTTTTGCACATCCTCATCTCTAACCCTTATTTGATGATACACCACACCATGAAGCTCATTTATCAACTCATCGATCTAGGATATGGGGTAGCAATTCTTGATTCTCTTTTTGTTAAGGGATCTATAATCAATGCACCTCCTCGTAATCCCATTTTTTTATTAACCAACACTACACACATGTAGTAATTAGGTTAGAACTAGGTTACATGTGCCCCACATTCAATAATTCTTTAATTGTCTTCTCAATCTCCTTGTATCTCCTAGGGTGTCGATAAGGAGTAATGATGAGTTTTTCCACTTCCTCGAGCTCAATCACATGGTGAAAAACCCTATTCGGTGGTAAACCAATAGGAGTTTCATCAAACACCTGGCTATGTTTATCCACATTGGACTAAATATCAAAATGGTAGGACCCCCAATCCTTGGATGAACTTGCATTTATAATCAAGAACTTTACTGCCCAAGCCATGCGGTCTCTACAAAAAGCTCTCTCCATCCTCAGTTGAAACAATCATAGGACACCCGTTGGAAAGGCCACAAAAAACTACCTCCTATTGTGTTGTAAACACACACGCCCCCATTGCAAATGGGGAACCCATTTTTTCCCACTAGCTAGGTTTAGTTTGGTTTAGTCTTTGTAGGTTTGGCAATGATTTTGCAATCTCTGGCCTTAGGATGAGGAGGATTTTGTTTTGTCAAGTTTGATAGTGAGTCAAGGGATGAAAAAGAAAAGAAAAAACATCTTGTGTAGACAAGATGTCGAATGTGAAATTTATGAAATTACGATATGGAAAAAATGACAATTCAATACTTGGAAGTAATGAAAGATAAGAGTAAAAGGAAATTCCAAGATTCAGAAGGAAATTACAAGGGAAATTCCTTGTCAAGGTCAAATTTCCATCCTCGAGAAAAAAAAAATTAATAAAAATTCTAGAAAAAAACCTTGGATAAAATTGAAATTCCCTAAAAATACTTATCAAGTTCGAATTTCCCCTTGAGAGTTCGAAGTCCATGATTGAAATTCCATGCATTGCAAGAAAATACAAGACATCATCAAATTTCCCCTTTGAGTATCCACATCCAAGTTGCATTGCATTTGGGAAACCCTTGACTTGATCGAATTTCTGCCAAAACATTCCATGCTAAGAGCGAATTTCCACTCACAAATCCTTGTCTAGGTTGATTTTCCACTCACAAATCCTTGACATCGAATTTCTGCCAATAATCCATGTTGAGATCAAATTTCTACCAAGAATTTCTTGATTAGATTGAATTTCCCTTTCATATTCCATGAATCAATTGATTTTTTCCCATTCAAAATTCATGACTAGAGCCAATTTCCCCTTCATAATCAATATATTAACCGAATTCCTACTTGAAATTTCATGACAATCTAAAATTTCCACCCGAGAATCCATGACAAGGGCAAATTTACGCCAAAGCATCCACAAGGGGATCGATTTTGTACCAAGGATCAAATGAATTTTAAAATCCAAAAAAAAGAAAAATTTCAAAGGAATTTCAAACTTAAAAATGAAAATCCTTTTTTAAGATATGGAATTCCAAAGTTAAAAGTGTGAATCTGTGACTTAAAAAAGGAGTTCCAAATTTAAAATAAAACAATCCAAGGATCAAGTGTGGAAGTCCATCTTCAAGTCTGGAGCTACACCTCTAATCTGACCCCTTGTCCAAAACCAAGTTGTGCATCCCCCCTCTAGTCTAGAATTTCATTGTTCATCTGTCTTATCATCTGGAACTCATGCGGGGCTTTTCCAAGGATGAAGTGTGGAAGTCCATCTTCAAGTCTAGAACTACACCGCTCATCTGACCTCTTGTCTGTAAAGAGCCTAACTGGCTCTTGGCTCCACGAAATTCAATTCTTTGAAATTGATAACACTTCCACAGAATTTTATCAAGGAAAATATATAACTTGGATATTTCTTCACAATTATAATTATAATTCTGAAAATTATTTCCATCAAAAAATGGCACCTGGCAAGAAAAGTATGTGTGCTGAATGATGAATAAACTCCAGGTGTTATCACGCAGCCGTAGGAAGAATTTCGCAGCTCAAGGAATCAAAACGCTGCCTCCTAGGAAGAACTCGCAAGCAAGAAAGGACTCCACGCAGCTGTTTGAAATCAAAATGTGGCTCCCTGAAATTGAAACGCAGCTTCCAAAATAATTAATGCAGCCTGTATTTATTGGTAGGCAGCCGTACAGTCAATGCAGCAATCATAAGGAGATACATCAGCCTCCCTTACTCAGCCATGGCATCCAGATAAGAGAAAATCAAACCCCAACTGTAGAAGGAATGGATTCAATTTATTCTTGAACCAAATTGATATACACCAGCATCAATTCACAGCTATGAATTATCAGAATTTCTTCAATAGAATCAAATGCACAATTCACCACCACAGAAATGATTCAAAGTGCAGCAGAGAGGAATCAATCCTCAAACCCTTGTTGAAAGCTCAACAAAAGACTTCATAATTTTTATCAAAATGAACAATGGATGATTTTCCTTTCACAAGGCATTGCTTTTATAATTCAAAAGTGTCTTCTCTCACACACTTTTCACTTAAAACACTTTTTATACTTAGGCACATATTGAATAATATAATTTATTAATTCATTTGGCTCCAAACAAAGCCTTTTCACCAATATCATGAAATTATGACGCACAAGGTCCCTGTTTCTTGTGCCCAAGATTTAAAACTTGTCATCTTGGTTGCAACGAGCTATAACATTAAGGTATCCAACATATAATACCAACAAAAATGGCAACCTTAGCAAATTTAATTAAATAATAATAATAAACCACCCGTCTTGCGAAAACAACTGAAGAAGCATCTGAATCGAAATCTGTCTACACAAGATTGATCCAGATGATGAAAGATGATAAATGAACTTGACGGGGTGACTTACTAAAAATAGACGCTCTCTCCAAGATTCTTGGAGCCCAAACCGGTAGCCAAAAATGAAAACCGAGAGCATCATTTAACTCCTCTAACTCATCTGAGCTCATCGGAACTATCCATTGACTTACTATAAATAGTAAGTTCACACCAAAGACCCTCTAAACACCTCGCCAGACCACGAGGATCACAATAATGACCTGGCACTGGCACCATCAGATCAATGACCTGCAAAAAAATGGGGACATTACATTGTCCATTGCTCATCCGCCCTATCATCTGGAACTCGTGTAGGCTTATCCTTGCAATCACCTAAATCTCCCTAAGAGAGAGTTTAAGAATAAGCAAGCCAACTTGAGCAAAATGGAGAAATGAAATTTGAAATTCAAGGCCTAGCCGATTTAGCATGGTGTCAATTTAGCATGGATAAATGCAAACAAATGCTGATTGGATTGGCCTTGATCAAGCAAATTGCAATTCCTAATAGAGCGTCCATATATGAAAGATCAAGAAATATTTTCTCTTCATCATTCAAATCACATTCAAGGGCGAACTTTCCATCCAATGAAATGTGAATTTTCCAAGCACATGAAGGAAAATTGAATTAAGATTTAGGGGCAAATTTCCTAGGACAGATACGAATTAAATCAGATTTTAAAGGCTAATTTCCCAAAAGAAGTGTGAACTCCAACGTATCAAAGGCAAATTCCAAAAAATCAGACCAGAAAGGGTGTAAAATTACATGAATAGGGCAATTCATAACTTGATTTGAGAGAATTCTATTAGGAGATCAGCATTTTTCCAGATTTATACCAAGCATTGCAAAAGATTTTAAGGTAATTTCTAGATTGTTAAGGATAAAATCAGATTTCTCCAAGTCCAACTTTCAAATCCTAGAATCCAGACTTATAATCTAATTTCAAAAATTCCAAATCCTAAAATACCAATCCAATTCAAGATCAAAATTCCTATCCATGATTGATGATTTCCAATCCACAATCCCTTTGAAGAATTAATTGTCATGAAAGTTATTTGAAGTTCTTCAAAATTCTCTTGCATTCCATTTTCATTTGTAACTTTGATCCAAGGTGTTCTTTTTCGTTGTAGGAGAAAGGGAGACATCACAACATGAGAGAGATCAAGTCATGCAAGGAAGTCGATAGAGGAGAACACAACAAACACAAAGTGCAAAGGAAGACTCAACTACATGAAGATCAAAAATTTCAAGTCATTAAAGAAAAAGTTAGTAAAAGGTGAAGATTAAATTCGCAAGAAGCAGATAGTTCAGAAGAGTTAATCAAAGCTATATACTCATACAGTGGAGATATAAAGAATGGTAAAAGAAAAGATGTTACAAGGATCCCTTGGATGAAGAAAGATGATGTTGAGTATCAAGAGACATTGCTAGAGATACAAAGGACTTCTTTGTGATGAAATATAAAAGCTACAAAGATGTACATGCAAATGTGGCATCTACTTATTTTCAACCAATCAAACATTTCCACATCAACATGTCTCAACTCAAACCTAACTCATCAACAACTAGACATATAGACAACACTAAATTCAATATTTCAACCAATGTTCTCATTGTTTCATCCTTAAAAGGGCGTGTATTCAAGGATTTGTAACTACCCCACAAGGTTTTCATTGAATCATTTCGGCCATTGTTTTAGAATCAATGTGAGCCCATTATTTGTAATTGGAACCCTATAAAAGGATTATCTTTCTCATGTGTAAAGATTACGATAGGCTAATGTAAGAGGACGGGAATATGTATTAGGAGAAAACATTACTAAAAGCAATAGGAGGAGGAGATCAAAAATTGTTCCCAAGGCTATGTCAAAATTAATACATAATTTTAATTGAAGATATGGTGGATCTTTGTATGAGTTTCTGCTTTTTGCTTGGTTTCTACTTCTCAAGTTTTGGTTAAAGTTCATTGATTTTGATGGAGAAATGTGGAGATGTTTGATGAATTCCTTGGTTTATACCAGAGTTACAGGACTCGACGAGTCCTTCCCTGACTCAGCGAGTCCAAGGCCGAGTCCACCCAGGCGAGTTTTTCAGACTCTGGGCTCGGGACTCGACGAGTCAAGGAAGGACTCGCCTGGACTTGCTGAGTCCATGGAGGAGGCTTCTACAAAGTTGATTTGCATTTCCATTTCTAGAGCAAATTCCAAGAGGTATGTTACTTTCTTTTTGTTGTTTTGTATTTTTTTTTTGCATTCATGAATCTTTTTTTGTTTCCATTTTGTTTAGTATTTAGTATTTACATTTCTTTAATTCTTTAGAATCTTAGATTTGTTCCTAGTCTTGGTAAACCGTAAAATTGATTTTCAGTTTCTATAATATATATTGTAGATGCTTATTTTGTTTTATTTATGATATATTGCAGCTACCAGCAGTCATCATGTCTCAGACTGCGGGTAGTGGAAGTGGAAGTATGCCTAAAACGAACCCGGATGCAGACCCTGTTGCCGTAGTAAGGGATGAGGCTTGGTTACATGCCATCCCTGGCCACAAAAAAGGAGTCGTTACATGTTGGCATTGCAAGATAACACATAATGGGGGAGGCATTAATAAGCTGAAATATCATCTTGCACATATACCAAAGCGGGATGCGAAACCATGTAAATTTGTTCCCGAAGATGTCAAAAGCAAGATGATAGCTATTTTAGAGGCAGCTAACGAGAAGAAAGAATTACAGAAGAAACAAGCGGAAGAAATGAGAAGCTTAGCTACACAGGGCTCTTCAAGGACACATGCTACTACTCGGACTCCTATTGGCACTACTAGTACTAGTACTACTTCTGCGTCTGTGAGTGTGAGCATTGGGGGTCAGGTTCGTAAGAAACCATCCACACTTGATTCCATCTTTGCTCCACGCACAACTCCTGGTGCACAACCATCACTTGAGAGCATGGCTTGGAATAAGGAGATGCATGACCAAGCAAAACTAGCACTTGGAGATTTTTTCTTCTACAACAACCTTCCATTCAATGCAGCAAGGTACTTATTAATATATAATTTTAATTTTTAATTTCTATGTCTTACTTCTCTTGCTTTAGGTCTTCTTTTTAATTTATTTATTTAATTGCTTTTAGGTCTCCATATTGGCAAATTGCCATAGATGTTGTTACTATTTGTGGTGCGGGGTTCAAAGCCCCTAATGATGAGGAGCTAAAAGGTCCTATTTTGTCCCAACGAGTTGCTGATGTACAAGTTGAAATTGAGGAGCAACGTAAGGTATGGAAGGCAAAGGGTTGCACCATCATGACGGATGGTTGGACTGATAGAAGAAATAGGACACTTCTGAATTTCATTGTCTCCTCATCAAGTATGTTAAGTTTTTAAGCTATAAGACTTAAGTTATGAAATTATGAATTAGATTGATCATAGTAGTAACTAGTAAGTACTACTACTAAATTACTTTATTTTTTCTCGGGTGGTACAGTGTTTTTGAAATCCATTGATGCCTCGGCGAAGACAAAAAATGTTGAGTATCTTTGTGAGGTCATGGAGGGAGTGTTGAAGGAGGTTGGTGAGGAGAATGTGGTGCAAATATGCACAGATAATGCAGCAAATTATGTTGCAGCAGGTAAAATTATTTTAATTTTTAATTTCTATGTCTTACTTCTCTTGCTTTAAGTCTTCTTTTTAATTTGTTTATTTTTTTTGTAGGTAAACTTCTTATGGAGAGGCACCGCCACCTAGTTTGGACCCCTTGTGCCGCTCATTACATTGACCTCATGTTGGAGGACCTTGGCAAACTTCCTTGGATCAAAACATGTGTAGACATAGGAAGAAATATTTGCAAGTATATATATAATCATACTTGGGTTCTCAAGCTTATGAGGCAACACACAAAGCAAAAGAGTTGTCTAGTCCAGGGGTCACTAGATTTGCAACAAATTTTCTCATGTTGCAATCCATGCTCAAGTCAAAGGCCGTTGTGAAAGGCATGTTTGTATGTGAGGAGTGGACAAGATCATCATATGCAAAGACCACTGCAGGGGCTACCATGGTTGACTTGGTTTTTTATGAGAGAACCTTTTGGCAACCGGCCAAAGAGATTGTTGATGTAATTTTCCTTTTTGTCCTCATTTCCAATTCCATTTCATATCATTATTTTTTGTTAAACACTTGTTTATAACTTTATGTTCATTGTTCAACTTCATTTATTGCAGCTTGTACGACCTCTTGTTGTTCTCCTACGGGTTGCTGATGGAGAGAAGCCCTCAATGGGATACATTTATGAGGGCATGGATAGGGTGAAAGAGGCCATTCGATCCTTTCATGCAGGAAATTAGGATAGATATGGTCCCCTATGGGATGTTGTTGATAGGCAATGGCACAATCTACTTCACAGGCCTATACATGCAGTTGCCTACTTCCTTAATCCAGCATACCAATTCAGCCCAAGTTTCAAGGCTGATGAGGAGGTGTGGAGTGGCCTCTATGATGTTATAGAGAGGATGTCACCTGATGATGCAATTTCCACAAGTATAGTTCGTGAGGTAGAGATGTACACCAAAGCACAAGGGGACTTATTTGCATGAGAGATATGCAAAAAAAATCGAATTGCATTGATGCCTGGTAAGAATCTATGATTCCAAATTCTAATTTCTAATTTCTAATTCTATTACGGTTTACCACTTTAGAATCTAGACTGATAAAGTTAAGTTATAGAACTGATTTGAAATTTTTTTGTTTCAGATGCATGGTGGGAGATGTTTGGTACTAAGGTGCCAAATCTACAGAGGATTGCCATTCGTATCTTGAGCCAGCCATCTAGTGCTTCAGGATGCGAATGCAATTGTAGTATGTTTGAGCATATACACTCCAAGAAGCGCAACAGGTTGGCCGTGAAAAAGATGAATGATCTTGTGTTTGTTCACTACAACCTTCGCCTTCGTCACAAACATATCTTGGGCACCGACACATCTCCAATTGTATTAGAGAACATTGATCCACAAGAAGAGTGGAACACTGAGATGAATGATCCTGTCTTCAGTGATAGAGACTTGGAGTGGGTTGATCATGTGGATTGAGAGGCAGAGGCAGTAGCGATGGCACAAGAGGAGGCTAGAGCACGAGGAGACCCAGTGCAAGACCCTGAGGCTGAGAGTGGTGGATCCGAGTCTGATGATGAGGATTATGAGGAGGGTGATGATGAGGAGGATGATGATGAGGAGGATCAGGAGGGTGCCGAATCTGCCGATGAGCATGTCACTGAGGATCCTATTTCGGTTCAGCCTCAGACACAGGGAGAGAGGATGGCTCTAGAGTCTTCCATGCGTCATTTTAGGCGTACTCGTAGGAGGACATAGGCTACTATGAGGCTATGAACCTTTGTTTTGAACTTCTGATTCCATGGATTTCATATTCCATGAATATTGTAGACATTTTGATTTGACAGTGACACTATATTTCAGATTTCTATATGTTATTTGGTTTAACTTTAACTAATTTTCTCCAGAAATCCATATTTTTACTTATGTGATCTATGCAAAGTTGTGTATGTGTGCAAAGGAGTTTCTATTTATCTCAATTATTGTGTATTAGATGTTAATTGACTAAATGTTGCAAGAAAAAAACTTAAAATCCTTAAAAATCTTTGCATTTCATGGGTTTTTTGATTTGCTAAGTCCTTGCCGAGTCTGGGCGCTGAGTCCAAGTCCGAGTCCATTTTGAGCTTGTGAGTCCGAGGCTTGGAACACTGGTTTATACCATTTGTATCTTGTTGATTGCAAGTTACTTTGCATGGTTAGTATGAACCTCACTTTGGCATAGTTTAATTGTGAATGTTCATTTGGATTGCACCAGCATTGGGTATTTGGATGGATTATCTACAATTTGAAAATCTTTCACTACCTTAGAATATTGCACTCTTTTTATGGCATTGAGTCATCTTTGGTTAAGTAGAAAACAGCTCCATGAGTTTTTCTATCCAAGCATCATCCATTGTTATCATTGTCCTTAGTTGTTAGTTTAGATTCCCTAATCCTTTCCATTTTTGTCTTTTGTTTGACTTTTAGTTTAGGAAGAAAGCATCAATTAAATTGCTATGACAAATGTTCAACTTCCAACTTCATTATGGAATGATTGAGTAAGTCCCTTTGTGATTACCACCAAATCACATCATCCATTGAGTCTATCCATCATAAAGTCACATTGTTCCAATTGTTAACCTTGAGGTTGCCTCAATTGATCACATTATTTAACATTTGAGGTTTCCTTATTCAAGAGAGGATAGAATTTACTTTTTATTTTATTCTATGTTAGCAAGTGCCACAAAACACATATCAACACTTCCCATTAGATTTGAACTTCAACTCCAAGGTCTGACAATTTTGTATGTATTCGACAAGCAAGTGCAACCATTTCACTCCCAATACCAACTTTGTCTCACCAATGCCAATCACATAGAAGTCATCTTGCATCTTGTGTGTTCCTAGAATCAACTCCAATTGTTGAATGATTCTTCAGTTACCTAGAATAGTATACGTGTTTACCATTGTAACATTAAACCCTTCAAAAAAATTGTCCTCAAACCCATCTTAGCCCCCAACCCTTCATCAATGAGGTTGTGGGTGGCCCCACTATCAATCAAAACTATCACCTTTGTCCTTGTAAGACTTGTAAAACTAACATGAAAACAATGACATTAAGGTGCTCTTGAAAGTGTTGCAAGTGCTACTTGGTCCTCATGCACAACAACCTCAATCTCAAGTTCATCTACCTCAAAATCCACATCAGAAACAATTATTTGTTCCCTTCACAAAAACTTGTGACCTCTTTGTCATGGCTCTCTACAAGTGAAATATAAATCTGTCCCTAGTAGTTCATTCTTGTATTTCTCATCCTTGTTTGGTTTTAGGGGTAGTGTTTTTTGAAGAGGCCTTATGTGTTGAAGCAATGGTGCATTATTGGAATAGACGTTTTTGGTCACTAAATCGTCCAAAGTTAGGGCTCTCCTAATGGCCTCCTACAAAAAATTTGGATCAAATGCCCTTACCAAACCCTTGAGTGGTTTGGATAGGCCCTCTATAAAAAGAACTATGAGCCTCATTTCTATCACATTTGAAACCATCACTAACAGCCTCAAAAATTATATGACATTGTGCTCCACGATGTCCTCTTGCCTTAATTGTGTGCTCTCTAAAGTAAATATCTCCATCAACCTTTGGTTGAAGTCTTCTAGGTAGTGACTGAATCATGTCCTTCGGTCACTATGCTACAATACCAACACTTGGACTACATCATCAAGATGCAAGGTGGGGAACTTGATGGCTTCTTCTTAAAACATGGGGGTTCCAAGAGATGCATCCAATTTCTGCACCAAGCTCTAACTTGTATGACTCTATGACGTCGTTCTTCATACCTTCTCCTATGTCTATTTCTTTTCTTCGTGATTTAATACTCCAGGAATTTCATGTCACAAGGGATGGCTCGAGATAGAGCACAATAATTAGCATGATACCCTGTCATCTCATCATCAAAATTGGGTAGTACTTATTGCTCTTTTCCAAGTGGATCTTCACTTTTTGCAAAAATTTGACTCTGAAAGACTTAATTGTAGGATTGATTGAAACTCTGTCATTTGCTGAGTGAGTGACTTCCTTCAGCACCATTAGAGTTAGTTCTCCAAGGACTCCATTTTTTTTCATTCCTCTTAGAGTCCTCACAAACTTTGCCATAGACTTCCTCATGGATTGAAATTCTTTGGTCAAGTCTTTGTATTCATTCCTCTAACCCATGGCTTCTTCCTTCCCCTTTTTTCTCTTTGTTGGTACCTGATTTCATGTTCACTTTTCTACATAAATCTACATCACACTCACAGGCAAGCAAGAAACAATGGCTCTGACACAACATTAGTGTCCTCTTCCTTTTGATCTAGGGATTAGGATTAGCTCAACAATTAATTGAAATCACTATAATTTATTTTTACCTTCCTTTTTCAAACACAATCTATGAATGGCAATAGGTATATAGATAAAATACTACAATTAACTAATAAAAATCATCTTTCCATAACAAATCTGAGGAATCAAAACTAAATCATGAATGCATCATAAAAAATGTAATCTGATTAAAATGTATCAAAATGTAATGTCCGCGTTTTTCAGACTCATGGGATTAGCTTAGTTTGGTGACCCTCATAAGCTAATTAGGTTGTCAGAGGGGGTCAGTTGGCAAAGTCGGTGGTTGCATTCCATTCTGGAGGTTCTAGTTGCCAAGTCTGCTCTTCGTTGTGGTCAGATTGGATGACTTACTATTTATCGTAAGTGGTATTTTGGGTATGGCTATATTTAGCAAGGCGCCTATGCAGTGGTCAGATGTTTCAGGATTGATTATGCAGAATCTCCAATTTTAGAGACTTACTATTTATAGTAAGTCTATTTTGGTCAGATGGCTATTTTTGGCAGGGCAGTATGAGCTCGAGTACTGTTGTCAGAAGTTAGAAGTATTTTCCCAGTGAGATTCAGTCACATCACATTTTTAATAAAGGTTATTAAATTAAGTTATGTTACTTTAATAACTTGTGTACTTTAATGTTATAAATGTTATAAAATGATGGTGTGTTGAGGAAGGCTCTTAAGTGAAAGGTCCGAAGATGAAGCCTTCATTTTAAAGTTAATAAATAAGACATGAGAAGGAGATCTTCATTACCTTATGTCATTTTGTTGAATTGTTGAAAAGTGGTGCTTGAGGAGGATTTTCAAAATTCTCTTAGAGTGAGGGTTTGGAGGAATTTGGTCTTCATCATTTGGAGAGAATTCTTCAAAATTTCTAATGCGTCGTTTGTCCTTTGGATTATTGATATAGTAAGCAGCAATTTGAGGTTGCAAGAATTTACCAAGACTATCATACAATTTTAATCAAGGATAGTACGGAATTCTGTTGCTGTCGTACTGTCAAGATAGAGCCGTACATCTACTGGATTGGGGTTGCAAGTTAAGAGCTGAGATTGGGTTGTTACTATTGTTTGAAGACCGTGACTGCACTGTGGGTTAGCATTGAAGTCGCCATTGCCAAGGAGAGAGTAATTGCATGTTGGCGTCAATTCTTCTTGGGCTGCAATTCATTACATAGTCACGTTTTTAGTTGAAGGTGCCTACGTTTCCCTTCTAGCATTTGTAATGTTCTTTTGTAAGGACCACTTCATACTTGTTAATTTTGGTGAACCTACAAATTAGATTTAGATTGTTGTTGTTAAATGCTCTGCTGGATAAATTCAATTTGAATGAATATTTATAATTTTATTGAAAAACTACAAAACAAGTTATAAATATTGTGGAACTTAGTAAAATTTGCAAAAAGGTTGAGGAAAGAGCCAACTTGCAATTGAGAGCCAGTTGGGCTCATCACACAAATATCAGAGCATTGATCTTGCCATCCTAAAGGGTATGAGGATAAAGTAATGGCAGATAGATTTATACCAGGAGGGCACTATACCCGCAGGGGTAGAAATTCACCACCTCCCGAAGGTAATGAACAGGGCCCACAGAATGAATAGGCAGGAGACAGGAACAAGAATAACATTGGGAATGATATTGACAAGGAGGCTAGAGATGCCTTCAGGAATATTGTAGATGGTTAGCATCATGTTGCAAATGTATTGCAGTAGCTTTCAGACACTCTTCAACGTATCACATTACCAGGCGATCGTACTAGAGACAAAGGTGCGTAGAGTGTTTCAGTCAGCTCACACAGGTCACAAGTAGATAACAAGCGTGATTATACAGTTGACCGTACTGGTACTTATGACAAGCCTTTTCGTCCTACTTTCTTGAGGCCAGAGCTAGATGCAGTTAGTGTGGAGACAGAGCCAGCACCATTTGTCGATGACATGGTGGCACACTTTGCAGAATGGGATGCTCTTCCAGAAGCACTCAAAAGAAATCTGAATTTTGACAAGTACTTGACACAGAAGCGAGAGCATTCCAAAGGCAGGCCAACTCTTGACACGAGGCAGAGGCCTAGGCAAGATGATCTTAAGCAAGCAACCAGCAAGTTGACTCTAGCTCACTTTGATGGAAGTGGGAAGACTATAGCTAGAGCATGGGTCCACAAGCTGGATACATACTTGTCACTTCGTCCTATGTCTGAGGAGGACGCTATACAATTTGTCATGCTTCATCTAGATGGGGTAGCTCATGATTGGCGGTATCATGGGTTAGTGTCTCTGCATCATGATCATATTGTTGCGTACCAAGAATTTGTGGATACACTGATAGAGCAATTTGACAGGAAGGATCCCGAGACTTACTTTAGAGAGTTAGCTCAGTTGAGGCAGTCAGGTGGCCTTGAGGCCTTTATCAGTGAGTTTCAACGCCTATCAGTTATGGTTTATGACATCTCCAAGAGGAGAGCCATGCTTTTCATAGAGGGTTTGTCTGAGCCGTATAGAGGGTGGGTTAAGTCCCTGGATCCACCTACTTTGCAAGATGCTATGAAGAAGGCAAGGAATCTTGAGCCTTTTGTTTCACGAGGTAATTCTACTCCTAGTCTGATTATTCCTCCACCAGTTGTTAACTAGGAAGAAATCTGCAGGTAGACTTGATGATGCTACTTGAGAGGATTTGAGGAGGCAACTTTGCTATTGGTGCAAAGAGCCTTATGACAAAGAGCATTCTTGTCCTATGAGGCCAAAGGGGAGGGCAAATCGCTCTATGTGGGTTTATTCTAGTGAGAATGAGACTGAGTCTTCTCATCAGACAGCTGGTTTAGATACAGAGGAGCAGAGAGTTACTCCAGAGTTTGGTCCTGATGCCAAACTATCTCCGATTAAGTTGTCCACCTCTGTGCCACTTCCCTCTGCTTTCAAATTGAGAGGATTAGTGGAAGGACAACCCTGTGTTTTTGTGTTGGACACTAGAGCCAGGCACAACTTTATTCATGAGCGAGTTGTTAGTCAGTGTGGGCTTCAGATAGAGTTTGTAGGGTTTAGAGTCAAGGTAGCTGATGGCTACAACTTTACCTATACCAGGCGCATCAGTCATCTCTCCTTGTTTCTTGGTGATTACGAGATGATATATGATTTCTATGTGTTTGATTTGGGGGAGATGGATGTGGTTTTAGGGATGCAGTGGATACAAGAGATTAAGGAGTTTTGCCTTAGTGTGAGCCCGATGCAGATAAAATTTGAGTACCAGGGCGGAGAGTATGTGTTGCCAGGTCTTGCTAAGGGGAGTCTATGCACTATGTCCTTTTGTGTTGTAGATAGTGAGGATTTTCAGAGACATGAGTCCATTTAGGTAGAGCAGATTACACATCATGTCTCTCACAGCTCGCAGTTTTATGGCTCGGATCAGCAGATGAGTGTTGTTCACTTTGTGAACAATCCCTCATTTGATGTGGATGTCGTTATGACTTATGACAATCCGTTGTTTGAGCTCAGTGATGATTCTTTACAGGTGTTGTACGATGATGATGATGATGATGTTTAGGATCCTATTAGTACACCTAGGTATCAGGAGGAATTTACAGGAGGCCAGTCAGGCCTGGCTGAGCAATTTACAAGGGTGTACACGGTGAGGAGTGATTACAGTTTTACATTTGATCCTCACGTACAAGATATCTACCAGTTACAGAGTTCTTCAATGCATCCATTTGATGAATGGTATGACGGTTTGGTTGGCATGAAGACTAGGGGCAAGTCCAGTCTGTTGGTTGAGTAACTCCTCTGTGAGTTACTCTCGGTCGAGTTTCTCCCACGTGGCGATCCTGTTGCAGCATCACAAGTTTGGGTGGTGAAAGTTGTTTCTCTGATGTTGTTTGTACTGTTGATGCTGATGATTTCTTCACAGGAGTATGGTGATGATCGGGACATTACTCATGACCATCCTTGGGATCCGGGTGGACTATAATGTTGCTTGTTTTTCCTAATTGCTTGAGGACAAGTAATCTTGGGAAGGGAGGACAGTAATGTCCCCGTTTTTGAGACTCTTGGGATTAGCTTAGTTTGGTGACCCTCGTAAGCTAATCAGGTTGTTAGAGGGGGTTAGTTGGCAGAGCCGATGGTTGGATTCCATTCTAGAGGTTCTAGTTGCCAGGTCTTCTCTTCCTTGGGGTCAGATTGGTTGACTTACTATTTATAGTAAGTGGTATTTTGGGTATGCCTATGTTTATCAAGGCACCTGCGCAGTAGTCAAATATTTCAGGATTGATTATGCAGAATCTCCAGTTTGAGAGACTATTTATAGTAAGTCTATTTTGGTCAGATGGCTATTTCTAGCAGGGCAGTATGAGCTCAAGTACTGTTGTCAGAAGTTAGAAGTATTTTCCCAGTGAGATTCAGTCGCATCACATTTTTAATAAAGGTTATTAAATTAAGTTGTTAATTTAATAACTTGTGTACTGTAATGTTATAAATGTTATAAAATGATGGTGTGTTGAGGAAGGCTCTCAAGTGAAAGGTGTGAAGATGAAGCCTTCATTTAAAGTTAATAAATAAGACATGAGAAGGAGATTTTCATTACCTTATGTCATTTTGTTGAATTGTTGAAAAGTGGTGCTTGAGGAGGATTTTCGAAACTCTTAGAATGAGGGTTTGGAGGAATTTGGTCTTCATCATTTGGAGAGAATTCTTCAAAATTTCTCATGCGTTGTTTGTCCTTAGGATTATTGATATAGTGAGCAGCAAGCAAGAATTTACCAAGGCTGCCGTACAATTTTAATCAAGGATCGTATAGAATTTTATTGTTGTCATACTGTCAAGACACAGCCGTACATCTGCTGGATTGGGGTTGCAAGTTAAGAGCTGAGATTGGGTTGTTGCTATTGTTTGAAGACCGTGACTGCACTGTGGGTTAGCATTGAAGATGCCATTGCCAAGGAGAGAGTAATTGCATGTTGGCGTCAATTCTTCTTGGGCTGAAATTCATTACATAACAGTCACGTTTTAGTTGAAGGTGCCAACGTTTCCCTTCTAGCATTTGTAATGTTCTTTTGTAAGGACCACTTCATACTTGTTAATTTTGGTGAACCTACAAATTAGATTTAGATTGCTGTTGTTAAATGCTCTGCTGGATAAATTCAATTTGAATGAATATTTATAATTTTATTGAAAAATTGCAAAACAAGTTATAAATATTGTGGAACTTAGTAAAATTTGCAAAAAGGTTGAGGAAAGAGCCAATTTGCAGTTGAGAACCAGTTGGGCTCATCACACAAAACATTGAGGAAAGAGCCAACTTGCAGTTGAGAGCCAGTTGGGCTCATCACATAGTGTTCACCGTACAGCTCATTGCTAACCAGCAGCCATTTGAGGAAAGAGCCAACTTGCAGTTGAAAGCCAGTTGGGCGCATCACACAAAAATTGCAAAACAAGTTATAAATATTGTGGAACTTAGTAAAATTTGCAAAAAGGTTGAGGAAAGAGCCAACTTGCAGTTGAGAGCCAGTTGGGCTCATCACACAAAAAGGTTGAGGAAAGAGCCAATTTGCAGTTGAGAGCCAGTTGGGCTCATCACATAGTGTTCACCATACAGCTCATTGCTAACCAACAGCAATTTGAGAGAGGTGTAGGTGTCTACCACAATAGATGCTAGCCAAGTATAAGAATTGCGTCCTAGAACAGTTCAGACCAGTGCCCTTGTGCAGACCTCATTAACTAGCATAGGTGAAGGTCAATAAGGTGAGTAATGTCACTGAGTTCTGCTGCTTCTCATTGAAAATCGGGGTGCATCCTCTACTAACAACAGATTTGCTGCAAAACTGGGCTGTTAGCCTTCCAATCCTTGGGTTCCAAGCCCGAATAATAATCAGTCCCAAGTTTACAGCTCTAAAAAGTGGCAATCAAATCTATATCCTGCAAGTGCAACCCTTAGAACCACCTTTGAAGTTTGATAGAGCCCTTCTCCTATGGTGCTTGGAATAACCTAGGAGACTAGGAAAATCAAACCTTTATTAAGTTACATGAATTAAACTTGAAAGGAAAAACAATGCACTAGGGGAGGAATTATTGACAAGCTAGGGCCAAGGGTTCCATGCTGACCTGGAAGTCGGCTAAGATTTTCGTCCCAGTGGCTTGATCTTGGGAAAAAAAATCCAAAACTTTATCAAAGCTTCCAATATGCCTTTCCCAACTCAAGAATATTTTTATACCTACTACGTGGGAGTGCTAGGGCACCAAGATTCAAAATTCAAGTTTTAACTTTACTGTAATTTTTATTAATTCTTATTATTTTATGTTTATTTATTTATTACATTTTTAAATACATCTATGAAATATTTGACTCGTAAAACCCTTAAAATGCTTGCTAGCTGACTAGCTAAAGTAGGGATATAGCATTCCTTTAGAGATATTTATTTATGTGATGTAATTTTCATATCTATATTGTAATGTGTTGTCCATGATTTTGAATTTGCCAAATTTAGACATTACAAAAAATTTTGTAAATTTGTAGTTTAATTCTCTAAGGGAGGCATTTTGAAGGCATTTCCCTAAGGCACTCAATGATACCTTGATTCAGCCTTAGTTTTTCATCCTATAAATGTCATTTCTCAAAATTTTCATAGAGTTTTCTCTAGTTTTCTCTATAATTTCAGGTTTTATTTTCCTGGTTGCAAGTGCTTAATTTGTGAAAATCTTGAGTTTTTGATTGATTCTTCTTGTTTGATTTGACTTTTTTTCCTTTGTCATAAATCCTTTAACTTTCTCTTTTTGAACTCTTTAAGTCATTAAAACAAGCTGTGTGTTTAAACATATGCTTTATTCAAAGGAAAAATGACGTAAAAGATACTTGCAATCGGGTAATGTTTAAAAGTCCTATGTTTTTAATACTTGCAATTGGGATTTTAAAACCCGATTGCAAGTAAAGTATTGTTTTTAAATGACTTGTATTGTGTAATAAAAAGCCCGACGCATGACTTACAAGTCAATAGCATTTGTTTTAAACACTTGCAATAGATGAAATCATAGATGTACTACTTGCAGAGTACTCTCCAAGTTGCAAAAACTGGCCGAGTTTTCTGGCTTGGCAAGTTTTTGCGACTTTAACTGGCACCAAAAACTTGCCAAATTTTTGGCAAAAACTCGTCGAGTACTTGTCAAGTTTTTGCCAAAAACTTGGTCATAGTTTTATAACAACACTTAAAGGCAAAACTAACCCAAATTAATTTAATTTTTCATTTCTTCACTTGTATTTTGCTAAGATGTAAAGAGCCTTGGCTGGCTCTTGTTTACAAACTAACTCTTCTCTCAAATTTAGCTTCACCTTTTTAAACCTTTTATTAACTCATAAGGAATTTTGAACAACATATACAAATTTCAACAATTTTTCCAGAATTCCCAATTAAACAATAGCAGCAATTAATTCCTCATTCTCAAAATATCAATCAACAAGATGAAACCAACAATAATCAATCCAAACAACCAATAAGTTCTTAGGTTGTTTATCAACAACAAGGCAAATTTAAAAACAATGTATAAGCACCTTATGTAATGTACGGTTGTTGATGATTAAATCGCAGCCAAGTGTGAATTGGCGCTAGCACACAACACAACCAATTCTCCTTTGCTAATGGCAATTCCCAACCAATCCAACATAAGACACCGATTCACATTGCTGAAACAATTAACATCAAACCCTCAGTGTATTTCCAGCTACCATCAACACATACATACAGCTCTGAATTCCGTACGGCTGCCAATGGATAAAACGTGGCCCCTGTAATATTACACTGCCTTCCTTACACTTAATCGCAACATAAAAACAAACAAACACTGCTCCTGCGTTTGAACCGCAAATTCTCCCTTTTTCAAATTCGATAACCTTGGGAGATAAGCCAGCCTCCAGGTTAAAACGGTAGATATAGAATTCGAATTACAGAATGAATAATTTCCAGCATTGAAGTAATTAATTAAAACTCCACCCTCTTGATTTACCTCAGCATCAAGAAATAAAATCAGAGATTCTTCGTGTTTTTCCAAAATTCAGATTGCAAAATTCATCATTAATCAGTGATGACTCAAATTGCCACAAAGAGGAATCAGTCCTCAAACCCTAGCCATTTTCACAGCCAAGAGACTTCATAAAATTTTCATCAAATAAACAATGGATCCTTTTCCTTTCACAAAGCATTGCTTTTATAATTCAAAAGTGTCTTCTCTCACACACTTTTCACTTAAAACACTTTTTATACTTAGGCACATATTGAGCAATATAATTTATTAATTCATTTGGCTCCAAAAAAGGCCTTTTCACCAATATCATGAAATTATGACACGCAAGGTCCCTGTTTCTTGTGCCCAAGATTTAAAACTTTTCATCCTGGTTCCAATGAGCTATAACACTAAGGTATCCAGCATATAATACCAACAAAAATGGCAACCTTAGCAAATTTAATTAAATAATAATAATAAACCACCCGTCTTGCGAAAACAACTAAAGAAGCATCTGAATCGAAATCTGTCTACACAGGATTGATCTAGATGATGAAAGATGATGAATGAACTTGACAGGGTGACTTACTAAAAATAGACGCTCTCTCCAAGATTCTTGGAGCCCAAACCGGAAGCCAAAAATGAAAACCGAGAGCATCATTCAACTCCTCTAACTCATCTGAAGTCATCGGAACTATCCATTGACTTACTATAAATAATAAGTTCACACCAAAGACCCTCTAAACACCTCACCAGACCACGAGGATCACAATAATGACTTCGCACCATCAGATCAATGACCTGCAAAAAATGGGGACATCACAGTCCTCCCTCCCCAAGATTGCTTGTCCCCAAACAATCACCGGAACACGAAACATCACAATCCACCTGGATCCCACAGAAAAAAGTATACTGTGCCACTGACATCAACTGTAGGCTCCTATAACATCACCCAAAATACAAATTGGATAACTCTGTAAAGAGACCCAAAACAACCACTCACCCAAACTCCTGTACTGAATCTGTCTCTGCCCGGATCCTGAAAGAAGTGAACTTCAGGATCATCAAAAAACAAGATGTATGGGAGACTCAGATCCCATACACACTGAACTCCCCTTTTGCTCCCAACTGACCTGTACTGATTGTGTAGACCATTTGCACAAGAGTGATGAATACCCCTAAACAAAGTTGTACCAGGACCCGGATATCCACACACTGCATAATCTCTGCAATCACCATAACTCTACAAGTCACCTGCTACTGACTTGCAGCCAAAACTCCCATCAACTACTGATGGCAAGAACCCATCCCATAATGGATGATAAGGACTAGGAGCCAAACTACCCTTGCGAGAGATCAAATCTTCAACCTGTGGGTCAAAAAACAAATGATGAACATGCCCCACCATATATAGCCAGTCAGAAACCCCAATCTTTGTCAGTAGCTCATCATTACCAAACTGGGGGTCATGAGATGGCTCCAATCTCTGACTCCGCATAACTGTAAGCTGGGTAGGCACCTGAGCAACTCGCAACAAACCCAACCTCGAAATCCCTGTGGGGAAGCATTGTAGATAGAGTCTCCACAATCTTCCCTACCAACCTCCGAATAGCACAAGAGCCTCGGATGAGAGTATCCTCAAACACTCTATAAGAATCCTGTCACACATCTGCACTCTCAAGTAAATACTCCATAAATGACTCAGTGCAGTAGAAATTATACGTGGAAGCGTCAACTTGCTCCCCCGCAATCCACAGCTGATCCCTCTAAAAATGTGGCACAGCCAATTGTCCCATGCTATCAGCTATGTGAGATGATGAAATAGATTCACTCCCAACTATGGGAAGCAAATCAACTTGAGAGTTTGACTCCACTGGTACTCCTACCTCATCCATACCAAATGCTCCCATATCCTAAACATGTGTGTCTACCTCAACATCATGTTCCTCATCACCAACCGTAAGAGAAAACTCACCACCAACCACCTCAATGTGCAATCAAACTGGGTCTGGTGCTGGTGTGGATCATAAATGCTCCAACTCCACGATCACCTCCTCTAACCGGATCTATGACTTCTGAAGAGCCTGTTGAGTATCTTCTAAAACCTCAGTAATCGATATGAGCTCCTGGGTAACCGCACTCACCTCCTCCTCTCTGTCCATCAGTGCCTCATAAGTTGTACTCCCCCACTCAACTAGGTGATCTCGGTCGGCTACCATCTGTAAGTAGTTCTGTCTCAAAATCTTGACAGCCTCATGCAAAGAATGAATCTCTGTCAATGAGAGGTAACCACCACTGGGCTCATCTGTCATAGGAGCACCCCAACCATAAACAACCAACAACTGACGAGAGGCATCAAAATGCTTGAGAGCAGAAGTAATATCTCTCTCATCAACTCGCAACTAGCTAGTCACATGATGACTCTGCACAACAGGCCTCCTATGAACAACATCAAACGCACTGTCTATACTATGAGAGGAAGCTGTATCCAACAAAATTCTCTCAAGATCACCCTCTCTCTGTGTACTTTCATTTGAGTACACATCAACAAACTGAGTACAGGCATCAGACACGTCCTCATCTAAATCCAGGGAAGCTGCCGCTGAATCTGACTCAACACAATCTCCAGCTCCCACGTCCTCTGCAACTATCTGATAGTCCAAATCCTGAGATACATCCACATGAATCACTGACGAAGTAACCCCCTCTCCAGAAGTGGAAGCCCTGGCTGAAACAAACTCTTGCCACTCATAAGCTTCCCTGTCCTCATCTGTGGGTTCCTATAACATAGAATCCTGGAACCCACCTCCACCAAATGACAACGCTGAATCTACACCCAAAGTCAGATATAGAAAGCCAAAAACACTACAGCACTCATCATCCTCTCTCTCAGCATCAGAGATATCTCCAATGCTAGTGCCCTCATCATCTATCCGCATCGCCTCTACTAACTCTGGCTGCAAACACGACTCAATGTCGTCATGTGAATCAACTATACTCTGGCATGAAGCTACGTTGCCCAAATCAACTGCAACACTCCCACCCTAAGTGTCATCACCAAAAAGCTCCATGCACACATCCTCAAGACAAAAAGAAACCACTGTCTCCTATACTGATCCCACACTGCGACTGCTATCATAAATCTCTGAGCTGTCAGAGCTCATACACTCCTCGCAGTCATCACCCAACATCTCACAGGGGGTGTCATCTCCAATGTAACTCACAGCATCCTCAAAAGTGTCATTAGATGTGTCTATCCTATCAGCTCCCACATCTCCTGCTGAAATCTCATCTACGGACACGTGTCTCTGCACACATGACTCAACGTCAAGCTGTGCACCAATAATGCTAGAGCACGAACTGTCATCAACTGACCCCGCTGTAATGCCCAGATCACCAACCTCACCACTGCGAGACTCCGTACATGCCTCGGTCCTATCTGAGGAAGCAACTGCCTCCTAAACTGGAGCAACACTACTACAGTGACATAAACATCTCCAATAATAACTCCCTTCATGAAAGAGTCTGAACACTCAGTGATAACTGCAACATCAGTTGCCTCTGTACAATCCGTACTGACTGCTCTGGGAGCCTCAACCAGGTGATGCTCAGCACTGTTGTCATCCAGTGGCACTGAAACATCCACTGGTTCCGGTGCAATAAATCCATCATCAACGTTGCGTATGGGAATAGCAAGTGCTGAACTAGATGTAGGAACATCAGCATCACAAACATTTTTCGGAGAAACCTCTAGCCTTCTCCCCTGCAAACTCGATGTCGGCCTTCTAAAGGCAGAGACCATATATCTCGCTGCCCTATCTACTGTAACTGGATCCGACAAACTCTCTACCAATCTCTGCTGATGCAGTCTAAGTCTCTCCATGCTTTCTACTAAAGCATTTAATTCCTCTCTATTTCCCTTACTGCAATGACGACTTCCGGAACTGGATCTCCTGTATTTATCCATAGCTAGGAAAAATGGAAGTGCTGGTCACTTTTAAAATACTTTTGAAAAAAAATGAATCCAGACCCCACAGGATGGCAGGAAGAAAGCTCTGATACCACTGTAAAGAGCCTTGGCTGGCTCTTGTTTACAAACTAACTCTTCTCTCAAATTTAGTTTCACCTTTTTAAACTGTTTATTAACTCATAAGGAATTTTGAACAACATATACAAGTTTCAACAATTTTTCCAGAATTCTCAATTAAACAACAGCAGCAATTAATTCCTCATTCTCAAAATATCAATCAACAAGATGAAACCAACAATAATCAATCCAAACAACCAATAAGTTCTTAGGTTGTTTATCAACAACAAGGCAAATTTAAAAACAATGTATAAGCACCTTATGTAATGTACTGTTGTTGATGCTTAAATCGCAGCCAAGTGTGAATTGGCGCTAGCACACAACACAACCAGTTCTCCTTTGCTAATGGCAATTCCCAACCAATCCAACATAAGACACCGATTCACATTGCTGAAACAATTAACATCAAACCCTCAGTGTATTACCAGCTACCATCAACACATACATACAGCTCTGAATTCTGTACGGCTGCCAATGGATAAAACGTGGCCCCTGTAATATTACGCTGCCTTCCTTACACTTAATCGCAACATAAAAACAAACAAACACTGCTCCTGCGTTTGAACCACAAATTCTCCCTTTTTCAAATTCGATAACCTTAGGAGATAAGCCAGCCTCCAGGTTAAAACGGTAGATATAGAATTCGAATTACAGAATGAATAATTTCCAGCATTGAAGTAATTAATTAAAACTCCACCCTCTTGATTTACCTCAGCATCAAGAAATAAAATCAGAGATTCTTCGTGTTTTTCCAAAATTCAGATTGCAAAATTCATCATCAATCAGTGATGACTCAAATTGCCACAGAGAGGAATCGGTCCTCAAACCCTAGCCATTTTCACAGCCAAGAGACTTCATAAAATTTTCATCAAATAAACAATGGATCCTTTTCCTTTCACAAAGCATTGCTTTTATAGTTCAAAAGTGTCTTCTCTCACACACTTTTCACTTAAAACACTTTTTATACTTAGGCACATATTGAATAATATAATTTATTAATTCATTTGGCTCCAAAAAAGGCCTTTTCACCAATATCATGAAATTATGACACGCAAGGTCCCTGTTTCTTGTGCCCAAGATTTAAAACTTTTCATCCTGGTTCCAATGAGCTATAACACTAAGGTATCCAGCATATAATACCAACAAAAATGGCAACCTTAGCAAATTTAATTAAATAATAATAATAAACCACCTGTCTTGCGAAAACAACTGAAGAAGCGTTTGAATTGAAATCTGTCTACACAAGATTGATCCAGATGATGAATGAATTTGACAGGGTGACTTACTAAAAATAGACGCTCTCTCCAAGATTCTTGGAGTCCAAACCGGAAGCCAGAAATGAAAACCGAGAGTATCATTCAACTCCTCTAACTCATCTGAGCTCATCGGAACTATCCATTGACTTACTATAAATAGTAAGTTCAGACCAAAGACCCTCTAAACACCTCACCAGACGACGAGGATCACAATAATGACCTGGCACATTCAGATCAATGACCTGCAAAAAATGGGGACATCACATAAGATGGGGAAAATAGTCTTCCAAACATTTGCAAACTGATTTCTATGGATTTGAAGTGGTTTTTGAAGAGGATGACATCAATGATTTGGAGAGGCAGGCTATGGAGGAGAGGGGGGTAGATTTGGTTTCACATTGGCTTCACACTAGTTGAATGACTAGTCATTGCTAGTGTCAGGAGAAGCTAGAGGCAGAGCTACATCCAGGATGGAGGATGAGCCACAGATTAAGTCAGACATACCGCATGAGGCACAGTCATGCCCAGTGCAGACTTCTAGGACTAGACCCTCTAGTTCTACCTCTCCCTTAGTTTTTACTAGAGCTCAGAAGAGGACAATGTAATTGTAGTGATGTATTTACTTTTAGTTTTATATAAATAATCTACTATTTTGCTTCCAGCCATCAGCATTCCCCACGTGAATGCGATTTTGTACCCACTTTGTGTATAAATATATCTAGAATAAGCTTCTTTCTTTTGTGTTCTCATTTATTGACTCATTGGATGCATCTTCTCATTCACTTTTGCAAAAAATGTATTTCTAATTAAATTTAAGCAATTTTTTAAGTTAAGTTTTTGTCAAAAACTGGCCGAGTTTTTCCCAAATTTCTTTTTAAGGCCTTGGCGAGTTTGTGGCTTTGGCGAGTTTTCCAACTATGGATGAAATAAAGCCCAATGTCATCTTTTAGATACACAGAAACAAGTCATTTTTTACTTGAAATTATCAAAATGAAACTCGAATTACGCTGGAGGCAATTTTAATCTTTTTTTAAAAAAGTACTTCAAATTTGTAATTGGGATTCTATATTCTGATTACACTACATGGGCATTTTTTTAAAAAAAGAAAGAAGTTTCTTTTAGAATTGCGATTGGCAAAAGAAACCTCGATAACCTTAAGTCGGATTTTGAAATATGTATTGCAAGTGTTTTAAATTGAGAAAGTCTCCCTAAATCCCGACTTGACTTCATGCAATGAAATACAAAAGTTTGTCTTTCATTATTTGTAATCGGATTTTTAAAACCTGATTACAAGAAGACCAAAATTTGAAGAAAAATTACTTGTAAAAGGTATTAAGAACCCCAAAACAACTTCAGCCTTGCATATCGGGCTTTATTTCTTACAATACAAGTTGTTCTTGACTTGCAAAACAAGAAGCAAAACTCGAAATGTGTTATCACTGCATGTTGGAAGCTCGTGAAATGTGATTTGGAGAAATTTTAGCATTTTAGCTCTCTGAGTTTGACCAGAACTGAAGTCATATTTATGAGGAAGGTTTTTGAGTTGGATTTGAGGAAGGTTTTTGAGTTAGATTTGACCAGAACTGAAGTCATATAGAGCCATTTTTTGGAGTGTTTTGCAGATTTCTAAGTTGTCTTTCTTCCAGCTACATTCCTACTTTGTGTTGGAGAGCTTATGAGTTGCTTATGTATTCTTATGTTGCATAGGTGATTCAATCTTGAATTCATTATGTAGTGTTATTTCTACTATCATAATTTCTTGAGTACTTAATTTGCATCTTTTGTAAACTTTGTGTTACAACAACAGCGAGTTAAGATAGTTTAGAGTGGCTTTCAGATACGAGAAACTAAGTGACTTTGTGCCTCAGCTTTTAGTAACTTTATAGAATTTGGAAGGTATTCGGTTAAAGACTTTGAGCTTTATCGTACACCAAAATTGATAATTTATCTCTCGGAAATAAGCGTAAAAAACTTTAGGTTTCTATAACTGTTTCATTTGGGAAGAAAATTGGTATCCTCTTGGTTGCTCTTACATCAACCAAAAGACTTGATATTATCGTAGCAAAGAGTCCATTTTGATATAATTTTTAGTTCTTTTAAAAGATATATGTGATGATGGTCCCAAGCGGTGCTGAGAGGGGAGGGGTGAATCAGCACCTACTAAAACTTAAGAACCAAATCTGATATAATCTAACTGAAACTGTAAGCAGAATAGATTCTATCACAGAAATAGAAATCACACAATCAAGCAATAAACAACACCATATTTATCACGTGGAAACCCAAATCAGGAGAAACCACGATGTGAGGAAACCTCACAAATTTTGCACTCTTCTGAAGTGCACCTTGTTAGGAGCCTTGTTAGAGGACCCGGTTAAGAGATGCGACCCAGTTAAGAGATTTAAGAAATAAGGTCTGTTAAAGCCTTCCTTGTTAGAGGACTTCGAACATCTACACAAATGTCACTCGGTTAAGAGATTTAATACAAGGGACCTATTAATGTCCACCCAAATACTAGGATTTTGCTATTGCAATTGTTAGAGAGCAATAGAGGGTTTGATCTTTTAGAAATGGTTTTGTTGAGCCTGATAAAATCATTGTGCTTCTCAATTGAAAGTCATCACCAATCACCACAGGTATGCTCTCCTTCTTCTATTGTGCTTTCTTGCACACTCTTCTCTTCTTTTCACCCTTTTGTCACTTCTCTCAGCATATAAGTTCACTCTTTTTCTTTTGCAGAATGAAGGCAAACAATATTCTTCACAGGCTGAAGAATATATAGGCTTCTTGCCCTTTCTGCTTTTTGCATGCACGAACTTCATAAAAATATCCTCCAGATCCATCATCCAGTGAAATCTCAATTCACTAAAGAAAATGTTAGCTCTCAAAAGTGCACCATGTTAAGCTTACAAAAAGTTAACCTTTTGGAGAAACATGGAAACACTCCTAGGTAGTGGGTTTCCCAAAAATGGAGTGAATCTCCGGGTTCTAGACCGGTTCCTATATGATACTTCACTTGAAACTTGGCTGGGAAAAGAGATAAGAAAGATTTTCTTGCATGAACTCTGAATACTGAAAAAACAGGAAAACTAAAAGGGAAAAAGTTAAGGTGATGCACCAAAACTGAAGATGAGAATGGTATTAATCAGACACAATGAACTTTCCTAAAACCAGTTTGATATAGGCACAATATTGATATCAGAATACTCAAATATAAATGCTTTATAAGAAGGATTGACCTCAATTCAACTGTTAACAAGAATAATTGTATTCACTATTAACAATGAAAGGATACAAAAATCACAACTTACAACCTACGTGAGTATCAAATATTCACTTACAGATGCTAAAACTGAGACATTCACTTCAAGGATTCAAAATGAATCACAAAAACAACATCAAATCAGTAACTCACATACCACAAGATGAACTCAATAATGGCTTACAAACTTCTCTTTATTCAGGCTTCAATGGTGACATAATAACACCCTCATAAAATTGAGTTACAAACAATCTGCAAGTGGCCACCATGAAGGACTCAAAAAATCACTCCAAAGGCTACATCTACATAAAATTTGGAATTGGTTACAAAAATGAGTCTTCAACTCATACTTATGCATTTTCAAAGCCAACTACATTCTGAAAGCAATAACTTCTAGGTCGGATTTTCTGTACAAGGACATTTTTCAGCCCTCTAAAGGACTTCAAAAAGGCATAAAATAACCCAGAAGTCATGCCCCATTAATTACATCATAAATATCTCTCATTAATACATCTTAATCTTCAGGAAAGACCTCAAAAGTCTCTGCAAAGCAATAACTTTTTTGCAGACCCAAAACTGCATCATTATCCTCATGACCTCTGCACTTTATAACTCTGCAAAATATTTGCTTTTAATCTTTTAAAGGTAAAATACATATCTGTATTTTGAATATTACATATTTTATAATTCACTTAAATAAAATGAATTATAAAGTATTTAATACTTTAATTTAATAATATTTATTATACAGTTTAAAGTTTACTATTTTTAGCAAATATTAATTACTTTAATAATATTTATTAAGTAATGATAAAACCACTTAATAATATTATTAAAATAATTTTATAAAAAAGGAAACTATAAATTATTAAATAAATATTATTAAGCTTAGAAATAAAATATTTATTTTACCTTTTTTAAAATTAAAAGCATATTTGAATTGTGCAATAATAGCTCTTTTGACTTTTAAAGATAAAAATAAATATTTTATTTTATAATTCAAAAAATGAATTTTAAAGTATTTAATAGTCAAATTTAATAAAATTTATTATTTTATTTAAGTTTATTATAATAACTATTAAATACTTTATTAATATTAATTAAGTAGTGATAAAACCACTTAACAATATTAATAAAGTATTTAGTATTTATTAAAATAAACTTAAATGAAATAATAAATATTATTAAGTGCCAAAATAAAATATTTGTTTTTATCTTAATTCCTTCCTAAAGTTAAAGCCTTATTTGGATTTAAAACTTTAGAAAAAATGATAAAAGATTTATCATTTTCGGCATGAGTAATATCCAAAGGGATATTAACGCAAGGAAAATAAAAACATAAGGAAAAAAATTGCCCAACATTCATGAATAGAAAATAGGGTAATGAACCCTAAAGTGTCTCATTTTTCATTCTTTCCACTTGCGCGAGCTGTTGGAGCTCTACCTGGGCGCCGCAAAGAGGCTTTGTAGAGTTTGGGAGTTTGCTAGTGCTGGCCACCATGAAAATAGGGGTTTATTTGAAAGATTTTCTCCTTACGCTGTATTTTGCATCTTGAATCATCACGGAGGGTTTTGAATGTAGAGTTGAAGCCTTCATGAAGGATTTCGAAGGCACTTTTTGCAGCCCAAAAAGACTTGCATTTTTGGAGCTTTCTCCAAACAGATTACGAAAATTGTATGCATCTTTTGGCACTTTTTTAGAAATCTGAAGCACTCCTCTCAAAACGGGCTGTAGCCATTACTTTCAGCTATCTTGCCTTCATTTGTTGTCATTTTTTTGAATTATTTGACCTGCTATAAAATATAGATGTGCCTTCATTTTTTTGTGGCAAGTTCATTTTCAAAGGACCAAAGTCATTTAAATTACAAATTGTTTGTGGCTTTGACAGCCCACCATGAAAACACAGCTTAAACAAATGATTAAACAAACTAGCAAACTCTTTTTTCTTATTTTATTTTATCCTGTCGTGAGGCCCCATTTTGTTGCTTGTATAATTTTTGTTGCAGCTTGACGTCCTGCAGGAATTGTAAACTTAGACACAGCAGCCATGTTCATAACGCTGGTTGTGGATATTGTTAGCAATATAAGTTGTCATTAGTGTATTTCACAAACACCATTCTCACCAGTAAAGGTTCACCGGTAGTTTACTCACGTTACTTTAAAGGCACCGGTAGAATAGAAACAAAATATATACACCGGTAGACCAGAATAAGTACATTGTACCGATCTTATATTACATAACAATGGTGGACCGGGTATGAGATAGATACCGGTCACAACCTGTCATAACTACATAAAGATCCGCACAGATTGTGACCGAACAATGCATTCAATTAGGGAAGAGAGTATTCCAGTATCAACCAAGGACCGAACTACAAACCGGTATAGACAAGTACAGCTAAAGCAATATCCAACTAGTGTCTATAACACAACCAGGACAATGCAACCAATAAGACAAGAAAGAGACTGCAACAGATCAAAGGACTCAACCAGATATGTTATAAGACTCAGGTATGAACCGAGGAAGTCATTGTCAACTGTCTATTATCTATTCCAATCAGCTCTTTTTACCGGGATTTATTGCACTAAATCCGGGTGATCTTGAGTTGTCTTGGTGATCAGTTTGAGGCGCAAGTAAAGGATTTAAAGCCAGAATTAATGGCTTCTTGAGGCGCGACTAAAGGATTTAAAGCCGGCATTAGTGGATTTAAATCAAGGTGTTATCTCCTATGAAGGAAGGTTTTCAGACACACAACTGTTGTTTTCTTCATGAAGCGGATAAAGCCAGAGCATGCATCAGATGTTTGCTCAGTGAACCAATACTCCACTGAGTGATGTATTCGTAAGATCTCAGGATTAGGTCATGCATTTGAGGCACAGTTAGGGCAACAAAACTGTATATATTCTTAGGCCTGTTGAGAAGAAGAGTTGCCTTCATTCTGCCAAGAAAAAGAGTAAACCTATATGCTACAGAAGCAAGGGTAAAAGAAAGTAGAGAAAGAGAGATAATAAATTGTGCAAAACAGCACAACAATAGATGAGAATACACCTACGGTGACCGGTGTTGATTCTCAATTGAGCGTAAAAAGAGATCTTCTTAGGCTAAGCAAAGCCATCTATAAAGATCACACTTCTATTGTTTGTGGCAAACTAAAATAGAAAAATCCCAGTATTTGGGTGGACTCTAACAGGTCCCTTGTATCGAAATCCCTTAACCGGGTGACATCTTTCAAGGTGTTTAAAAAGTCCTTTGACCAGGCAGGTCCTAGTAGACCTTATTGTAAGAAATCCCTTGACCGGGTCGCATCTAGCAAGTGCACTTTTATCCTTTAAATGGGAAAGCTCTTAACAAGGTGTACTCCAAGAGAGTACAAAATTTGTGAGGTCTCCTCACACCGTGGTTTTTACCCTAACCGGGTTTCCACATGATAAATCTGGTGTCACTTTTTGATTGTTTACTTACTGTTATTATTTGCTTTAATCTATTTGCCTTTTGTGCTGTAAGTTTACTTCACTGGATTCAGCTAGAAAAGTTTTTACAAGTGTTCATTCACCACTCCCCTCTCAGCACCGGTTGGGACTGTCAATTGGTATCAGAGCTAAGTCTTGTTTTCTTTGCTACTTAACTACACAAGGAAAAAGTCAAGATGATGAGGAAGGAAGGACCAAAGTTTTCAAAAGAAAACTTCACCTTATGGTGCAACAGAATGAAGCTGTATATGAAGACCATCGGTGACCAGTACTGGAATCACGTTACCACTAATTACAGTGAGCCCACTGGCACCCTGACACCTGATTAGGAAAAGATCAAGACTGAGCACACGGCTGCTATGGACATGATAGCCAGCACGCTACCTGATTATGTCTATGCTGAGATTGAACACCTTGAATATGCCTTCAAGATGTGGGGCAAGTTGCAAACAGTCTATGGAGGGGATCCTAATGTTCAAAGAGCCAAGGTCAAAAGCCTCAAAGGAAAGTATGATGATATGAGGATGAATGAAGGAGAAGACATCGAGCAATACAACAACCAGATCAAAGAAGTGATCAACTCCATCAGATGCACCGGAGGAAAGCTCAGTGAAGAGGAAGTAATCAAATAAATACTAAGAACTCTCAGACCTCAATATGCTATCAAGATCTCTGCCATTCAAGAGCTCAACTCAATGACCAAAGATCAAGTCACTCTAGACTCCCTTATCGGTAAGCTGGCTGCCTTTGAAATAAGTAATTTTGATAATAGCTTATCTATTCAGGAAGCAGCTTTCAAGTCCTCTGCCAATATCTCTTCTACTAAAAAGGGAAGAGAAACCGGTAACTGCTCGACCGGAAAGATTGGCAACCTTGCTAAGAATCTGCTCTCAGAAGAGATGGAGCAAGAAGAGTTTGAAGCACTCATTGCAAGAAGATTCCCCAGAGGGAAAGGCAAGTACAAGGGAAAGCTCCCTTTGAAATGCTTCTCTTGTAATAAAATAGGTCATATTGCTGCAAGATGTCCTGATAATGAACATAAAGATAAAAGAGACTAGTTCAAGAATAAAGCAAAGGAGTGCTATCTTGTAGGAGTCACAGATAACGAATCTGAACACTCGGATGATCTAGAAATTGCATTTGTTGCAATAAAAGAGGAGAGCCCAATAATAGAAGAAGTTGCACTCATATCAAGATCTCATCAGTATGATGACTGGATCATTGATAGTGGATGCACTCACCACATTATCGGTGACAAGAGCAAGTTTATCAACCTCGAGCTCAGTGACAATGGATCAGTTACCTTTGGGAACAATGCTCCATGTGGCATCAAAGGTAAAGGTTCTATCGCTCTCTGCAACAATGTCATCTGTGAAGATGTGTACTAGGTCAAAGGACTCAAGTACAACTTGATGAGCGTTGCACAACTGAACAACAAAGGATTCCTCCTGGAATTCGGACAAGGTTCCTATATAGTGAAGAATCAATTCGAACTCATGTCGCAACCGGTAGACAGAGCAACGGTAACCTTCTCTATCTTGACTCAATGGAAGGAGCCTGTTTCATAGCCTCAGTCAAAGGAGAATCTAGCAAAATCTATCTTATAACCAAAGAGGACAACAGCTGGTTATGGCACAGGAGGCTCTGCCACATAAAATTTGACAATATTGTCAAAGTGAGCAAAAAGAAAATGGTAAGAGGACTTCCTGAAATTACAAAGCCCATCAAAGGTGTTTGTAAAGATTGTCAGTTGGGAAAGCTGACCGGAACATCCTTCAACAGTAAGTCCTTCTCTGCTGAGAATGTTCTAGATCTGATGCACACTGACCTGTGTCGACCAATGAGAGCAAAGAGCTACCATGGAGACCGATACTTATGTTTTTTGTGGACGACTTCTCAAGAATGATGTGGACACAAGTGTCATAGAAGATCATTGCTTTTATAAGGTGTGAAAGCAAGTTGAAATCCCTCTATTAGGGTGGACCTAATCGGTTCTTTGTAAAATCTTTTAACAGGGTAATATCTTTACTGATATTAAAAGTCCTCTAGCCAAGCGACTCTTAACAGGGTTAAGATCTTAACAGATCTTTTGTAAAATCCCTTAACTGAGTAGCACCTTAACCAGTACTTTGTAAGCTCCCAACCGAGCGCCTTCATTCTACAGTAGTGTGTTACCATCAAATGATAGTAACCGGTAAGCTCTCTACCGGCCCAAGTATTGTCATTGATTGGCAAAAGAAGATAGAGATTTGTCATCTCTATATAGGCTGAAGCTCTAACAAAATCTACATCAAGAGAAGTTGGTTTGGCAAGAAAAGAATAACTGTAATCCATTGTAACCGGTCTCCACACTAAGCATCAGTAACCGAGCAATGCATTCAATTAGGGAAGAGAGTATTCCAGTATCAACCAAGGACCGAACTACAAACCGGTATAGACAAGTACAGCTAAAGCAATATCCAACTAGTGTCTATAACACAACCAGGACAATACAACCAGTAAGACAAGAAAGAGACTACAACAAATCGAAGGACTCAACTGGATATGTTATAAGACTCCGGTATGTACCAAGGAAGTCATAGTCAACTGTCTATTATCTGTTCCAATCAGCTTTTTTTACCGGGATTTATTGCAGTAAATCCGGGTGATCTTGACTTGTCTTGGTGATCGGTTTGAGGCGCAGGTAAAGGATTTAAAACCGGAATCAATGGCTTCTTGAGAGGCGACTGAAGGATTTAAAGCCGGATTTAGTGGCTTTAAATCAAGGTGTTATCTCCTATGAAGGAAGGTTGCCAGACAAGCAACTGTTGTTTTCTTCATGAAGTGGATAAAGCCAGAGCATGCATCAGATGTTTGCTCAATGAACCAATACTCCACTGAGTGATGTATTTGTAAGATCTCAGGATTAGGTCATGCATTTGAGGCACAGTTAGGGCAACAAAACTGTATATATTCTTAGGCCTATTGAGAAGAAGAGTTGCTTTCATTCTGCCAAGAAAAAGAGTGAACCTATATGCTACAGAAGCAAGGGTAAAATAAAGTAGAGAGAGAGATAATAGATTGTGTAAACCAGCACAACAGTAGATGAGAATACACCTGCGGTGACCGGTGTTGATTCTCAGTTGAGCGTAAAAAGAGATCTTCTCAGGCTAAGCAAAGTCATCTGTAAAGATCACACTTCTATTGTTTTCTGGCAAACTAAAATAGACAAATCCCAGTATTTGGGTGGACTCTAACAGGTCCCTTGTATCGAAATCCCTTAACTGAGTGACATCTTTCAAGGTGTTTAAAAAGTCCTTTGACTAGGCAGGTCCTAGTAGACCTTATTGTAACAAATCCCTTGACCGGATCGCATCTAGCAAGTGCACTTTTATCCTTTAAATAGGAAAGCTCTTAATAGGGCGTACTCCAGGAGAGTACAAAATTTGTGAGGTCTCCTCACACCGTGGTTTTTACCCTAATCGGGTTTCCACATGATAAATTTGGTGTCACTTTGTGATTGTTTACTTACTGTTATTATTTGTTTTAATCTGTTTGCCTTTTGTGCTGTAAGTTTACTTCACTGGATTCAGCTAGAAAAGTTTTTACAAGTGTTGATTCACCCCTCCCCTCTCAACACTAGTTGGGACTATCATAGTGAAGTTGTGAGCTCTGTCTCACCACGGTTTTTCCTTCTAACCTAGGGTTTCCACGTATAAATACTTGTGTTGATCTGTGTGATTCTTTTATGCTTGTGAATAGTTGTTTTATTCTGCTTATCGGTAAAAGATAATTAAACAAGTTTTGAATTATAGTACAAGAAAAGTATTTACTGATTCACCCCTCCCCCCCCTCTCAGTAACCGGTTTAGTAATATCAATTGGTATCAGAACCTGTGGCTCTCATATATAAAGCTTAACTGCTTGAGAGAAAGATCGTGGAGGGTTACCGGTACCAGAAACAATTGGAAGAAGCCAACGACATGATTGCCTCTCTGGATAATGGACTGGGGAGATCCCTTACGAAAAGAAAGGAGTTGGCTATACAGCTCAGTGAGAGCAATGAAACTATTGACAAGCTCTCCGGTCAAAACGGATCTGATGAAGCTGAAGAAGCAGTCTCTGAACTAATGGAAAAGAACAAGATCCTAACCGGTCAGATTGCTAATTTCAAAAGGGAGCAAGAAGAGAACGCCCTGAGGATGACTGAACTGATCGAAAAAAAAAAGAAAACTGAAGATGAAAGAAACACAGCAGTCAAGTCATTAACAGCATCTAAAAAAGCAAGGAACCGGGCCGAAGAAGCTGTAGGGGCAAATGAACTTATCATTTTGCAACTCCAAGAAGACATGCTAATTGTCACCCAAGAAAACGCCAATATGCACAAGGCATGGTAGGATAGGGATGATGCATGCAAGAGACTGGCAATCGAGGTGTATCAACTCAAGGAACAAAAGAAAGTCCTTGAAGAAAAGAATGAAACCCTGAGAAGATACAATGAAAGTTCAGTCAAGCTTGATGAGCAACTCAAAGCTCAAAGAAAGCACAAAGATCACACCGATCTTAGATTCACCGGTAATGACACCAAAGAGACTGGTGACTCTTCTGGAGCAAAAACAATCAAGAAAAATAAGAAGAAGCCGCTGGCACAAAAAGGTAAGAAGACCGTTAACACCTTTTGCAATCATTATGGGAAATCGGGTCATAGAACAAATAACTGCAGGAATGCACCGGAAAAGCCAAACACCAACTACCCGCAAGAATTGTTGCAAGTATGGACACAAGACCAATAAATATTGGTCCAACCCCACATCAGTGTCCAGTGGAAGCAGGGGAAGCTTCAAGGGCTATTGTTATGCATGCAACAACTTTGGACACAAGGCTGAAGAATGCAGATCAAAGACAATGGCATTCAGATCCCCAAGACCGATATTCACCAAGAAAAACAAGAACCTAAACACAACCAATTGTGCAAACTGTCGGATACACAGTCACAGTTATTCATGGACCAAATCACCCAACACAAAAGGGGTGAACTCATTTAAGGCAACCTATATAGTTTGCTATCACTGCAACAAAGTTGGACACCTAGCCAAGAATTGCAAGAACCGGTCGTCTATCAAACGGAAAGAATTAGTCAAATCGGTGGAGATCTCATCCTCAAATGAGAAGATCAATAAGGAAGAGAAACTGGAAAAACAGTCAAACAAATTTGGTTCAAAAAGGAATCAAAGAGTTCTGCTGAGGAAAAGACAGAGGAAAGATCATCATCTGCAGAAGGTGATATCTCGTCAACAAACTAAGCTGTAAAGGCTTAGAGGGAACCAGTAGACCATCTATCGTTCTCGGTAAGACTGGTGAGAATCTGACTCAGTCTACAAGGAGAACCGAACAGGTAAGAGGTAATAAACCGAGGTTTGCCAAACCAAAAAAGCCAGATCACCGGTTGGGAAAAACAGAAAGAAAAGTTAGGTAAGGCATTTATTACTGTAGTCGTTTAACAAATAGTTACTGTTTGGTAATTACCATTATGACCTAACCCTATAAAAGAGAAGTATTACTCATTACCCTTGCTTTCATTGAGATTAACGAATTTTTTGTGAGTAATATTCTTGTGCTTTGATCATCGTGAGCGATTATCTGTTAAGACCGATCAAAGCTTCTTTCTGTGAATCAAACTATTCACAATGGCCTCATCATCCGCTACTGTGAAGTTGATCGAGGGAAATCAAGTCGATCGTCCTTCATATGATATTGTGGCGATACAGAATCGAGCAACCGATATGGCTGGAGCCTTGTCAACAGTACGGGAGGGAGTCTTTATGACTGAAGACGTGATTGTGTTCATCCATGCCAAACAGTTTGAACTTGGTGAAACTTACATTCAAGGCGAGTACCTCTCTCTGTGTGAGGACAAAAGACTGCAAGACAATTATGCGAAGTTGGTGTCATCTGGTCTTATCAATGGAGTCACCTATCCGGCCATCTTCCAACAAGACTGGATCCGACTAGTCCTCAGTCGAGTACACGATCCAGGGTTTTGGCTCCAAAAGGGTGCAGTTACAGAAATAACCAAGGAGGATTTACATCATGCAACTGGATACAATCAGGTAGGGGAAGCCTTGACGCTGCGAACAATCACAAATACAATCGTCACAAAGCTGACGAAATCCAAATACAATGGTCGTCTCATGACAATGAACGACATCGAAGACGATGGGGTTCGGTTTGCGTCCGCAGTGATAGGTTATAAAATCTGTCAGTCCAATAATCTCAACAGCATACCAAGCCATACATGCCGCACACCGAATAATGCATGATAACACCACTTATGATATCTGCAGAATGCTTCGAGGGCGGATATTTGAAAACATGAAGAATCTCGATATTGTCAGGAATAAATCTATGAAGTACGAAACCTTACTGGTATGTCTTTACTTCTATTATGAAAATTTCTTTCCTAGAATCGGCAAAGTAGCATGGAAGACCGACAGACCGGTCATGCACCAAATAGTTGATTTGGCTAACCAACTGGGAAACCAGTTAACTAAGATTATGAACAAATATTTTGATGCCTTTCAACTAAAGATGCATGCAAGAGAGCGGGTGTCGTCTGCAATTGTTGAAGCATACAAAGATGATGTATGTTTTCTGGTTTCCACCAATCACTGCATCATTCAAGCAATGGAACCGAGAGTAGTATATGCTCTTGAGCTAGGATACGAGATCACTGCCAAAATTGCTAAAGCATATGCTAATGCTCTAAATGAAGCAAATTTGGATCTATCTGCCAACCGGTTTGGTACATTCGCCGAGATTCAAGAAAATCTTAAAAAGAAGGCACCGATCAAAAACATCTACACCAAACAGACCCCTACACCGAAGAAGAAACCGATGACAGCACCACTAAGGGCACAAAAGCAGAAAGCTCAACCAGTAACGAGCACTCAAGAAGAAGAATCTGAGGAAACCGAGGACACAATTCCTTTAATCAAAAGGAAGAGGGGTTCAAGCAAACCGATGAAGGAGCCTGAAGCAAGACCAAAAAGACAAAATATTGATGAATTTGTAGCAGGAATAAAGGATACATGAAGGTTAGGACAAGTGGGTAGAAGGTATGAAATAAGCAATGACGAAGATAGAAGAATGATTCAAGAAGGTATAGTTTTCTGCATCCACAAGTTTAATTTTTCTCCTTCTGAGATTCAAAAGATTGTACAAAAAGATCTATATGAGATACTTAAAGCCAGGTGGGAAGCCTCAATGGACAAGGAAAAAGAGCTTCGAGTAGGAGCTCTTTTGGAAGTGCAGAATCACCTCACTTTGGAGGAAGCTACTCAACAAGCTGACCTGCACAAACAGAATTTTCTAACAAGGAAGAGGATCAGTCAAGTGCTTATTGGAGAGGTAGATAAAGTTCATCAAGAAGGTGTGTCTACCTAGACCAAACTTCTCCAGACTCAGCAGCAAGCAGAGTAAGCATGCCAAAGGACTACAATTCCACCAGTTCCCGACACCGGGATAGGAAAAGGTGTACTCGAAGTAGAGAAACCGGTCATTGTTGACATCAGTGATGAACCAACCAATCCAACACTTCTAGTGTCTCCAGAAAAAGGCAAGGCTCACACAATGACTGTCAATGATATTGTAGCTGAAGTTACAAATTTTGGAGAAATAGATAATGCAGCTAAATGGTATAGTGTATTAGCTGAGGACAAACAGGAAATTATAAAAGCTCCTATTGAAAGTTTATTAGATTTCAACAGAACTCCCGGGGATAATAGGGGCAAGTTTCCTCCAGAGTTAAATAGTAAGCTTCAAACAAGGACTGGTCTAGGAATAAACTCAAAGATCAATAGCGAAGCATTGGTAAAAGTTAGACCTGGTCTAAGTGAAGAAAGAATAAAGCTTCTATTAGAAGAAGCATCTACGAACGTGGATACAAATTACAAAGTTGCTAAGATTCTCAATGGATATGAGAATGAAGTCTACAAAGAGACTTTAGATTTCTGGCAGGAATTTGACTTCAATGCTCTTGAAGCAACAGGTCCTTAGGATAAAACAACAACACTAAATGATCCACTTGTTCAGTTCACTGCAACTCAAGCTCCAATAACTGGTGAACAGGAAGTTCACACAGAAATGTTCACTTCTGGTGAACCAGTCAATTTGGGAAAAACTTGTGAATATTCCCACTGACAAATCAATTGAAGATGATGGAGGAATTGTTGTGGGTGATCTTCATACGGCTGAAGAACAACAACAAACACAAGCCCCACCGGGAGTGCACTCGCATCAAGAGGAAGATGTTATGGCTTAAATAGAAGTGCAACAGGAAGGGGAAGTTCAACAACAGAAAGCAAGATCGGAAGAGGTAAAAATACCGGAAGAACAGGACCAAAGAGGAAATGAGCAAGTTCTGAAGGAACAAGAACAAGGAAAAGAGCAAGAGCAGGAACAACCGTTACCTGGAAAGGAACAGGAACAGGCGCCTAGCCAAAATGAACTGGAAACTCTTCCAAGCTCATCCAAAAGAAAGCTCTCATTTTCTGAAGAATCAGAAGCCAAAAGAAGTAAAGCAACTGATACAATAGTTGACATCAGCAAAATGTCAACAAGGCAGTTGAAGGAGCTAACTAAAAGAAAACAGGATATGGTTCTGACCAAAGTAAAGGACATCCTATACAACTTTGTACCGGATGCTAACATCGATGAAGATGAACCGGTCATTAATCAACTGGAAGCATTGGCAACAACAGTTGGTGATGATCTAACCGATCCAGAAACAGTGGCAATTGATCATTATGAGAAAAAGAGAATTGAAATTCTCAATAAACTGATTACAGATTCAAAGGTAACAGTATCTACCATTTTAAGTATTCTTCATCAGCAGTTACAAGTTGGCAATAATTTGATGATCACTACTTCAAATTTTAATACATTCATGCAAGATCTGACAGAAAGGTCAGCAAAGGCTACAGAAGACATAAGAGCTTTGTCTTCTCAGTATGACATCAAGAAAAAGTCTGCAACAAGCTTCAGCAGAGAAATGACAAGTCTTTCTCTCATTCTGACAAAGACTTCTGAGGAGAAGACTAAGACAATCCAAGACATCATTGGATTTCAGTTGTATCTAGCTCCTACACTAGACTTAATGCAAAAATCTGTAAAGGATGCTGAGAATCTCATTAAAGAACCGGAACATAAGACTATTCAAGATATGGAGAACATCATTGTCTCTCTACAAGCAGCTCAATCAAATTTAGAGCATGTAATCGGTTAGTGGCACACTTTTCTTCCATCTGCAAAAGTCATTTACAAAGACATTTTTGCCAAGATGCCAATTTAAACCCTTTGTAATCTGGAGGCAAAAAGGGGAAGATAAGAAGACTGAGCACTACGCAAAAGAGATGACCGACAACAGTCCGTCTAGGGGAAGCATTTGCACAGGGGAAGCCTAGAATAGAGGAAGTATGCCATCGAAGGACAAAGAAAAGGAAAAAGGAGTCCTCAAGACAAGGTACAATATATGACAAGTGAGTGTGGTTTTGTGTATGGTTTTGCCACCAATGACAAAGGGGAAGATTGTTAGCAATATAAGTTGTCATTAGTGTATTTCACAAACACCATTCTCACCGGTAAAGGTTCACCGGTAGTTTACTCACGTTACTTTAAAGGCACCGGTAGAATAGAAACAGAATATATACACCGGTAGACCGGAATAAGTACATTGTACGGATCTTATATTACATAACAATGCTGGACCAGGTATGAGATAGATACCGGTCATAACTACATAAAGATCCACACCGGAATTTGCAGAGAAGTTGGAGGTAAAACTAGGTATTGCGGAGCAATCAGTACATACGGAGCATCCACCGCTCAGATCTGAAGATTAGCTTTTTAACAGGAGTTAACTTTATTTCTGCGCATGATTTCAAGGTAAACTCCAATTCAGAATGCATAGCTTTTATGTGTTGCATAATTTATGGATGCGTTTACACCCTGGCGATTCTATGGGACAGTATAAATATAGGTCATAGGATGCAAGATAAGTTGTTGTTGATTGTTGGTGATTGCATAGAGCAGAGGAGAAATATCTTCTAAGAGAAGCGCTACAATCGCAGAGGTGAAAAAAAGAAGAGATCAACAGCCAGGCAAACCGGGGAAGAGATCAACAGGTATGATCTAATCAGACATTCAGTGTCATAGAAGATCATTGCTTTTATAAGGTGTGAAAGCAAGCTGAAATCCCTCTATTAGGGTGGACCTAATCGGTTCTTTGTAAAATCCTTTAACAAGGTAATATCTTTACTGATATTAAAAGTCCTCTAGCCAGGCGACTCTTAACAGGGTTAAGATCTTAATAGATCTTTTGTAAAATCCCTTAACCGGGTAGCACCTTAACCAATGCTTTATAAGCTCCTAACCGAGCGCCTTCATTCTACAGTAGTGAAGTTGTGAGCTTTGTCTCACCCTGGTTTTTCCTTCTAACCGAAGGTTTCCACAAATAATTACTTGTGTTGATCTGTGTGATTCTTTTATGCTTGTGAATAGTTGTTTTATTCTGCTTATCAGTAAAGGATAATTAAACAAGTTTTGAATTATAGTACAAGAAAAGTATTTACTGATTCACCCCCCCCCTCAGTAACCAGTTTAGTAATATTAGATATGCCTACACAACAATTGTTATAATACGTTTTACTAAACGAACCATTTCTTCATTCCGGTGGCAAATTCTTGAAACTATCTGGGAAAGAGCAGTCAGCCACTAATATCATGGCAGATCTTTGACACGTCCATTCATAACAATCATGACTTCTGAAAATTATCCAGTTGTATTAGCAAGGTTCGCTTCTTGTCCTTTTCTAATAACAGTCACAAGTTCATCAGAACATATGCATTGCAAATTACTACCTTCAACTCTTGGCCTGTTGTATTAAGAAATGTTTGAGTAAACATTTTCAGTAACTCTCGAGTTGTACATTCTACAATGTACTTGGAAATAATATATCATACAAAGCAATAAGATAGGCACCCGATTATGGATCATAGATTGTTGTCCTTTAATAATGAAGGATCTGTAGCAGACTAAACAGGTTGTGATCTCCATTCAAAATCACGCATGTGTAATGGTTCATCATCACATGGTCATGCTCTTGACCTTCTCTTTTTTGTTGATATACTTAGCATGGTGAAAGCTGCTCCGATGCTCTTGGGTGTTATCAAATTTTGATCACTATCATGTATACTTGTTTGTGATCATCTATTTTATTTGACATCTGATCATAATAATGGAAAAAGCTGCAAATTATACTACCATTTTATTGTCCCTGTGGCTGCTTTCTTCTGATGGTCATCACTATATTTGCATTACTCTACATAAAAACTGATCCTCAGCCTTAATAAAGACAATAAATACAATTGCTTTTCAAATTATGGTTTTCACCTAGGCATTACCCTTAAAGTCTTTTTGCTTTATCGTTCTTTTTCCACTATAGCTTTTTCATTTTGGCATAACATGATGTTGAACAAATTTTCCAACAACCTTTATTCACTTTAATTGCATAAGAAATCTACTGGGGTATTTGTTGTTTTCTGTCTTGTTGTTGTTCTCTACCATAGATAACACGCACTTAGTATTTCTGTACCGTATTTGGTATCACTAGCATCTTCCTGTAGCATAGCATTTTGTTTTTTATTTTTATTTTATTTTTTTGAAGGTCTTTGATATTTCTGTGACTCTTCTTTCTTTTGTTGCTCATAGCTAATTGCATATGATATGAAACAAAAAGTTTCATTCACTAAAATGCATGTCCCTTTAATGTTTACTTGTTCTTTTCAAGCTATTATCTGCACTTGTCTCTTAATGGCATGTTGGGCTCAAACCCTCATGGGAGCCACATTTAAGTCCACATACCATTAAGAGAAAACTATGGCTGCACAAGACACAAACATGTTAGGAATAAACTATTTTATTTTGGATTTGAGATTATACATGCATATGTGGACAAACGTGTAAGAATAGTGTATGGTCATTGCTTAGAACTTCATGTTCTAACACATTGTTTTACATTTTTTTAGGCTTGGGATAGCAAGGAACGAGGACCTAAAGAATCAGGCGAGGACAACAACCTAGAACTGTCTTCCACTCCTGTCAGTCATTCACAGGCAATGGCTGGCCCCTATTCTTACACCTTTGTTTCTATTCTCTTTAACATATTCATGTATATTTCAAGATGAAAAACAATGACATGTTTCTAGCTAGTTTCACGGCATGTGTGGAGCATTTATTACAAACTTTGATCAATAAAATATTACATTCTCAAAAAAAGATTTGCAAAATGTTACTTTTTCTATTTTGATCTTTTCTTCATTGAATATGATATGTAAACTCATGAAGTTATTCAAAGTTATACATTTAATACTGAAACACAGAGACCAGCAAAACTAGAAAGTAGCTTATTTGATCTGAAATACAAAGGCTTCATCAAATCGACCCTGTAGGAGAAAAGTTGATAACAGAAACATCTGATGCATGCCATGTCTTTTTTCTGCTTTATAAAGGAAACAACAGATGTGTGTCGTAAGCTTTCCTTTACAAGAGATTTCTCCATGTTTTAATGCCATAAACTTCAGCATTAAAACCTTCAATCGTGCCTTGCACCGATCTTCTTGATAACACAAAGTCGTCCAGATTTTGTGCAACAAATCCCGGTCAAAGAGACACAAGTGTTTGTCGACTGTGACTTTCCCTAGTTCATCAATCTTGATAATATCTTCACTGATCGGTTTATAACCTTAGGTTTATATCTTCCCTGTAGGAGAAAAGTTGATAACAGAAACATTTGATGCATGCCATGTGCTTTTTTTGCTTTATAAAGGAAGCGACAGATGTGTGTCATAAGCTTTCCTTTACAAGAGATTTCTCCATGTTTTAATGCCATAAACTTCAGCATTAAAACCTTCAATCGCGCCTTGCACCGATCTTATTGATAACACAAAGTCGTCCAGATTTTGTGCAACAAATCCCGGTCAAAGAGTCACACAAGTGTTTGTCGATTGTGACTTTCCCCGGTTCATCAATCTTGATGATATCTTCACTGATTGGTTTATAACCTTAGGTTGTACATAGGTAAAAACTATCACCTGTCACTTTTTCTCTTTGTCTATACCGGTTTGACTCCTTGCTTCCGGTTATACATTGTTTCCGGTCGCAACTCTGAGTCCTTGATTACCGGTGTGCCTTCCTTGGTTACCGGTTGCTTTGATTATCAGTAACAGAGACAATGCCTCTTCTTGCTCACTGTGTGTCCCCAGTATGGCGACCACTTTCTCTTGTTCCTATTTGAACTTTGTTTGCATCCTTTGACATCAATGACAATACCTCTTTTCCATGTACCGGTTACATCCTTACCGGTTAATGCCAACAATCTCCCCTTTTGGCATTGATGGAAAAACACAATATGCATACACAACTTACCAATCCGGTCACCATCTTCATTGGTCATAATCTCCCCCTTTGGCAATAATGCCAAAGGCTAGTCAAAAGACTACCTTCACGAAATCTGCTCCCCCTTTGAGCAGCAATCCTTTATCACTAATCTTGTTAAGATGAAATTTAAATCCTCCATTGAAGCTGAATGCATTGATGAACACCTCGTCCTTATTACTGAAGATCAAGAAGGGGCACAACCCCTAATTTATCTCTAAGATATTCAAAGGTACTCTTCAATAAAGGCTTTGTGAATATATCAACAACCTATTCTTTTGTGGGAATATACTCCAATTTAACTTCTTTGTTTTGCACCTTCTCTCTAAGATAGTGATATTTTATAGCAATGTGCTTTGTTTTAGAGTGCATGACAGGATTTTTAGATATATTTATTGCACTTGTACTGTCACAGTAAATTGCAATCGGTTCAGGTACCTGTTTTTAGATTTCTTCCAATATTGGTTTTATCCAGATCACTTGTGCGCAATTGATTGCAGCACCAACATACTTAGCTTCTGCTGTGGACTGTGAAATGCAGTTCTGCTTCTTACACGTCCAAGACACAATCCGCTCTCCAAGAAAGAATGCACCTCCACTTGTGCTCTTTTTGTCATCAATATTACCAGCCCAAACTGCATCAATGAATACCATTATCTCGAAACCTCCTTTGTGGGGAAACCACAAGCCGTACTCCTCAGTACCCTTTAGGTATCTGAAAATTCTCTCCACTGCTATTAAATGTGTCTCTTTTGGGTAAGCAGAGAATCTAGCTACAATGCCTATTGCATGTGCAATATCAGGTCTGCTATGCACAACATATTGTAACTTGTCAATCATTGACCAATACAATGTCTCATTAACTTCTTTTGTGTCATCCTCCTTTAATAACTTGAGGTTAGTTATCATCGGTATGCCAACCCGTCTAGATTCTTCTAGCCCAAAGGATTTAAGAATTTCTTTGACATACTTGGACTGAGAAATAAAAATACCTTATTTTAGCTAATGGACTTGCAATCCAATGAAGATTTTTATGGCTCCAATCATGGACATTTCAAATTATCTCTTCATCTCCTCAGCGAAGTCTTTGCTCATTTTGTCATCTCCTCCAAAGATGATGTCATCCACAAAAATTTCAGCAATCAGGTTCTCTTTTTTGCCAGTCTTGAGATACATATTGTTGTTATCTCTTATTCTTGTGAATGCAATGGTCAAAAGGTATGAATGTAGCCTTTCATACCAAGCCCTTGGGGCTTGTTTCAGCCCATAAAGTGCTTTCTTCAATTTACAGACCATACCACTTTTCTCAGTGGATGAGAAGCCTTATGGTTGTTCTATGTAAACTTCCTCCTCCAATATAACATTCAGAAATGCAGACTTTACATCCATCTGGTATATTTTGAACCTTTTATGAGTAGCATAAGCAAGTAGGATTCTCACTCCTAGTCTTACCACATGTGCAAAGGTTTCTCCATAATCTAGTCCTGCCTCCTATGCAGACTAGCCTTGATTTGTTCCTTACCACCTTTCCTTCTTCATTTAACTTGTTTCTGTACACCCACTTGGTGCCAATGACATTCTTGTCCTGTGGTCTAGGAACAAGGGTCCATGTTTCATTCTTCTCGATTTTCTCAATCTCTTCTTCCATTGCCTTGACCCAGTTCTCATCCTTCAAAGCCTCTCTATACTCGAAAGTAAACATATACTTTCTCTAGCCTTTCTCCTGGTCAAAATATTAGCATGTTTGTCACCAATAATGTTATCAGTGGAGTGATATGTGACATACCTTGGGAGAACTAGTCGTTGATCCCAGTCTACGTTTTCCAGTTGAGCAATATCTCCAACGAGGTCATGAACAAGTTCCTATTCATTATCCTAAGTTGGTCTAATGTTTTGATCCCTTCCTAGCTCAAGTACATTACCCTGCTCCAAGGGTCTGTTGACCTATTCTTCTTCTTCATCAGTAGCAATCATTTCATTAAAATCCAAATGATTTTGAGCATCATGATCTTGGTGACTGTCTGATTTATCATGACTATTTTTCCAATCCTCTTATTCAAACACCAGTAGGCTTTACTCTTGGTAGAATAACCCAGAAATATGCCTACATCACTCTTTGGCTCAAACTTGTCAGAGTACACATCTCTTTTGATGTAACGGTTGCTACCAAAAATTCTGAAATAGCCTACACTTGGGGTGCGACCAAACCACAACTCGTAGGGAGTCTTACTGGTTCCTTTCTTAACTTGAACCCGGTTCAATGTAAACACTGCAGTGCTGATTGCTTCTCCCAGAAGTGATGGGGAAGATCCTTCCGAATCATTAGAGTTCTAGCACAATCAATTAGAGTCTTGTTTCTTCTTTCAGAGACTCCATTTTTTTGTGGGGTTCTCAGAGCAGACAACTCCTTTTTATCCCCTGTTCCTCACAATAGTGGGTGAACTCTTGAGAGGTGTACTCACCTCCTCTGTCTGACCTCAGACAATTCGGACTTTTACCGGTTTCCTTCTCCACTTGAGCATTGTAGATTTTGAACATGTGAAAGGCCTCTGATTTTTCTTTAAGAGTATCCATATCACTCTTGAAAAATCATCTACAAAGAGCATGAGGTACATGTCTCCATAGTAGTTCTTCGTCCTCATAGGTCCACACAAGTTTGTGTGAACGAGATCCAAGACGTTTTCAGCAGAAAAATATTTACTACTAAAGCTTGTTCCTGTCAGTTTGCCTAACTGACATTCTTTACAAATACCTCTATCAGGCTTTGTAATCCCACGAAGCCCTCTGACTGACTTCTTCTTACTTACTTTGACAATACTATCAAATTTTATGTGGCAGAGCCTCTTGTGCCACAACCAACTGTTATCCTTTATTGTTATGAGACAGATTTTGTTTGTCTCCCCTTTTGTCGTTGCTATGAGGCAAGCCCCCTAGGTTGAGTCTAGATAGAACAAGTTCCCTTCACTTTGTCTACCGGTGGCAACATGAGCTCCCGATTGATTCTCAACAATACAAGAACCTTGCCCAAACTCCAACATGTATCCTTTGTTGTTTAATTGAACTACACTCATCAAATTGTACTTGAGTCCTTCCACCCAGTACACATCCTTGCATACAGCTTCATTCCCCAGTGCAATTGAGCCTTTGCCTTTGATAGCACAGGAAGCATTGTTACCAAAGGTAACCAATCCACAATCATTAAGCTTCAGGCTTATGAACTTGTTCTTATCACCAGTCATATGGTGAGTACATCCACTGTCAATGATCCAATCATCATATTGATGAGATCTTGAAATAAGTGCAATTTCACTTATCACTGTGCTTTCTTCTTTTATTGCAACAAAGGCAATTTCTTCATCTCCTGAATCTTCAAATTCATTGTTCGTGACACCTTCCCTCAACAAGGTAGCACTCCTTTCCTTTGTTCTTGAAACGGTTGGACTTTTCCTTATTTCCATTATCTGGACACCTTGCAACAATGTGTCATGTCTTGTTGCAAGAAAAGCACTTTAGTGGAAGTTTCCCTTTGTACTTCCCTTTGCCTCTAGGAAATCTCCTTGCAATGAGTGCTTCAAACTCATCCTGCTCTAACTCTTCAGAGAGTAGACTTTCAACAAAACTTCTAGCCTTATTGGTAGAACTATTACCGGTCTCTCTTCATTTCTTGGTGGAAGCAGTATTCAAAGAGGACTTAAAGGCAGCCTCTAACATTGGTATGTTGTTATCATAATTACTTAATTCAAAAGCAGACAACTTAATGATTAGGGAGTCAAGAGTGACTTGAGACACGCTCACTGATCTAAGCTCCTGTATGGCTGAGATTTTGATAGCATGTTGTGGCCTCAGCATCCTCAATATCTTGCTTACCACATCTTCTTCACTCAATGTTCCTCCAGCGCTTTTGATGGAGTTCATCACTTCTTTTATTCTCTTATTGTAGTGCTCAATATCTTCTCCTTCATTCATCCTCATGTCATCATATTTCCCTCTAAAGCTTTATACCTTTTCTCTTTGAACATGTGGGTCACCACCATACACCGTTTGTAGCTTAGCCCACATCTTGTAAGCAGTTGTCAGATTTTCAATCTCTACATAAACATGATCGGGTAGCATACTTGCTATCATATCAATTGCAACTGTCTATTCAGTGCTGATCTTTTGTTGATCAGGTGTCAAGGTACCGGTGGGTTCAGTGTAATCATGGATTACATGAGTCCAGTATTGATCTCCGGTGATTTTCATCTATAGCCTCACTTTGCTGCACCATAAGGTGAAGTTTTCCTTAGAAAACTTTGGTCCTTCCTCATCATTGGATCGTTTCCTTGTTGCAGTTAAGCAGCTTTGAAAAAGGAACTTGGCTCTGATACCAATTGATGGTCCCAACCGATGCTGAGAGGGGAGGTGTGAATCAGCACCCACTAAAACTTAAGAACCAAATCTGATATAATCTAACTGAAACTGCAAGCAGAATAGATTCTATCATAGAAATAGCAATCACACAGTCAAGCAATATGCAACACCAAATTTATCACGTGGAAACCCAAATCAGGACAAAACCACGATGTGAGGAAACCTCACAAATTTTGCACTCTTCTGAAGTGCGCCATGTTAGGAGCCTTCCTTGTTAAAGGATTACAAACGCACTGTTAGATGCAACCCGGTTAAGTGATTTAAGAAATAAAGCCTGTTAAAGTCTGCTTTGTTAGAGGACTTAGAACATCTACACAGATATCACCCGGTTAAGGGATTTAATATAAGGGACCTGTTAATGTCCAAACAAATACTGGGATTTTTCTATTGCAATTGTTAGAGAGCAATAGAGGGTTTGATCTTTTAGAAATGGCTTTGCTGAGCGTGATAAGATCGTTGTGCTTCTCAATTGAAAGTCATCACCAGTCACCACAGGTATGCTCTCCTTCTTCTATTGTGCTTTCTTGCACACTCTTCTTCTCTTCTTCTTTTCACCCTTTTGTCACTTCTCTCAGCGTGCAGGTTCACTCTTTTTTTGGCAGAATGAAGGCAAACAATACTCTTCACAGGCTGAAGAATATATAGGCTTCTTGCCCTTTCCACTTTTTGCATGCACGACCTTCATAAAAATCTCCTTCGGATCCATCATCCAATAAAGTCTCATTTCACTAAAGAAACATCCGATGCATGACATGTGTTTTTACTGCTTTATAAAGGAAACAACAGATGTGTGCCACAAGCTTTCCTTTACAAGAGATTTCTCCATGTTTTAATACCATAAACTTCGGCATTAAAACCTTCAATCGCGCCTTGCACCAATTTTCTTGATAACACAAAGTTGTCCGGATTTTGTGCAACAAATCCCAGTCAAAGAGTCACAAAAGTGTTTGTCGACTATGACTTTCCTCGGTTCATCAGTCTTAATGATATCTTCGCTAATCGGTTTATAACCTTAGGTTGTGCATAGGTAAAAACTATCACCTGTCACTTTTTCTTTCTCTGTCTATACCAGTTTGACTCCTTGCTTCCAGTTATACATTGTTTCCGATCGCAACTCTGAGTCCTTGATTACCGGTGCGCCTTCCTTGGTTACCGGTTGCTCTAATGATCAGTCACAGAGACAATGCCTCTTCTTGCTCACTGTGCATCCTCGGTCTCGAGACCAATTTCTCTTGTTCTTGTTTGAACTTTGTTTGCATCCTTTGACATCAATGACAACACCTCTTTGCCATGTACCAGTTACATTCTTACCGGTTAATGCCAATATGTGAATCGTTCCTAAAAAAAGAAGAATTGATAGTGAGAATTGTCCATTTCTTGTGAATATCAATTAAGTCCCTATTGAGGCCACCTACGATAAGAAGGGTACCTCCCCTATTGCTGAGAGGAGAGAGAAATCTCATTCAACAGTGTCTATATTTGCAATTTCGTAAGTTGTTGTCAAAGTGATTTATGAAATTTTTAGCCAACATAATGTCTCTGATAAATTATTCTTTCCAATTTATTTAGTAATAGAAACACACAAAAGACTTTAGATAAAAATATAAAACTCCAAACCTTCTTCAAACAAAATTTGTAAATACAAGTGACACTCACATAGATTTAGCAATTTCTTCATTTCACTGTGCACCCAATTTTAAAACGTTTTGCATGGAAACTTTTCAATCTTATTCTATTGATATAATCAGATTTATTAAATTAAAATGTCATTACAACACCAAAAGCTCCAGCATAAACAGAAACAACACCTACGGTAAAATGGAAACACAAATCTACAAACCAAATTGTTAATTTCATTAACCCCAATTTCAGCAACAAACAATAATGAACTTCTAGCACATATAAATGATATATCTGATTAAGTACAACCAAATGGGACTAATGCACAGCCACAATAACAACTTAAAACTTGTTGTTTGATGATTTGAATCTACATAAGTATTATTGACTATTTCTTTCCCTGAATCAATATTGTGTAATCAGTTATTTATTTTGAGGATTAAATAGTTCAGAAAAACAAAATTCAGATCATATAGACCTTAAGGTCTTTACAGTGGTATCAGAGCGTACGTCTTGCCATCTGTGGGTTTGATTGATGAGCAAACCAGCATAAAAGTATTTTCTGAGAGAGAATAAGGGTTTCAATATTGGTGATGGAGTGGATGTTATTACCAACCGGTTACTGAGAGGGGGGGGTGAATCAGTAAGAACTATTTTCTATTATAATTCCAATCTTGTTTAATACTTCTTATAATCTAAGAAAAGTGTGAAACAAACATTCATAACTGTAAAAGAAGTACACAGATCACCACAAGATATATACGTGGAAACCCTCGGTTAGAAGGAAAAAACCATGGTGAGACAAAGCTCACAACTTCACTATTGCAAAATGAAAGCACCCTGTTAGGAGCTTACAAAGCACTGGTTAGAGTGCTACCCAATTAAGGGATTTGGTAGAAGATCAGTTAAGATCTTAACTCTATTAGGAGTTGCCTGGTTAAAGGACTTTTAACATCAACAATGATGTTACTCTGTTAGGGGATTTTACAAAGAACCGATTAGGTCCACCCTGATAAGGGATTTTAACTTGCTTTCACACCTTACAAAAGAAATGATCTTCTATGACACTAATTGTCTAATCAGATCATACCTGTTGATCTCTTCCTTGGTTTGCCTGGCTGTTGAATCTTTTTTGCCTCTTTCCCTTTCACCTCTGGTGACTGTGATTGCTACGCAGATGTGTCTTCACTGCTCTGTTTTCTCAACAATTCTCAACAACATTATTTCTTGCATCCTATGACCTGTATTTATACAAGAGTTCACCTTAATGAAACCCTTAACTCATAGAACCGTCAGGCCGTAAACTCAACAAGAAATCATGCAACTAGCAAAAAGCTCTGAGTTGTGATATGGAGTTTACCTTTAAAACATCCGTAGAAATAAAGCTAACTCCACTTCAGAGCGGTGGATGTCCCGTATAATCCGGTTTTAACTCAAATTGATCCGCAGAATCCAGATCGGATCTTTATGCAGTTAGACCGGTACATCCTATACTTGGTTCATCTCTGTATCCACTTATAAGACCGGTACTAAGTACATAGATCAATCTACCGGTGATTACATCTACCGGTACACACACTCTATTTCTTGTCTATCAGTGTCTTCTAAGTAGCGTGAGTGACCGGTGAGCCCTTACCGGTGCATGGTGTTTGTGAATTTACACTAATGACAACTTAAATTGCTAACAGTGGATGATGTTGCTAAAGCGTTCTTTAAGAGATCAAAAGAGTTGTACATCATGATGTCTAAAACATTGGAGAAAGTGGCACAATTGTTGAGAGGTCTCAAGCAGAAACAGAATATTGATAAGCCTGCATATGACAAAGGCGAAGGGCAACTTGAAGGGCAACTTGGAGGAGCTAAACTTTGAGTGCAGCAATCCATGATAATATGACTTTCACTAAACACTGCAAACTGAAAACAAAAGGAGGGCATAGGAAGAAGAGGTATTGTCTTAAAGACCAGCTAGATGGAGAGGTTGTTATGAATGATAAAAGTAAACAACACAAAGCTATTCAAATCTTTGAAGAATACCAAAGCATGCTTGAGGGGTCTAAAGAACAAGTTCTCTTCGATGAATTCTTAAGCGTGGTTGTAATCTTGAGACTTGATAAAACAAGCATGGTGATTACATCAGAAGAATAATGAAAGAAAAATCAGTAAGTAGCCTTCAAAAATGTTTAGTGAAGGAAGAAGCACTTGTTTGCGACTTGCAGCCTATAGGTGATCTTGGAGAAGATAAAAATCAGTCAACATGCATGGGAGTTTGAACTGTAAACTCTAAAGAAAATAGAGCCACTAGTTCACTCCAGCCCTATGAGGACAAGGACATAGGAGAGTCATCTACTGAAGCTATAGATGAAGAGTACGTGAAGATTGAAGGAGATGCGATCATGGAGATTACCAAATCAGAAAATCAGTCATCTATTAAAATAACATCCAAGGAGCAATTTTCACATGAAAGTGCAAGTTTCAGTCTTGGGGAAAATGTTTGCTATAGGTAATGAATGCTTAAGTATTTATGTGGGTGATTTTGAGATCAATATTAATGAGTATAATGAAGTGATGGATTTCATTCATAATGTTATCTCACCTAGTGAGGAATATAAGGTGTCCCCTAGTAAGTCACACACTAATGATGAGAAGAGTGCCCTTATAAATGAAAGTGAATCAGAAGATTTGTTGTCTGATAGTACTAGTCACTTTAATGAGAATAAGCAAAAAAAATTGGCAGAGCAAGATTTGAAGGAACAATTATTGGTCACAGAAGAAAAGATTGTGCAAGCATTATCAAGGGCAGATAATACCCATAAACACATCAAAGATCTTATGTGGAATACTCAGAAAGGAATTGTTGGTGGGATTATTGGTCCACAACTACAAACAATCAAAGTGGCATTAGAGTTGATGAAATCGGATTACTTACAGCTTCTTTTGGATAGGAACCTTGCCATCAAGTTTGTTGAAGACAAGCAAAACAAGGTTGATGAACTCTGCTAGAAGTTAAGTTTGGCTCACTACCCCCTATGCCAAGTAGAAAATCAGATGACTAGTGTAGCCACGCCTCAGGAACACAAAGATAATACAAGGAGTATGGAAATTCAATCAATAATTGAAGGGATTCAAGAAATTAGGAGTGAAGTGTTGCAACATCCAAACATGAGATGCTATGTGGAAGATGAGAAAATGAATAGAGTGGAGTCAATAGAAGCAATGAATTCGGATCAGCAAAGGGTGGTAAATATAATGGACGAACCTCTTGTGATGTTAGAGAATGAAGATAAATCAGATTTGCATAAGCTTGTTGGAGATAGAAAGGTATGGGATTCAGAAAATGATTTAGGACATGATTTGGATTTTGGTTTACAACATGAGAATGTAAGTTTTCTTGAGTTTCCTGATGTCGGCTTTCAAAATTAAAGAGTTATACATGACACTTCCAACACAAACCCACCCCTCAAGAGTTCTGAAATTAACAAGGACCCAAAGTCTATGTAATGAGTGGATGGGAAGAGCTAAGGAATCTCGGTTGTTGGCTGCCCATGCAAGACAACACCTACAAAAAAATGAAGTCAAACACACAGAACCTAGGGTAGGGTATCATAGTTCCCTACTTCCTCGAAGGGAAGGTACTATAGAGGTTGAACATTTGATGGATAAGCCTCTTATGACATCCAAGCATAGAAAGCATTTAGAATTGTGTACACATGAAATAAATTATGAATCAGAAATTTTATGTTGTGCTAATGATTTTGGGCTTAACAACAATGATAAGACATATCATTTGGGAAGTTTAATGAAGACTCAAACCATGATGGAACAAAAAAAGATTTTGCCTACATATTTTGGATCAGGTAGTAATGGATTGCAAGCACAAATGGAAGAAGTCAAGGATGAATCTGTCTTGAAAGGGGAATCAAATACCTTTTAACTGTTGCTTCACTACACTAGAAATGATGTTGTTCTAATCTCAGAATGGACAGGGAATTCTGATTTTCAGTATATGATCAGCAGCTCTATGTCATCACATGAGCCTAAATCCGATCTTTGCAACAAAGACATTCAAGATTGGATAGACAAGTATGTGGTTAAGGTTGGCATTTCAGATTTATCACAAATTAATTTTAGATCAGCAAATGAAAATGAGCATGGGACAATTGGTGTGTTAACACACCACTCTTATGATGAGGATCTTTTTTGTGAACATGGGGACACTCTTGCAGAAGTCACGAATACACTATTCCCTCATGATGCATTATTAGAGCAAGGAGTTGTTCCATCTTCAAGGAATGAGATATGCATAATTATTGTTATTCATATCGAGTGGCATTTATTTGGAGTGGATAAGTTTCAGCTGCGTCTTGGAACATGGCATAATGATTTACACATGCGGAGAAGCATTTCAACCTTTATCCATTGGGTTGTGGCCCACATATTGGTGTTGGATAGTTGCTTTGTACTGCTGATCACAAAGATTTCAGAATATCCTTTGGAGATGGCAGCTAATTGGTGGAATCAGGAAGGTTTGTCTCATCTTCTCCCTTTCGAAGGTTGGCACATTAATAAGACCTCATCATCCCTTGTCATTAGAGGTACTATTTGCTTCATTTGGAGAAAGCTTCTCAGTTGGATAAATGTTGTTCTGATTCATAACAGTCACATATGGTGGTTTGGCATGACTGATCATGCACTTAGGATGATTATTTTTCACATCCATGGGAGATCATTTGGAGTAGGAGAGTTGTATGCTAATAGTTCTTTGAGATATTTGTATCCTCTAATATTTGATGAATATGACAATGTGATGATTTGGGATCCTGGCATTGGTATGTTTGGTACAGTACTTCATTGGGATCATGATTCGTTGTTTCACAAGTTGAAGCATGGCGATGTTTTTATCAGAGTGGAGAAGCGGAAGTTTAAAGGCGACATACACGGGAAAACACACCAAGGTCCTAGATTAATTTCGGATCTAGGTATTAACTGGTGTATTTGGAGTCACTGCAGAGTTGACACATGTAATAGCTTGAGGACAAGCAATTTTGCGCAATACTGCTACAATACAACTTACCTTATGTTGATTGGAATGTTCTCCTTTAAAGTGTTGTATGTCTGTGATGCAACTTCTTTTGTGCTCAAGATTTGATTCAGCAAATCAAAGATATTCTAGAAGTCGTCAAACAGAATTTGCAACAAGCCCAAAGTTGGCAGAAGTTGTATGCAATTAGACATCAAACATTAAGCATTTGAAGAGGATGATTTGGTGTTTCTGAGGTTACAACCTTTCAGACAATCATCTATGAAGGGAAGCGAAAAAGAGAAGCTAAGATCAAGCTTTTATGGTCCTTACCGAGTGATTAGTAAAGTGGGACAGGTTGCTTATGAGCTGGACTATGAAGGAAAATTGATCCTTGAACTTGAATCTGTTTTGGATGTAAAGAAGAAGAGAATACATAAGAGAGCTATTCCAAAATACTTAATCAAGTGTAGGGGACTACCACTAGAAGACGCAACCTGGGAAGGACTTGAAGTCTTCGAACACACTTAACCTGAAATTGCTTGAGGTCAAGCAATTAAGAGATGGGAGGACTGTGATGAACCCATAAAGTTGAGGCCACCTAGCTTGGACAACAGTGCTGGCTACCAACTATGAAGTTCCATCTCCTTCTAGAAAAATCAGGAAAAGATCAGATTGTTGCCAGCCGTGCAGTCTTATCTTGTGTAGGAAGAAAAGAATCAGATCTTGGTCTTGAATCTTCTAGTAAGAACCATAGACTTCTTGAAGAAGCCCAATTTTGTCTTCTAGTGACAGCTGTCTCCTAGAAGAAAACATCAGATTGCTACCAACTGTGCAATTTCGTCTTCTTGCAGAAAATCAGATTTGTGCTTTAATTTATTTTGTTTTATGTCTTCTACCAACTTCTAGAAAGGAGCAAAATCAGATTGTTTACTTGCCTAGATGACTCTGCCATGTTTTTTGTTATGTTGAATATTTTGGTTTGCCTTTGTGCACGATTCGGATCTTGGGAAGGAACCCCCAACAGATCACCATTGCTTCTATATGTTGTTGTTGAGCTCTACATGGTCTTGGGACGAAACCCTCAAGAGTCATTCTTTGTTGTGTTACTATTCGAGCTCTATATTGAGTTCTATGTAATTTGAAAGCTTAAATTACTATTATGAAGAAATTCTATATCACTTTCAAATACAAATATATTCCTGAATTTACAGTTATTGGGTAAAACTTGTTATTTAATGATTTGAATCTGCATAAGTATTATTGACTATTTCTTTCCCTGAATCAATATTGTGTAATCAATTATTTATTTTGAGGATTAAATAGTTCAGAAAAAAAATTCAGATCATATAGACCTTAAGGTCTTTACAAGATCTCGATTCAATATCTAGACTAGTTGTGAAATTCACAAAATGATAGGTTGAGCATCAAATTAGCAAATTAAAGGTGTCTAAGGATAGCCTAACTTATAAATTGATGGGGCATCATCCATTATGGGATGACAAACCAAGCTAGTCATCAGGGGTGAGGATCAAAGGAGAAATTCCACCAGAGAGTGCTAAACAAGGAAAAGGGAAGAGTATTGCCCAAGAGGATTGTATTATTCAATGGAAGGGATCTCTAATGAATGTTTCAAAGCAGCCGAGCCACTCTCTGTTATTGGTGTAACTGAAAGCTTGGTGATGCAAACAGATTCTTCAAGTTTTGAGACAAAATCCAATGTGTTTGATGTAGAAAAGGTCCATGCAGACACCAATACTAGTTGTGTACTCTATTCTATTTGTAAATATGAATGTTCATCTATGTTTCCATATGTTGAAGATCCTATTCGTGAACCAAACAGAGGACATGATTCTATGCAAGAATTTGAAAGTCTGTGATACTGGTTTAGAACTTTTAAGCACCCCTAAATCCAATATCGAGTCCATCCCCATAGATAATGAAGATTTTAATTCAGAATCTACAAAAGATGGTTCTTACATTATGGCAAAAACTGATACCTTTTCTTTGCTTCATATTTTGACACCAGAGGATGTAAAACTTGTATCAAGAAAGGATGAAGAAATCGATGATTTTGATAGGACAACAATCGCCAGAGAAGCACTTTATATTGATTAGAGTTTCAAAATGCACAGTGCTACTATGGGAAGTCAAGTTACAGTTACAATAGTTGAGAACAAGCTAGCACCTCCATTGAAAATAGAAAAATTTGAACTCAAGTTTGGCAGATAGTGCATAGCAATTGAGTCATATAAAATCAATCTTTGCACATGTTGATTTTTGTCAACTATTGAATTTATGTGAAGATTTATGTGGAATTTCCTTGCATTGTCATCTAAAACGAGTACAAAGCTAGGTAAAAATGTTTCTTTTCACCCAAGATCAAAACAATGTCCAGGTCTTGTTGAGGAACAATCATCTTGCAGAGATGATGTGTTGTCTTTAGTTAAAGAAACATTGTATGTTGGCTCTTTACGAGTTTCTTTGCTATATGAGTTAGATATTTTTTGTATAAGAGGGTGAAGTTTTACAGTGATTTTTTGAAATGAGACGGTTACAAGAAAACAAAAGAAGATGAAAATTTATTTTGATTATTATTAGTCAAAATAAGTTTTCAAGAATCAATTATGAGAAACTAAAACGTTTCCAAAAGGGCCTATTTATGGTAATTCTCATCAAGAAGACAAAATGGGGGGGGGGGGAGAAAAGGAGGTGTTTTTCATACATAGCAATTATACAGCGACATTGTGGACTGTGTGTCATTTTTTTGTGCATTTAAAGAAAGAAAATTAGGCAAGGATTTGTTGTAACATAATCACACATCACCCCATTCCAAATGGGGACTCTTAGTTTTTCAATTTTTAGGGTTTTGTTTAAGTGTTTTGATTTTAGTTTCCGATCTCTTGCTAGTGCAGAGTTTTGGATTCAATCAAAGTTTAGAGTTTTGCCAAGTTCAAGAGTGTCATCTATTGGCATTAACCGGTAACTAGTACATGGCAAACTGGTTTTGTCATTGATTGGCAAAGAAGTGTTCTCAGTTATGACTAAGAAGGTCCACAGTGTTTTTCAGTTGGGAACCAAGGACAAGTCAAGTACAGCTGACAATAATAAGCGCAGGAAGACCAGTGACACATAGTAATAAAGCTCTAACTAATCATCAGAGCAACCGGTCACCAAGGAAGATGCAACCGGTAACCAGTAACAAAAACCGAGGAAAGGGTGCAACCGGTACAGCTAGTGGAAGGGATGGTGATAGGTTAAGGTTCTTACCTGTGCACAACCTAAGGTTTGAAACCGATCAGTGAAGATTTCATCATGACTGATGAACCAGGAAAAGTCACAGTCATCACAGTCGACAACAGTTGTTTGACTCTTTGACTAGGATTTGTTGCACAAAATTCGGAAGACTTTGTGTTATTAAGACGATCGGTGCAAGGTGCAATTGAGGGTTTTAATGTCGACGTTTGTGGCATTAAGACATGTAGAAATCTCTAGTAAAGGAAAGATTGTGGCATGCATCTGTCTTTTCCTTTATAAAGCATAAAAACCACATGGCATGCATCGAATGTTTCCTCAGTGAACTGAGACTCCACTGGGTGATGGATCCAAAGGTGATCTTTAAACAAGTTGTGCATATAAAAAGCAAAAAGGCCAAGAAGTCTATATATTCTTCTACTTGTGAAGAATATTGTTTGCCTTCATTCTGCCAAAGAAAAGAGTGAACCTGTATGCTGAAAGAAACTACGAAAAGGTGAAGAGAAGAAGAGTGTGCAAGGAAGCACAACAGCCAAGGAGAACATACCTACAGTGACCGGTGATGATTCTCAATTGAAGAAGAACAGCGATTTTATCAAGCTCAGCAAAGCCATCCTTAAAAGATCAAAATCTCTATTGCTCTCTTACAATTGCAATAGCAAAATCCCAGTATTTTGGGTGGACATTAACAGGTCCCTTGTATTAAATCCCTTAATAGGGTGACATCTGTTTAGGTGTTCTAAGTCCTCTAACTAGGAAGGTTCTAATAGGGCTTATTTTCTAAAATCCCTTAACTGGGTCGCATCTAATAGTGCGTTTGTAATCCTTTAACAGGGAAGGCTCCTTACAGGGCGCACTTCAAAAGAGTGCAAAATTTGTGAGGTTTCCTCACACCGTGGTTTTCTCCCGATTTGGGTTTCCACGAGATAAATCTGGTGTTGTTTACTATTGGTTTGTTTGTTTTCTATTTCTGTGATAGAATCTATTCTGCTTACAGTCTTGGCTAGAATATATCAGATTTAGTACTAAAATTTTAGTGGGTGCTAATTCACCCCTCCCCTCTCAGCACTGGTTGGGACCTTCATCATCACAAAGTAAAAGGAAGAAAGTGTGATCAAATGTTTATATTCTAATGCTACGGAAGTGTTCAAAAGGTTCAAGGGGTGAAGATCGACATTGCTTGAGGTCAATTCTAACAACTCCTTTCTAGGAAAAGTTGTTTTTTCTTCTTTTTTGACAATTTCATTTTTAGTACTCATACGCCAATCGGGGTTTGCTTTTTTCTCGCCCACTTTCTGTTTTTTCAAAATTTATATTTTTCAAAACTTCTATTTTGAGAAAGTCGAAGGCTACGTCTTGTTGTGACCTTTTTCCACACATCACCCCATTGAAAATGGGGACCTCCTACTTTTTTTTGTTTTCTTGCCCTTTTTTTAGTTTTGTTTCCTCGGTAAATCTGGTGCCAGTCTCCTAAGTTCCTCATGTTCCAAATAAGAATTGATTGGTTCCCTTTCTTTTAAAGTTTCAGTTTTGAGGTCTTTCCTGATTTAGAGTTGTGAATGTAAACAAAGTGTCTGTTGTCCTGCATTTTGTCACCACAAAATGTAGGTAACAGTACGAAACTTTTGAACTTAGTTTCATGTTTCTCTATGTTGATTCACTATTTAATTAGACGATAATGATTGATCAATTGATCCCATTGATTAGTGAATCCTTGTGCTGAAGGTTTTCGTCAAGTCTTTTTCGTTTTTTCAGTGTCTTCCTATACTTGAGTTTTGAATCCTTCGGCATCCTTTGGTGTGTTTTCAAGTGTGTTTTTGTTTTCTTTTGGTCTTTTTGTTTTGTCCAATCTCTTTCTTTCGGTTTTCCCTTCGATTTGATCTATCGTAGGGCTTAATCGGACTTGTCAATCAAAAGATATGGTCATTTTCGCGCTCAAAAAGTGGACTCTCCAAGCTCAACTACATATTTAAAAAAATAAATGTTATTTTCTATAGTTGAGTTGCCCTTTTTGAAAAATATAACATAAAATCACTTTATGTTATGTTTTTAAGTTACTTTATCACTTAAATTTATAACTTAAGTGATTAAACTGCAGTTTATGATATATTTTTATGTTGAGTTGCTTTTAATTTTTCACTTAAATGACTATATTACTTTATTGTTCTATTTAAATGTTGAGTTTTACTTTATGCTTTAAATACAATATAAGTTAATATCACTTTCTAAAATAGTATTTGCACATTATGTATTTATATATTTTGTGTTAATATTTATTTTCGACTCTTTAAGTGATATTACACTCAATATTTTAAATAGACATGTGCTTAATTAAATCACTTAAGTTGTGTATAGAAACATGTCAACAATCTCCTATAAAACATGCATATGCATCTAGAGAGTGAGCTTTGCATGTAAAAAGGGTAAACTTGTTTAAAATATGCTTTTGCATATATGTAATGCCTCTCCAAGAGTCCATTTTACATGTAAATGTCTTCAGCATGTCTTTCACTTTACATGTAAATGCCTCTAGAGAGTGAGTTTTATACTTGGGATGCTTTTAAGTGTTTGAAGTCAAAAAATAAAACATGTATTTACATCTCTAGAGTGAGATTTGCTTGTAAAAGACATGTTGAGTTTAAAAGCATCTACATGCAAGTTTTGAAATACATGTAATGGCACTTCTAGATTGTGTTTTATATGTAAAAGACATTTTCTTCCAAATGCATTCAAAATAAAACATGTAAATGCATCTCAAGAACCCGTTTTTGCTTGAGAAGTCATTTTTTGTGCCAAAAAAGTGACATCCATATGCATGTATAGAGTGCGTTTTGGCTGGAAATGTATTAAGGAAGTCAAAAACAAGCAAAACTTTGCATGCGCATGCACTCTAAGAGTGCGTTTTTGCTGGGAATGTCTTTTCAAGACAAAAAGCATGCAAAACAACATATGTGAATGCCTTCCTAGAGTCCGTTTTGCATATCCAAGACAAAAAACATGAAAAATAAAACATGTCTTTGCATGTGTAGAAACTGCTTTTGCTTTGCAAGCCAAAATAACATATGTGATTGCAAGTGAAGAGTGTGTTTTGGGTCTAGGGCATCATCTTATACCAAAAACGTGACATGTAATTGCATGTCTAGAACCCGTTTTTGCTTGGAAGGGTTATTTAAGTCATTTTCATGCCAAAATAGCATATGTTATTACACTTGAAGAGTGTGTTTTGGCTGGAAGTCTCCATTCATGCTCAAAACACTTGCAAATTTTGCATGTAAATGCATCTAGAGGCTACGTTTTTGCTCAATGATCCATTTCAAGACATTCATCTGCAAAAATACACATGCATTTGCATCCCTAAAGTCCATTTTGCTTCCAAATGTATGTGCTCTTCATCTAAGAGCAAATTTTTTACATTCTCAGCCCAAAATGATTTGTGCAAGGGCATTATTTGAATGCATTTCCATTAAAAACGCCCAGCAAGATTGAACCTTGGAAATGGTCAAAGATGTTTGAGTTGTTGGATGCAAATACATCTCTAGAATCTGTTTTTGGAGAAGACAAAGACATTTCATCTTCTCTTTCTCCCATTTTTGGCTCATTGAGCTCCAAGTAAGTATATGTATTTGATTTTGTTTTGGTTTTTCTCTTATTTTTCCTACAATGTTGCATTTTATAGCTCATTTGTTTCCATTTGTTCAAATGCAGCCCATGTATTATGCATTTTTGTGTTTAAAAAAGTTAAAATCTTCATTTTGTCAATGCAATGATAAAATCACTCTCTACTCAAAAACGAAATTGCATGTGAAGATAAGTTTCAAGTTTTGACATGTTTGAGTCAATAGCAAGAGGTATGTTTTGGTTTTTTGTTTTGCTTTGCTTGCTTGTTTGTTGTTTGTTTTGAAGAAAGTTGAAATCATTTCCTCAAGAATGCAAGTGCATCCATTCATGCCAATTCATCCTTCACTTTCCAACACATGTAATTGCATTCCTCAAGTCCATTACATGTGAAAACATGTCACCCTTCATTACATGTAATCACATCCCAAGAGTCCGTTTTTGGTAAAAAGGTCACCCTTTTAATACCAAAATTATCATTTACATATTTCCATGTACTTCCAACTTGCATTCTTGGCCACACAAACAAAGCCCCACATGTAGTCTGTCTTCACAAGTCCGGTTTTACTCCTTTTTGTCCATATTCATGTGCCTTTCAATTCATTTCCAGCCAACATGTGTGTTCTATGAGTATCTGATCAATACTCCGAATACCTTGTTCTTCATAAATCCATCATTGCAAGCTGAAGCTTAATCCTCTCATGGATCCAGTCTCTTCAGATGATGTATTTACCCTTTGGAATTTCCATGTTGCAGCACAGGATATGTCAACACTGACAAAAGCTAAAGAAAAAATGAAATATCAATATGATAAGAAGCTGGCTCATTCTACACCCTCACTCGTTTCATCATCTTTGGATCAAATTACAGATACAAGAATTGGGAATATTGACATGACCAATTTCTTACAAAGGCTTGAAAATCTTGCCAACAGGGAACTACAACGCATCAAGAGGAGTAATATTCACTTGATTTCTACTTTCCCTATGGCAGCCTTGGAACCCGAATTTGTCTTTGAGTGTGCGTGTCATTTTAATCCCAAGGGCAAAACAGTCAAAGATGCAAATGGAAAGGTGATTTTCAACCTAGATCCTGATGTTATTGAACAAATTTTCAGAATTCCTCCAAGCCCTAAATGTGCAGACTTGTCCAAGGACATATCCATACAGCTGTGGAATCAGAATAAGACAGATTATCAAAGATACATGAATGACCAATGGCTGGTAAATAAAAGGTCAAATTTCTCCAGATGGCCAAAAACGATACACAGATCGAATTTCTCTCCAAAAGTCAATGATCTAATAACACTCCTCAATAGAATCTATGGCCTCAAGGATTCAAGTAATTTTGAGCCATGGATGTATAAGTTCATTTTCCAGATTCTTGAAAATAAGGAACCAATCTATTGGGAGAACTTGTAAGCACAGCTTTGTGTGAACAGTTGAGCCATGTGGGTACATCAGTACCTTTTTATATGAATTCGTATTTGGTCTGCATTGTTGCAGCCATGGGAACCTTTTATGGACTCTCCACTAAAGGTGATCGATCATTGGTACCCATTTGGGAGTACCATGATCAAATCACACTCACACAGAGCAAATAGGCAAAAGCAATTGGGCATTTCAAGTGCCCATTTGACAAAGAGTTGGCAATCAAGAGACTGTCAGATGAAGCTTGGGAAAAGGTAAATCAATTTGGTTGCATCTTCCTGCAATTTCCAACTTTTACCTACTTAAGAGAGGGTTATTTCCAAGGAGAACCCTATACCTTGCCAAGATATCCTACTAACAGGATCATCCTTATGGAGATGGCAAGACAGCTCATGGAGGTGCAGTCATATCAGCACAATCTGCATAATCCAGGTTTTGGTATCACCACTACCAAACCTCTTCAAATTGGTCGATATACACTCAACTCAATGTATAAGGCAAAAGCAATGGAAGCAGAACTTCAGCTGATAACATTGAAGAAATTCAAAGCTAGGTCTGACTTTGATTACAAAGGGATGCATTCGAAAATCAAAAGAGCCTTCACCCATGTTCATCGCATGGAAGATGTGTGGATTGATTTGCGCACCAAAGTGGATATCATGAAAATGGATTACTGCAGGCTCACCATGAAGCAAATCATTGATCTAAACATGGTCAAAATTCCAAAAGGGTTTGAGATTGAAGATGATGGCCTAGTCCTAGATCCTGAGTATTAGAATACTCAATTTGAGAAACTTGTCCGTTTTCCCATTCGGTGGCAACAAAAAGAAGGGAATTCTATCTTTGATAGATTCCAATCTATTTTGTTGAATACCAACAAGTGGCTGAAGAGCAAGAGTCTCAAGAGAGTACATCCAAAGGTTGGAATAGACTGTAATCATTTCGGCCCTATTGGAAAGAAATCACAGGTGGAAATCAGAAGCAAGGATGAGTCTTCTTCTCAACCAATTAAAGCTATCAAATTTATAGTCAAAGGAGAAAAAGGGTTGAATCCATCCTTAGGTCATGTTCAAACACCCCTGTGAGAGGAAGAATCAGATGAAGAAGGAGAGATAATGATCATATCTCCTCCTTAGTTGCCAAATAGCGAAGATCCTTCTAATCAAGAGGAGTCATTTCTTCATATGGTAGATAATGATGTGGATTCATTTTCCACTGTATTCACTCGTGCTATTGCTGCTTCAAAGGTCAACATGTCTGCATTTCCTATCTCTTCTGCAGCTCCTTCTATCCTCACAGCGGGGCAGTGTGAGAATCTAGTAAATGTCTTTGGTGATTTCCCAACTCTTATGGAAGGTCAAGTTTCCCAAGTTGATACATTGGTTGCAGGCTTTGAGGCATTCATGACAGAGTCATCCCAAAGAACAATTATGGCTTCTACAGTGCAAACAGAGGCATGCACTATGACAACAAAAATACAATCAGGATCAATGCCTACCACAATCACTGTTTCAAGTCCAACAAAAGAGGGTTTTAGTTTGTCATCATGGTTGGGAAAAATCACCATGAAAAGAAAGAAAGTCACATTACCCTTGGAGGATTTCTCTGCCAGGAAAGGTAAATCTAAGACTTCAAAGGTCAAGGTTGTCTCAAGAATCATTGTTGATAATGAGAAAACCAAATATGTTGAGATTGCAGAACCATTGGTAGACAAACCAGCTGAAGAACTTACTTGCTCTGATTACAAGTTCACTAAGGTAGAACTTGGTAAACAAGCGTGGCTAGGATAACTGTAGGATGCTCAAGATGCACTCTCAAATGTGTCTAAGAGAAATCATGAGCTCTGGGAGAAGAATTTGTGGAAGCAAGAAAATGCTCGTCTTCATGAGATGATTTATCAACAAGCATCTCAATCTATCACCATTCCATCACAAACAGCTCAGGTAAACAGGAGAGCGGAAGCAATAAAGACTTGGTTTGAAGAAGTTGTCTCAGAAGGAGTTCAATCAATCAGAACTACGCACAAAGTCCTTGAGCGTATCAGAGAGGTTGAAGAAAGACTCCATGACATGATTGCTTCCTTCAGCCAAGACATCAGTAACTTGAGAAAAGACCTAGGCATTTGGGATCAAATGGCTGATAGTGAGTTAGATGTCCTACCGGAATCAGGGACTCATGAATCACAAAGTCCAAGGAATAGAAAAGCTTTTAACAAAGCTGCATGAGGAGCTAGAGAGTTGTCAGACAGTTGAAGAGGATATCACCAATAATCTCAGGCAATTAGGATGCGAAGTTCTTACCCAAGATGAGAACCTCTTTACTGAAGAAGGCATGACCACAGGGTATATTGACAAGGTTAACGCTGATTTCAATTCTGAAGAATTTGGAGCCCAAAAATGAACAAATTTGCTGCATATAAATTTGTGGCAAAACACTTGAGGGATTCTCTTGAAGATAATTGCAAGGTTGTGAAATTAGTTGGTACAGGTGCAATCAAAATTGAAGCCATTTCAGAGATCTTCAACATTTCAAATTTCCCTCTTATTCATGATTGTATGGCCAAATATAAGGCCTTCCTTGATAATTTCAAGGATTAATTCTCCTTTCTTCATCTTTATGTTTTAGTTTTCATGCTTTGTAGATTGGAGAAGATGAATTGCATGCAGTGCAATTACATGTAATTCGATTGCATGTCCTTATGACATGTAATCCAATAATTCTTCTCACCTAATTTTACCAGGTCAAAGTGGTTGAGTTGCTCCCACTTTTTCCTCCTTTTCCTCATTCATTTCCCTATAAAAGGAATGCCCCTCTCATTGTAAAAACCTTCTTTATTTAATGCAACAGAGCTCTGCCAAACTTGTGCAAGCATAACTGTGATTGTGTAGTACTATTTTGGAGAAAAATAAATAGAAAGAAACAATTGGAGTTGAAGCTGTGACTGAGTGCAATTGTGGTGAATCAAATTGGAAGTTGTGACTGCAATTTAGTTTTACTGTCTTTATATTTAAGTGATTCTTGTGTTTTGTTAAGAGCAAATTGAAAATTAGAAACAATCAAAGCCGAAGCTGTGATTGGGAGTGACTGTGGTAATATAAAACTAGAAGTTGTGACTGTAGGTTATATTACCATCTTATTTTCATACACTTTGTTAGAATAGTTAGAAAATCTCTACTTCTGGAAGTCTGTGTGCCCCAATGGTAGAGGTATTTCTTATAGAATAGATAAATAGGTCTTAGAGCCAAGCTGGTACGCTTTTCAATCATCCTATGAGTTGATGTTGGTTTATTGGTATCACTGTTTCTAGCTTTTAGATAGAAGTGTAGTTTAGAGATTAAAGCTTTGGCTAGAACTCGTTCTTCGGGTAAGTGGATTCCTTCTTGAAAGATAAGAAGGAATATTTGTAACACCTTATTTGATAATCTCTTAACTTCTTGCTTACCTTGAGTTGATCCAAGGAACAATGAGAAGGGGGAGCCTTCCCTTTAAGGTAGGAGAGACATTGTCTCATAAGCTATGGCTGGTATCACTATTTTGTAACTAGATTCTTTTCCCAAAACTGTCGGTTGCAAAATTTCTGCCCAACAGTGTCGAGTTGCAAATCCTTCGGAAGAGCAAGCACCATCCAGAGAAATTTCCAAAATCTCTTGTAAAGGCCCAACTACGCCCAAGTTGAAGAATGTATTGAACTAATCCAAAAGCTAGGAAATTCACCTCAAATGCAGATTTGCACTCTTGGAGATCTTTAAAAAATCAAAAATTCCACCACATCCACACTTGAAGGTCCTCAACACAAATGCTATAGAATCATAGAGAACACTTCAAGTTGTTTTGAGATGCCAAATTCCATCGCAGATGTTTGTATGCGCTAATGAATGCAAATCATACAAATGTTAAGGGAATGAGTTTTAGTGTTAAAATCCCCTACAAAGTGTGTCCATGAGCTTTACCTCGATCCTCCTTTGTTCGCTAATCTCGAGGCTCCAGCTCAAATCCACGATAGTGGTGAAATCGCATTTAGATTCGAAAATCCTTCAACAAGACGAATTTGTGCCCTGGATGCAATATCTCCCACGACCAAGGAAATTTCCTCGAGTCTCAAAATCCACTGTCCCTCCTTATTTCCGCTCTGAGCTCATTTAGAATACCATCCATCCCTCAAAGCCCGCTTTGTACAGGATTGAGGTGGGAAGGGCACTTACGATTCAACAAATAGAAGACAATGTCATCATACTATTGATCCGGAGACACTTCTTCCAGCACATACACTTGTTGCACTAATCCAAGTCTGGTTGTAGCAATTTTGTGTCAAAGCTTGTCCACGAACTACCTTCAAAAGTTGTATCTCCATGTTATACCCTTGAATGGTGGCCACCCATTTTCCCCTTCTTTCTCCTAACTCATTCTGCATTAATAATGTCTTTACTGTTGCATCAAGAACTATGGCATACACCTTGCTTCTCAGAATGTTTTGTCTGAACTTCTCTATTGCCATCACCACAGCATAAGCTTGTTTTTCAACATTTGCATATCTCGTCTTTGTATCCTTCAGTGATGAACTCATAAATGCAATTGGATGCTCATCTTTCTCTTCTGATCTCTAAGTGTGGAGGGTCACACAAGTATGATCTGAGGCAAAGGAATGAATGTAAAACAAGTTAGTATAGTCTGGGCTGACCAACACAAGGGCATCCACAATAGCTTGCTTGATTTCTTTGAATGCTTTCTTCACTATGGGCATCTACTCTATCTTTGCACCCTTCTTCAACATGTCATTCAATGGTTTGACAATCTCAACAAATCCAGTTATGAACTTCCTTACAAAGTTGATTTTACCAAGGAATAACTTTAGCTCTCTCTAACTGGGGGAAACCTATCTTTGAAATAACTTCAATGCGTTTCGGGTCAATTGAGATTTTGTGCTCTAAAATTACATGTACCAATAGTTTTCCTTCAATGACACCGAACATGCATTTCTTTAGATTTAGAGAAACTTCGTACCTTCTGCATCTCTGAAAGATTCTCCTGAAGTCACTTATATGATCTTGTCTTTGTCTAGAAAATACAATGAGATCATCCATGTATACAATAATAGATTTTCCAACCAAATCTTTGAAGGCATAATCCATGGCCCTTTGAAAAGTAGCTCCAATATTGATCGAACCAAAAGGCACTCTCCTGTAAGAAAATGTGCCTCACTTGGTCATGAATGTAGTTTTCAATCTATCTTCTTATTCTACCATCACTTAGTTATATCCAAAAGAACCATCTAAAAATGACATTATTTTAGATCCATTCACAATTTGTATCACTTTGTCCAGGGATGGCACTAGATCGTTGTCTTTCTATGAAGCTCGGTTAAGATTCCGGAAATCCACACACAATCTTATTTCTCCATTCCTCTTTCTAACCGAGACTAGATTGGCAACACGTCGAGTGTCTGACTAGAATATAATCCTTTCCAAGAGCAGCTTCTTGACTTGCTAGTGTATCAATGGTTCTAGCAATGGATTTATCAATCTTTGTCTTTGCACGAATGGTTTACTACCTAATGAGGGAGGTGCCATATGTCTTCAAGTCTTCATATCCCCAGGTTATCACATATGGGAATTTCCTCATGAGCTTTAGGATACCTTCTTTCTCTTTAGGTGTACAGGCTTGTTGGCTAAAAATTTTGTAAGCCACTAAGACTACACCTTACAAAATTGTAAAATTAGGCAATGGTATAATGAGATAAATCTCTCCTCTCAACAATAGGGGAGGCTTCCTTCTTACCGCAGGTGGCTTCAATAGGATTTCAACTAGAGTTAAACGAAGGGATGATTCTTCCAATCTTTTCCTCTATTTTCAGGAAAGATTCACAAGCAATGACAACTTTCTAATTCTACAAAGATCTCCTACTGCTACGATAATACTAGTGACTCAATAGTTGACATAAGAACAACTCCTAAAGCAGCAGTTATTGTTAGCAATTCAAGATTGTCATTACTGTCCATCCACAAACGCTATGCATCGGTAAGGGGTCACCGGTCACTCACAACACTTGGAAGACACCGGTAGACAAGCAACATAACGTTTGCACCGGTCGATAATACTCACTGGTAAGGACACACACCGGTCTCAGTATGCATAAGTTGAACCGGATATAAGGTCACACCGATCTAAAGCAGACTAAAGATTCGCACCAGTTTTAATGGATCAGTTTCAGTTAAAAGCAGGATTATACAGGACATCCACCACTTAGAAGTGGAGTTAGCTTTTTAACAAGAGTTAGCTTTAATTCATGCGGATGTCTTGCAAGGTAAACTCCAGTTCAGTGCACATATCTTTTTTGCTGATTGCATGATTTATTGCGGAATTTGCAGCCTGACGGTTCTATGAGTTAAGGGTCTCGTTACGGAGAATCTCTTGTATAAATACAGGTCATAGGACGCAAGATAAGTTGTTGTTGAAATTGGATGATTGCATAGAGCAGAGGAGAGATATCTTCTAAGAAACGCTGCACAAAAGTAGCAGAGTTCAGCAGCCAAGCCAACAAGGAACAGAGGTATGATCTAATCAAACATTCAGTGTCACAATAGATCATTACGTTTATCAGTAGTGAAAGAATATTCAAATCCATCTATTAGGGTGAACCTAATCGGTTCGTTGTAAAAATTCCTTAACAGGGTAACATCTTGTTTGATGTTTAAAGTCCTGTAACTAGGCAGCTCCTAATAGGGCTTAGATCCTAAACGATCTTTTGTAAAAATCCCTTAACCGGGTAGCACCATAGCCAGTGCTTTGTATGCTCCTAACAAGACACCTTCATTAAAACTAGTGAAGTTGTGAGCTCTGTCTCACCGTGGTTTTTTCCTTCTAACCAAGGGTTTCCACGTATAAACACCTATGTTGATCTGAGTCATTTTGCTTATGATAGTAAATGGTTGAATGACTTTCTGTTCTTTAATGCAAAATCTGTTTGCTAGTTTTAGAATTATAAAAAATTATGTTACTGATTCACCCCTCCCCTCTCAGTAACCGGTAAATTATTAACAATTGGTATCAGAGCCAAGTTCTCTCTGCTTTCAAGCCTAACAGCTGAAGAGAAAGATCATGGAGGTTTATCGGTATCAAAAGCAGCTTGAGGAAGCCAATGACCTCATAGCCTCTCTGGAAAACAGATTGAGGAGATCACTTGCGAAAAGAAAGGAGCTAGCACTACAACTGAATGAGAGCAATGAAACCATTGATGAGCTCTCTGGACAGAGTGAATCTGACGAAGCTGAGGAGACAGTATTTGAACTCATGGAAAAGAATCAGATCCTGACCGATGAAATCTCTAATCTCAAAAGAGAACAAGAAGACAATGCCCTGAGGATGACTGAATTAATCGAGAAGAAGAGAAAAGCTGAAGACGAAAGAAATTCGGCAGTCAAGTCTCTGTCAACCTCGGAGAAAGCAAGGGACTAGGCTGTAGAGGCTGTAGGAGCAAATGAACTTATCATTCTACAACTTCAAGAAGACATGCAGAGTGTCACCCAAGAAAATGCCCACATGCAGAAAGGCTGGCATGATAGAAATGAAGCATGCAATAGACTGTCTCAAGAATTGTATCAACTAAGGGAGCAAATGAACGAACTTGAAGAGACAAATGAAATACTAAGAAGATACAATGAAAGTTCAACTAAGCTTGATGAACAACTCAAAGGTCAAAGAAGACATGAAGATCAGACCGGTCTTGGTTTCACCGGTGAAAAGGCAAAAAGGAATGGTGAGCCCTCTACGGCAAAAGCAATCAAGAACGATAAGATGAAATCGCTGGTGCAAAAGAATAAGAATTTCCCTAACACATCTTGCAACCACTATGGGAAATCAGGTCATAAGACCAATAACAGTAGGAATGCACTGGTAAAGACCAACAGTAGCTACTGCAAGAACTTCGGTAAAAAGGGCCACAAGACCAGTGAGTGCTGGTCCAGTCCCACATCTGTGTCCATCAGCAGCATGAGAAGCTTCAGAGGGTACTGCTATGCATGCAATAAATTTGGACACAAAGCACAAGAATGCAGATCCAAGACAATGGCACTCAGATCCCCAAAACCAATACTCACTAAAAGAAGCAAGGACTTGAGCACAGTGAATTGTGTGAATTGTGGATCACACAACTATAATGGATCTCGCAACAAGCCAATTGACACTAGAAGAATGAACTCATGGAAAGCAACTGGAGTGATCTGCTATCACTGCAACAAAGTGGGACACAAAGCCAAAGAATGCAGAAACCGATCATCCGGTAACAAGAAAACGGTCAAACAGATTTGGTTCATAAAAGAATCAAAAATCTCCGCTGAAGAGAAGACAAAGGAAAGATCACCATTTGCTGATGGTGATATTTCTTTAGCAAACTAAACCATGAAGGTTTAGAGGGAACCGGTAGATCCACTACCATTCCCGGTATGACTGATGAGAGTCAGGCTCATTCAGTCTTCATGATTAACTAGTAAGACAAGTTTACAATCAACCGGTTAGTAAAATGGAAAAAGGTAGGTAAAGTATTTATTACTGTAGCCGTTTAATAAATAGTTACCATTTGGTAATTACCGTTGTAACTATTATCATTTTAGTTCACACTAAATTGATAAACTGACAAGTGTTTTGTATTGAGGTTTGAACTTAAGAGTTGCTGTTCTAAATTTCAGAATGGTTAAAAAATTCAGAGAAAGAAAGTACATGTTTAATATTGCATTTGAAAGCCATCAGAACAGCATATTAAGGTACACTTATTTGCTTATTACTTTTCAAATGTTGAATAAGTACAGATTTTTGAACTTAAACAGAAGTAAGTCATTGAAAGGACATGCCAGCATTCAGAATTGAAAGTACAACTTTAGTTTAGCCACACAAGCAGTGGTTGCTTTTAAAACGAATAAGAGAAGTACATTTCAAAGGTATAAAATGACAAACCACACACCCCGTGGCTGTAGGTTTTAATGCAAGCATGCATTTTCAATTTCATGAATTGAATAAAGAAATAAAATACAGAGAAATAAAGAACAGTTTACATTTTTGAAAATGTAAATAAGCTGAAAAAGAGACAAGTTAAGCCCCATTGCCTGGTTGTTTGTTGGAGGTCAAACTTTGCTGCATCTTTGGTTCCGCATTTCAAAGTGTTCCAGGTCATCTTGTACATCCTACAAAAGAAGAGAGATAAGATTGGGTCAGTTCATATGAACTGAGCAATGAAGGACGATTAAGCTGTCTAGTTCTCTACTTGATCACATTTTCAAAGATATGAACCAGAAAAACAAGTCATAAAGCTGCTGGAAAGAATGATCATAACACAGAAACACTTTATTTCTTAACATTGTTTGCTTCATGTGCAGATAGGTACGAAGACTAAGTAGGTCGTTGAAAGGACATGCATACACTACGCGCACGAAACTTTCTGACCAAAGTTATGGAGAGGCGAAGACATGAAGACCGATGGACTTGAGGAGGTTGTTGAGGGGGTATGCATAAGTTTCAAGCATGGGACCTTCTAGCCGAATCATGGAGCTGTAAAGGATAGGCTGTTGAAGGGACATGACTTTCGTCATGAAACCTTTCAGCCAATTAGATCGGATACATGGTTTCAGAATGGAAAGGTACTATAAGGAAATAAATTTTATGTTACAAAGATCGCTCATAGGAGTCACAAGCCTGTGCTCGAACCCCATGAGGAATAGTTCATATGCTGAGAAAAGTGAAGAACAAAACAGAAGGAACAAAAGCACCAGTTCATCAGATGAGATAAGTATGCATGGTATATTTCAAAAGAAAATAGTATTTCTATACTGTTTCAGTCTGGTATGATTTCACAGAAATGTCACTTACATCCTATCAAGTTGAGATAGTATGTGTTTAAGATCTATTCATTGATTGGTATCAGTCAGACACTTTATTCTAGATGCTATTCTATAGACTGATATATTTAAGAATGAGAAAAAGAAGAATAATTTCGCATTCAGATTAGTGCATAAAGACAGGAGATGATTTTAGTTAGAAGGCTACAAAATGTAAGCATATCCTTGAAAATGAAGGTACATCAGCTTATTGTATGTTTATGGTACAAATAAAATATTCACAGTGAACATCAGTAAGTCCCAGGCATGCTGGCTGGAATCAGTTACACTATGGAAGGAATAAAGATACATTTATCTAACAGTATGACAAACCATGACAGCCATGCTGTGTCTCAGGAGAATGTTACTTCATAAAGTTTGCTTCAGTTATGTGAATACTTTAAGATAAATGAAATAGCAGACAGATAAGCAAAGAAATTAGATAACCAGACCATCAATAGCATGCATAGTGGGAACAACTCCAGCAGTTCAATACATTAACAAAGAATAGTGATCAAGTAACAGAGTGCAAATATCAAAATGAAGGTAATAAATACTGTTGGAGGTATGCTCAAGTACTATAAAAACGCCAAAACTGAAAGGAATAAGACAGCAGTATTATAACAATATTTTCTACAGCTAAATAAAAATGAGGAATTTCCTGTTCAGACATGTGATATTTGGACAATACATGGTGTGAATTCATATTGTGCCAGCAGCGATAACATCTCAGTTCAGGCAGATCAATTGACTGGATAATGGCATTCATGATCATCAGAAATCTGGACAGGTGTAACATATGGAAAGCAGTTCATAAATATGCCCAAAAGAAAAGAATTGGAATCGTTGGAGACATGCCTATTTATGTTGAAAGTTACAGTTGACTGTTCTAAAAGCTAAATTTCCAGACAAACAAAGGACCGAATATTTCTGATACAAGTAAAGATAAAGCTCAAATATGATGTGATAGCAAAGACCGAATTTGAAGTCCAGATTCGATTTCAAAAGGGAGAGAGCTTTGCATGCTACAGGAAGCAAAAATCTTCTATACATATTCAACTTTTCAAAGCACGAGAGTCTAATGTTAAAGCTTTAGTTCAACAAAGAGCTCTAAAATTCTGTGCAATGGTGGAAGTTTCAACAGCAAACGTTGCAAGAATAACCTTAAGTCTAGGTCATGAGAGAATACTTCAAACAAAGAGGGTGTCAGTCCAAGCAAAAGCGGCTGTGTATACATTCAAACCCCGAGCTATTCAATAACCCAGTTTTCAGTTAGAAATGGCAGAGATAAAAGAAATGACAGACAAGTGAACAAAGAAGTCCCGAAAGGAGTAACAGAAGTAAATATATTTGGAAGTTAAAGATTTCCAAGAAGAGGGCATCTATGAGTTCAACTGGAAGACGTCAGGCTTTAGATTCAACAGGGAATCCTAAGAGGAAGGTAAAGAATCTTAGAAACAGACTTAAGGTATGAGTAAATTTACAGCAATCTTGAGTCAGCTTCTAGCTTCAATGAATCATATATGCTGCGAGAGTTCAACTTTTGAAGTACACCGCACTCAAACAAATAGACAGCAACAGGAGCTCAAATATACAGAGGGAAAAGCAGAGAAAAGCTTCAAATGCATGGCAGCTTGTATATATTACAGAGTTTTGTAACAGAATAAGCATAATGGGAAAGTATTTCATTTTTTAACTAATCCAAAGTGCAAACAGCAAATAGATAAAACCCACAATTATTTTCAAAGGAAAAAATGAATACCCAGATTCAGAATCAACTGCAGCAGAATAAACAGCAAATAAAAGTGAGTTCATAGCCAGTATTCAAAGCAACAGAAGGAAGGTACTTATCTACAGGTGCTTCATCGTTTTCAGCCTGTGTATGAGCTCATTAAACGGTCAAGCCGAGTTCTCTTCCATTCAAAGAAAATATGCAAGCTGAGCTTCCATTCAAAGAAAACCAAACATCAACAGGCTGTGATCCATAACCATACTAAAGAAGAAAAACGGCATCAAATGCCCAGGCTCGAACTCACAGAAGAGGAAAAAACCAGAGAAAAGTTTCATAGAAATGGCGGCAGCTTAAACGCCTAGGGTTTTCTCTTCTCTAGCAAATGCGAAAATGCCAAAGTATGAAACCAAAAGTTGAGATAATGAGACGCCTTTTCCAGTTTGAAGAGTCTTTTGGGGTCCACAATGCAAGTGACAGCAGTATACGGCTCACTCCAAGAGTGCCACGATAGACAGTCACATTGTTTTTAGAGAAGCAAAGATATGTATAGAACAGGTCATGTCGACCTTTTAGATATTATCACTTAGGATATATTTTTTGTTATATATTAGGTTTTAGATTTTATTTATATTTTTTCTTGTTTAAATTTCACTTTTAATCATGTATGCCATGGTTTAATGTTATTTTAAATTAAAATAGATAATTTTATTATCTATTTTAATTTAATAATATTATATTATGATCTGCATGGTTAAAGGTGAAATTTGATGTTATAAGTATTATATTTAATATTAAATAAGCAATATATTTATACTTAACATTAATATATTGAATAGAATTTTTATTTAATTCTATTTTTACATGTTAAGTATAAATATATTTATCTATTAAATATTAAATATGATAGTTATAGTTTAGAAAAAATATAAATTTAATCTTTTACAGAATATTTTAGCAAATAAATATATAGCTAAACTGGACCGTAAGATCATTTATAGTCAAAGAGGGATTCTTTCAGTTCTGTTCACTTGTTGAGGCAGTTTGGAGGTCATTTTTGAGTTCAGCATCAAATGGTATCAGTTGAGGGTCTCTTTGGAGCAGTTCACTATCAATTCACAGCAGTTACACTCACTTGTTGATGGCTTTTCCTTCCATATCCGACCCCTCACATATTTGCATGATTTTTGGGAGTTATGGAGCAGTTTGACATGACTTTGAGTGGCAGTTCAGTTATACATAACTTGAGGAAGTTAAAGAGGCACTTTGACTTTGTTTTTGGGCAGTTTGACTCCTCATTTTGGAGGTTTTTCTCATGCATACGGATTAGGGTTTTGAGAACTCTATTTACATTATTTTCACCTCATTTTTTAGGGATCTTCTTTTTGCTCACTTGTTTAGCATATCGCAAACTTGAGAGAGAATTGTAAGGCATTGTAACAGAGATTTGTTCCAGCATTGATAATTTGAGATACCTGTTCCTTCCCATTGGTTTTGAAGTGTAATATTGTGAGTTTTATTGCTTTAATGTTGTGTTAGCCTTCATTTAAGCTGCATTCCTTGCTACATTTCAGAATCTTGATACTTGTCACTGCAGGTCTATTGTTTGTGTTCTAACTTTTGCAACGATTTGGTGAAGCATTGTTTCCCTATCTATGCAAAAATATTTCAAGTCCTTACATAGAAACACTTTTGTAGTTGCATGATTGTCTGGGTATTGAGAACCATAATTATCTTTTAGGATCTTTGCTGGATTAATTCAAGTTACATATCATTTTTGGTGTATCACCCTGTTTAGGTTAGAATTCTCTAGATTATTTCTTTCACCCTTTTGCCTATATCAATTTGTGCACAAGTGATATTCCAAATCTAAGAGGAACCGGCCTAGAATCCAGAGATTCGTTCTCTTGCCCATCAGCAAGAACGTTTCCATGTTTCAACAGGATAGCTAGATTTCTCATCATGCTATAGGCACAATCTTGATTGACAACAGTAACCTAGCCCTATAAAGGAAAGGGGAAATTACTCACAAGTTTTCACTTTGCTTACTTTGCAATTGAGGAATTCTTGGGCTAAGTATTATTTTTACACTGTGATCTTTGAGAAACCACTATCTGCAAAGTACTGGTTAGGAAGAATGGCTTCATCTTCATCTATCGTGAAGTTGATCAAAGGAGATCTAGTGAACAAACCAGCATACAACATCTTGCTATGCAGAACAGAGAAAACCACATGGCTGGTGCTCTCTCTTCCTTACCAAAAGGAGTCCTCTTGACTGAGGATGTTACAGCATTCATTCACACCAAATAGGAAGAAATCGGAGAAACCTTCATTCAAGGAGAATATGTGTCGCTATGTGAAGAAGGGGAACTGCTTGACAAATATGCCAATCTGGTATCTTTCGGTCTAATAAATAGTGTGTGCTACCCTACAATCTTCCGGGAGGACCAAATTAGACTGGTACTGAGCCGTCTTCATGAACCAGGATTCTGGCTCAACCAAGGGGCATGTCACGAGATCACCAAAGAGGATCTCCACAGAGTGACTGGGTACAGCGACAAAGGGGAAGTGATAACCCTACGCACCATCTCCAATTCTATCGTCAACGAGCTGACTAAGTCGAAGTTCGATGGTCGACTCATGACTATTAACGACATTGAAGATGAAGGAGTGCATTTCGCGTCCGCTATTATTGGATATAAAGTCTGCCAGTCAAGCAATTGAAACAGCGTACCAGGTGGGGCAATTCATGCTGCGCATCGCATTATGCACGAAAATGTCCAATACAACATTTGTACAATGCTTCGAAACCAAATCTTTGAAAATATGAAGAAGCTTGGAGTTGTGAAGAAGAAATCTATGAAGTATGGAACCCTTCTGGTGTGCCTATACTTCTTCTACTTGGATTTCTTCCCAGGATTCGGAAAAGTGAATTGGAGAACCGACAAACTGATCATGCATCAAATCACTGAAATGGCAAATAGATAGGGAGACCAGCTAAGCAATGCCATGACCAAACATTTCGAAGCCTTTCAACTAGAGATGCACGAGGGGGAAAGAATTCCGTCGGCAATTGTCGAACATTACAAGGATGAGGTATGTTTTTTGGTCACCACCGACAACTATATTATTCAAGCAGTTGAACCGAGAGATGCATATGCTCTTGAGCTGGGTTACGAGATCTCAGCCAAAGACGCTAAGGCATATGTTGAGGCACTAAATGATGCAAATTTGGATCTCAATGCAAATCGGTTCAGTACGTACACAAAAATTCTTCAGAATCTGTCAAAAAGGACACCGATCAAAATTGTCTATAAAAGGACACCTCGATCAAGAAAGAAATCGGCGACAGAACAGTCCAAAGGTCGAAGGAAGAACAAAGAACCAGTACCCAGCATCCAAGAGGAAGAACTAGAAGAAACAGACCCTGAAGTCACAGTTCCTCTGATTAGGAAAAAGCAGACTGAAAAAGTGTCAAAAGAGGATCCACCTAGACGAGCCAAGCCCACAATAGATGAAATTGTGGAAGGATTGAAGAAGCTTGGAAACTTAGGCACTATAAGGAGAAGAGATGACTTAAGCAGCGATGAAGACAAGGACAAACTTGAGGAAGCAGTAGCATTATGCCTCCACAAATTTAATTATCATCCTGGTGGACTTCGCACTACTCTACCGGAACAACTTCTACAGAATATTGAGGCCAAGTGGAAAGCCGTAGAAGAAAAAAAAAAGGAAGAGAGGATACGAGCTCTTCTAGAGGTTCAGAATCACCTTACTCTAGACGAGGCAGCAAAACAGGCTAAACTACATCAGAAAACCTTTGCAACTATAAGAAGGATAGGCCTAGTGCTTATTGGAGAAATTGAAATGAGGAAGTCACGCTATGGACCAACCTTCTTCAGACTCATTGACAAGCAGAAGAAGAAGCAGCACAAAGAGCTACAGCTAAACTGGCACCTTACATCGGCAAAGGGAAGGGGATACTGGGGGAAGAAGGGGATACTGGGGGAAGAAGCACCGTTACTAGTAGACTTAACCAAGGAACAAGCAACAAGTCCAACGGTTCTCATCTCACCAAACAAAGGTAACTATCAACCTATGCATGTTGATGACTTAATTACTGAAGTTATGGACTTTGGAAATGTAGACAATGCAGCTAAATGGTACAGTGTACTAAACGAAGAAGACAAACAAAAGCTGATTGTCAAAATTGTAGAGACCTTCATGGACTATCATAGGACTCCTAGGGACTATAGATCCAAGTTCCCACCAGAACTAAACAACAGGCTACAAGAAAAATGGAAGACCAGTCTAAGGATGAACACCAGAATCACCAAAGAAACACTACTCAAGGTCCGACTAGGGTTTAGTGAAGAAAGAATAAAGCTTCTACTAGAAGAAGCATCCATGAACCTGAAAACACTTGATAGAGTCACAGAGATATTGAATGGATATGAGAACAAAGTCTACAAAGACACTCTAGACTACTGGAATAGTTATGACTTCACAGCAGTAGAAGGATATGGTCCTCAGGATCAGAACAGACCTATGCAATCAGAGGAGCTCTTAACTAATGATCAACCAAATGCTGAACAAGAAACAGAAAGTGATATATCCATAGGGGAACTCCATACTGCTGAGAAGCAACAGCAAAAAGAAGACCCATTGGGAGAACAACCACAAAATGTTGAAAGTAGTAAGCCACTAGAAGAAGTTCAACCGAAAAGCAAAGCTCATCGAATAATGGAAGACAACAAGGGACAAAAAGAAGAGACCTCTATCCACACAGAGCAGCTAAGACCGGAGCAAGAGCAAGGTTAGCAAGAACACAGAGACATTCCTAGCTCATCTTCAAAAAGAAAACTAACATTTGCTAAAGAAAAAGAAGCAAAGAAAAGTAAAATCACCGAAACAGTAGTAGACATCAGCAAGATGTCAACAAGGCAGCTCAAGGAGTTGACCAAGAGGAAACAGCACATGGTCCTGACTACAATAAAGAACATCCTGTGCAACTTTGTACCAGATGCAGACGTTGATGAAGATGAACTGGTCATTGATCAACTAGAGGTACTTACACAAGCAATTGGTGAGGATCTAACAGATCCAGAAACAATGGTCATTGACCACTATGAGAAGAAAAGAGTGGAGATTCTCCACAAACAGGTTGAAGAAATCAAGGTCAATATGACAACCAACTTAAAAGTGTTGCAGGAGCAACTACAAGTGGCAAATAGTCTGATGACAAGAACATCCAATTTCGATACATTCTTGCAAGATCTGTCAGAGAAATCAGAGAAGGTCTCAGAAGAAATTAGAGTATTGTCCTCTCAGTTTGATATAAAGAACAAAACCGCAACTACTTACAACAAAGAAATGACAAGTTTGACTCTAACACTGAGGAAAATTGCTGAAGAAGAGTATAAGAGAATCCAAGAAATAATTGGATTTCAGATATTTCTAGCACCAACATTTGACATCATGCAACAAACATCAACTTCTGTGGAGTATCTAATAAATGAACCAGACTATAAAACTGTGGAAGACATGGAGAACATAATTGTTTCTCTCAAAGCAGCCCAGAAGAATATGGAATATGTAATCAGTCAATGGGCACCCTTTACAATCTGCTAAGACTACCTACAAGGATATCTTCAACAAACTCCAAATGTAAATTCCTCAGAACAGCTACACCCTTTGTCCTCTGGAGGCAAAAAGGGGAAGATAGATGGTCATAAAGTTACAAAATTGAGAAGTAGACAGAAGCAGAACAGAGGAGAAGAACACCAGAGCATTTAGACAGGGGAAGTGTTCTTCAGAACAGTACAGTGCAGAACTTTCAGCCAGGGGAACCGATACAAGGCACTATGATAAGTAAGTGAGTGAAGTTTGTGTATAGTTTTGCCACCAATGACAAAGGGGAAGACTATTAGCAATTCAAGATTGTCATTAGTGTCCATCCACAAACGCTATGCACTGGTAAGGGGTCACCGGTCACTCACAACACTTAGAAGACACCGATAGACAAGCAACTCAATGTTTACACCGGTCGATAATACTCACCGATAAGGACACACACCAGTCTCAGTATGCATAAGTTGAACCGGATATAAGGTCACACCGGTCTAAAGCAGACTTAAGATCCGCACCGAGTTTAATGGATCAGTTTGAGTTAAAAGCAGGATTATACGGGACATCCACAGCTTAGAAGTGGAGTTAGCTTTTTAACAGGAGTTAGCTTTAATTCATGCGGATGTCTTGCAAGGTAAACTCTAGTTCATTGCGCATAGCTTTTTTGTTGATTGCATGATTTATTGCGGAGTTTGTAGCTTGGCGGTTCTATGAGTTAAGGGTTTCATTACGGAGAATCTCTTGTATAAATACAGGTCATAGGACGCAAGATGAGTAGTTGTTGAAATTAGATGATTGCATAGAGCAGAGGAGAGATCTTCCGAGAAACGCTGTACAAAGTAGCAGAGTTCAACAACCAGGCTAACAAGGAACAGAGGTATGATCTAATCAGACATTCAATGTCACAATAGATCATTACATTTATCAGTAGTGAAAGAATATTCAAATCCATCTATTAGGGTGAACCTAATCGGTTCGTTGTAAAAATCTCTTAACAGGGTAACATCTTGTTTGATGTTTAAAGTCCTATAACTAGGCAGCTCCTAACAGAGCTTAGATCCTAAACGATCTTTTGTAAAAATCCCTTAACCGGGTAGCACCATAGCCAGTGCTTTGTATGCTCCTAACAGGGCACTTTCATTAAAACTAGTGAAGTTGTGAGCTCTGTCTCACCGTGGTTTTTTCTCTCTAGCTGAGGGTTTCCACGTATAAATAATTGTGTAGATCTGTGTGATTCAGTTTAGGAGTGTGAATGACTATTGACTTTCTACTTTGCATTCAAGAATCTATTTTGCAAATATTAAATAATTTGTTTTAGTATTTTCTGATTCACCCCCCCCCTCTCTCAGTAACCGGTAAGGTAACAACAGTTGTCTCTTTCAACTCTTGTGTTGTCTGATTGGTTCTTTCTATGATATCCTTCACGAAATCTTCAAATTTTGAAGTTTTCGTTATTAACTTTCCAGCGTCTTGAACCTATTTCTTTAGTTCCCTGGTGCTGGTAGCCACAGTTGCTTTGATTGCACCAATATGGTCATGTAGGATATTGGTTCTCTTTATTTCATAATGATCTACAGCTACAACTTTTGAATCAGTTATGTCTTCTTCGATTGTTTGTGCCAAAATTTCTAGCTGATCAATTATAGGTTCTTCATCAATATCTACATCTGGAGCAAAATTATACAAAATATTCTTTACACTGTTGAGAATCATATCTTGTTTTCTCTGTGTGAGCAACTGTAATAATTCATTTCCTATCATGTCTTATAATCTATGAATAGTACAAGTTAGGAATATTTAATTAAGGAATCACTACTACTAACCAAGTACATTAGTATATTATTCTACATTAACAATCATTATTTATGAATGTTAAGAAATACAAACCATCAATGGAATGAGAAAAGAAACATATTTTATAAATGCCAAAATATCTCTCATATGGATCATAGAGGAATCAGTCTCTCTCTCTCTCTCTCTCTCTCTAAGGCCATCAAGAGTGGAAGAGTTACAGGGCCTAGGTCACGTGAAACAGGCTAGAGGTAGTTTCCCTCAAGGCCTAACCCCAATGTTTGGATAACCATCATGTGTCCGAAATTACTCTGCCTCTACCTTCCACAACCTTCTCACTCAAATATGCTTTTGTGGGATGAAAGAGATGAGTTTGTATGATCTATAATGGATATATCAATTTAATATAGAGAAGTGAGAACATATTTATTAATATCTCTCTTCGTACATGTTGTGAGGTTTTACATCGCCCCAATTCTTGGGGACCCCCATTTTAAGCTTTGGGCCTTTGTCTTGCCTCCCGACTCGAGCTGATAATCCATAGACCCCAGTGGCATTGATGGTTTGATTTGCATTTGTGGCTCGTTTGGATTTCGGATTTTTTTTGATGATGGAGTGATAAACATGGCTTGATTTTTGAGTGATGATGAGGTTTCAATTGCAAAACGATGATATGATTCGAAGTCAATTTTTGCCTTGCTATTGAAATTCAAGTTTGATTTTGTCTGCCTTGTGATTTTAAATTTGGAAAGTTGAATATCTGGATTATGTCCTTTGTCTTGATAAACAAGCAAAATCTGAGATTCACTATTATTTTCGAAAATTTAAATGCTTGTAATTTCAAAAAATTTTGGGGCAATTGAGGCAATGAAATTTTTCATGGCAATTTGCAAATAAATGGGGCAATTTTCGATTGCTAATTGGATGGATAAATTAATAAATTGCAAAAAATCTGAGATTTTTTATGTTTACTTTCGAAAGCCTCATGCATTGAATTTCGGTTTGTTTTTTTTTTGGGGCAATTCAAGTATCTTAAAATCAATTTGCAAATAATGATAAGGCAAGTTTTTAATTTTCTCAAATTGTTATTGATTGCATAAATGCTTGAAATCTGGAAATTACATGATTATTTTCGATTTCCTAAGCCCATGTTTATATTTTCAAAAATCTGATTGGAGGTATTTTAATTTAATTATGGGAGATTATGTTTTAAAAATCGAAACTTGGGCTTTGAAATTAAAAATAGCCCCAGCCCCATGCATTTTCGAAACCAAATTGGGGGCTTTTTTTTTTAATTTTTGTCAATACTTGGCTTTTAGCCAAGTCGGCCCTGTTTGAGGTTTTAATTTATTTTATTTTTTTTGACCAAACAGGTCTAGGTCGGCCCTAGAATTCAAGGGCAGCGTGGGGTATAAATGAGGACTCTTGCCTCCTCATTTCCTCACAAACAATTTCGACTTCCTTGCTCTGCTATTCAGCGAAAATCAAAGAGCAGCAGACAACTTTCTTTTCCCATCCTTGGCAGCGATTTGGAGCCCAACTTGGCAGAGTTTTGATTGGAAGAAGGCAGAGATTTATTTCAGATCCGTTGGGGGCACCATTTAGCATATTTTGAAGGCAAAAATTCTGACTTTTGTGGGCAGAATATCAGCATCTAGGGCCAGATCCGAAAACTGGAGAAGGGCAGCGATTTTTTGGGATAAATACATCAATACCTCATCATACTTGGGCATTTCCAGATTTCGTTCTTTGCAATTGGAGGGAAGATCTAGCAAATTCAGAGCATCATTTTCAAATTTTCGAACTGGAAGAATAGAGATCCCAGCTTCAACATAACATTTCCAGAATTTTATCAAGCCAAAATTCTGATTTGAAAGCAAGGAGTTCTGATTTTGAGGGCTTCATATTCGGATTTTGTCATTCGGCAAGGCTTCTGCATTCAGAAATTTCAATTGGCAAGGTGGAAGGTTCAGATTTGGGGTGTTGAGTTTCAGATTTTGACAAGCTAAGGGCATCAAGTTTGAGGATTGAGGGCAATTGCATCAAGATAAAGTTCAGATTTTCCCATTAATTGTGCAAAATCCAAAAGATTGAAAATAAGATCCATCAAGCAAAAGGCATCCACATTCAGATTTCTTTGCAAGAACGGAGTGCTTGCATAACCGGTGAGTGGCCTATCTTATCCTTTTCTTCTTAGTTGTTTTCACTTCATTGGTATTATTGTTAAGTGTTGAAGACTAGTTTCAAGAGTAGAGTTAGGATTTTGGTTAGTAGGTTGATTACTTGATTGTCTTGATTAGCTTTTTTCCCTCAAGTTCTTGCTTGCATTCCATCATTTCATTTCATCATCATTAGGAGGAAGATTGGAGTGATAAGTGTAGTCCATCTCATAGGAAACGGCGGGAAGTGATAAGTGGTAGTCCCACCCCTAGGGAGAAGATTGGAGTGATAAGTGTAGTCCATCTTAAGGCAAAGGCGGGGAGTGATAAGTGTAGTCTTCATCATTTCATCATCATAGGAGGAAGATTGGAGTGATAAGTGTAGTCCATCTCTTAAGGTAACGGCGGGAAGTGATAAGTGTAGTATTCCATCCCATTAAGAGAAAGTTTGGAGTGATAAGTGTAGTTTCACCATCATTGTAGAAAAGGCGGGGAGTGATAAGTGTTTAGGATGGCGGATGCCAATGCAAGCAAGCGACCCAAAGGAATTAATGCTAAAATAGGAGACAAGGAAATCATGATACCCAATTCCAACTTCCGCTCAAAATTGAAATACGTTGGGGACACCAACATTGGTACCCTTGATATGATTAAATTAAGAGAGAGGTTGAGAGACAGCTAGTCCCCTGTGGCAAAGAAGATCAATAAGTATGAATTTGTGCAAGGAAGTGTTCAGTCTACCCCAGTAGCAAACAGAATACAGCAGATCAGAGTTCAGCGCCTTCATCGTGCTTGTCAATCAGATTCCGGGCTCTACTAAAGGTACACAGTTTGATCCTTGGATGTTTTATTTTATTGAAGGCATTGGAAATGGTAAAGGAAAGATTGATTGGATTAGGATCATTAGCATAAATTTAGAGTTGCAACTTAGATAGTACAAAATTAGAAGCAAGTCTACATGGGGTCCTACTTCTTCAATTCGAATGCAAGACTACTAGTGATGCTTTGCCAGTCGAACCAAATCCAATTGGGGAGATGCACTGCACCACTATGGTTGAGGCAAGAGCTTACGCCAAAGGGCAAGGTTGTGGCAGTTTGAACAGTTGAAGGTAGTCAAGGGTTAACCAAGGAGGAAAGCATTGATGAAAGCAATTGATGAACTTAGTGATGGGTGGATTGTGGAACAATCAAGGAGATATGGCTGAGGGTAGGTGCCCCAAAACCCAAGAGTATTGAAACAAAGATGCATGCATGCAAATCAAATCCAAATAGGAAGGTTAAAAATGGCAAAGTATTGAAGTAAAGAGGAAAGTGATTGAAAGGTTGAGAAGGTCAAGTTTGATTTCAAGGCGATGGCCAAGAGCAAGGCTCTTAAATTGCAAAAGGGTTCACATCTAGGCAAGCCACCAAGGTCAAGGCAAGATTACCCCAAGTGCATGGAGACCTCACCCTTTCGAGGTCAAGACATCAAGTACAAGCAAGTTCAAGTGGTGATGAGAAAGTTTCTAAGGACAAGCTCAAGCATCCAAAGCTTCACCTCATCTCAAGGATTAAATGAATTTATAAGGTAAAGGTTGATGAGGTGGCAATTTCATGTGCATGCAATCAAATAATGCCAAGTGTCCTATGTTCTCATTGGTTGACAAATTATTGTAATTTTCTCATTGGCCCACAAAGTTGGTGCCCTCATGTAATTGGTTGAAAGATGGTAACCCTAATTAGGGTTTGTAAGGTTTAATCTTGGCCCTTGATTTTGCCTCTTAATCTTGGCCATTCATTGTAATTTTGAGCCTCTATATAAGGCCATTTGGTCTCATTTGTAGGGGGTTGAAGAAAATTGTTGCTAATATAATACCAAAATTGCTTCTCTTATCATTGTTGTGTCTTGCATGGTGATTAAGAACACTTGGTGTTATTGCATGGTTTCTACTTCCAATTGTTAGAGATAGATTTCATTGAGTTGAGTTGTTAAAGTAATTTCATTTTCGAGCAAGTGTTAAAGTAAGAGTAGAGATAGATGGCTAGTTGTATGGTGATATTGGTAGATGTTTGATAGGGATCTATATACTAGGCCACTAGCATCTTGGCGGCTTGTTAAGGAGCCTTGTGTGTTAATCTAGTCTCGTTCCCCTTGAATCATTGCACCAATGGAGGTAGCACCGCAAGCAAGCTTTCATTTGGTTTGATCCCCGTCCATTTGCCAATCTTTCCATTCAGTAGGAGTAGAAGTAAAGTAACCAAGTAGTTTAGTAGTGAGAGTTTGGAGAAGCGAAGTTAGAAGTGACATAAATTTGAAGTTGAGAAGTTGAAGTTCGAAAGTTCGAAGAGCAAAGTTGGAAGTGATATAAATTGGAAAATCATGGAGTATACATTGCAAAGCTAAGTCGCATCATCATCATCAAGAATTTGACATCCTCAAGTGAACAACGTAAGCCCGCCGAAGTGATTACCAACAAATCACATTTATAAAACTGAGTTAGTATCCACAGGTGTAAGGAACCTTGGAGTATCCTTGTATATTTTTCAAGAGAGGGTTGAGTGTTTGGTACGCCGTATCAAGTATTCAATTGCTATATGTTATGTAGTGGTACAAAACTGACATCAACAGTACACATATATATAATCATGATTTTATTATTATTAACATATATTTATATATGCTCATTCTTATATTCCAAATAAATTAATCCATTCAATTATATACTCTATCTATCTATATAGTTCAGATATATTATAACTATATATAAATATATATAAAATAGCTGATACATATAATTCTAAGTTTATTCCAAATTAATAAATATATATAATCCTCTAATCCTTTTGATGAGTATTATATTTTAATCTTCTAATCAACTCAATGTATGATCCCATTTTCTTCTTGATATGTCACTCTCTCTTAATGTATGTGATTTTCTTTTCTTTTCCCTCCCCTATCAAATGAAATTCTATTCTTCTCATCCTTGAAGGAGTCACATCTTTTCATTTCATGCCTTTTGACCACTCATTAAACTTAATTATATTTTAGTTTAAGTCTTTTATATTTTAACTTAGATTTTATTTATAATTCTTTTACATTTAAATTTAATTCTTTTATATTCTAATTTAGATATTATTTATATTTCTTTTATATTTTAATTTAATTCTTTTATATTCTAATTTAGATTTTATTTATATTTCAATTGAACTCTTTTATATTCTAATTTATATTTTATTTAGATTTTATTATTATTATTATTAAATATTATTTTAGAAAGGGAACATACTTTTTACAATTTTGTCTCTTGTAATTTATTTATTTATTTTTTTTTTATTTATTACTATTATTTATTATTAAATCTTATTCATAAAGGGGACATCACAGTCCATATATATATATATATATATATATATATAAGAAAAGAAAAGAAAATCACATACATTAAGAGAGAGACATATCAAGAAGAAAATGGGATCATACATTGAGTTGATCAAAAGATTAAAATATGATATTCATCAAAAGGATTAGAGGATTATATATATTTATTAAGTTGGAATAAACTTAGAATTATATGTTAGTAATAATAAAATCATGATTATATATATGTCTATGTACAAAGAGAGATTAATAATATGTTCTTTGTATTCAAATAGAAATATTAAACTGATATATCTAGTATAGATCATACGAACTCATCTCTTTCATCCCACAAAAGCATCTTTGAGTGAGAAGGTTGTGGAAGGTAGAGGCGGAGTAATTTCAGGCACATGATGGTTATCCCAACATTGGGGTTAGGCCTTGAGGGAAACCGCCTGCAGCCTATTTCACATGACTAGGCCCTGTAACTCTTTCACTCTTGATGGTCTTAGAGAGAGAGAGAGAGAAGGATTCCTCTATGATCCATATGAGAGATATTTTGGCATTTATTAAAATATATTTCTTTTCTCGTTCCATTGATGGTTTGTATTTCTTAACATTCATAAATAATGATGGTTAATATAGAATAATATACTGACGTACTTGGTTAGTACTAGTGATTCCTTAATTAAATATTCCTAACTTGCACTATTCATGGATTATAAGACATGATAGGAAAGGTATCATTACAGCAACTTCAGTTGCCTTGTTGACATTTTGCTGATGTCAATCAATGATTCCCCTGTACGTGGAGTTTCTACTTTCCCTTTCTTGGAATCAGGGTCTGCTGTAAATGATAGCTTCCTTTTCAATGATTGTTTCTGTTTAGTGCCCTTTTCTAGCTCTTCTTCTGGTTGTCTCTCTTCTTCCACCTTTTCTTCTTGTTGTTGCTCTTCTTCTTCCTCTACCTTGTCTGCTTGTTGCTCTTCTTCTTCTCTGTTGACCTCGTCGACCTGTATCTCTACTTCTTCCTCTTCGGCAACCTGTTGGGTAACTTTGGTTGTCTCTGCGTTATCAGTATCTTTTCCATTAGCCATCCTTGCTGATGATTCCCCTGTTTCTTGTCTTCCGGTCTAATTGGTGTAGCCTATACACTAGTTGGGGTCTTCTCACCGGTTTTGTCTTGCTCACTGATTGTGAACTGCTCACCGATTGTGTTCCGATCACCGGTTATGACTTTTGTCTCCTCACCTTTATCCCTAGATACCTTACTGTTCTGGTAGGACCGTGTCCTTTGCCTGTTGAACTTGAGATGTATCATGAGGACCTATTGAATGAGGTGTCTCTGTAGATGCATGTTCCGATGCCAGTTTCTCTTGCCTCTTTGCTAGAGTGTTGAAATCATGATTTTTTCATAATTTAATTGTTTCTTCATACACTTCTTGTTCTTGGCCATTTATGATTTTGGCTACTCTATCTCTGGAATCCAGGTTCAGTACTTCTGCTTCAATGAGAATCTTGATTACTTCTTCATCTAGACCTGGTTCTACCTATTCTAGAACTTTCATTATGAACTTTGCATCTTTTGCTACTCGTCCAATTTGTTAGTAGCCTTTTATTAAGTTCAACTGGGAAAATGGTTCTGTAATCCTTGGGTCCCCGATTGAAATCAAGAAAACTCTCTAACAGGGCTAGTTCTATTTTGGCTTTATCATCAATGCCTAAGGCACTGAACCATTTCACAGCATTGCTAACCTTACCAAAATCTAATATTTCATCAACTATGTCATCAACAGTAAGCATTTTAGCCTTACCTTTTTCTAGAGATGCTAGAATAGTTAGTGGAGTTAGATCACCACCGGTGTCTTCAATGATGTCTACAATAACCGGTTCTGTTGCTGGCTTTTGGTGGACCAGTGTATCAATTCCCAGAATGCCTTTGCCTCTCCCGATGTCCTTTTCTGGTTTTAATGAGGACTTCTGACATTCAGCTTCAGCCTTGTGTTGTTGTTCTAGAATGGTTGTCCAGATGGCAACTCCATCATGAACCGCTTCAACTTCTCCAATTAACACTTGACCAATCCTTTTTCTGATCTGAAAACTTTGTTTATGCGCCTCTGCTTGATCGATTGCCTCTTGTAGGCTCAAGAAAGTAAAGTGAAATGAGCAATACGCTTTCCCCTTTATATCCTTGGGCCCCAACGATAATTAGCAAATAGTAGCATTTGTTAACAGTTACCATATTTTATGAGCCTTACTAGTTTTTACCCATCTTCACCTTTATCGACCGGTTGATCAATGCTTTACCTGTTTTACCAAAACATCCACGGTTGAAACATCAACCGTGTAACATCAGCCCATCACCGAGAAGGTAATTAAACAAACCACACAGCTTACTCTTTTGATTGGTTCTTTGCTCTTAGACCGGTGAGTGCTTCTCAGTATCAACTTCCAGATAGTGAGATTAAATCTCACTAGTTACTCCGAGGACAATAGCATTTCTACTTGTTCCCCCTTAAGCCCTGTTGGCTTAATTTGATGTGATTACTTTGTCTCTGATTTCTCTCCTTCAGAGCTCCCTGTCCCCTTTTTGGACCATATGTTCTTCACTTCTTTCTTGGTCTCTTTTGTTATGTTTCCCTTATGATTGGGAGTCTCGTTCCTCTTGACCAGTGCCTTTTCCTTTGTTCATTGGCCAGTTCTTGCAATCTTTGGCCAGATGCCCAATCTTGTTACAATTGTAACAAATCATCCTTGTTCCTCTCCATGTATTTACTCTCTTTCCTTTGTCCATGTGTGAGTGGCATTCAATAGCTCTATGCCCTGATGGTCCACACATAGCACCAAAAAAATCGGTGAGTCGTCAAAACTCAAAGGAGTCAAGGAGGACAAGAAAAAACTCAATTGGTTTCAATGGTCTTGCATTATGGCATTCAAACTGTGAACCCTGCACTACAGATGTAAAGAGATCGCTTCCACTAGATGATTCACTGCTTTTCCTATTGTAAACAAGCATAGGAAACCAGTAAGATGATCTCACAGTTGAAGGAAAATATGATATTTCCAGAAGGGCTTCTTCCAAAAGCCTCCTCCTAGTTGGTACAATCTGATATTGCAGATATGGGAGAAATTTTTTGAGAAGTCTTGATAGTACATCATGTTTTATGTATGTTGCTAAACCCTTAGCATTGATGAGTGGGTAACCCAAAGACTCAAATCATTTCTACAACCTGAGATTTGTAGTGAATTACTATAACAGTCTCTTATCTATCCTCGTTGTAAAGATTCATTCCCATATATCTCTTACAGGATGCCATGATTATTTGTCTCTTCAATATGATGATTCACAGGCTGGCAGGATTCCAGATCTGATATCATTGAAATATGCCAGCTAATGAAACCTAACAATAATTGACTTCCACAATACTCTTAGCTATAAGGAAATAGATTTATACTTTTGAAATTCTGTAAAGAACCCAATTGGCTCTCGATTGTTCACGCTTGTAATTTTTAAACAATTTAACAACTTCAAGAAATTCATACAGTGATATAATTTAATTTGAATCTTTTCAAATCAGATAATTGAAACTACTGTAATTAACAATCATTATTCTCTGAATTGTTCAAACATTTGTCACCAATAACAACAATTGTCATTATCTAAATTTATAAATTTATTGAAAACATTGGCACCTAGCAATGGAAATGATTGTACGGTGAATTGAATTACATTCAATTATTGTTTGTTGCAACCTCCAAGATCAAGTCGCAGCTCCTAAGGTAAGTCATGCAACCTTCTGGAGAGTATTGCAGCCTTCTCAAAAAGCCACGCAGCCAATACAAAAATGAAACGCAGCCTCCTGGATACCTCACGCAGCCAACAGAAGAAGTGATGCAGCCTTCTAGATACAACACGTAGCCAAGGGAACTAATTATGCAGCTTGTACTTGCAGATTTTAGCTTAATGGAAGATATATCAGCCTTCCAACATGAACATTATTAAAACACCAGAGAGAAATCGATCCAACTTGGAAACCCTATGTATCAAATACAAATTGATAATTCTTCCTCCAATTTGGTATACCTCAACACCAAAATTTGCATTCACAGATTCTATATAAATTTCCAGAATTCAGTTTGCAAAATTCACCATCAATCAGTGATGATTCAAATTGCCAAAAGAGAGGAATCAGTCCTCAAACCCTAGCCATCTTCTTCACAACCAAATTTTACCAAATGATCAATAGGTCGGTAAAGTGTTTTTTCAAGTTGAATATATAAGCTTTTTGAAAAAGCTTCAACTTTACTTTTTTCACTTAAGTAGCTTCTTCAACACAACATCATTTTATAACAATAAAGGTTATAAAGTCATAAAGTTATTAAATTAAAATAACTTAATTTAATAACGATAATTAAAATATGAAGCCACTGAATCTATCTGACTGAAACAAACTAACTTCTGACAACAGAGCCCCGAGCTCAAACTGCCCTGTCAAAAATAGCCATCTGCCAAAAACAGACTTGCTATAAATAGTAAGTCTCTCAAACTGGAGATCCCTGATAAACGATCCTAAAACATCTAATAACAATGTGCAGACACCCTGCTAAACCAGGCCATACCCAAAATACCACTTACTAAAAATAGTAAGTCGTCCAATCTAACCCAAACGAAGAGCAGACCTGACAACCATAACCTCCAGAATGGAATCCAATCACTGGCTCTGCCAACTGACCCCCTCTGATCACCTAATTAGCTTACGAGGGTCGCCAAACTAAGCTAATCCCAAAGGTCTAAAAAACAACAATGGATGTCCATGCCAAGAGGAGATAAAGAAGAGGATACAAAGATATGGATCTGAAGTTGTCTCACTATTTAGCAGTCTTCCTAATAATAGAACAGTGACCTGGAAACAGGGATCCACAGTTGGGCAGGCTCTATCAATTGCCCCAACAATTGCTTTGTCACCTTTTTGTTGACTTCAATGTCAATGATTGGGATCCCAATGTCAAATTCAATTCAAGAATCAAAGACAAAGCCTTTCATCAAAGACACGACATTACTGAATCTTGAGAATACCAAATCTGCAGAGAATGCAAAGCAAATCACAAAAAATGTTGTTTCTTATTGCATGGGAAGAGTGACATTCGAAGCTACAATTGCAATAACCATTGACTTATGATGCTTCAAACGTCTCAAGAAGCTCTAGACCCTAACCCCAAGGTTTTAGTTCAATTGTTACTTTTCTTTGGAGTAAGTTTGTTATTAAAAAGAGACAATTTCTCTACTTCTAGCTCAGGTCTTAGAAATGAAGATTTTGAGAGAATATGTTTAAGTGGAGAGAACTAATAAGGCTTCTGAAGAAAAGGAAGGCAATGATGAGAAATGTCCCCAAGGAGAGAAGAAAACAAGATAACCGACATGCTTGATTTGTTTTGGTAAAATAATGAATGAATTATGACATGATCAATCTATAACGAAACATTTGTAAAATAGAAACAATCTAATATTTACACTAAGTTACAATATTGACCATTAAATAGTAAATAATAAAGATATTATTCTAATACCCTCCCTTAATGGTCAATCTATCAACTACACCACGCTGCCCCCTAAATTTTACAAACTTGTCCAAGCTCAATGACTTGGTGAAATATATGTTGTTTGATCCGCAATCAAAACATACAACACCTAAACTGATCTATCTTCAACCAACTTCCAAATGAAATGAAAATGAGGCTCAACATGCTTGGTTCTCTCGTGGAAGACCAGATTCTTGGCTAGTTTAAGCACCCCTTGATTGTCACAGTAAAGGGGAGTAGGATCTCCTTGAGACATTTGAATGTCTGAAAGCATCCTCCGAAGCCAAACTGCGTCACAAGCTTCCTTAATTGTTCCTCGATACTCAAATTCTATCAAGGAAAGAACCACTGCCTACTGCTTCTTGCCAAACTGAAACATACCCAAATGCTGTTTTTTGTCATCAATGGAACTTGTCCAATTTGAGTCTTGAAACCAATAAGTCTAGGATCGTGACTTTTGTTGTACAAAAGATCAAATTCAAAAGTGCCCTTCACATAACACAGCACACACTTTGCTACTACCCAATGATCAGCCTTGGGGGTTGTCATGAAGCGAGAAATGTAGCTCACTACAAAACTCAGTTCAGGCCCAACAACAATAAGGTAGATGTAACTACCCACCAATTGCCTGAATGTTGATTCATTCACCACAGGTGAATCTAATTTGTTTGTCAGCTTTAGCCCGTTCTCCATAGGGTGGATGCGGTTTGCAATCTTGCATCCTAATGCAGGAGCATCTTGGGTGTAAGAGCAATCTTGCATCACTCAAAAATATTTTTGGTTTTGTTTTCAATAAGGGCTATCTTGTGCGGAGCTGCTATTCATGGGAACTTGCTATTTTTAGTAAGTTGGTCATCCAATCTCGGAATGTTCTGATTTCTTCCCTGGAGGTTCATTTTGGTCATATCAGCCTTCCAGTAAAGTTTCATTGACAAATCAAGTCTAGCTTTGTAGATATTGAAGATTTTCGATATTGGCAACAGGGTACAAAAACTTTGAACTCAGTTTTGAAGGCTTTAGAGGCCCCGGATGAGGTCGAAAATTTGGGTGACAAGCACTTGCACGAGTCAAGCCTATAGAGCGCTTTGTGGCCTTTCCGGAATGGGGTCATAATAGTCAATCGGGTCAACTAGCGATGACTTATGGTCTTCGAAAGTTGGGTCACCTGAAATGGCGGAAAATGATTTTCCTTCAAAATTTCTGTTTGGGTTTCAAAATTTATTTTGAGCCGACTTTGATGTAATAAATTGTAAAATAAAATAATTCTAAGTTTGGTCGGCCTTGTTGGCTAAAATTCTAGAACCTTCCCAGGCGGTGGAAAATTGCCTATATAAGGAAGGCTGTAGTATTGTCTTAGGCAGTTCGGGATAGTTCTGGGTTGTAGATCTGGGTATTGATTCGAGGCTGTCCTATAGAATTTTGTAAGGGAATACCCATGTGGTTTTGCATATTGTAATTTTGAAAGTTTGTAATTCCACATTTGTGGAGATAATAAGAAGCCAATTTTTTGTTCTTGCATATTGTTGTTTCTCTGTTTTCTGTTATGTGTTTGTGGTATTAAGGGGAGCATCCTTCATCACATCCAAAACTTGTCCAGCAAACTACAGGAATACTTAGACTGAGACAAGAAGATACTACCCTAAGTCTACCAAAATTCAATGGCTAAACAATAGTGCAAAAGTCCCAAGTTTGTCATGTCAAAGAATTGACACAAACTCTATTTGATCTGATCAATCAAAAGTGTCGAACTACTAGTGATGATCAAGTCATCAACATAGACAAGAAGAAGAAGAATATCACCACCAATGTTTTTGACATACAAATTAGAATCAGATGGACTCCTCTAAAATCCATTATCTGTAAGGTACTTGTCAATTTTGATGTGCCAAGCCCAAGGAGCTTGTTTCAGGCCATAGAGTGCTTTCAGGCTTCAGCAATCTACACATCTAATTTTCTTTTCTAGCAACCTTGGAACCTAGAGGTTGCATCATGTAGACTTCTTCTTGCAAATCACCATTTAGGAAGGCACGCTTAACATCCATTTGATGGACTTTCAAACCAAACTGAGCTGCTAAGGCAAGGACGAGCCATATGGTACTCATTTTGGCTATAGGAGAGAAAGTCTCCTCATAGTCAATGACTTCTTCCTATGAGAACCCCTTAGCAACGAGACAATCTTTGTACTTGTCAAGGGTATCGTCAACTTTGCTCTTCACTCAAGAATCTCTTTAGCCTCAGTATATATTTGAGGCTCAATAATACTATGAATGTTGGCGACGAGAGCAAAGTTGACTATATTTTGTTGCTTTCTCTTATTTCTTGAAGATCTACCCTCGATGAGCTCATCAGGACGAAGATCATTGATGGTTTTAGCCCACCTTTAGTTCGAAGAGTAGAAGAGCCAACATCAAAGGCAGGAGGAATAATTGGAACATGATTTGAAATACCTTTGAGGCTCACCATGAGTAACCATCCTTGAATGGTGTCCTGTGTTGCTTCCTAACCTAACAAGCTCCACAAACTGAGTCTGAATCTCAAGTAACTCAAGAACTAGATCCTCCTAATAAAGCTAAGCAAGATACTAAATGTTCAGGTGGCCATACCGCTAGTGCCAGAGACTGTTGATGGAAGATGATTTAGCTGCAAAGACATGCTCAAGAGAATCACCCATATCCACAAATCTATATAGTCCATGATCCTTGATGCCAACAACCACAGTCTGTGACTGCTTCTTATTTGTGTTTGTCAAACTTATCCTGATCCATCGGGCTGAAACTTCCTTCGGTTCTCCATTCGACATCCCTCTCAACACAATCTTTTTTCCGTTCACCTCAAAGGAGAACTCCATTCATTTGAAACTATGTGTGTATTCGTCCAATGTTTCCATCCATTGAATGCCCAAAATGACTTCCATGTCGTCCAGATCGACCACAAAGAAATCATTCGTCACTGTGTGATTCCCCATGGTGATGCTCAGTTGCGGAACTAAGTGGGTGCATTTTAACAAGTTTCCTCCCGCCACCTTGACATCAAATCCCTGGTGTGCCTCTGTACACAAACTCCATCGACTCACCAATGATGAGTTAATGAAGTTAAGTGTGGCTCTGCTATCAAGCATGACCACGACCCGTTGCCCTTGGAGGGTACCACGTACCCGGAATACAGTACACCTTGGAGTTCCCGCCAGAGTAGCAATGGCGCCTCCCCTCTTCAAGAGTGTGGCTATTCTTTTTGTGCGATTGATGTTTACCTCCCCAAAAACTTGTTGTTCATCCCCTTCAGCTTCTGGTGCCTGTTCCTCCTCACCATCGAACAATACCTCAATGTAATGGATTTTTCCTTTGCCAAGGCATCGATGTCCCAGTACCCATGGCTCTTTACAATTGAAACAAAGTTTCTTCCTTATCAAAAATCATCCTATCGTATGACTCAGCATAACACAACTTACTCAACCATATCGGAGTACTATCAATGATCTATATCATAGGTGTCTTTATCATCTAGCATACCCGAGTATGTTGGATCCAACTCAGTGTCAAATCAAGAATTCCTAGCTAGGGGCAACTCCATGCGACAGAATTCCCACAAGTAAGTTAGGTAAGCTTTCTTTACTTTAGCTTCGCACTTTTCCTCATGGATAATATGCTCACTAAAGTGGAGGCAAAATGTAATAGCATAAATTTTACACCCCTGTGTAGAAGCCATTTCCGCATTTTGTCCACCTTAGCACAAAACACAAATCTCGTCACCCTTCTTCATCCTCAATGCCTTGCCAACTCATCATCCAACTCAATTCCACGCAATTAAGCCCTTGCAATCTTTGGACACGTCCGCTCTATGGAAAAGTCCGTGCAGCGCGTTCTCATCTGTGAATTTGTAAGCGTGCAAAGGACCGTTTAAGCATTACAAATCTGCCACCCTACGAACATAATGCCCAAAATGATGGCTCTTTTTGTGCGGATTTCATCCGGGTTGTTCAAAAACCCTTCCCTTGTATGCATTTGGTCTTCTTGATCAATTTGGCAAGTTTCTTGAGCTCTCATATCACCATTTTCTACAGTCCTTTTGCTCTTTGCATACCATTTTTTTGTTGCAGGTTTTCTATTGTCAAGTTCTTGCTTTAGGCTTCACATCACGCATTCAAGCTCTCTATTTCCATTTTGGAGAGTCTATTCTATATCCTCATTGTGCTTGGGCATATTATCATTCTTCATCTTACTTTTGTGCTTCTTATTGTTATTTATCTTTCATTCCAATTATCTATCATCGGGTTTTATCGTGTCTAAACAGTTGTCAATGGAGGTGGAAACACCAAAGCGAGGGTTTGACTGAGACAAGCCTCTTCAACGACCACAAACATTTCATCTTTTGTGATTGTGCAAGTTTCCAATGTTAATGCTTTCATGAACCAGAATAGCAATAACACAAATATCAAATATCTAAGGATACAAATGATAGAATGACACAATTATTTACCCTAGTAAAACCCTCCTACTCGAGGGAAAAACCCATCCACACCCGAAAGATAGTTCCTTTATTTAATGATCATAACGAATACAATGATCTCAAGCATATGATTGATAACTCTTATCAGTCAATCAATAAATGCCTTCTTCATAGTTCAAATACACCTGCTATGCATATACAACACATATTTTTAAAGTAACTCACAGATACTACTCACAATGAAATGATTTTTACACCATAAAATTGATCATCCTCGGAGCATATATCGAATAGTTTTATATCCTCTAATGTAGACATTTATAGAAAATATGATATATTCTTCAGACACGGGACTCGCTAACTCTGCATCGCTAAAGTCCCATCCAAATCCAGCCACACAGGAAGCTCTCAAAATACAGACACACAGTCAGCTCTCCAAAACCACTTGATGCACCACCATAAATGATAATTAACATCCACTATATTACTTCCACCAAGAGCAATCGTATTTTCTCTTTCCCACAAAGCGACGGGAGTGACAGTTGTGGAAGCTCAATAGTCTGCCGTTATGAATGCCAACCATTAATGTTAAACGGTGCATACAACTCAACGAGACCTCCATCATACGGAACAGGCAAAGGAATGCAAGGAGTCCATGATGACATGGTATAGTAAATGTAGCAATTACAAAAAAATATGAGAACCGAGCAAAGAATGACTCATGATGCCAACATGGACCAACACATTGCCCAAACAACTCATGATAATAAAGTGAGTAACAGCAACAGCTCCCGAACACAGAGGCTTGAATGAAACAAGTGGAGAAGATAAAATCATGAACACAGAAGAAGCACCTCCCGAACAATACAGAGAACCAGAACAATAGAGAAGCATCCATATTATATGAACAAATATATTTCTGAGAACCTCATAGCAAGACGTAATAGGTAATTGATCTCTCTTGCAACTACATAACTTCAACATCCAACGTGAGTTCGAGGGTTGGGAGACTTCATTCGGAATGCAATATCAACCTTCGAAGCAGGTTTTGCTCTTTTGTTTTTCCTCCTCTTCATTTAAGCATTAAGCTCGTAAATCAATTGGTTTCTTTGCATTTGATCATTTAGATTGAAGGTTTAGATCATCCTTATTTAGTTGGTTATATTTTGTCCTTTTTGTATTTAGCACATTAAGTAGGTCATTACTTCATTTCTTTGTTTTTCCGCTTTATTCTATATTTATCTGTACTCTGTCTGTGCGAGATGCCAGTGTGCCACACTATCGCTTGTTAGCCTCACTGTAGTCCTTGGGGCCGCACTTTTGTCAAGGGCAATGAGCTCGTGGAGTTCAAGGTTTGTCCACCATAGTTTGTCTTTTCAATTCCCGTAATCAAAACACTTAAATCATTCCATTTGCTTACTTGATTCACAATTAATCAATTCACACACACTTAGACACTTTTACAATCAATAAATCTACGGTTAATTAATCTCACTTCTAGTCGAGCATCTACATCAATCAAGAAGCATCCTACATCTCGTGTCACGCCTCCCTAGCACTCCAAGCTAGTAAAGTGAGGTGGTTTGAAGGGAATCGTGTGTCCCTTGAGGCTTTAATCGGCTTCTAGGTTGGTGCATTATTTTCTTCCCCACAAGTTGACGTGACAATAATTGGCTTATGTGGGTTGTATGTGAAGTGACTACGAATCTATGCGAAGGAGATTCATGTCAATTCAGAGCAGTTTGTTGATCTTAATGGTGGATTCTATCTCTTTTCATATCTTCCGGTTGTAAGCCTTTGTGTATCAGCAGTGAGCCTTATTGTATTGGCAATGAGCCCTTGTGTATGGGCAGTGAGTCTTTGTATCTGCAGTTAGCAGTCCTAGCAATGAGCCGTTGTAAAAATCACCATACCAGTGTCACCTTAACAAGTGTTTTTACATTTCATGAGAATTAACTTCTCCATGGTTTTTCCCAACTTGGGTTTTCCACGTAAAGTCTAGTGTTCTCTATGTCAGTGTTTTTGTGTTCTTAATTGCATATATTTTATGTGAATGTTGATGTGCTTAACCGACAGATCTGAAGTTGTTATATTTATAATTGTGAGTTGACCGACAGAGAAAAAATTTTATAAGTTTGTGTAGGAATAACTAATTCACTCCCCCCCCTCTCATTTATTCAGCCTGTTCAACAGGTTTACCAATTATAGAGCCAATTTGTAAGCTTTTTGAGGAGCCATCTTTTTCAACTTATAATCATATAGTTCTACAAACATCCCAATGAAGCCTACTTACATGGAGAAAGAGGGAAGTTAGTTGCACAAAACTGGATGAGGGGGAAGCTTCTATTAGACAAGGTATATGAAGAAGATAAAGATGATATTGAGATTATACCACATAAAACTAACTATTACAATTGGCGATTGGGAAGGAAAAGAATTGCTTAGCAGAGATAGAGAAATGAATCTATCTGCTGAGATATATCATATTTTTTGTTTCCACTAACCATATGAGTGAACATTCTATAGGGGAAAGTGTTGGCACTGCTTTGGTAGCTATTATTGCTGATTGGTTACAAAAAAACCAATATCCATGCCAATAAAATCACAATCTGATACATTGATACAAAGGTCTCTAAAGTGGAGAAAGCTGCGTAAAGTTGAGGCCCGTGGGGTGAGGCTTTCGGATAGGCATTTTGTGCTGGGAAAAGTATTACAGGCATACATATTGAAAAGTGATAAACACGCGGCAAAGCATCAGTTGCCATCTAGAGAGCAACTGAACAAAGACCAGAACAATATGAATTTCCTGCCTATCACATTAGGAGGTAGAAAATATTGGTTGTCAGAGAGATTCAGCAATCTGGAACAGGAAGAAGCCGAATCTTGTGTGTAAGACACAATACCACCTGAGAATCAGGGTAAAGGAGGTAATGCCATGGTGATGATGGTATATCAGATTCTGGACATCTACATAGCACCTTTTTAAGGTTGTGCATGATAGCAATGACTGGAGAGTCCAAGAGTCCACAAAAGAAATATCCAGGATTGCAGAACAGCATTGAATTGAAGTGGATAGAGCTTTTGGTGATGACATTCCTTGAGGACAAGTAATTTGGGACAGGAAGACTGTAATGACCCCAATTTCCAGCAACCGACCCAACAAATAAAAGTTAAATTTTAATAAATAAAAAATAATTAATTTTTTATCTAAAACATGTGGGGCCAACCAAGTTGGCTGTAAGGCCAACCTGATTGTTGTGGCCACTAATTATTAACCAACCAAATATGCTGGAGTGTTTATAGGGGTTGTTTAGGTGGAGGAGGCATCAGAGTATTTGGAATTCGTTCTGCATTAAAGGAATGCAACTCGGGAACTTAAATGTTAACCTTAGTCCCTATATCTGGTAGGACACAGCCCCTAACCAGTCTTCTTCATTCATATTTCAATTGCCTTTGCATAGATTTTATGCAACTAATATTGAGACGCCCATCCGAGTATTAAAACTAGGGCAGACCAAGGCAGTCAAGGGTTTCAGGAGATAGCAATTTGGAATCGAAATTTGAAGCCGTTTAGGGTGCACATCAAAGAAATTCGGACTGCAATGCTCACACAAGTGCATATCTGTTTGGAAATTAGTGCAAGGAGAAGATAGTGGAGATTAAAGCACACACACATACCGCATTCAGACTCATTCTGAGTATAGGGCTGAGATCAGATGGTTTCACTGACGATTATCAGTTCCAAGTTCATAGCAGATCTCTGTTATTGACTGAGAGAGCTTGCACCTGTAAACGCAAGGTCCCTATCTACTATCATAGGTGGACAAGGACCCAGCTCCTAGAATTAAAAATTAGTATGAATCTGCTTCACATTTGCCATTTGTATTTATGAAATCTGGTTTTGTATGCTCTATTATTTGTGAACAATAAAACTCGCCCAAATTGTGGATGCATGCTGAATTAAAGGCATGAATCAAGTAATTGATTTGATATTAATCTGAAGAAAGGACTGAATTTCTAAAGTATAAATCTGTTTCCTTATATCTGAGAATTTTGTGAAAGTCAATTATTGTTAGGTTTCATTTGCAGGCATATTTCATCAAACTAAGATCTGAGTTATTTAATAGTTGGAAATTGCTACAAGCTGTATAAATCAGTGTTTGAAATTCCATTTTGTGAGTTGTGCAGTTTTTTTTAATTGTTCTTAAGGTTCTGTTGTTTATTTGCATGAATTCTCTTTCTGTTTTAGACTAGTACAGAGTTTAAAACCCCAGTTCCACTACACCAAGTGATGATGAATATCTCTGCAAATGTGACGCACACTATCAGGTATTACTATTAACCATTGAAAGATGATCAATAGGAATGAGTCTATGCATTTATCAGTACTCCATTTACTTTTGGAGGCTATAAGAAAAAATTGAGTTTATAATCATGAGAATTTATGGGCATAGAATGCTTTGAATTATTACAAGAGAACAAATAGTTCTCACCTATTCAAGATTTGTATGATTCGGCTATCATTAAGTTTTTAACAATAATGAATTGGAGGTATAGGATCATCTGTCATTCCTAATCCCTGAAATGGATTTGCAGTATTGGATTCCCCTTACAGATATTAAGGGAAAAATATTTTAGGACTCGATCCTCAAAATTTTTGACTAGAAAAGTTTACAATCTGGGGTTCAACAAACCAAACAGGATATGATAGAGATTGTTAAGTAACAAACTGAACCACTCCTAGATATCTGAAATGGTTTAAAAGGCATTATGTTCATTTCTCTATGAAAATTCTGGAGGTGGTAACAAAATATTCAATAATTGAAATGTAAAATACACAACAAAAAGTGCTAGAAACTTATTTAGTCCCACTAAATTTTTTTGTCATTTTTGGATATTAATATCACATGACTTATTTTCTCAAGACCACATAGAGAACTTCAACTTGATGACTTCGGAATTTGAAAGAGAATTTTTTGCTCTGGCCTTACCTCTTTTTTAAGTCTCTCGTCACTTAATACTCAAACAATTGATCTAGAGAAACAGGAACCCATTACAATTACCATGAGAAATTTTACTTTAATAGTGCCTGCTAGATGCACTCACTCCACCACAGAATTTATTTCTCATCCTCTCAGCAAGTTTCATCATGCTCCTATGGCCGCTGGGCATTGTAACAGCTATCATTAGCAAGCGAAGAGGAGAAAAAGCACATGTAAGGCCTCAATCACGGAAAATCCACAACATAAAAATAAAAATCAGTGGGACAACTTTTTCCTCACTTTTTCTGATACTTGTAAGAACTCACCAGTGATATCTTTGGCAGGAATAGGAGTGTTTGTTGCTACGAAGAATGCAATCCTTTCACACTGGCACTGCAAAGTTGTGCTCCAAAGGCCAACCCACTATTTAGCACTGATCAAAATATCCTGTGCACCCCAATATTATCATGTTCTGCAAGCTCCACTCATATAACCTGATTACACATAAGATTGATTTGAATCCATCTTAGCAAATATTAAATTTCAAAAAAAAATTGTGCATTATCTTAACAGTTGTAAGATAAACTAGAGCATTTTTCTCTTAATCAGCCAAAAGAAATTGTGACTTCATGATATAAAGGTATTTTTTCATGGATTATTGGGGTAGCATGTGTTTGACCAAGAAACTGAAAAACCACAATTTTTTAAACTATTTAATCAGCCTGCAAGCCCAGTAGTGATTAATCACAATAAATTCATGACTTTTATTTCTTTATAGGCTAACTTTGAGTAGATTAAAGAAGGCCTTACTGACATGTTGGAAACAGGCTGTGGACTGAGATCCTAACCAGATTAGCAGAAACGGACAAACTTTGTTATCTGAACGGGTCGTGAAGCTATTGTTCTTCATGTTCGTAGGCTTGGAATTCGATCAAAATCAACTGATGATGAGTCATGTTATCGAGACCGCAACTCTTTCTACTGGCTCCTATCTCTATTTTTCTAAATGGCTTCATAAATGAATGCGTGGATCTCTCTTTTCCTGTCAACTAAAATGCTAATTAGGTATAATACAAGAAAAGACAATATTGTTTAGACTGGCTCGTATGAAGAATTGTGTGCTAAACTCTATGTTTCTTATGTGCAGACCTGATTCATAGTGGCATGACTTGCTTTTATGCACTAATGCCAGGCCAATCCATTCTCCTAGCTGTGGCAGGTAGGGCAAACATACTTTAGGAACATTTGGTAGTTATGGTGTGTGGTATTGATATATTTATCATATTAAAAGAATTTGATGCTGTAAATATGCAGTGTGTGAGGCAATACAATTTAACAATGTGTAATCTATATTATACAACAAATGAAGAATTAGGATGAGAACTCTAAACTAATATCTAATGTAGTAATATTAACTCAAAATAAATAAGGTAGCTGAAATAATATTAAGAAGGATGAAAAATAAGCCATATAAAGAAATATGCACCTAAGAGACCACAAAAGCAATACACAGTCATCAAATGAGAAGACTGGGTTAAGCCTAGGACAGAAACCGATGGGAGAAGTAGGCACCACAATACATAATCAAACGAGTAAATATGACTATCTCTTACAATCAATGACATAATGCATTGACCAGAATAGTCTAGATAGTTTGTTCACAAAAGCTATATTGAATATTTTCCTAATAACAAACAAATCATAAAGACGATATTGATTGGTAAGTGTTGCCAAAATGATTTCCAAGATTCATAGTGAAGGCACAACAAAGAGCATCATAATTATTCTATAGATAGGGGGCACGTCTACCACATAAAACTGAGCACTGCAGATAGGAGGCGTGTCTACCAAATAAAACTGAGCACTATGATGTCGTGATTCACTACAGAACTATTTGGCTTACATAACTAAAGGACCAAGGGCTCTACAATTGAAATTTTATAACTATAGAGGTATCCTTATCATTGCAGTGCTTTCATAAGGAGAATCAGAACACCAAGTTGCTGACTAAAACAATGCAGGACAACTAGAGCATAATGCTAAGCATATCTAATCAGACCTACCTCTCATTTGATTCTGTTGTATCATAAAGTATTCTTCAGCCTTGAATTCATGATCTTCAGGGTATGCAACTTTTTCTTTGAAACAGACTCAACACCATCTAAGTTTTCAATTACTATGATTTGCATAAATAACTTTTAGATTTAAACCCAAAACATGTAACATAGAGCACACCCAAAGAAAATAGTCGAGGGCCATTGACATAAGACAACTGCAAAATGTACTAAAGAAAACAAATACAGACTCATGAGTGTCAACAACCTAGAGAAAAAAAATTAATTATACCATTACATGAGGGGAATCAGAACACCAAGTTGCTGACTAAAACAATGCAGGACAACTAGGGCATAAAGCTAAGCATATTTAATCAGACCTTCCACTCATTTGATCCTGTTGTATCATAAAGTATTATTCAGCCTTGAATTCAAGATCTTCAGGGTATGCAACTTTTTCTTTGAAACAGACTCAACACCATCTAAGTTTTCAATTACTATGATTTGCGTAAATGACATTTAGATTTAAACCTAAAACATGTAACATTGAGCACACCCAAAGAAAATAGTCGAGGGCCATTGACATAAGACAACTGCAAAATGTACTAAAGAAAACAAATACAGGCTCATAAGTATCAACAACCTAGAGAAAAAAAATTAATTATACCCATTACTGTATCATTTGAGGCCATCCAAATAGGGTTCTAAATAGAACTTCTGCATTACCGGTAAATTTTGCCCGAACAGGTATATTATGCAAAGGCAACATTAAATGTGAAATTGACATTGATTTAAAATGAGTTTTCATCGAGAACGCAGTAAACAGATAAAAGATAAACGGATAACAGCCGCATAATGGAATGGCTGTCACTGATACCCATTTGAATAAATCACAACACATGTCGCAAGCAACAAAATCATGTATGGAAAAATAATCGGTCTTTTGTACATTAAAGTTGCCATACCAGGCATAGAGCATGGCAGTCAATCAGGATAGCAAACGATGTGTGCTAGAAATTACATTCTGAATCTCTTATCAAGAAATGAAAAGAGAAAAATGCATGTCCAACTGTAGGCATAAGAACACAAATTTCGCAATGTACAGTCTCTGTAATAGCGTATAACATGTGTTTCTACTAATATGCGGAAGTAGCTACCTCCAAACTGTTATTGAATGACAAAATAAATTGAAAAGAGTGCATGCCAAACATAAGCCAAGAATTGCAACTTTTCTTTAGTAGCAGGTAACAATATAAATGCGATCTATACTTTGGCAGATAGGTGGTATTTCCTATTTGTCACTGAAAATGCGACCGATGAGTGCTAACTATAAATAGTGGATCATAAATTTGAAATTTCTAGTGAGCAATTCACTTACTAAAATAAACCCATACATACCCAGTTCTGACATCGTTGCCAATAGGCATTGCTTCGAAAGTATTACTGATAAGAAATGGGAATAACGCATAACCAAATATTGGCAAAGGAAAACAATTATCCCATTAAACAAACACACTATGACCCTAATACCTACCCATGCCTGATATTGTCTATCGGTGACCTTCCAAGAATGAAATAGGGATGTAATGTATGACTAACCATGAGTGAAGGAGCACAAATTTGTCAAACTTCCCACTCGTCCCTTTCATCCTCCTTCGATCTCCGCGAAATAACCCTTTTACAGCGCTCCATTTTCTGTAGAAGTTTGAATTCCTCTCTATTCGTTATCATGGAGAAATCTTGAATAATTTTGGTTTTCTGCCCTTCCAAATGTTAACTCCGCTCCTCACATTCGCAGGTTATTAAACGTGAGGGGTTCCCAGCAAAAGTTTACCGTTGGCGCGGGCATTTGAAAAAAGCAAAGCCGTTGGAAAGAGCAGGGCATTTGAAAAAAGCATTTTGTCAGAGTTTGTTGGGAAATTGTATTCGAAGGGTAATTTTAGATTTAATATTTGATGGGTAATTTTAAACAATATTGTCAACAATTTGTAAATTATCAATTATGTTTTGAATTCTAAATATTAGCATATATTTTATTTAATATCTAAAGAAATTTGCATGTAGAGACACAACAAGTTTTGAATCTTAAATATAACTATACATTTGAATCTTCCATCTAATGGATTTTTTATTTTTTTTCCAAATTTGTTCACTTTGGCCATTTATTTATTTTTCGAAATTGAATAATGCTAAAATAATTTAATATTTGGACATAGATCCATATCTTTTTATTCTTGAACTTAGGTAATATTTTTTCAAAAGAAATATCTTAGTAAAATTGGCATGGCTATTAAAAAAGGTGGTAGATAACTTAGTTCAAGAAGCCAAACAACCTACAAAAAAATAAGAGTATGTTAGCTCATGCTCAAGGAAGACTCCTAATATATATTTATATAGAAATATGGGACAAGGGGTGAATTTTAAGTAGTGCACTTGTTCTGTGTAAGCTTTACATTGCAATTGAAGGTTGAGGTCATGTCTATTTTGTAGTCTAAGAGGTAGAGATCTTTGATGTTATTTTTGTTTGAATTTTGGTGTGTGGTTCTAAGTGAATTTTGAGGGAATGTTCAATTAGCTACATGAATAGATAATCTTTCGTTAGATCCTCCATCCACAACCACATCAATAAGTGTTCTTGAATAACTTCAGGAATAGCAAATAACTTGTGAGATTCAAATGAAATTTTAGTGAAATATGCATAAAAGGCTATAGGATGGTCAATATTTCTTATGATTTACATCAAATTATATAGCAATAGTTTCTTAATTATTTTATAAAATATCTCAATATAGCTTGTGTGACTTAATAAGATCCAAAAGAGATATTTGTTGAAGAAATTATAAGTTGCTAAATTAAATCATAGCCTTTAGTATCTTAAGTGTTTTGTAAAATATCTCAATATAGCTTGTATAACTAAATAAGATCTAAAAGAGATATTTGTGAAAAAAATAGGTTGACCAATTGAATCATGGCCTTAAGATGTTGAATTAATTAGGTAAGGCATGCACAGGAATAGGGAAAAAGAAATATCCTTAGAAGTAGTGACATCATTTGCAGCTTTATGAGTAAAAAAACCATGAATATTAAAATGAACACTCAAGGGAAAAACCTCTTACAACAATGTAAGGACATTTTAAGAAATGGCCATAAGTAGAGGATGTTAGGAATAGAGACCTTTAATAGAGAGAATTCAATGTTCTTTATTTGTGTTATTCACAATTATTATCTTAAGAAGATATTAATATATTTACTGAATTATAAATGTAGAGATATGTGCTTCATATATTGTTGTGGTAATAACATGCACATTGTAATTGATGTTTTTCCACAGCCACATACGAAGGCATATATATATGGGATATAGGAGTCATGACTATGTAGAGACATGACCGTACGTGGCTTAAGCCACGTACGGTCATGTCTTTACATAGACATGCCCTTTCATTTAAGCGTTGTTTATATATATAATACTTGACAGTGTTTGGTGTTACGCATAACTATCATATGATACCTATCGTAACACATATATTAGATATGTGTTACGATAACTATCATATGATAGTTATCATAACAGATGATTATCAATATAACAGTATCGACTATGGTCGATTTCATTTGCAATAACAACTTTATCAAATATATGGAATATATGCAATCAACTAAAGTCAATTCATTCTAGCATATCGAATCTGATCAATATAATCCATTAATATATATATATATATATATATATATATATATATATATATATATATATATATATATATATATATATATTGATAAGTCAGTCAGATTGAAGCTATAATTTAACACTCCCTCTTAGCAAGAGATGATTGATCATAATCATGATTTCATGATGTGAGTGTTATTTAAATCCTTGACTCAATTTGGAACTAGATATTTGTAATAACACTTAATTACTTTATATCAGGGTAACTGACAAGGTCTGGAACACAAGTTTAATGCACTCAACCTGATAGAAGAAATTATCACAATCCCTGACTCAATTTGGAACTGGATTGAGTGATAAGCAGTGGTGTCAAGATATTTGGTGCATTCCGGATCAAAAACTTGAGGCACACATTATCATAATCCCCGACTAAATTCAGAATTAGATTTAAACGATAACTTAAAGGGGTCACACTATTGTAGGTTGTCACCTCACAATAGTGACCTCACAAACATGAAAGATCGTCACCTTTAAAAAATACACAATATTGCAATATTTTATTTATTTTATTCATGAATATATCAATTTACATAATAAAGAGATTTAATCTCATAAATTTAATCACAACTTAATCATACCAAGTTTCTTTCTGAAGTACTCAATTTTCAACTTTGCAAGAGGCTTGGTAAAGATGTCAGCATTTTGTTCTTCAGTACTAATGTAGACCAGTTTGATAGTATTTCTGTCTAGCATGTCTCTTATGTAGTGGTAAGGAATTTCTGTGTGCTTGGAATGATTGTGAAAATTTGGATTTACTGAAAGTTTAATGCAGCTTTAATTGTCACAATGAATTACTATAGGCTTTAGAGGCTTACCAAATAATCCAAATTGTAACTTCCTTAACCATACTGCTTCTCAAGCTCCCATTGAAGTGGCCATATATTCTGTTGCAGTAGAACTTTGAGCGACTATTGATTGTTTCCTACTGAACAAATAAATCATTGTAGATCCAAGACTAAAGAAACATCTTGTAGTGCTTTTACGATCGATTGAATTTCTAGCCCAGTCAGAGTCAGAGAACACTTGAAGTTGTATCTCAACATTCTTGTATTTTAGGCCCATTCTAATTGTACCTGTTACCCAAAAATTCCCTATCATTCATTTTTTGCCACGGTCCTATTTTCCAAAGAAGTGCTCAAGTGTCGAAAACCCAGTGTGTTTTCTGCCTTTTGGTCTGAAAATCCAGTGTGTTTTTTACCTTCTCCCCGAGATCCCTCTGTGTTTTCGACCTTCAAGTGCGCAACTCCGACCAGGCGGATCCCAGTTCCTCATAGCCGTGCAAGTGCAGTGGAGATCCGACGGTTGTCACATAATCTCATGGAATCTTTCGAGCCCATGAGATCATGCGACAACGGTCGGATTAGAATCCTCTTGGCCTGTTCTAATTTTTCATTACCTTTTGGCGGCCACTTAAATCTTCAATTTACCCCGTGCACGAAATACTTCCTAAGTCTCTGGTTTAATTTTTCCTAAGTCTCGGTGCACTTTTATTTTTCTAAGCCACTAAACCCCAGCAAGATCTGATGGTCCTCGCTATACCGCCAGCCCAAGATGCATCCTATTTAAGATCGCGGTCTAGCGATGACCGTTGATCTTCCTTGCTATACAAAATCCTAATCTATCAATGGGCCCAGTGGTTGTTTTTGAAGAATGCTAGCGATCTGTCGCATGATCGCATAGCCCCTTTTTAGGCTATGCGAACATGTGACAAACTGTTAGCCACGCTGATAAGAGCTTGCAGTTTGGCATTGGGCCTACAGTTCGGTGGCGTGCCCGCGTTTCATTGGTTGGCTGGTGACAAGGTTTTACAGTTGGCCCGAGATGCAAGTGCGATAAAGATCCGACGGTGGTCGCATGTTCGCATGGGATCTTTCGACCCCATGCGATCATGCGACAACCTTTCGATGAGATCCTTCTATCGTGGGTCTGATGTGCCATGTTGTGTTGATGTGCTAGTTTCTCATACGCCAAGCTGGTGGTGATGATGTAGTTGTGAGTGGGGCCAGATTTTAATGGCGAAAGTTTAGAGGAGGTCATTCTTTTCTCTTCTAACTTGGTGGTGTTCGATAAAGGGTTTCTTTATTCGCATGTTCACGGATATGATTTAGCAGGCCTCCAGACTTGGCAAGAGCGCGGTTGCGCGATTAACATGTTTCACGTGGTCGCTGAGCGGAGCCCGAGGTTAAGAAAAGTTAAAGCGACTTGGCGACCAAAGGGAGAGTGAGCCCGAGGTGTCTTGTGTGATCGGATGGCGATTCAGCAAAGCTTGTCGCATGATCACATGAGGCTTTTTTAGCTCATGCGATCATGCGACCAGTGTTATTTTTAAGCAGTGCAGCCAGTTTTGGCGAGCTTTTTTCTGTGAGATGGTTGCAGCGGTGCGGTAGCTCAAAAAATTGATGTCGCAAGGACATTTTCTGGTTGCAGAATTTGAAGAAGATCCAAGCAGCCGTCAGGGGTTGATTTTTGTCCTAGCAGGGTACCATGTCGTGTCGAGGCTTTAATGAGCTTGGCGCCACCTTTTGTAGGGTTAATCTTTTTTAAACCCAAATATCTGAGATCAAATTTGTGAGCCTTCATGGTTTAGTGGAGTTGCAGGTGAGATTTTTGGTGAAGATGGTGTGTCTGCAAGCGGTCCTAGTACAGGAAAGATATGCATCATGAGATTTTGGACCTGTTTGTTGACTTTTCTCAGAGTTTTTGAGGGTTTGTACCTCTAGGGTCTGGTAAAGAATTGAATAACTATGTACCCTAGTTAGGTTAGTTTTTGGACTCCTGCCTGCATGTAGTGAGGGATGTATATATTATTTTTTGCATCCTTTAGGGCTTAGAATCTAGCAATTGTAAAAAGAAGGTTTCTTTCTCAGAGAGCAATTTGTGGCATTTTCCTGCCCCTTTGGCTTTCTACAATTGTAATTTTCATTGATTGTTCAAATATTGCAAAGCATTCTGTGACATTTTTTATGTCCCTATGCTTTCTTGTGTGGATTATCTCTTATTGGATCAAAGTGTATGCATGTTTTCAATGATATCTCAGGTTTCCTGATTCCTCTTGCTTTCTGTAACTGTGTGTGTTATTGGTTTGATCTGATTTAAATGTTTTGAGCGTATATTTCAGCCCCTAACAGTCTTGTCTCAATCCTACACCAAGCTATAGGAGTGAATGTTTGTTTGCAGGTCATGGATTGATGTCTAATCCTAAGAGTCTTGTTGTTGTGAAAGAATATTTTCTCTTTCCCTGAACACCCTCTTTTATTTGCAAACCCTTCCATGAAACACTTATGCAAGCCTATTCAGTAATTTGTGATCTCCCAGACCTAGGTCTTTCACTGATTTCATCCCTCTATACTAAGATCCAAACCCTAATTTCGGTGCGCCTAGTAGGTAGTTTGCTTTCTATTATTTCCCTTTCCATGTATTCCTTCTATCACTTTCCCTCAAAAGATTTACTTTCCTGTCTAAGAAGCAAACTAAGGTGACTATCCAAGAGGAACCAGCCTAGAACCTGGAGGTCTCATCTCGGTTAGCAAAGGTCCCACAACCTTGAGATGATTCCCTTGCTATACTAGATTATCAAGACTACGAGAGCTTGAGACAGAGGTGTAAATTCAATGTATAACATTTCTGGCACACCCGGTGGGACTAAAGTTCAAATTCATGTTCAAGGTATGCTATCTCTGATATGCTAATAGCATGCTACAGACCTAGAAGAGGTCATTTTGTTGCATATCTGGCAACTCCAAAAGGTCTACTAGTTTTAAAGATCAGATGCTGGTATGTTTCAAGCTTTCATTTTCAAATCCCAGCTGATTGCATGAGTAGACATGTCAAGTTTCTATGGACAATCAGGTTACTCACCATCTGATTATGAGAATGATGCTCAATAGGTTGGTTCCCAGCCTTGTCAAAGCCACCCAAAGCCTCCTTTTACCCCAAGCTATTATACTTCTCAAGGGTATCAATATATCCAGTATGCCCCAAATGAGTTTGCCCTCGTGCAAAGTTATGAGAGGGCCCTTCGACAAGATGGATCATGGGCACAAGAGGCACAATAGCAAATGCAAAGCTAGTTGCCCCACCCTGTTTACCATCCACCCTCCCCTTCTCAGCCTATTCAACAACAGATGCAGACTCTGAGCTCAAACTTCAAGAAGATGCAGGAGGCAAAGAGTGTGTTGCTTGATTTGATTAAGAAAGTGTCTAAGATCAAGGAGCAGAGAGAGCAGGAGGCTCAGATTTATTATGAAGAGTCAGCTCCTTATCAAGTGATGGAGGCTCTTGTTGATGAGCAACAAGTAAGGCAGTTTCAAGAGGAGATTAGACGTCGAGTTGACATGGAGACAGCAAGGTTGAGATCACAAATTGCTCAACAAGAGGCTCCTAGACCTAAGATCCCAAGTTGGAGGACCCATTTGCCTCAAGAGCCTACACATGAAGAGCCAAAAAAGCATTCATTTCCAAGCTTCAAGACGGGTATGCCTCCTGTGTCTCCCTCTGAGCCCCCTCAATTTCATATCCCAAGTTTCAAGGCAAAAAATTCCTTTCAAGAGCCTGTGCTTGAGATTCAGCCCACCACTCTACAAGAGCAGCCTATTCAGAGAAGTGATTTATCCCAAGAGACCCCTCTGGTCTCTCAAGATGATGAGGTGATTTGGATTCCCCAATGGACTCTCCCTCCTGGCTGTCAAATGCCAAGCCTTTGCAAGGACACTAGTCTGGTGTCTGAGCAAGGACTGGTGGTAAATGAACTTTCATTTGAAGAGGAGAAGAAATCTGAGGTATCAGTGCAGACTGATGACTGTGGTGGAATAGAGCAGCAAGGTGTGGAGGTAGAGGTTGATACTCAGCCTGAGCTCTTGGTTGATTTGCTTGATGAGCTTCCCCTCTTTGTTGCTAATGAAGAAGAGACCATGCCATTGCCTATGGCTGAAGGTCAATCAAAACAACAGGTTCACCATCAACAAGAGGTTGATATAGAGGAGGATGCCTTGTCTTTGTTTGATGAGCTGCCTGGTTTTGTTGAGAAGGATGAGAAAGATGTGATCATAGCCACCTCTTTGAAGTTGCAACAGCTAGAAGAGATTGATCCTGAGGAGATGTTGATTCATGAAATTGATCTCATCTTTGAGGAGGAGGCTTCCCAATGTACAGAAGATGACCAAAGCCTTGGGGAGGATTATTTGGGAAGCATCATAGGAGACTTGTGTGTGGAGCCTGATTGTAAAGAGCCAGTCATTCCTGGGGATCTTCGATACATTGATGACTTTGATGAGCTCTTGGCTGGTTTAAAGGAAGAGGATGACAGTCCCCTATCCACGGATGATGAGTTGACATGGCTGTCCATGATGGAAGGTAACCATGAAGATAAAGAAAAAACCATCAAGGAAAGTCCTGCCTTCAGACTTTCAAGAGGCTGCCCCATCAGATACTTGGCCTAGAAGGAGTTCACTAAGACACCTCCATATGATCCATTTGAGGTGAGTGAACTTGATCTTGTTTTTGCAGAGGCAGTGCATCCTCATTTGCCAAATCTTTGTATGCCTCTTATCTTCGTAGCTATCCTCATGTGCCCGATGCAAAATGTCCTAAAGAGGAAGGGTAGCTATTTCAACATGCTAGTGAATGGCTTTGTTTGACCAGGTTTTTGTAACTGGTTAGCTTAGGTTAGGTTTACTGCTTTCTTCCAGCTTTCTAGCTTAGTTTTCCTATTTTCCAAGAAGTGCTCGAGCACAGTTTTGTCCCTCTCCCTGTCAGAAAGTTTTTGTGCTCAAGAAATGACCCCATGCCCAATGGATTGTCAAGGCAACTAGTCTAAATGTCTAGCAGGCTGACATCCCGTAGAGGTCGCCAAAATGTTAGCCAAAAATTCCCTATCATTAATTTTTGGCCACGGTCCTATTTTCCAAAGAAGTGCTCAAGTGTCGAAAACCCAGTGTCTTTTTTGCCTTTTGGTCTGAAAACTCAGTGTGTTTTCAACCTTCTCCCCAAGATCCCTCTGTGTTTTCAACCTTCAAGTACGCAACTCTGACCAGGCAGGTCCCAGTTCCTCATAGTCGTGCAAGTGCAGTGGAGATCCGATGGCTGTCGCATAATCTCATGGAATCTTTCAAGCCCATGAGATCATGCGACAACGATCGGATTAGAATCCTCTTGGCCTATTCTAATTTTTCATTACCTTTTGGCGGCCGCTTAAATCTTCAATTTACCCTATGTGCAAAATACTTCCTAAGTCTCTGGTTTAATTTTTCCTAAGTCTCGACGCACTTTTATTTTTCTAAGCCACTAAACCCCAGCAAGATCTAATGGTCCACGCTATACCGCCAGCCCAAGATGTATCCTATTTAAGATCACGGTCTAGTGATGACCGTTGATCTTCCTTGCTTTACAAAATCCTAATCTATCGGTGGGCCTAGTGGTTATTTTCAAAGAACGCTAGCGGTCTATCGCATGATCGCATAGCCCCTTTTTAGGCTATGCGAACATGTGACAAACTGTTAGCCACGCTGATAAGAGCTTGTAGTTTGGCGTTGGGCCTGCAGTTTGGTGACGTGCCCGCATTTCATTGGTTGGCTAGTGACAAGGTTTTACAGTGGGCCCGAGATGCAAGTGCGGTAAAGATCTGACGGTGGTCGCATGTTCGCATGGGATCTTCCGACCCCATGCGATCATGCGACAACCTTTCGATGAGATCCTTCTATCGTGGGTCCGATGTGCCATGTCGTGCTGATGTGCTAGTTTCTTATACGTCAAGCTGGTGGTGATGATGTAGTTGTAAGTGGGGCCGGATTTTAATGGCGAAAGTTTAGAGGAGGTCATTCTTTTCTCTTCTAACTTGGCGGTGTCCAATAAAGGGTTTCTTTGTTCGCATGTTCGCGGATATGATTTAGCAGGCCTCCAGACTTGGCAAGAGCACAGTTGCGCGGTTAACATGTTTCGCGTGGTCACTGAGCGGAGCCCAGGGTTAAGAAAAGTTAAAGCGACTTGGCAACCAAAGGGAGAGTGAGCCCGAGGTGTCTTGCATGACTAGATGGCGATTCAACAAAGCTTGTTGCATGATCGCATGAGGCTTTTTTAGCTCATGCGATAATGCGACCAGTGGTATTTTTAAGCAATGCGGCCAGTTTTGGTAGGCTTTTTTCTATGAGATGGTTGCAGCGGTGCGATACCTCAAAAAATTGATGTCGCCAGGACATTTTCTGGTTGCAGAATTTGAAGAAGATCCAAGCAGCCGTCAGGGGTTGATTTTTGTCCTAGCAGGGTACCATGTCGTGTCGAGGCTTTAATGAGCTTGGCGCCACCTTTTACAGGGTTAATATTTTTTAAACCCAAATATCTGAGATCAAATTTGTGAGCCTTCATGGCTTAGTGGAGTTGCAGGTGAGATTTTTGGTGAAGATGGTGTGTCTGCAGGCGATCCTAGTACAGGAAAGATATGCATCATGAGATTTTGGACCTGTTTGTTGACTTTTCTCAGAGTTTTTGAGGGTTTGTACATCTAGGGTATGGTAGAGAATTGAATAACTATGTACCCTAGTTAGGTTAGTTTTTGGACTCCTGCCTGCGTGCAGTGAGGGATGTATATATTGTTTTTTGGAGCCTTTAGGGCTCAGAATCCAGCAATTGTAAAAAGAAGGTTTCTTTCTCAGAGAGCAATTTATGGCATTTTCCTGCCCCTTTGGCTTTCTACAGTTGTAATTTTCATTGATTGTTCAAATATTGCAAAGCATTCTGTGACATTTTTTATGTCCCTATGCTTTCTTGTGTGGATTATCTCTTATTGGATCAAAGTGTATGCATGTTTTCAATGATATCTCAGGTTTCCTGATTCCTCTTGCTTTCTGTAACTGTGTGTGTTATTGGTTTGATCTAATTTAGATGTTTTGAGGGTATATTTCAGCCCCTAACAGTCTTGTCTCAATCCTACACCGAGCTATAGGAGTGAATGTTTGTTTGCAAGTCATGGATTGATGTCTAATCCTAAGAGTCTTGTTGTTGTGAAAGAATCTTTTCTCTTTCCCTGAACACCCTCTTTTGTTTGCAGACCCTTCCATGAAACACTTATGCAAGCCTATTCAGTAAGTTGTGATCTCCCAGACCTAGGTCTTTCACTGATTTCATCCCTCTATATTAAGATCCAAACCCTAATTTCGGTGCATCGCCTAGTAGGTAGTTTTCTTTCTATTATTTCCCTTTCCATGTATTCCTTCTATCCCTTTCCCTCAAAAGATTTACTTTCCTGTCTAAGAAGCAAACTAAGGTGACTATCCAAGAGGAACTAGCCTAGAACCTAGAGGTCTCATCTCGGTTAGCAAAGTTCCCACAACCTTGAGATGATTCCCTTGTTATACTGGATTATCAAGACTACAAGAGCTTGAGACAGAGGCACAAATTCAGTGTATAATAGTACCACGTAGGTATCTTAGAATATGTTTAGCAGCTATTAGGTGGATCTTCTTTGGTTCACACATGAAATGACTTAAAACATTTGTAGTATAGGAGATATCGGGACAAGTGTTTACCAAGTACAAAAGAGATCCAATTAGCTGTCTATAATATGAAGGATCTGTAGGTTCTGAATCTGAGGCTTCTTCTTTAAGTTTATGAAGATTTATTTCCATTGGAGTGGTTAAGGGTTTACAATCCATCATATTAATGTAGTCAAGCTTGGAGGATCCAATAAAGGACTGTTCAAACTTGCAATTGAACACCAACAATGTGGAATAACACTACACAACATAAATATAGAATCAAAATCTTCTTTTCTTCATCAGTAACCAAGCTTACAAGAAACATGTCGAGTTGTAAGGCCTTCTTAGTTACGTCCAAATACATCAAAGATTACAACAGTTTAGCAAGATCATGCAAGATCCAACACACCTATCAACTAGCCCAGGTCTGTAACATAATAGGACACATGTAGGTACTTCAAGAAAGATCTAAACTTGTGCTTGCAAGCCTCCAAGAAATCTTCTTGTTCCTAAGCTCGCAAGCTACTAACTCTACTACACTTGTAGATCAACCTCTGGTACTCCAGATTGATCACCAATCTGCTACTTCTTACTTCTTTCTACATGCCTCCTACTATTCTACCCATACCCTCCTTAAATACTACACAAGCATAAGTCGGCTTTACAAATAAATAAATCCCAAAACCCAGTCAGCTTCCAAAGATAAACAAATATTAAATGCAACAGCAGTCGGTTCTCACATAGCCTTCCAAACAATTAATTCTCCATGCCGACATCTAGATCCACATAGGAGAATGCAACACGCCAGATTTAGGTCCTCACACGACCAACGGTCAATCCATAACTCGAGGAGCATGACCCAAATTAAATGCACCAGTCGGCCAAGCTGATTCATCCAAACAAACAAGTCGGTTAGCAAGAATACCGAGTGCCAGTAATAAACACAGAGACCCAGTTGGTAACCGAGCACCGAGCATGAAAAACACTGAGTCACTGAGTGACCACCATCCACCAAGCTCCACCGGTACTTCCAACCAAGAATCACTACCACAACCATTGAGCTCCATCGGTGAAGCCAAACAGACTCCGACCAAGAACTATCACCAAATAACTGAGTAAAAAGTTTGTCTTTACCGAGCTCATCCACCTCCTTCACCGAGTGCCATAAAATCACAAGGAACTGAACAAGTAGCCAGGATGCCACTGCATCAGACTCCCAGGGTACAAAGAAAAGTGTGTCCCACACTTTCTCATGAAAGGGAAATAGAAATTAGGTGCACAATTAGAAGGATGTCATGATTATGACAAATTGAAGGCACAAATTAGTAGATTGTCATAATTGAGGCGCCAAATTAGAAACATTTCATACCATGACACATTATGACAAGTGTAAGAGATGCATTTTAGAATGCACAAATTAAGGGAAAATTTGGCATATAAAGATAGAGGAAAATTAATAGGAAAAATGATGAAGGGAAAGTGTAAGAGGTGAAGCATAATTAGCGGGGAATATTAAAGGAAAGATGGAAGCTAATTAGTAGGAAATGAAGCACAAATTAAGGGGACAAGGAGGCAAATTAGTAGGAGAGGTATTTTCAAATTCAAAATTTAATTATTCCCTCAAAAGGGATAATTAGGAAATATGAATTAATGAAAATTCTAAAATTCATGGGAAAAGGAATAATTAGTTATGAAATTAATTAATTGTGGAAGACATAGGATAGGGGGAATTAATCTAATAAATAGATTAATACAAAAGGGATATACTATGCATTGTCTATCCCAAGGGGACAAATTCATAAAAATGATTAACCAAATAATGACATGGGATCTAAAAGGGCTTCATCTTGAAAGATTTGATAAGGGTTTGAACCAATTTTGATGGTTTAAAACTGATTAGGGAATGACGCAAAATTGATGAATGTTGACAATGTGTGTGATTGAGGATAAAGACTCAAAATAGCATCGATGAACTTTCACAATGCTATTGAACTAATAAAAAATGACAAAATAGCATCGATGAACTTCGACAATACTATTGAATTGATTGAAAATGATGAAATAGCATCAATGAACTTTGACAATGCTATCGAACTGACTTGGATTAGGATGATGACAATGAGGCATCAATGAACTTTGACAATGTGCTTGCAATGATTGAACTAGAACTGACTAGATAACATTGATGAACTTGGACAATGCTAGCAAAAAGGACTGATGATTGATCAAATTAGACAATGATAAAGACAAGGCATTGATGAGCTTTGACAACACCTTAAAATGATGACACTTGATTGCCAAGATGATCAAGATAGACTGATTTGACCGACTTTGACTAGGCATCGATGAACGTGGACAATACCATTAAAGTCAAGATGATAACACTAACTAGATTCAAAAGGATTTCAAGTTGATCGAGGATAGATTAAGACTGATTTGGAATGATTAGGATCGATCAATATTAGTTTAGGAACATTTTGGATCAGTTTAGGAATGATTAGGAATGATTAAGATTGGTTTAGGAATGATTAGGATCAAATTAGGAATGATTAGGATTGGTTTAGGAATGATTAGGAATGATTAGGATCGGTTTAGGAATGATCCAATGATGATTCATACTAGATCAATTCGGCCAAAGAGATCAAGGTTGTAATTGCAAAGATGCAAGAAATGTTAATAATCAATTAAAAAATTTTCAATGTTCAACTGATGAAGAAAGGCATGATACTGACATATAGGAAAAACCACATGTGCAACATAGAAGAACAATTAGGATGCAAAACAATGTTTCAATTGCAATGCAAAAATGGTAACACATAGACTAATAAGCTTGAGCCATTTTTAAGCATCTACAAGGATGTCCAAAGGGAATCTAGGCCCATCAGGAGTGAGTTGTGTTACAAGAGATTGTATAGGGAACATGCTTGCAGCCAAATCCATAAAGCTTGATGATGGGACCAATAATGAGGTGGAGGCCTATCCTTCTTTACTAGTGATTGAAATGGCAAAGAGGTGCAAGTGGAGAGGTTACATTTGGAGGGTGATTCTCATATGATAGTAGACACCATTACCACAGGAAAAGACCATGTATGGAAAATAGTGAAAATAATTTTCATCATTAGAAAGAAATTGATGGAATTTTGCAATTCAAAATCAAACACATATATAGAGAAGGAAACATGGTGGCAGATATGTTGCCCAAGCTGGTGACCAAACTTTCAACCCAGTAGTAGGTAGGTGATGAGGTGGATCATCAAATGATGACTTGATGGGTGGTGATATGATTTGAGTGTTGAAAGGGGTGATGCAAAAATACCAACATCATTCGATACTTATTTTTGGAGGCGGAGTATGTGTTGATGTGACCAAACTTCAATTCCAAGGATGTTGGTAGACAATTTCGCTTGGCTAAAATGACTGTGAGTAAATGCTCACTTTGTTTGAGCATTTCTCACATAAAAAGGATATTTATGGCATTTCAATTACATTGAAGGTGTTGGTGGAGTTGTAGAGAGGTCTCAGTGATGGAATAAAATTTTAATCTAGATGCTTCGAAACAAGAAATATCATTTTGGGGTCGAATCACGATAGAGAGATTGAAGAATGTATTCACAACAAATGACCCATTCTTCCTCATTATGGTGTGTGGCCTTTTGGGGATAGATTTATTGATTTCAGAATATAAGTGGTGCATAAACACAAACATTTCCTCTTTGTTTTGTGCATGCAAGTTGGAATTCAGCAATGTGAATGTGGTACAAAGGGTGGTGATGTCTTATGTGCGTGAGGAGTGGCATAAGAACCTTGAATTTTTTCTCCAAGTTACAGAGTGTAGGATTGGTTTCCAAATGCAAAGGGGGGTTTCGATACACATTTTGGGATACCCTATGCGCCTCCACTAGTTCATTTTGTACCATGCTTCGGAGAATAGGGTTACAAGGAAGATGAAGGTGAAAAACATGTGGAAGGTTTTATTTGAATACATTGAGGATTAGGAGAGAGTTCTCTTGTATGGCTAGAGAAAGGAGGAGTTCAACAAGTTAGTGTTGAAGCACCAATTGGCATATTACTAGAGAACCTCAAGGGTTGGCAATGAGGAGGTACCACAAGATGGACAAAATCACAACACAAGGTCGAGGAACAAAAGAAGGGGAAGGCAAAGCACCGTTGTGCCAGAGATGGGTAGGGGTGGTGCCTCTGGGAAATGGAACCAATGCCAAGGAAGGATGATAATGCACCAAAGGTGAGAAAGAATGGTGGTGCCAACAAACCCAGGTCCTTGAAGCCTTAGAATGTGAAATTGCATGTGTGTTTGGTTTTGGGCATGAATTTTTTGTGTTGTCAAATACATGAAGGCTCAATTTTGTAATAGTTGGGAGTCAAGTCACTATATATGTGTCTACATAGCGTGTTTGTATCTGTACAGGTATGGTTGTTGATGGTCGTGAGTATGTAAATGATAAATTTTGACGAGTGTAGTTGCACAATTTTTGGTATATGACTATAGTAGGGTTCAAAAGGTGATGGATACATTGGGGCTTTTTTGTTGAAGATGAAAATAATGAAATTTTTTTAAAACTATTATTGATAAAATAATCTATTAATTACCGAGGAAAAAAAAGTGAAGTGCACCTTTAGATTAATTTCTTCATTGATATAATCTTTAAAAATAGTCATTGGCGATCCAAATAGATATATTATTTGCCTTCAATATGAAGAGTTTGATAGACATCTTATTTTAGATTTTCCTTTTTCCATTTTTTTCATTATTCAGGGTGTTATTTGTGGGGAACTATATGGAATAATTTTGATTCTATTGTAAACCAATAGTGACCTTCTATGAAGTGATTTAAAAAATAAAATCTTTTGTATGATATTGATTTTGGATTGGTCTATCTATTATAATATTTGTTTGGATAAAAATCGAAGGATTTTCAATAGTACAATAGGGTATATAAGTTAGGTTTGGGATAGAATAATGGTCAATCTAAAAGAAACTTGTCAACTTTGAATTCAATATTATCAACTATGTTCTTGGTTGGAATTCAAAGTTTTGACAAAAAAATAAATTCCTATATCTTCTCCTTCTTTTGTCTCTTCCAATAGTTACCCTTGAGATTATCAGCTTACTCAATGGGATTGCCCTCATCCAAGCTTGTTAAATTTAATGTTGATGGTGGCTTAAAAGATAATCATGAAATGTTGGCATGAGGGTGTTTTTCATGATTATAATGATAGAGACAAGTTATATTTTTTAGGTAGTCTTAGTCTTGGCTCTAATAATTTTACAAAGGCCATGGTCATTCACTAAGCTCTTTTAAATACTAAACATACACATTTTATCAATATTATTTTGAATTTGACTCTAATAATATTGGCTAGTCATTTCAAAATAAAGTCCTTTGACTTCAAGTGATGGGAGCTAAATGAATATAAGAAAGACATCAACACCCCCATGCTTGTTTCAATATTATTATGTGGAACCATTCTAGAAGTGGAGGAAATCTTTGTGCTATTTTTTTTATAGCTAAATCAACTATTAATTATTAAGAACTGATATTGAAAAAAAGAGCAATATTGCCCTATTTGGGATATGAGCAACACTTTAGTGATCTTGTGAATGCTAATTAAGATATCTTTTTTGATTGGTGATTTTTGCTAGTGTGTTAGTACTTCTAGTGTTCTTACCATTTTTTCATTATGGTTAACTTTATTGTTATTATTTTTAAATGAGTTATGTATTGTTCCAATTTTTAAAACATATATGTAAACATTTCATTTGATACTCTAAGCATGTACAATCTTCAACAAAACAAATGCTCACACCCTATCTAAGTAATTTGGAGGTCTCCTTCTCTCTAGTTGATTGTTTATTTCCAGACCATTTGAATTTTCTTGGCATGAGTATTTCTAATATAGGCATACCTATTGATCAATTGTTATTTTAATATATATTTTTTATGATAAAAAATACAAAATACTTATTATCATTTAATTACATCGAGAGACATTCTACAATGATAACAATGTACAAATCATGATGTTGTGATTGTCTACATACAATCTAAAATACAATTGATATATTTAAAAATAAATATAACTATAAAGTAACTCTAAAGTAAACAAAATTAAATAATTTTTCAATCAATAAAATAAAATATCACAACTAATATTTACTATTTCTCATCAATAAAAGTGTGGTGTAATGGTTATTAAATAATATTGTGTTATTACTACCAAGATTCAAACTCCTAAACCATTGAAATCATGAAATTTATATCCTTGTTGAATTATTGAGCTCACAGATTTATAGAATAATAATACCACTGGGAATCTAGCGAGACCTTGGTTTTAACCAAAGTAAAATTCTTACATTAACTAACTTTTTTTATTATAATTTGAATAAGAACTATTGATCTGCTTAGTCCAATAAAGTAGGCAAAACCATCAAAGTTTATAATACATAAATGGAATCTAATTTGTATAAGATTATATCATTCAATTTTCTAAAATTAAACTATTTGTCAAAAAGTTGTAGCTCAATTGATTAAACAAATTTGGTGAGACAGGTGATATTTGGTGAGATTCCTAATATGCAATATAAGACCATCTATCAAATTTCAAATCCCAAGAGATCCAAAACAATTGTTTTTTTTTTTTGTATTGAAGAAAGCTAATGCTCATCACAAACCAGCTCACAATCAGATGTACTTCAAGGAGAGATGAACACTAGTTATTTTTTTAAATTTGCTTGATGTACTTCAAGGAGAGATGAACAATTGTTATTTTTTTAAATTTGCTTGTGTATAAGATTTTTAAATTATTTTATGTGACAATTATTTAAGAAGGAAAATATAATTTAACAATGGAGTTGATTTTGACCAAGAAAATCCGCATTTTTTTACAAGAACTTACCCATTCAAACGATTGACCCAGTCAAATACGAATTGCAGCACATGCACACAGCTATGGAAAGCAATCATTCACAGAACTGGTCGTAGCATTGACCATAATCCACTTTTTCTGTAACTTGCTTCAATTTGTTCCACATCCGCCGTCCACGGTTCGAATCTCTCTGGAGCCAACTTTGAATAGTCACTATTCACACTTATAACCCATTTATATATTTCCCTAACAAATACATTCACACTCAGTCATTTACCTCAACAAACCCAGTTTGATCATACAACAAACAAACCCAATTTGCCAGTATGCGATTTTAAATCTTTAAACAACTTTTAATTCAGTATTTCATGATCTGTGATCAAAATGAGAAACTATCTGTGGCGAATGCGTCACAAGCCGGTGCATAAAATCTCAGTGATTCATTCAGATGGGGGCGTGGGGGCTCTTGAGGAGAATGGGATCACTGCCTCTCAGCTCATGCAGAGGTAGCCACAAAGAATTGTAAGTCATGCCAATTCTTTCTACATTGGGCAAAAAGTCCCTGTTTTATCTTCAGGGGAGAAATTGGAAGGTGGGCAGAGCTATTTTCTTCTTCCAGAGAAAATGGGGGGAAGCATTTTGTCAGCTGCTTGGTTGGCTTCTTTAGCAGGTGGAGGTTCCAAGGCTGTTTCTCCCCTTCACAGAAGATGTTGTGTTATGTCTGTGGAGACTTTTGAAATAGAGAAGAGAGAAGATGGGCGCTTACAGCTCAAGATCATGCCAGAATTTATTCAGAAGCTTTTGGAAAATGGAAAGATGAATACCCAATTTAGTAAAGATGATTGTTTTAGTCATTCAGGCCTGTGCAGTACTCCTCAGCTGCAGAAGGATTATCAACAGATGGTGAAAGGCAGAGCTCAGGCTTGGAAGCCCAGGTTGGAGACCATTGTAGAAAAACGAAATGGGTTTAAGTTGTTTGGCTTGAAAAGAAAATGTAGGGCTGGACTTAACAAACAATGAGGTTATTGTTATTTCATCATCAATGTACAGATCATTTACTGTGTTTTCTTACTGGAATAGCCATTGATTCTTGGCTTTTCATTCTGTAACATTAATGGAAGACTTTTGCACAAACTGTTTATAACTTCAAGAATATCTATTTTGGAAAGATTATGTGATTTTTAAATGGTCTGATACATAGATTCATAACGCTCTAGGAAATCAGTCTCAAGTGTTTCAATATCTATATTGAATTATTGATCAATTATATGTTACAACTGCGTATTGTAGTTTCTTATAATAGATTATAAAGCACATAATGCGCTTGGGGGCATTTAAGGGCAAACAATCAGTTCAAAATGAACAGCTATCGCTGAATAAAATAAGTTATTTAAGAGAGGCAATTTTTAGTGTCCTCTTTATGTAATATATGAGGAGAATGAGAGAGTGTGGAGTTTTCTTTCTTTCATTTGTCGACAACCGTCTAAATGATACTTTTAAAAGGAAAGGGTACTCGCCACAAAGGAAAGGTGGTGGAACCTACCCTCAATGAGACCGAATTAGCACCAGCACTAGGAACGAAGTGCTAACACCGTTCAACCTCGTCAACCATAGGTTGGAGCAAATTAAGAGCAGCAACAGTCAAAGAAGGGTCCACACTGCCAAAGGGGACTGTATCAACAACAATAGGTGGAGACAAATCCACCAAGAAAGAGAAGGCCAAAATAGTAGGAGCACCACCCTAGGGGGAGACATCATCAGCCTATAAAGAGTCATCAGACGAAGAGTTGAAGGCCAAGACAATCAAATGATCATCATTTGCATCTTTCCACCAATTGGCAGCACTTTTACGATGCAGGAAACACCACCTACATCGAAAGGGAAGGCCCTCATAATTATCCAACAATTAGGTTCATGGCCTATCCCTGACCATGAAAACTGCAACCCTCGGAAGGGATATGGAGATGTCAATTTCAACCAGAATGCAAGCAAAGGTAGAGCAACCCACCACAACTGTAGCCTCATCCACCTTTAAGAAATGACTAATAGAGCTGTCAATGGCCTCAAAGTAAGAATTCTCTCAAAAATGAAGAGGAAGATTGGCGAGATGAACCCACACTAGATGCACACTGAGTGGTTCTGCAAGAGGGTTAAAAGAGACTATCTAGGGCTTGGTTGAGAGAGAGTGATTTACCCAGTCCCACAGTTTGCCTAATATTGAATCATGGTCTTCAGCAGAAGTAAAAGTAGCAATTAAAAGATCCTTTGCACAAGGGAAAATCTCAATGTTACCAAAGACTAAAGATCACCAAGAATCATATGTGAATTAATTATTTTGTTCAATGGATTGCTATGTTAAATGATGCCTAAAGATTTATCTTTAGACCTCAATTGGATGACTTTGATTCACTAATAGAAGGGGTCCTACATATAATATTGAAGGCCAAATCACTTTAATGACTTGGATCCATATGATGTCCTGTTGATTTAAACATTTTCCCATCGATATAAAGGTAGAAAAAGGGTGTTTATATTTTTAACCTTAGGATTTTAAACATTTGTCGAAGGAAATCCTTTAATATACTTGGATGGTATTGGGACTCATCCAAACGATGTCATTTTTTTCTTGAGCTATGAACCTTCAAGAAAAATTAGGACCAAGGGACTAAGTCCCAAGATCCTATGTCCCCATGACACAACCCTACACCTCTGACTTCCCTTTCCTCTTCTTCTCTACAATCCTTCCCTCATTCTTGGACCTTGATTAATTTTTGGTGCTTTGTACTCTTTTACTTCTACCCTATGTCCCAAGCTCCTCCACTATCCTAGGACCCATACCACATCCATATGTATCCCCTTTTAATCCTAGACCCCTACAAGAACATCTCACTTTCAAACTACTCCCCAAGTTTGTAGTTCCTTCATTCTTTCATTTGCTAGAATCCTTTCAAACTCTCAATCCCTTATTGAAATGTCCCCAAATCATTATTTCTTTTGTAATCATGGTTCCTTCTTTCCTATTCCCTCTATTTTTCCACAAGACATACAAACCTTTCATGCATCTCAACATCATGTCCCTAAGTTTTGTCAACCTTTGAACTCATTCCAAAGATGCAATGAATCCTAAATCCCTTAACAAGTCATCTAACCTACTCCCCAAAATTTCCAAGCATGCCTCTAACTTGATATTTGACCCTTTTAACCAATGGTTCCTCCCTTCTAACCTAAAATTCATTGTTTAAAATGAACGGCACAAATTCAAATGAAGATTTAGTTGTGGAGGTTATGAATAATCATACTATCATGAATGTTGGTCATTAATGTTCCCATTGCCAAGATATCTCCATGACAAAACTCCACCATTTATTTTTTTGTTCTATTGAATTAAAAAAAACCCACATGTCATGGGTGCAATTGTGTGCCCTTCCTTGAGTTTCTATAAGCATACTAAGTGCCAAATTTGAGAGCTAAATACCAATACATGGGGCACTTAAAGGGTTGGTCTTCCTCTATTTTCAAGTGACCATAGTGTTCAAAGATCTCTAGGATTGTCTAGACTCAAATTGACTAAAATATTGTTTTTTCTATAATTGTCTAGACTCAAATTGACTAAAATATTGTTTTTTCTAGGATTGTCTAGACTCAAATTGACTAAAATATTGTTTTGTCCCAAATGTGGCAGTGCCTAGGATGCGAGAGCCAGCATCAGATATTGAGAATAGAAGTGATGAGGAGAGGGATGAGGAGGGAGATGAGGACGATGATGAGGAGGGTGACAAGGATGGTGACGAGGAGGATGATGAGGAGGGTGATAGCACAGATTCTAGCAGCAATGAGGAGAGCAGGGATGAGGGCATTCTAGATGCTATACCTATGCAGGTGGACAAGGATAGAGAGGATCCACCATATGACCAAGATATATAGGATCCTGAGATATAGGGTGAGGCTATAGATGATGAGACAGATAGGCAAGATAGACAACATATAGCATATTTGATGCATCAAATAGACATGTTGACTAGTGAGAGGGATACATATATGGCCAATTGGGCTATAGATAGGGAAACACTTACAACACAGATTGACAGATTGAAAACTAAGTTTGACAGGTTGACAACAGAGAGGGATACAACTATAGTCTCTCGAGATACAACTTTGTCCAGAGCACAAAGGGCAGAGGATAGATCATGATAGTTAATTAGCAACATAACATAGATAAGTGTGCACGAGGTAGCTAGCATTGGGGATGCTTGAGAAGAGATACAATACTAGAAGGATATGTACCGGCGATATGTACCATGAGATTAGTCAGCACAAAGCTTTAGGCCTTCTTCTAGTAGATCATACTCGCAGAGGACACTAAGTAGTGGGGGAGTGGTATGACTAGGGAGACCACCTAGAGCTGATTAGATAGGAGGGGCTTCATATTTTAGGCCGGTTAGAGACCAGGAGGACAGAGATATCATAGGTGACAAGAGAATCTCTCTCACACTGAGGGATATTTTTGATAGACATGATATGTAGTGATCCTGCAGGCCTTAGTGTATACATACACTTTTGATGTTCGTACTCTGATACTTGTTTTTTTTTACATGTATGCATGAGATGTAGCTACTTTATGATGATTTTTATATACATGATAGATATATACATGCTGGATATGTTCATATTTTTATGTTTCTCTATTATGCCATATGATGTAACTTATGTTATGTCGTACATCTTTTACTTTCAATATAGACATATGTGATAAATGTAATGTGTTTTTGAATTTTATGCTTTTTGGATGCACTGTATACGTGTATGTAATGAATGCAATAGTTTTGTGTTTTTCTATGTAGTAAATGATGAATATGAAATGTAATATGATATTTTATTTTTTTCATATTATCATTGAATGCAGGATGCAAAATGCACTTATTTTTGTGTACCAGAGCACTAGACCAAGGCGACTTTGAGGACTGATGAAAGAAGTGTTAGCCTAAGATCGATGGAAATTAGATAGGAAATGTTAGTAGGGGATGAAAAATATTTTCTTTCTTTAGTGCACTTTGTGTTAGGAGAAATTTATTTTGATATTCTAAAGGAAAGTGGCGCATGTTGGCATGAAAAGCCATAGCGATAATGCGATCCATTTGCATGAAACAAACATGATGTAGACAAAGAATTATCTCTTCCTTCCTGATGTATATTGATGAAATACCCCAAAATCTCATGAGATCATCCAACAGACAGAAGACAAAACACAAATAAATGATCATGAACCATCCTAGCCATTCTCATAATTTTTAATTAATATCATTGAATAGCATAGGAACATGATCAAAGAAAATTAATAAAAGATAAAAAAAACTCACTGAAACAATGTGAGCCAACAACCATTCTAATATTATTGCTACTTGCTTTTGTGCTTTATTGGATAGTTTTGATATTGGTGTTTGGATCTGATAGGTTGAATGGTTGATAAGTTGACCGGTTGAATAGGTTGATTGGTTGGTTGTGACGATCGAAAGAGCAAATTCAACCAGATTGAGTGTCAGATCAATTGTCTCGGTTTTTTTGTTTGTGAAAGTATGATTTCGCTGAAGCGCATAATTTTGAAACAATATCTACATGCATGCTCATTGTGACGCAAAAGGAAGATGATTATATATAATGAATATGTACAACTTTATTGTAGAATTTTGAAAAAGATTTTTCTATTTTTTAGGGGTTTTTAGCGACATTAGGATTTTTTTAATCTTTTTAGGACATTTTTAAAAAATTAGGGTTTTTTCTAGACTTTGTCTTATTTTTAGATATTTTGTCCAAGATCATATTTATTTTTTACTAATTTTTTCAGGATCATATTTTTTTAGATCTTTTTTCAAGTCTTTATTTGATTTGATTTTTATTTTTTTTAGGACATTAAAATATTCACATATCATTGTCTCTAATCTAATAAAGAAATGAATTCATGAATTGACCATGTTCGAGGTCTTGCCCCCAGTGCGAATTCAAATTCAAATCAATCTATGGTCATGCCCCCAAATAGAACACAACTATATACAAAAGATAAGGAAAATATATATACAAATTGGCTATCTCTCAAGGAAGTGAAAAGGAATATCAACCAATAACATGCCATAAAGGGGCACCAGGGTAGACTCACAGGGAAATGTATGATCAAGGAATAATAGTAAATGTCAGGTGGAACCATGATAGATGTAAGATCAACAACTTACCATGCATGATGCCCGTTTGCCAAGTTTTCACTTTTCGATGAAATTTTTCTCTTTGATCTGGTTTTTTGTTCTAGGATGCCTATTTACTGAGTTTTCGTCAACACACCCATTTTTTTTATTTTTCCAAATTTTTCTTTTCTTTCTTTCACCTTTTTTCAATTTTTTTGTATTTTTTCAGGAGGTTTTTCATTTTTTTTTGTATTTTTCCCATAATTATGTGTAATACTTTCGAAGATGCATGTTGTTGATTGATTTTGACAATGGTTCTCCCTTTGGTATTGCAAGCTAATATACTCTAGATCCATATGTTGTAGTTACTACATATGGCCCCTCTCAGGTTGGCTCAAATTTGCCTAGCTTGTCCCTTTGTTGTTGGTTTTTATGATTCATCTTTAGAACCAGGTCTCCAGTCTCAAAGTAACGACCTCAGACTTTCTTATTCTGTCTTTTTCTGAGATATTTCTGGCAATCTTGCAAATGGACGAAGGCACCTTGTCTCTTCTCATTAATACTATCTAGTTCATGGAGTGTGAAAACTCTGTACTATTCATCATCTAGAATATGTTGTAATGATACTCTCAATGAAGGGATTCAACTTCAAGTGGTAATATGGCCTCAACGCCATAGACTATAGACTATGGTGTTACACCAATGGGGGTACGAATGATGATTTTGTAGGCCTAAAGAGTTAGATTCTACTGTAAGTGCCAATCTCGGCCGACATCATTGAAAATCTTTTGCAATATCTTAACTATTGTTTTACTAGATGCCTCAGCTTGGCCATTGTCTTGTTTGTAGTATATGCTAGAAAATCCATGATAAATTTTGAATTTCTCACAAATCTCTTGGACATATCTTTTTTCTAAAATGAGTTACCATGATTAGTGATGATAGCCAAAGGAACTTCATATCGGCATATGATATAATTCAATATAAACTTGGGAATCTATTTTCCAGTGATATAAGTCATAGGGATGGCCTCAACCCATTTAGTGGAATACTCAGTGGCTATAATAATGTACTTGTGGCCATTGGAAGAAAGAGGAATGATTTTCCCTATGAGATCAAATTCCTATTGTGAAAATGGTCATGGACAAATGATTGACTAAATTAAATTGCTATGTATTTGGCACTTATGACATTTTTTTGCAAAGTTATATGAGTCTTTCTCCATGGTGGGCCAATAATATCCAACTCTTACCAGCTTCTTGGCCAGACTTAAGCCATTGAAATGACCTCCACATATACCATTTTGTACCTCATCTAAAGTAGTTTTGGCCTCTCACAAATTAAGGCATTTGAGGAGGGATTGGTTAAAGGATCTTCGGTATAAGGTATCTCTAACGATGATGTATCTAGAGACTTGCAAATAAGGGCTCAACATTTTTTATTGGACAGGTCAGGAGGTAGGATTTGAGAATGCATGTAATTATATATATCTTGATACCATGGGGAATCATGACCAACAATGTCACACATGAGCTCAGATTGCAGAATATCAAACATTAGGATTACTAATTTCTCAACAAGAAATTCACAACGTTCTTCATTATGTGGCATGTTGATCATGGAAGCAATATTAGCCATGACATATGCTTGCTTATTATGGATCCTAGGACATTGTTGAAAATTAATTGTTACAAATTAAGATTTAAGAAAATTAGTAAGCTTCTTTTAAGGGATCAACTTCTCATCTTTTATCTTGTAGTCATCGTTGACTTGACAGATGACTAGTTGGGAATCACCATACAGTTTTAAGTGCTAAATTTTCCACTGAATTGCTAATTTTAGTCCAATAACAAGAGCCTCATACTCAACAATGTTATTTGTGCATTCAAAGAAAATTCTATAAAATTTCGGACTAACATCTCCTTGTAGAGTAACAAACATAATTCCATCTCCTGACCCATTTCTAGTATGTGAGCTGTCAAAGTAGAGTTTCTATTGATTAGATTCTTCAAAGGTAAAAATGGATTCATCTGGAAAATCGGATAGAAAAGGATGATCATCTTGGATTGGTGCATCTATGAGCTGATCAACTATTATTTGGACCATGATTTCCTTTCTATCAATGTATTCAATGCCAAATTCAGATAAGATCATGACCCATTTTGTCAGGCATCTTGTGAGATCTGCTTTTCTAAGGAGATATTTTAGTGGGTCAATTTGTGAGATGAGCATCATTTTTTGATGGAGCACATAGTGTCTTAGTTTCTAAGCTATGAAGACTACAACAAGACATGATATTTCAATGAGTGAGTAATTGAGTTTGTAAACCACAAGTGTTTTTCTGATATAATTTATAGCTCTCTCTCTACCTTGCTCATCATGTTGGGCCAGGAGGGCTCCCAATGTAGTTTCAGTAGTTAAGATGTATAGAATGATAAGCTTCCCTAGAATAGGAGGCATTAGAATAGGCAAATTAAGCAGGTAGCCTTTCAGTTACTAGAAAGCTTGTTGACATTTCACATTGGGTTCACCAAAAGTAGGACCGGAAAAGGGCATGATTAGCATATCAAGGCAACCAAAAAACCTCAAAGACATGCAAACCTATCTAATCCTATCATGAAAATCACTTGAAATATAAAGTAATTAAACAACAATAAAACCCCCTTCAAGTGTAATTCCCATGTTCTCATTTATTCTCCATTGAATGGTATTATGTAGCTCTATGACAATGATATAAAATGCACTAATTATTGAAATTGAAGTGATGAGAATACTAGGAGCAAAATGATAGCAAGAGTCGTTAGCCAATTTAGTACAATAAGGCTCAATTTATAGGGTTGAGAGACAAAATGATAGAAATGGAAATTAGGTGCACAAATCAGAAGGATGTCATGATTATGAATAATTGCAGGCACAAATTAGTAGATTGTCATAATTGACGAGCCAAATTAGAAAAGTTTCATACTATGACACATTATGGCAAGTGTAAGAGATGCATTTTAGAATGCACATATTAAGGGAAAAATTGGCATATAAAGATGAAGGAAAGTTAATAGGGAAAATTATGAAGGGAAAGTGTAAGAGGTGAAGCATAATTAGAGAGAAAATATTAAGAGAAAATAGAAGCTAATTGTTAGGAAATGAAGCACAAATTAAGGGGACATGGAGGCAAATTAGTAGGAGAGGGATTTTTAAATTTTAAATTTAATTATTCCCTCAAAAAGGATAATTAAGAATTAAGAATTAATGTAAATTCCAAAATTCATGGGAAAGGGAATAATTAATTAATATAAAATTAATTAATTGTGGAAGACATAGGATAGGCGAGTTAATCTAATAAATAGATTAATACAAAAGGAATAAACTATGGATTACCTATCCCAAGAGGAAAAATTAGTAAAAATGATTGACCAAATGATGACATGGTATCAAAAAGGGCTTGGCCTTGAAAGCTTTGATAAGGGTTTGAACCAATTTTGGTGGTTTAAAACCAATTAGTGCATGACACAACATCGATGAACGTTGACAATGTGCATGATCAAGGACAAAAACTCGAAATAGCATCGGTGAACTTTGACAATGCTATTGAATTGACCGAAAATGACAAAACAACATTAATGAACTTCGACAATGCTACTGAATTGACCAAAAATGATGAAATAACATCGATGAACTTTAAAAATGCTATCAAAATGACTTGGATTAGGATGATGATGATGAGGCATCAATGAAATTTGACAATGCACTTGCAATGATTGAACTGGAACTAACTAGATAACATTGCTAAACTTGGACAATGCTATAAAAAAGGAATGATGATTTGATCAAATCAGACAATGATAAAGACAAGTCATTGATGAAATTTGACAACACCTTAAAATGATGACACTTGATTGACAAGATAACCAATATAGATTGATTTGACCAACTTTGACTAGGCATCGATGAACTTGGACAATGCCATTAAAGTCAAGTTGAGAACATTGACTAGGTTCAAAAGGATTTCAAACTAGTTGAGGATAGATTAAGACTAATTTGGAATGATTAGGATCAGTTTAGGAATGCTTAGGATTAGTTTAGGAATGGTTATCAACGATTAGGATCAATTTAGGAATGACTAGGATCGGTTTAGGAATGATTAGGAACGATTATGAATGATGAGGAATGATCCAATGATGATTTAGACTAGATCAATTTGGCCATAAAGATCAAGGTTGCAATTGCAAAGATACAAGAAATGTTAATAATCAATTAAGCAATTTGCAATGTTCAACTGATGAAGAAAGAAACGATGTTGACATATTGTAAAAACCATATGTGCAACATAGAGGAACAATTAGGATGCAAAATAATATTTCAATTGCAATGCGAAAATGGTAAACATAGACTAGCAGACTCTAGCCATTTTTAAGTGTCTATAAGGGCATCCAAAGAGAATCCGGGCCCATCAGGAGTGAGATGTGTTACAAGAGATTGTATAGCGAACATACTTGCAACCAAGTCCAGAAAGCTTGATGATGGGACCAATAATGAGGTGGAGACCTATCCTTATTTACTAGCAATTGAAATGACAAAGAGGTGCAAGTGGAGAGATTACATTTGGAGGGTGATTCTCATATCATAGTAAATGCTATTTCTATGGGAAAATACCATGTATGGAAAATAGAGAAAATAATTTACATCATTAGAAAGAAACTGATGGAATTTTGTAATTCAAAATCATACACATATATAGAGAAGATGACATGGTGGAAGACATGTTGTCCAAGATGGTGACCAAAATTTCAACTCAGTAGTAGGTAGGTGATGAGGTGGATCATCAAATGATGAATTGATGGGTGGTGACATGATTTGAGTGTTGAAGGGTGATGCAAAAATGCAAACATCATTTGGTACTTGTTTTTGGAGGCAAAATATGTGTTGATGCGACTAGACTTCAATTCCAAGGAAGTTTGTAGATAATTGGATTGGTTGAAAGGACTATGAGTAAATGCTCACTCTATTCGAGCATTTCTCACATAAAAAAGGATATTGATGGTATTTCAATTGCATTGAAGATGTTGGTGGAGTTGTAGAGAGGTCTTGGTGATGGAATCAAATTTTCATCTAGATGCTTCAAAGCATCAAATGACATTTTCGGGTCGAATCACAACAAAGAGATTGAAGAATGTATTCACAACCAACAACCCATTCTTCCTCATTATGGTGTGTGGCCTTTTTGGGATAGATTTCTTGATCTCGGAAATATAAGTGGCACATAAACACAAACATTTCCTCTTTGTTTTGTGCATGGGGGTTGGAATTCAACAATGTGAATATGGTACGAAGGGTGGTGATGTCTTGTGTGCGCGAGGAGTGGCAGAAGAACCTTGAATTTTTCTCCAAGTTACAAAGCCTAGGATTGGTTTCCAAATGCAAAGGGGGGATTTAGATACACATTCTAGGATACCCTATGCACCTCCACCCGTTCATTTTGTACCACGCTTTGGAGAATAGGGTTGCAAGGAAGACGAAGGCAAAAAACATGTGGAAGGTTTTATTAGAATCCACCGAGGATTAGGAGAGATTTCTCTTGTATGGATAGAGAAAGGATAATTTCAACAAGTCAGTGCTACAACAAAAATTGGCATATCACTAGAGAACCTCAGGGGTTGACAATGAGGAGGCACCACGAGATGGACATAATCACAACATAGGGTCGAGGAACAAAAGAAGGGGAAGGAAGAGGACCATTGTGCTAGAGATGGGTAGGAGTGGTGCCTCTGAGAAATGGAACTAATGTCGAGGAAGGATGGCAATGCACCGAAGGCGAGCAAGAATGGTGGTGCCAACAAACCCAGGTCCTTCAAGCCTCAAAATGTGAAATCGCATGTGTCTAGTTTTTGACATGAATTTTTTGTGTTGTCAAATATACATGAAGGCTCAATTTTGTAATAGTTGGGAGTCGAGTCATTGTATATGTGTCTGCATAGGTTGTTTGTATCTGTATATGTATGGTTGTTGATGGTAGTGAGTATGTAAGTGATTAATTTTAATGAGGGTACTTGCACATTTTTTGGTATATGACTATAGTAGGGTTCAAAAGGTGATGGATACATTGGGGTTATTTTGTTGAAGACGAGTTATAATGTAAAAAATTTTAAACTCTTTTTTTAAAATTAATCTATTTACCAAGGAAAAAAAAGTGAAGTGCACCTTTAGATTAATTTCTTCATTGATATAATCTGTAAACATAGGTGTTGGTGATCCAAATAGATGTATTATTTTCCTTCAATATGAAGAGTTTGATAGACATCTTATTTTAGATTTTCCATTTTCCATTTTTTTCATTATTTAGGGTGTGATTTGCGGGGAGCTTTATGGAATAATTTTGAATCTATTGTAAACCAATTGTGACCTTCTATGAAGTAATTTTTTAAAAATCTTTTACATGATATTGATTTTAGATTGGTCTATCTATTATAATATTTGTTTGAATAAAAATCGAAGGATTTTCAATAGTATGTAATAGGGTATGTAAGTTAGGTTTGGGATAGAATAATGGTCAATCTAAAAGAAACTTGTCAATTGTGAATTCAAGATTATCAACTATGTTCTTGGTTGGAATTCAAAGTTTTGAAAAAAACAGAAATTCCTATATCTTCTCCTTCTTTTGTCTCTTCCAGAACTGGTCGTAGCTTCAATTTGTTCCACATCCGCCGTCCACGGTTCGAAAGACGGTTCGAATCTCTCTCGAGCCAACTTTGAATAGTCACTATTCACATTTATAACCCATTTATATATTTCCCTAACAAATCCAAACACGCTCAGTCATTTACCTCAACAAACCCAATTTGATCATACAAGAAACAAACCCAATTTGCCAGTATGCGATTTTAAATCTGGGTAACAACTTTTAATTCAGTATTTCATGATCTGTGATCAAAATGAGAAACTATCTGTGGCGAATGCGTCACAAGCCGGTGCATAAAATCTCAGTGATTCATTCAGATGGGAGCGTGGGGGCTCTTGAGGAGAATGGGATCACTGCCTCTCAGCTCATGCAGAGGTACCCACAAAGAATTGTAAGTCATGCCAATTCTTTCTACATTGGGCAAAAAGTCCCTGTTTTATCTTCAGGGGAGAAATTGGAAGGTGGGCAGAGCTATTTTCTTCTTCCAGAGAAAATGGGGGGAAGCATTTTGTCAGCTGCTTGGTTGGCTTCTTTAGCAGGTGGAGGTTCCAAGGCTGTTTCTCCCCTTCACAGAAGATGTTGTGTTATGTCTGTGGAGACTTTTGAAATAGAGAAGAGAGAAGATGGGCGCTTACAGCTCAAGATCATGCCAGAATTTATTCAGAAGCTTTTGGAAAATGGAAAGATGAATACCCAATTTAGTAAAGATGATTGTTTTAGTCATTCAGGCCTGTGCAGTACTCCTCAGCTGCAGAAGGATTATCAACAGATGGTGAAAGGCAGAGCTCAGGCTTGGAAGCCCAGGTTGGAGACCATTGTAGAAAAACGAAATGGGTTTAAGTTGTTTGGCTTGAAAAGAAAATGTAGGGCTGGACTTAACAAACAATGAGGTTATTGTTATTTCATCATCAATGTACAGATCATTTACTGTGTTTTCTTACTGGAATAGCCATTGATTCTTGGCTTTTCATTCTGTAACATTAATGGAAGACTTTTGCACAAACTGTTTATAACTTCAAGAATATCTATTTTGGAAAGATTATGTGATTTTTAAATGGTCTGATACATAGATTCATAACGCTCTTGGAAATCAGTCTCAAGTGTTTCAATATCTATATTGAATTATTGATCAATTATATGTTACAACTGCGTATTGTAGTTTCTTATAATAGATTATAAAGCACATAATGCGCTTGGGGGCATTTAAGGGCAAACAATCAGTTCAAAATGAACAGCTATCGCTGAATAAAATAAGTTATTTAAGAGAGGCAATTTTTAGTGTCCTCTTTATGTAATATATGAGGAGAATGAGAGAGTGTAGAGTTTTCTTTCTTTCGTATGTCGTATGTCGACAACTGTTCAAATGATACTTTCAAAAGGGTACACACCACAAAAGAAAGTGGTGGAACCCACTCTCAATGAGACCAAATTAGCACCAACACTAGGAACGGAGTGCTGACAATGATCAACCTTGTCAACTATAGGCTGGAGCAAATTAAGAGCAGCAATAGTCGGAGAAGGGTCCACACTGCCAAAGGGGACTGTATCAACAACAAGAGGTGGAGACAAATCCACCAAGACAGAGAAGGCCAAAATAGGAGGAGCACCACCTTGGGGGGAGACATCATCAAGATAATCAAATGATCATCATTTGCATCCTTCCACCAATTGGTGGCACTTTTACGATGCGGGAAACACCACCTACATCGAAAGGGAAGGCCCTCATAATCCAACAATTAGGTTCATGGTCTATCCCTAACCATGAAAACTACAACCCTCGGAAGGGATGTGGAGATGTCAATTTCAACCAAAATGCAAGCAAAGGTAGAGCGACCCACCACAACTGTAGTCTCATGTACCTTTAAGAAACGACCAATAGAGTTGTCAATGGCCTCAAAGTAAGAATTCTCTCAAAAATGAAGAGGAAGATTGGTGAGATGAACCCACACTAGATGCACACTGAGTGGTTCTATAAGAGGGTTAAAAGAGACTATCTAGGGCTTGGTTGAGAGAGAGTGATTTCCCCACTCCCACAGTTTGCCTAATATTGAATCATGTTCTTCAACAGAAGTAAAAGTAGCAATTAAAAAATCCTTTGCACTAGGGAGAATCTCAATGTTACCAAAGACTAAAGATCACCAAGAATCCTACGTGAATTAATTATTTTGTTCAATGGATTGCTATGTTAAATATTGATGCCTAAAGATTTATCTTTAGACCTTAATTGGATGACTTTGATTCACTAATAGAAGGGGTCATGCAGATTATATTGAAAGCAAAAAATCACTTTAATGACTTGGATCCATATGATGTCTTGTTGATTTAAACATTTTCTTGTCGATATAAAGTTAGAAAAAGGGTATTTATATTTTTAACCTTAGGATTTTGAACATTTGTCGAAGGAAATCCTTTAATATACTTGGATGGTGTTGGGACTCATCCAAACAATCTCATTTTTTTCTTGAGCTATGAGCCTTCAAGCAAACTTAGGACGAAGGGACTATGTCCCGAGATCCTATGTCCCCATGAAGACACAACCCTACACCTTTGACTTCCCTTTCCCCTTCTTCTCTACAATCCTTCCCTCATTCTTGGACCTTGATCAATTGTTGGTGCTTTGTACTCTTTTACTTCCACTCTATGTCCCAAGCTCCTCCACCCTCCTAGGACCCATACCACATCCATATGTATCCCCTTTTAATCCTAGACCCCTACAAGAACATCTCACTTTCAAACTACTCCCCAAGTTTGTAGTTCCTTCATTCTTTCATTTGCTAATCCTTTCAAACTCTCAATCCCTTATTGAAATATCCCCAAATCATTATTTCTTTTGTAATCATGGTTCCTTCTTTCCTACTCCCTCTATTTTTCCACAAGACATACAAGCCTCTCATGCATCTCAACATCATGTCCCTAAGTTTTGTCAACCTTTGAACTCATTCCAAAGATGCAATGAATCCTAAATCCCTTAACAAGTCATCTAACCTACTCCCCAAAATTTCCAAGCATGCCTCTAACTTGACATTTGACCCTTTTAACCAATGGTTCCTCCCTTCTATTGTTTAAAATGAATGGCATGAATTGAAATGAAGATTTAGTTGTGGAGGTTATGGATAATCATACTATCATGAATGTTGGTCATTAATGTTCCCATTGCCAAGATTTCTCCATGACAAAACTCCATCATTTATTTTTTTGTTCTATTGAATTAAAAAAAAACCCACATGTCATGGGTGCAACTGTGTGCCCTTCCTTGAGTTTCTATAAGCATACTAAGTGCCAAATTTGAGAGCTAAATACCAATACATGGGGCACTCAAAGGGTTGGTCTTCCTCTATTTTCATGTGACCATAGTGTTGAAAGATCTCTAGGATTGTCTAGACTTCGATTGACTAAAATATTATTTTTTGTATAATGGTGGTGCAATAAGTTGGATGAGTAAATGACAAATTATATTTTTTTGTTTACTATTGAGGCAAAGTATATCAAAACAACATATGTCCAGGCTAAAGATATTTCCAACCTGAAGGAGTCCATCAAGAATATGCAGAATCAGATGGATAAATTTGAGGAATTCCTCAAAATGATGAAGTGACCCTGCTGCTGAGAGTTCTTTTGCCCTATTTTACTAGTAGTTTTTTTGTTTTAGTATCTTGCATTTTTTTCTAGTGCTTTATTGTATTATCTGGGTTATGTCCCTCTCGGTTTTTTTCCCTTTCTAGGAAAGATTGTTATATTTTAGTTATCTTATGCTTATCATCTTTATGCTTATCATCACAGAACCGGTCGTAGCATTGACCATAATACACTTTTTCTATAACTTGCTTCAATTTGTTCCACATCCGCCGTCCACGGTTCGAGTCTCTCTGGAGCCAACTTTGAATAGTCGTTATTCACACTTATAACCCATTTATATGTTTCCCTAACAAATCCAAGCACACTCAGTCATTTACCTTAACAAACCCAATTTGATCATACAACAAACAAACCCAATTTGACAGTATGCGATTATAAATCTGGGTAACTACTTTGAATTCAGTTTTTCATGATCCGTGATCAAAATGAGAAACTATCTGTGGCGAATGCGTCACAAGCCGGTACATAAAATCTCAGTGATTCATTCAGATGGGAGCGTGGGGGCTCTTGAGGAGAATGGGATTACTGCCTCTCAGCTCATGCAGAGGTAGCCACAAAGAATTGTAAGTCATGCCAATTCTTTCTATTTTGGACAAAAAGTCCCTGTTTTATCTTCAGGGGAGAAATTGGAAGGTGGGCAGAGCTATTTTCTTCTTCCAGAGAAAATGGGGGGAAGCATTTTGTCAGCTGCTTGGTTAGCTTCTTTAGCAGGTGGAGGTTCCAAGGCTGTTTCTCCCCTTCACAGAAGATGTTGTGTTATGTCTGTGGAGACTTTTGAAATAGAGAAGAGAGAAGATGGGCGCTTACAGCTCAAGATCATGCCAGAGTTTATTCAGAAGCTTTTGGAAAATGGAAAGATGAATACACAATTTAGTAAAGATGATTGTTTTAGTCATTCAGGCCTGTGTAGTACTCCTCAGCTGCAGAAGGATTATCAACAAATGGTGAAAGGCAGAGCTCAGGCTTGGAAGCCCAGGTTGGAGACCATTGTAGAAAAACGAAATGGGTTTAAGTTGTTTGGCTTGAAAAGAAAATGTAGGGCTGGACTTAACAAACAATGAGGTTATTGTTATTTCATCATCAATGTACAGATCATTTACTGTGTTTTCTTACTGGAATAGCCATTGATTCTTGGCTTTTCATTCTGTAACATTAATGGAAGACTTTTGCACAAACTGTTTATAACTTCAAGAATATCTATTTTGGAAAGATTATGTGATTTTTAAATGGTCTGATACATAGATTCATAACGCTCTTGGAAATCAGTCTCAAGTGTTTCAATATCTATATTGAATTATTGATCAATTATATGTTACAACTGCGTATTGTAGTTTCTTATAATAGATTATAAAGCACATAATGCGCTTGGGGGCATTTAAGGGCAAACAATCAGTTCAAAATGAACAGCTATCGCTGAATAAAATAAGTTATTTAAGAGAGGCAATTTTTAGTGTCCTCTTTATGTAATATATGAGGAGAATGAGAGAGTGTAGAGTTTTCTTTCTTTCGTTCGTCGACAACCGTCTAAATGATACTTTCAAAAGGAAAGGGTACACGCCACAAAGGAAAGGTGGTGGAACCTACCCTCAATGAGACCGAATTAGCACCAGCACTAGGAACGAAGTGCTAACAATGTTCAACCTCGTCAACCATAGGTTGGAGCAAATTAAGAGCAGCAACAATCAAAGAAGGGTCCACACTGCCAAAGGGGCTGTATCAACAACAATAGGTGGAGACAAATCCACCAGGACAGAGAAGGCCAAAATAGTAGGAGCACCACCCTAGGGGGAGACATCATCAGCCTATAAAGAGTCATCAGACGAAGAGTTGAAGGCCAAGACAATCAAATGATCATCATTTGCATCCTTCCACCAATTGGCAGCACTTTTACGATGCAGGAAACACCACCTACATCGAAAGGGAAGGCCCTCATAATTATCCAACAATTAGGTTCATGGCCTATCCCTGACCATGAAAACTGCAACCCTTGGAAGGGATATGGAGATGTCAATTTCAACTAGAATGCAAGCAAAGGTAGAGCAACCCACCGCAACTGTAGCCTCATCCACCTTTAAGAAATGACCAATAGAGTTGTTAATGGCCTCAAAGTAAGAATTCTCTCAAAAATGAAGAGGAAGATTGGCGAGATGAACCCACACTAGATGCACATTGAGTGGTTCTGCAAGAGGGTTAAAAGAGACTATCTAGGGCTTGGTTGAGAGAGAGTGATTTCCCCACTCCCACAGTTTGCCTAATATTGAATCATGGTCTTCAGCAGAAGTAAAAGTAGCAATTAAAAGATCCTTTGCACAAGGGAAAATCTCAATGTTACCAAAGACTAAAGATCACCAAGAATCATATGTGAATTAATTATTTTGTTCAATGGATTGCTATGTTAAATGATGCCTAAAGATTTATCTTTAGACCTCAATTGGATGACTTTGATTCACTAATAGAAGGGGTCCTACAGATAGTATTGAAAGCAAAAAATCACTTTAATGACTTGGATCCATATGATGTCTTGTTGATTTAAACATTTTCTTACCGATATATAAAGGTAGAAAAAGGGTATTTATATTTTTAACCTTAGGATTTTGAACATTTGTCGAAGGAAATCCTTTAATATACTTGGATGGTGTTGGGACTCATCCAAACAATGTCATTTTTTCTTGAGCTATGAACCTTCAAGCAAACTTAGGACCAAGGGACTAAGTCCCAAGATCCTATGTCCCCATGAAGACACAACCCTACACCTCTGACTTCCCTTTCCCCTTCTTCTCTACAATCCTTCCCTCATTCTTGGACCTTGATTAATTTTTGGTGCTTTGTCCTCTTTTACTTCTACCCTATGTCCCAAGCTCCTCCACCCTCGACCCATACCACATCCATATGTATCCCCTTTTAATCCTAGACCCCTACAAGGACCAAATGCATATATATGTGTAGTATTAGTTTTTAAAGACATGGTTGAGGATGGAAGGGTGAAATTAGATCAACCTCAAACATTGATGAATGTTGAAGATACATTAACAAGGCATGTGAGCATATAGAAAATCAATGGTGTTCAAAGTGTATGAGTCTCTCAACCCCTAGCAATTAGATTTAATGATTATATGTTTCCTTTCGATTGAATATTATGTTGGATTCTATTTAATATCATATCAATCACTATACACACATATACCCCTATTTGGGTGGCTGTATAATTATGGTTAAAGTTGTGACTCTAACTCTATTTACAAATTTATGGCTCTTGAGGCTCCAAAAAGAATCCACCATTTTGGACTATAAAATGATGAGGTTTCTTTAAGAAGAAAAACCAAAACAAAAGAAACATTTTGTAATAGTACGATAAATTTTTTTGGAAGGAGAGGTGATTTATCTATGAGATTTTCTCTCCTTAATAGTATAGCTCTTGATGCTAGATAACGTTGGAGATGGTGTGTGGAGAAATAGGTCTTAAAGGAGAAAACTATCTTTTAATCAAGCATTTGATTATGGAGAATCAAAAGATATAAAATTTGATAGTCTAATTAAAGTTGACATTTTCTAGATTGTGGGGAAGGGAGACCTAACTATTTTTTAAGATGATGCATGGGACCAATACAACTTTCTTTGTATAGAATTACCTAGTCTTGTAGAATTAAAAAATAAATGTGTTGAAATTGACTAGATTTGTTTTTCTAATTTCAATACGTAGTTAAGTATGTTGGTGTGAAGATTTGAAAAATGAAAACTTAAAGATCTTTGGCAAGGTCAACAACCCCCTCTTCTTAAGCATTCCAAAAGGCCTCTTTAGAAAGAAAAAAAAGAATTAGATGAGGCTTGAGAGGTTTTAGAATCTATATTGTCTAAGACAATTATAAAACTCTTACAATAGATAACTTGAAAGTTAAGAGGTTTGAGTTTTGGAAAAGGGTCTAGCATCCTCGATAATGCACTAAGGTTAATTTTTTTCATGTGGCTTGCATCTAAATAGATAAAGTTCTTCATCAAGATGATCTTAAAAAAGTAAGGGTTGTGATATTGCTATCAAGATTCAACTATGTAGTTTTTGAGTCAAACTCATTGACCCATGTTCATCTAAATAGATGTATAATTTTCCTTCAACGTGAGATTATGGTAGACATATTGTTTTATCTTTTCTGTGTGCCAATTTTCTTTAGTGTTTATGGTGTGATTTGTGAGGAATTTCATAGAATAATTTTGAGTATATCCAAGACTCTCTTGTGAACAATCATGGCCTTCTTTTAAGCTAAACTTCCTCAATATTTTGTATGATATTAATCAGGGCGTGATCTCTTGGAATATTTGTTGCAAGCAATATCGAAAGATTTTCAATAATACAAGGTATATGTAAGTTAGGTTTGGGATATAATAATGATCAATCTAGAAGAAGCTTGTTAAGTTTGAATTCAAGATCGACAACTGAATTCTTGGTGGGAATTTTAAAATTAACAGGAATTAGAATTCTAATAACTTCTCCCTCTTTTTTTTCTTTTAATAACAATCTTTAAGATCTTACTCAATAGAAATCCCTTCATGAACTTGTTTAAATTAAAATTGATAGTACGTGAAAAAAGATAATCATAAAAATATTAAGACATTTGTCACTATTATAACTACTCCATTAAGTTTTGGTTTGTAGGTAATCTTGAACTTGATTCCAACAAGATAAACACAAACATAAAAAATTATAATACATTTATATGATTCAATTTCCCAAGATTAAATTATTTTATAGAAATATTTAATTTTAGAAAAAATAAACTTTAACGACTGAAAATGTTGACCTGACTTTTAAAATGAGTGGTGTCAGCTCGTCATCAGGGTGAGGGGTATCATTTTACTTTTTTCGCTATTTTTAAACAGAAATTACTCGTTTAAACAAATACAAATTGCAACTATGGAAATCAATCATTGTAAATGATCATATTTCAATTTGTTCCACTCACAGTCCACAGTTTGAATCTCTCTGTAGCCAACTTTGAATACTCCCTCCTTAACGAGTCCAAACATAGTCAATTCATTTCCCTCAACAAACAAATTCAATTTGATTTTGATCATTTAAAAAAACAAATTTAATTTGATTATACAACAAGCTTGGTCACTTTTAAACTTTTAATCTTAATACAATATCTTCTGTTTCGGCCCCTTAATTATAAAAAAAAAAAACAAGCTTGGTCACTTTATCATGGAATGTGCAGTTTGTAAAGATATATCCAGTATGAAAACAGATTGAAGGTGGACAGCATACACCTCTTATATGATCGAAAATAAAATCAACTAAATTAGTGGCTTCCAAATCAAGATTCATAAAAAAAATCTAACATCAAAAGAAATATGAAGATAATTTAAGACAGTTATTCCTTGATCCCTTACATAGTTCAGTCTGTCATCGAATCATTTGTTCATTCATCTGCTATATATGATTTTAAATCTATACAACACCTTTTACATCAGTTTTTCATGATCTATGATCAAAATGAAAAATTATATGTGACAAGCTAAGTCTTACTCAAAACAGAGCATATTGAATCCTTAAAAGGACTGATTCATGTGTAATATTTTCGTATACAGCAATATATCTTTATCATGATTGTTTGATCAGAAAACAAAGATCATAAATGCAAATCAATGCCATGACACCAATGCAATAGAATGACATTTTAAGAAACAGTGCCATCTCGGCATGGTGATGGAAGATCAGCAACATACATGATGCATATCAAAAGGCAGTACGATATATAAATCCAAATACAATTCCTATTGCAAAGAGATCGATGACTTAATTTCATAAATGAATGTCATCTGCAATTGTTACAAGAATTTGACATGATAAATGAAGGAAAAATCATGTCTGATGATATTGTATATGATTCCTAGAATTGGCACAATGGTTCTAGAGGAGCACGACCTTTTTCACAGTGATGAAAACTTTCCTCGGCAGAATATCAAAAGCAAAATTATGCAGAGCTTCTTCAAAGCTCTACATTTTCAAAGGAGAGTAAGAAATTATGTATCTTTACCATCTAAATTAACACGTTTCAAATTAGATTCCCTGATTCATGATGTGCTGTTAGATGAGCAGTCGATCGACATTTTACCCCAACTTCGCAATTCATAAGACCAAGATAAGACAGGTTAGTCTTCTTAACTTCACAATTCAGAAGACTAAGATAAAACAGGCAGGCTAGGCGCTGAATAAAATAGTCTCCCCAACTTCGCAGTTCATAAGACCAAGATAAAACAGGTTAGACACATTTCATAAGATCAAGTTAAGACAAAGGTTAGTAGCAGAATAAAATAAGATATAAAATAAGAAAGGTTAGGATCAGATCACAAAAATACATACTAAAATAAAAATAAAATCAACGGTTCTAAAATATTCTTTAAGCTTAGTAGTGGAGGGTCGGCCAAGCGGGCCAACCCTTTGATAGTCCAGAAATTGCGTCGGCCATATGTCTTGATATCCATACAGCACCCGCCTCAATGGACGAGTGTGGCATATTTAGCCAACCGACCCTTTTTAACTTGAACCAACAGTCCTCAACCCTTCTAATACAATTCTCTTTTTCTGTTAGATATAACACAGCCCATGTGGGATATTACTATTAGTCATGACTCCGTTGTTTTAAAGACTGAAAATACTCTTGCATACATTGTCAGAGCTCTGAAGCTTTGCCTCTTCTGGTGTGGCCTCTTCATCAGCTGACGTATTAGATGGTCTGGTTTGTCAGAGTGTAGGCTTGGTAGTCTATGTTACAGATTATCGGTAGAAAAATGAAATGAATGAATGAGAGATTTTAATAATGTTCACGAAATCAAAGTAGTCTATAGGATCCAGGAACACTACAAAACCTTTCAGCAATAGAGCCTAAGCAGTTTGTAACCTCTTTCCAAGATCTGTCCTTCGATGATGAATTTTGATCAATAAATTTGTTATGTTTCTCAACTTTGCATCTACAAATAATATGCTTAAATTGTTAGTTTTTAAGATGTTTTTATAGTTTGTGTATGTTATTGTTTGTTAAGAATGTCAAGGCAAAATGTTATTCTGTCTCTACCACTCCCGCATTGTAGAAATGGGTGCATGTCGTTTGTATTTAAAAGAAAAAATAAGAACTTAAGAAACAACTAATCTTTTTTTGTTTAAAAATAAATGTACATATAATTTTACTATGTTTTCTTATTTTATAGGATGGAATATGTATGTCTTTTTTGTAGTATAATTAATTGTCTTTTGTATGGTGTACACAATAGTCATATATCACTATAAGCCATCTATAGACCTCAAAACTGGTCATCCAAAATCATAGACTATAAAAAGAACTATTTCTATTTTCACTTCAATAGTCATAGATTCTAGACTTCTAATTCTACAACTTTAATGGAAGGCTTTTGTACAAATTGTTAAAAATTCCAAAAAGATCTATTTTGAAAATATTATGTGAGTCATTACGTTCTAAATAAGAGATTCTTTAAAATTACAATGAGGCTCTTAGAAACAAGTCTCAAATTTTTGAATATCTATTTTTTATTATTGATCAATTCATATGTTTTGTATTACAATCCTTTATAATATATTACAAAGCACATGATACCCTTTGAGCTCTTTAAAGAACAAAAATCAAATCAAATTAAATATTACTTTTACTAACTTAAATTTCTTGATTTTCTAAATAAGAGGTTTTTAAAAATATTTGAAGATAATTCTTTAAAACTAATTTAAACTTAAGTGCTTCTTTTTTATTTAAATTTTTTGTATGTTTCTCAATCTTTAAGGAAGAGTTTAAACATTTGGTGTTTTGGTGTCAACACACTAATCTACAATGGGAGTGGATCTACGCATAAATAACTAGTACATTGGCTACAATGCACCAACACTTTATAGGACACAATTTTGAGTGTCTCCCTTAAGCAACATATGTAATTGTGTAACTCTGCTACAATGACCTTGACATCTCCAATGTGAATTAATTGCTTTGTTTAATGGATTGTTATGTTGGATGATGCCAAAATATTTATCTTTAGCTCTAGTTTGGATGGACCTTCTTGTTTCACTAATAGAAGGGATCATATTCACTCTTTTGGCTTGGATCCCTATGATTTCTTGTTGATTTAAATATTTTTCTAATAATTTAATTGTAGAAAAATGATATTTGTACATATAACCTTAGGGTTTTTGACATTTTGTTGGAAAATTTGCTTCAATTGAATTGGATGGCTTTGGGACTCATCCTAAGAATGTCAAATTTTCCTTGACTCCCACTTCATTTTTTTTTTTCACCCTATTTCACATATTGCTAATAATTGATCTAAGAAAACCTCTAATTGCATCCCCTATGTAAAATTTTTTCTATGGATGTTCAATCAATATGTTTATTTGTTGAAATTCCCTTAGTAAAACTTGTTGAGGAATGTGTTTTTGGTCAATACCTTGTAAGAGGCCCTTCCCTAGGTGATTTTAGATCATTTCAATTAGAATTTTTAGGGACATTAGAACTCATCCTTAGTTCATTGTTTTCATTAATCTCCTAAGTCTCCATAAATATGAAATGTATTTAACCTCAAGTTTCATACTCTTGAAGATCATATTTTTGGTCTATTATTAAAATTCATTGGTGTGATGTTGATTGAGGAATGAACTAAATTCAAGTTTATGTATGTATTTTTTTTTGTGGTGTCCTCCCTTTTATCGGGTTGCAAACCTTCGAACAAGATTAGCCCAAGGGACTAAGTCCCAAGCTCCTATATCCCCACAAAGCTTCAATGCCTTGCACTCCTAACTTCCCTTTCCCTCTCTTCTATGGCCTCCTTTTATCATTATTGAACATTAGAATCTTTAAGTATCATGCACCATTTCACCCACATGTTATGGTCCAAGAACCTACTCCTTAGGACCCATACCCCAACCACCTATATCCCCTCCCAATCCTAGACTCCCAGAGGAACGTATCACTTTCACAATATTTACCAAATCTATATCTCCTTCGCTCATCCATTCTCTGATCCTTTCAAACTCTTGATCCATGACTAACATTGTCCCCTTATCTATATTTATTTTGTGATCATGGTACCTACATCCCTACTTCCTTAAATTTTCCACTAAAAATCATATCCATGCATTGTTTCAACCTCTACAGTCATGTCAGGGATGAAAGGCTAAAACCATCAACAAGTAATTTAACCTACTCCTACCTGTCATGATTTCAGATGAAGATTTAGTTGTGGAGATAATGGGCATTCATACCACCATTAATGTTGGTCAATAAAGTTCCCACCAACAAGATCTACCCATGAAAAATCTCCAATGTTTATTAGTTTGGTTCAATGAGTTTGAACAAACCTCATATGCCATAATTATATTTGTTTTCCCTCCCTTGAGTTCCTAGAAGCATATTATGTGCCAAAATTGAAGAACTATGAATGCCAATTCATAAGACACTCAAAGGATGGTCTTCCTCTAGTTTAATGTGACAAAATTTTGAGAGCTCTATGTAGTTTTAACATCTATACACCATCCAAGCATTTCATTTTGAAAGTTAGAAAGTGGTAGTAATTTAAAAAAAAAATTATAATCAAGTATTTCCTAGGCCACTTGTGGACATTTAGGGAGATTGCTATGTCGATAAGTGTGACAAGGTTTCCTTTTCTTAAAATTTTCACTCAACCTATCTATTGGTTTGATTTTATCCAAAATTTGATGTTTGACATAATGTTTTAATCTACTATAAGTTATCATATAACGTTATTGTTATTGTTCTTGTTACATAAAAATGTTTGGAAGTTTAGAGAAGGATTGTTAAGTATATTTCGTTGTTGAATATAAAACCTCTATTATTATTTAATCTTATTGTTTTGATAATTGAACACCACTTTACAATCCCCTTATAGGGAAATAATCCTACAAAAATGACATGTTCTGTAAGCTTAAAATGAACAACATATTTTAGTAGTATCTGAGGACTAGATTGTTAGTTTTTTCTATATTACATGATTCTTTGTATATCTAGGGAACATCAAAAGAAAACCTTTACAAAATTTATCTTAAAAGAATCATATTTTGTATATTTTAATTAGCATAATAAGATATCATATTAATAGGTTAATTTGTGTCTAGTGACAAATTTTTGGATTGAAGCTTGTATTTAGGTACTACTACAATTTTTTAATTGTAAAAAAAATCTTTATAAAGGTCACCTCTAGGAACACATCCTATGTCTAGCTAATCTAAAAGTGAAGGGGATTTTATCCATTCTCAATATTTGGATAAGTTTCACCTATTGTATGTAGACAAGTTGATTTGTCCATGTTGGGAAATGAAATCTCTCTAGCTTTGAAGTGGATTGGTCTCTCTATAAGTGTGAAAAGAAATTTTGGGACCCAATATAATATTGTCATACAAAGGATGAAATGATCATGATTCATATTTCAAAATCTCTGTAACACAATTAGCAATAAAAGATTAGTGATCTCTTCCTAGAGAAGTAGTCACTTTGTCTACGAGCCAACCCAAAACTACTAAAAGACTAATAAATTTGACGACAGAGAGGAGTCATTCAAGAGATCCCCATGAACCTGAAGATGTAGAAATACAATTGATATTGATAAAATGTGAAGCATGGGAGGCCCAAAATAAAACTATGTCCATTGGACCTATTTCTTCAAATAAGAATTTTCCTAAGGCAAAGAATGAAAATGCCAACATCTATAACCTCAATTGGTAGCACAAATGAGAGAGACAAAATGATATGATCAAATGATTGATTCAATATTGATTAAATGACAATGGATATAAAATCAATGAATACAAATAGATGTGCCTGAATACAAAGGTAATGTATGATAACTAGGAGAGATGCAAATGATAATCTATCAACCACTAGGTGTAATCTCATGTCAATCAAAGGTGGATCATCCTCCATTGTACAACAAAGTATGTGCAACACGTGCAACAATGAGAGGATGATAATGTGATAAGAGCACTAAAGGAAGATCTCACACATAAAGTGGAAATTATCCTACACCATGTGCTAAAATTAATTGAAAACTCCTAAGTGTCTACAATGCAACTAATATGTAAATGCATTATCCTAAGTAAACTTGATTAAAGTGTAATTAGTAGTATTTAATTACACCAACCCCTCCCCTTAAGTGAAACTTAGGACAATGTACTTAAGCTCACAATGGTAGATGACAATTCATGATGGATCTTGACTACTAGGCCATGTTAGGTACCCATGTACAATATGAAAAATCAATGCAATCTCTCATAAAGAAGAGAAAGAGGGAAAACCTCATAAGAAAAACCCTCCACTGGAAAGAGAGATGAAAAATAAATAGGATGCATTGATGGATGGAGTAATCAAGACCCCCCATTATGACATACATCATGCATATGCAATAAAGAATCCCCATATAGGAGAGAAGAAGTGGAAGAGAGACCAACTAGCCCCCTCTCAATGTATAATGTACACATGTGGTAGATGTTCCAGGCTTGATGTAGAAACTTCTCCTTGAGTGTATAAAAATGTTCCTCCCCTTAGGAAGAAACAAAACCAAAGGTGCATCAAATGAAACCTCCCCAATATGTAGGAAGAAACCTCAAAATAAATGGAATCTATGAAAATTTCTCAAGTGTCCCCCTGTCAATACTAAAATATGCCTCCTCCAAATCATGTGTACTAGGCCACACTATTGAAAAAGACAAATCAAGATCAACTGAGGATGAATGTAGAACATGTATCAAAGACTCAAGTGTATCCTCTGAAGATAAAGTGACCTCCTCCAACTATTGTACCAAAGTATCCACAATCATGTCAACCTCAAAATAATGATCAAGTGGAGAATGAAGATGAGGGTCACCATGTTCCCTCACAACAACTGAAGAATTATCATCTTCACCAAAGAGAAGATGAATGTTATCAATAGTGTCTCCCAAATCTAAAATGTAGGACTCCACAAACAAACTTGCAATGTCTCTCAAGAAATCATCCGAAGGAACTGAGTCTGGAAGACAATGAATATTCTACTACACTGAATCACCTGAACCCATGGATGCATGAATGTAAGTGTCATCAGGAACAACAATAGATGTGATCACTATCACCATCATGAGAAAATTTTGCATAGTAGTATAACCAAGATGCATGATCAACCACCCCTTTAGCAATGATATCTCTACTCTCCAAGTCTTTGATAATAACTAAATTAGGTGTAAATTCCACATTCCTCCTTGTGAAATCACTAGTAAGTTGATAGATAGAAAGGAGATTATGAGTTAGGTGAGGTACACAACACATCTTTGAAGGTTCCCTCCCCCTTATCAATGGTTCCTTTCCAAATCACATTCATGTAAGTATGATTGTCTATAAAAATTGGTGACATGTGACAAGGATCAAATGATGAAAACATAGAATGTGAAGATGCCATATGATGAGAAGCCCATGGATCTAGAAGCCATCTCCCTGAATCATGACTTGAGGTAGCAATTAAGGATTGACCTTTTCACTTTTAATTTTGTGATCATTTCCTTTATAAAAATTTAAATGTGAAGAAGAGGCTAAAGTAGTCAATCGCGAAGGTAGACTTATTTGATTCTTCCTAAGAAGATGCTTGATTTCATCTATTTCCTTCTTATAGAAATGATGTTCTTCATGTCCATTATTCTTGCAATATGCACAAGAAATAAATTACTTCTTGCACGATTTCCCCTTGTTGTTTCCTTGGGGCGAGGAGGTTGACTATTCTTTCTCTTGTTGTGTCTTGTGTTGCCACTTTTTCTGCTTCTTTTTTTTCTTGATTCCCTTGATTAGCCACCAATGCCTTAGACTTTGAAGACTTGAGAATCTCTATGCCCATCAAGTTTTATTTTTCTACCATCAACATCTCTATGAAGGCATCAAATGAAGGCATGGTATATGAAGAACCCAAAGTCAACCTGTGGGTATTGAAGCTAGAAACAAATGTTGCATACTCTGGTGGAAGTTTTTTCATCAACTTGTGAATCAATTTTTCATCCTCTATGTTAATTCCACAATCATTAACCATTTCCCTTAGCTCATGTGCCTTGGTGATATAGATTTGGACTGTGTCAAAATCCTTAGGATCCAATTTCATGAGATATTTATTAAGTTCAAAACTCCTAGCTTTGTCAACTTTAGCATACAAGCTAGTAAACTTATCCCAAGCTTCCTTGACTATTTTATAATTGTCAATATTGAAGACAAGATCATCACGTACATACTTCCTCAAAGTACCAATAGCAATGTTATTATTATGAATCCATTCTTTTAGATCATGAGGATTAGATGGTACAACCATGGTTCCATCAATATAGCCAATTAAACCTTTTTCCATCATTTTACTCCATGCTCTAATTTTCCATGTAGCATAATTGTGTGGAGTTAAAACTAGAAATCTAGGAGAACCCATGATGCAAAATGAAAAAACATGAGAGAAAGAGAAGCACAATCACTCAAGACACCCCCCCAAAAAAAAATAAAAAAAATAAATAAATCACTCAATCAAAGAACCCCCCACAAAATAGATGATGTTGGCACTTTATATATAGTGCATGTACAACTTCCACTTGCCAAAATGGAGCAAAGTGAACTTCTGATTTTGATGATTACAACAGAAAATATGAAGCTATATCAGACTCAATAAAATAAGATACAAGATCACTCAAGGATCTAATCAATTACAAGTGTCAAAATAAACCAAATGCTAAAAGTGATATTTTCACCCAAATAATCCTACAATTTGATAGAAAATATAGAAAGTTATCAAGAAATCACACACTTTCAAAGAAAATTACACATGAAAATGTGTCTATATGAGCCCGAACGAAGCCTCTGAAGTTGCAAAAATAGGGATCATAAAGGTATAGTCACAAAAGTCTAAAAATTCTAAAAACTTCATTCGTAAAAACCAAAAAATAGTTGTACCACTAAAAATTTAGGAGATTCTACCCAAAATAAATAAAAAAAGGGCACCCAAAAAGGAGCCCGGACGACCAAGTTATGGCCTCTAAAAGTTGGACTACCAAATCAAAACTGCATATGGTGAGGTCCAAATTTGCAAAATATGATGACATTGGAAAATCTTCAAGTCTAAATTTTATGGTAAAAGGGTTGTTGCAATAGAACAAAATATCCCATAAATGATGGCCATACTATGGTCAAATTAAACATATGAAAATTTTGATACAATCTTGAGATTAAAATTAGCGTCCAAATGGTCGTCAAATGAAAAATAAAAAATGTCCAATGACACCTATACAAGCGTCAAATGTAAAGCATTGAAAAATATAGTGTGGCAAAAATTAAAAATACCATGTTCAAATGCATAAATCAGATGTCGCCATGTGTCATTAGGGGTCTGAATGAGCTGGCACTAGTTACTGTGTGTTTTATGATGTGGTTGGGCCATGATCACATGTTGACATGGCATGTACGCATTGTACATGTGGCAAATAGATGGCGTTGATGAGGAAGCCAATATCGGCTAGGATCGGTGATCCAAGGCTGTGTTGGGAGCTCAACTCAGATTGGTGAGCTGAGGTCAATTTTTTACCACCTCGGTCCAAATAAATAGTCCCACATTAATAAGGTAATGAATCTCCTATCTCTTTATAAATGCGGGTTTGCAGTTTACATATCGGCTAAGAAGCCACTACATGATGAGGGTAAGTTTGTTGTTGTTTTTCAGTCTTGAATGCAATGTCAGATGGTCAATGTTGATATTTATACGCTTATTTGATGTCTCTGTCAATGTCAATCTGATGTGTCTATCAATTGTGTAAGAATTTGCAAATAGAAAAGATTGAACCAAGGATCTAGAGGTTAATGAAAAGCACAAGAGAGATTATATGAATGCAATGATTGATATTGAATTGATCCAATGAATTCACCTTGATGATGATTACATAATAGGCCTCCTTATATAGGAAAGGCAATAAGAGACAATGATAAGAAGCTGATAAGCTATCACCTATGCTAGGTGTAATCATATGTCCACCAAATGTGGATCATCCTCCATTATGAAATAAAGTGTCTGCAATGGATTAGGATGATAATGTGATAAGAGCACTAAAGGTGGATCTCACACCAAAAATGGAATTTCTCCTACACCATGTGCATAATTGAGGTGCACACTCCTAGGTGTCTCAATCACAAACTAGTATGCAATGCATTAACCTAAGTAAGATTAAGTAAAGTGCAATTAGAAATATTTAATTACACCAACACCCCCCCTTAAGTGCAACTTAGGGGAATCCACTTAAACTCATAATGCAAGATGGGTCCTGACTACTAGGCCATGTTAGGTACCCATGTACAAAAAGAAATACATGAAATGCATAACTCTCATAAAGCGGAGAAAGAGGGAAACCCTCATGGGAAAAACCCTCCCCAAAAAAGAGAGAAGAAAACAAGATGCATGGAGTGCTCAAGACCCCCCAAGAACTACATACATCAAGTATATACAAATAATTATCCCCCCATAAGAAGGATAGTTGGAGACATGATATCCCCCCCATAATGTAGAAGCTCCCATGTTGATGAAGAGTACCTGCAAATAATAGATCAACCAATGCTTACAATAAACATGTCTCCCCTTAGGAAGAAATAGATACATCAAATGATGAAGAAGCCAATCCATGTGCAAATGGAGTGAGGAAGAAGATGTGGGTCTCCATGTCTGAATCTCAGAAGATTGAATATGAATCTCCAAGCTCAAAGAATCTATCACCTCATGTGAAAAATCAAGTGAAGAAGGAGAATCAAGAATGCCAATCTCCAAAGAAGGTGAAGAAGTATCCCCAACAATGATGCTATCATCAAAGGAAAGAGAAACCCCCTCATGTATGTCTGATGCAGTCAAGGATGGTGGATCCAATTAAGGATAGTCCAAACCTTGCAGCCAACAGAACAACACAGCGGAATACTCAACAATGCAACAACAAAGTAATTGTTTAACTTTGATTTTCATTAACATGCCCGGCTGTAAGGCCTTTCGGGTTAGGGCCAATTACAATCAGAAATAATTCTGCAAGATCCAAACATATCCAATACAAAATTAGCTAGTTTAGCTCTTAAGACAATCAGAAGCTGATGGAAACCCTAAGGCAGATCTAAACTTGAGCTTGCAAGCCTCCAAGCAATCTCCTTGTCTCCAAGTGTGAAAACCACTAGCTCTGCAATTAAAAACTATCCAATAACAATCTGATCTGCAAGATCATGCAATATCTTTTCCACAACTTCACCAACTCTAGCTTTTAGAACCTCAGATCTAATTTATTAAGTCTTCCAGGTCATGAACTTCTATGATCTCCTGATGATCCCTAAACATCTACCCCAAACACCCCTTAAATACTAATCATCAGCCACAAGTCAGCTGGATGAAGCCATTAGTTCCCCCCAAAAAATATTAAATTTAATACAAGTCAGCATCAATAATAGCCTTACAAACATTTAATCTAACATGTCAGCCTATAACAACAACTACCAATAATAAATGCATCAAGTCATCACAATAAATTACATAAAACTCCAGTCGGTAACCAGAACTACCGAGCGACAATGAAATAATTGAGCATGCCAGGCATTACTGAGCACCAGTGTCGACCGAGCACCACAAGCATCGCTGAGTAACACTTTCACCAAGCGCTAGAGATTACCAAGTTCCCTTAGTGACCAAGCTTCCTTCAATGACTGAGGCCGTCGGTCAAGGCTGCAACCGAGTAACACTGGCCAAAACACAAACATCCTACGTAGTTTCACCGAGGACAAAGAATGCCCCTGCCTCAACCTTGGATGCCCCTACATCAATGTCTCCCAAATATGCATCATGAGAATCAACCAATGCTGAAGAGGCATCCAAGTAGTCATCACATTCTGCAAGATCTGAAACACTATGATCATCCTACTAAATAATAGAGCCCATGTCTGAAGAAGCAAGAGGTGGAGGAGTAGGAAGCTCAACACTTGTCTCAACAACAAAATGATTCAAGTGCCCAAAGTTCTCATAATTATCCCTTGGCAAAGGGATGTGTACATCATGAATATCATTATCATCATCAACAAAATGTGAAAAAGCCTACAAGTGTGATGTATGATCAACAACTCCCATAGCTATGACATCTCTAGTCTCCATGTCCCTAATGTAGACAAAATCAGGAGTGAACTCAACAATTTTACCTTGTGCCCCATTTGTAATTTGGTAAATAGAAAGGAGATTAGTGGTCAAGGATGGTACACAAAGAACATCATTAAATGTCCCCTCTCCCATAGGAATATAACCTCTCCCACAAACTCTCATGAATGTGTTGTTACCCATCAAAATATTAGGAGAATTACAAGGCTCAATAGAAGAAAATATATCCATAGAAGATGCCATATGATATGATGCACCTGAATCAAGAAGCCATTTACCTTGCTCAGGATGTGTGGAAGCCAAAAGTGCTTGTCCTTTACCTTTATCTTTGGATGATGATGGAGATGTAGAAGCTGCCAAATGTGTAGAAGGAGTAGACACTGATGAGGGCAACTTAATGTTGTGCTTCTGAATAATGTGAGTTAGCTCATCAATCTTCTTTTGAAAACACTTATGCTCATCATGTCATAGCTTTTTACAATATGCACATTTATCCCTCTTTCTTCTAGATGATTCCTCTCTTAAAGAGGACTTGGATTCAATAGTATTGTTTGAAGAAGATTCATTACCTTTGTCATGAGGCTGAGGATCCTTATGTTGTTTCTTCCCTTTTCCATTAGAGCCTTCGAAGTAGACTCACTTGCAACCAATGCTTGATGTGTGGAAGGCTTCAATTGTCCCATGTGTGCCAACTTTGCTTGCTCCCTAGTGAGTTGCATTGTAAATTCATCAAGAGAAGGAAATTTGTATGCACTACCAAGAGCATCCATAGTAGCATAGAATGTAGAAACAAAGATAGAATAATTAGGACCAAGCTTGGAAAGAATAGAAAAGATCAATTGTCCGTCCCCTTTAACAATGCCACATGTAGAAAGCTCCAATCTAATAGAATTGAACTTAGAAAAAAAGTCTTGAATATTGTCAAAATCACTAGGATTTAGATCTATGAGCTCATTCTCCAATCTAAATTTTCTCATTCTATCAGTTTTACCAAAGAGTCCTTCCAATATGACCCAAGCATCATGAGGATGTGTGCAAGATGCAATATGAAAGTGCAAATCGCGAGAGATGGATGATCTAAGAGAGCCAAGTGCTTTATCCCTTTGATCAAACCATTTTTGCCTTTCTGCAACACCTATTTGAGGTTCTTGATCCTACCCAAGAGTCATTCTAAGCAATCCAATACTCAACAAATGATCACTTAAAGATACTTTTCATTCATGGTAGTTATATGGAGTGAGGATTTTGACCTTTGAATTATCCATAATACAATCAAATAATGACTGATAACTACTGATAACTCCTTCAAATGACTTATGCAAATTAGAAAACTGAAATCCAAGGATTAACCAAGTGCAAATATAGCCCCAAAATGACCTATTTCTAAAAGTGATATATCCACCCCAAATCACTAATATATGATTACAGATCTGGAAAGTAGATGAAAAATCATGTACTTTCAAAAAAAAATTCACCTCAAAATGTTACCGTATGTGCCCAAACAAAGCCCTGGAAGTTGCAAAAATTAGGAACAAGCATGAATAGTCAACAAAATATGAAATTTATGATAAATATAGCCAAAAAAATCATAAAAATAATACCACCATTGGATTCGTCAAGAAATTCTACCCAATTTCAAAAAAAATTGCTCGAAAAAAGGAGCAAAAATGAGCAAGATATGGCCCTCTAAAGTTGGACTGCAAAATGAAAAACTCCAATGGTGAAGGTTGAGAAATTTCAAACTCTGATGATGTCAGAAAACTATGATGTTAAATTTGATGATCGTATGGCCGTCACAAAATGCTCAATTTTGCCTGTTTTAACAGTTAGATGGCCATCAAGTTTAGCCTAGGGAACGTGTGATGTCAGCCATAAAATGGCCCTCGCTTACGTGTTGCTGACTATGCAGGTGACAGAGAGGTGTCATACTACTAACATCAGCTACTGACATTGGTGGCTGATGTGGCATAGCTACCATGTGTTCTCTCCTGATTTAGCCTCACGAACCTGATGTGGCCGTCTGTGTGGCGGTTAGAGACAACGCCACGTATCCCAGCTACAGTTATGCGTGGCACACCGCATGGTAGTGGGTGACACATTGTGTGGTGTTGAGTGTGCTCTGCATGGTCAGGTGTCACAATGAGCACTACACGGGTGGTGGGACTGAGCGGAGCAACCGCTAGGCAGAGGTGGGATTTGGGATTTTAATCCGACATTGCATGTGTTGTGGGATTTCTGGTAGTTTATATGTGTCGAGACTCCGAGATGAAGCTAAAGAGAGGAATGAAGGTGGGTTCTAGCCTGGGATCACCTCTGGGCTTGCTTTTGGCTCATGCTCGGTCGAGTCAGGTACTGTATTGATGACATTACCAGTGATGTATGTGGTGACCTAACAGATAATTAATCCAAAGGGCACATACCAAGCCCGAAAGAAAATTTTACATAGAAAAAAACATCCCGACTAAATTGCAGAATAAAAAAAATATTTCTTTTTTTTCAAAATTGTACTGCAAAGGTGCAAATCGGGTTGTACGGTCTGATTTGCAAAAAAAAAATTCCTCGATTTGGACTTTCGCTTGATATAGGCGAGTTTATAGTCGATCTTAACCGAAACAGCCTCTCGGATGTAATGGTGAGGTTAGATCTACTCCAAGACGCCTCTACAACATGCTGGTTCTCAGATCTAAGATTTGGACTTTTAAAGCTTGCAACAAGATCTATTCAAATCGACTAATCAAAATGCTCCAATGGCTCTGATACCATGTAAGAATTTGCAAAGTGCAAAGATTGAACCAAGGATCTAGAGGTTAATGAAAAGCACAAGAGAGAAGATATGAATGCAATGATTGATATTGAATTGATCCAATGAATTCACCTTGATGATGATTACATAATAGGCCTCCTTATATAGGAAAGGCAATAAGAGACAATGATAAGAAGCTGATAAGCTATCACCTATGCTAGGTGTAATCACATGTTCACCAAATATGGATCATCCTCCATTATGCAATAAATTATGTGCAATGAATTAGGATGATAATGTGATAAGAGAACTAAAGGTGGATCTCACACCAAAAGTGAAATTTCTCCTATACCATGTTGCATAATTGAGGTGCACACTCCTAGGTGTCTCAATCACAAACTACTATGCAATGCATTAACCTAAGTAAGATTAAGTAAAGTGTAATTAGGAATATTTAATTATAGCAACAGATTGGATATGTGGTGTGTGCTCTGGGGTAGCTCAAAACTCTAACAAAGTTAGGGGGTGGGTCGAGGTTTGAGTGCCTGATCTGCTTGAAATATTCTCTATGACCTGCAGACCTTACTAAATACTAACCAATACAGGGGCACAACCCCAAAATTTTATAGAACAATAATATATGCCTAAAAAGGGAAATAATTTGTAGATCCAAAAATCTAAAAATAGAAAATTGACAAAAATTAAAAATTCCTAAAAATAAATCACCAAATTTGTAAATTTGGCTACCCAAGCCCGGTTTGCAAAGAGAAATTTGCCCCAGAGTTTATTGTTGCCCAATATAGGAAAATTTAAAGTCAAAATTCACCAAAATGACTACCTAGAGACAATGGCAAGGTCAGATCTTTCTCTAGACGCTCCCAATAATTGTTGCACCTTCATATCTAAATCGTGACCCTCCAAAATTAAAGCAAATAACTCTCCAATAGCTAACCAATGAAACCTCCTATGGCTTTGATACCATGTAAGAGTTTTCCTAAGGCAAATAATGAAAATACCAATATTTAGAAGCTCAATTGATAACACAAATGAGAGATACAAAATGATATGATCAAATGATTGATTCAATATTGATCAAATAATAATAGATATAAAATCAATGAATACAAAGTAGATTTTCCTGAATATAAAGGCAATGCATGATAACTATGAGAGATTCAAATGATAAATTATCAACCACACTAGGTGTAATCACATGTCCACCAAAGGTGGATCATCCTCCATTGCACAACAAAGTATGTGCAACAATGAGAGGATGATAATGTAATAAGAGCACTAAAAGTGGATCTCACACATAAAGTGGAAATTCTCCTCCACCATGTGCTAAAATAAAATGCAAACTCCTAGGTGTCTACAATGCAACTAATATGTAAATGCATTATCCTAAGTAAACTTAAGTAAAGTTTAATTAGTAATATTTAATTACACCAACAATTTAAAAGATCAATTCCCTTATATATCTAATAACTCAAGTGATTAAATGGTGAGAAGTTATGGGATGGATAGTAGGCATGAATTTTTTATACTTATCAGTGAAATGCTATTTAGATCAAGAAATGGGATTACCTTCTTTATCAACAATATCCCAAATATAAATGTGTTCATTCCTTCATGTGTAAGAATTAGAAGGATGAATATGCATCCTAGTCCTATCACTTCCTCTCATAAGATTGACCATGAACAAGATCATGTATTCAATGACATTGATCTAAAATTGTACAATCTAAGAATGAATGTAGGGAAAGAGAAATGGATGACATGATTTATCTAATAGATTATCTCAACATATACAATGCGATATCAGATCCTAGATAGAGTTTCAACAAGCACAACTTGCATAAAATGTTTGCTAATTAAATTAAACTTGATATGTTCAAAATGTCTAAAATGAACATATGAATTGACACTATGTGCTAGATGGTCAAAATCAACATATTCCAAATCAAAAAGTTGATAACTAAATAAACAAGAACCCTTCAAAATTTGTGCTCAAAGATCCCCTCTAGGTAAATAACATCTTATAATTGAAAGATACAAATAGTTAGAGTTGTTTGGCATCTTTACTTTTCGTAATCTAATGTTGAATGAGATAAGGGAAATATACTGATATTCCAAGGTAATAATGAAATCATAGGAGAAAAACATTTTAGATACTTCATCAATGTCACTGATGATTATGAAATTGAAGATAAGGATGCAATAATGAACCTATTTGTGCAATCCTTAGAAAAAAAAAGTGCAAAAGAATGGTATAGAAGCCTCCCAAAAACTAATATCAACATATGGGAAGAAATCATGAGATTTTTCATATTGCATTATGGAGATATAATAACCCCAAACAAAATTGTCCAAGAACTCACACTATTAAGAAAGGACTAAATGAGCCAGTGATTAAGTTTAATAATAGGTTCTTTGTGACATTAAGGAAGGTTCCAATTAACCTAATGAATCCATATGTATTGTTCTGTACTATGATGTATTTGATGCTAAGATTGGATATTATCTTAGGAACAAGAATTCACAAAGTCTCAAGGAAGAATATGATATTGTTATAAAGACTGAGAGAAATATGAGGACATCTAGAAAATATAACAAAAGAAAAAAAAAAACATATCTCGACACAAAAAATAGGTACCAGGCAAGCCCCTTACTTCCAAATAAATTTTGGATAGGTGAACGGGTGCAATAAAGGACTTGTCATATAAAGTGGAAAAAAATGAAAGGGATCACTTCCTAATAATGTTGCCACACAATTAAATGAAGGTCACAATTTGTATTAAAGAGTCATATTGATTGATCCAAAAGAACATAGTAGCATGACAAGAAGGTGGTTCTTAAGCAATGGGATTTTCAAGGAATGAGATAAATCTAGATCCCTAGAAAAGGGAAAATGCACACTTTCAAGATAAATTCTTATGGTACGATATTTATTTTTTATTATTAAAGTAGCCTAGTAAGTGAGTTGACCCTTACACCACTACATCTCAAGGGTTGTCCAAAACAACTATTTACAACAAGGTCAAGAAAGACCTTTAACAACAAACTAGAAGCATAGCTTCAAAACCACCCCAAGAATGGATAGATAGCTCACCCGCAACCACAATAGGAGGAGAATGAGAGACTGTAAAGAGTTTTTTCCTTTACCAGTAGATAATCATCTAGGTAATACTATCAAAAGGGTCCCCACCACAAAGGGATGGTAGAGGCACCCCCAAAGAGAGAGAGTCGGTACCAACAACAAGAACATAGTGCTGACAGTTTTGAACTTCTATAGCCATAGGTTGGAACAAGAGAAGCAGTAGTTGGAGAAGGGTCCACACTATTAGAGGGGATTGTATTAGCATCAAGAGGTGGAGTAGTAGGAGCACCTTAGGGGGAGACATCATCAACCTATTAAGAGTCATAAGAGGAAGAGTCAAAGGCTAAAATAGTCAAATAATCATCATTTGCATCCTTTTGCCAAGTGGTAGCACCTTTTTTATGTGAGAGAGAACAATCTGTAGCCAAATGAACCCTAGAGAAACATTGACTACATCTAAAGGGGAGGCCCTCAAAATCAAGTGATTAGGTCTAAGGAATATCCTGATGTTAGGAATAACAGTCCACAATACAACTGAGAGTGGGGGGGGGGGTGAATCAATTGTATGGAAGATTATTAAACTTTAAAATTTAAGTAGAAGCAATATCAAATCCAATGAACACAATAAATCCCAACACAATAACACAATATTTTGGTCTCGGGGAAACCCTATTAAAGGTAAAACCTCTGGTGGGAATTAGCACCCACAAATGATATAATGAGAGTATAATATCCTTGTTAGAAGATTTCTATCTCTAGTCATATGATGTGAACAACCACTGTCTATTATCCATTTAGTTTTCTTGTCAACATAAGATACTAAAGCCTTTTCCTCATGCACTGGTTCATCTCTAATAGCAAAAAATCCAATCTCTTCATAATCTAAATCATCATCATTAGAAATGCCTTCACTAGCATAATAACATTCTTTATCCCTTTTAGACTTGAAAAACTTAGGTTTGTACTTAGGAACTCTTGTAGGACATATAGATGCAAAATGACCTACCTTATTGCATGAAAAACATTTCAAGGGTAACTTGCCTTCAAATTTTCCCTTACCTCTCTTTTCTCTTCTAGAAATCAGTGCAACAAGTTCATCCATCTTTCTTTCCTCTTCCATTATCTGTTCCCATTCCTCAACATACTCACCAAGCTCTTATTTTAGGTCTTCACTACTAGTGCTCGGAAGTGCATACATTTTATTGTGTGCAGATGCCTTGAATGCAGATTCTACTTTAGGTACCAAATCTCCCATTTCAACAGCCTCAAAGGTAGTTAGCTTTGCAATCAACATCTCTCTGCTAAAATTCAGAGTTAAGGGTATAGTCTCTTGAATAGACATAGCCTTGAACTTGTATACAGGTGTCAATGATCTAAGGATCTTTGCAACAACTTCTTCTTCATCATAAGTGCCTCCACAATTTTTGTAACCCTTTGAACATAAGCCCTAATGCTTTCATCATCCTTCATTTGCAGCTTCTCCATCTTGTTTTCTAGTTTTGTAACTTCGCTTGCTTGGTATATTTGTCTCCTTCATATAAAGCTTCTAATCTTCTCCAAATCTCATATGTCGAATCCAAGTCTTTAACTTCAGTAAACTCACCTTTAGATAGTGCACTTATCAGTGCTTCCCTTGCGACCATGTTGTATGTGAATACCTTATTTTCATCATCAGTAGTTGATGGAAAATCACTCTTAGTCTTTATAGCCACCTTATTCTTTGTGATCAACCAATAGTCGATGCCCAAACATAGAAAATGAGGTCGCATCTTGTTCTTCCAACCGTCAAAGTTTTCAGGATCAAATTTTGGACCATCCTTCCTATAGAGTGCCATCTCCAAGGTCACCTCAAGTACTTGTTAAGCTTTCTCTTTGAGGACCACAAGATCTGATACCAATTTTTAGGAATAATAGTCCACAATACAACTAAGAGGGGGGGGTGAATCAGTTGTATGGAATATTATTAAACTTTAAACTTTAAGTAGCAACAATATTAGATCCAATGAACACAATAAATCCCAACACAATAACACAATATTTTGCTCTTGGGGAAACCCTGTTAAAGGTAAAAACCCCGGTGAGAATTAGCACCCACAAATGATGTACTGATAGTATAATATCTTTGTTAGAAGATTTAGCCCTAGTAGGAGCTTATTGAAACATTACAGTACATAGTCCTTTTTAGAGGACAGACCCTGTTAGGAGTCAAGAAGAAAGGGAGGGCTCATTGCCCAAGGATCACTGCCCAAAGAAGGTTAAATCCACATTCAGAACTCATTGTTCACAACACAAGTGTATATGAAGAAATACACAATCTTTTGAACTATTTGACAACAACTATCTTTGCTTGATCAGTTCCAATGAAGTCCACTAGTAAACCTATGCTCTACATACAACAGACACAAGCTCGCAGCTTTCACAATCTCTTTATATCACCTTTTTCCATACATGTCTTTTCCAAAGAAAAGACCTCTCATTTATACCTTATTACAATTCTCATGATCAGGTTGGCCCATAAGCCTTTCCTAATTACAAATAATTACATAAACCCTTGCTAAGATACACACGGTATTGTAATACCCCGAAAATGGGCTATAGGACCATTAACCTCTTACATCGACAAATCGATCAAAATCAACATCAAAGTCCTAACCAAAGGCACATCTACGCATCAAATCATCAAAACCCTAATCGATTTTATCTCCATTCTGCATCGGGGAATATTTCCTAAACATTCCTAATTATCTTTAATTGAATATTATTTGGCGATAAATATCATTATTTATCCTAAAGTTAATTAATTGAATATGTTTAATATTTGATTAATTAATTTAATTCTGCCACTTAATTATTTAATTAGATTTAATTATATTTATTCCTAATTAATATTATTTAATTTTGACAATAAATAAAAAATCCTACAAATAATTGATTAAATTCTTATTTAATTAATTAAAATCCAGTTGTCAAAATGAATGATATAGTTTTGGAATAAAGTTTGATTTAATAATTGATTAACCCATAAATCAGTTATTTTAATTCAAAAATCAGTTAAGTTGAGAATAATTCACTTGAATTATTAATTAATTCATGATTATCCATGCACATTCAGAAGAGGAGTTAAACTTTAAATCAGAAAATCAATTCAATTTGTTATCTTTTTGAACTCAACATTTATTTTGAGTTAAAAAGTAATCTAAACTTCTGATTTGAGTTAAAAAGTTTTTTTTGCATGATTTTGTGAGTTAACTGTTTCTAATTCATTGATAAATCAAAAATCAGGCTGAGTTCATCAAAGAGTGATTTATGGCTTTTTTCATGCACCCTCAAGCCCTGGATTTCTATAAAAACAAGGCTTAGCCCTTCACAGAAGGTCTGGCATCTTTGATCCCATGAATTTTACATACTTGTGAACTTGGAGAATCGAGCTCTTGCGAATAGGAAATATGTGAGAATTTTTGCAATTCATAGTTTTCATAGCAATTTCATAGCATTGTTAGAATTGCATTGTCAATCCATTTCAATCCATTTAGATCAATTCCATATCAGTTTTTCATCATATTGCATAGAAAATCCAAAAATTTAGATTAATTTGCATTCATTTTCATCCATATTTCATTGATTTCATCATTTTAAATCCTTTGTTTAGGTGTTGCATTGTCACTGATCTCAGTCTTAATCTGAGAATACCATACTCGCAACTACTAGAAGGCAATAAATCATCTGGTTAGCTTAGTTCATTTATATTGCAAATTTCTTGATTTGCTAACCTCTAATGTTTTACTAAAGTGTTGTGTCTGCAGCTAGGTACAAAATTCACATGCACATTTTTGGCACCCATTGTGGGGCCCTGAAACGGATTTCACTTTTTGATTCTATCAATTTTTTATCATTTTCTTCCAAGATTCAATTTTTATTTTTTTCTTCCGTACAGTTTCGTACAACATTCCAAAAAGTTGTATTAGATCACTCTGGTAGTCGTATGACAGATGAAATTTTGGAAAGTCATATGGGTTGTTATGTATAGTCATTTGGAAGCTAGATTGTCATATAACAAGGGACCCATTATCGTATCATTTCCTGATTGTCGTATGAGAAGTTGTGGAAACTCATACGAGTTTTCATGCTAGTTTACTTAGTCTATCAAATTTTTGAGTAGTTTTTAGAGTTTTTGATTTCAGATTTCTACTAACAACTAATGCTAACGATTGATACTTGTTTTTTCAATCTACTTCTTCTAATAATTCACTAGCCAAAGGAGAGATCGCTCAACAAAGATAAAAATTAGGTAAAATCTACTAAGCACGTTGCGTGGGATTTGAGGTATTTCATTGCATCCCTATAACACTTCGATTTTGGGAAATAAAATGAACCTCTCATGTGTTTAGCTTGAGTGTCTCTTGCTTTCATAAATCACACGTTCATTTGGGCTTTAAAAATGAATCTAGATTTGCTTTCTTGCATATCTATTACACATAGTAATTAGGCCCTATGAACACTATTTGTGGAGTTCTTGAGAGAGTGGGCTTCATTCGCTTGTTTTGCATGCAACAATCTTCTCAAAGATAGATCCCCTTGTAGGTAGGGAGGATTTGATATCATCTCATAGTCTTACTTGGTTTAGTCCTCAGTCTTTATGGTACATTCTCTCTTGGTCCCACTTAGAGAGCTCGGTAGTCATTATTGTTGACATATGAACCTTGGTGAGGTGGTTTCAATTTTAGAGTGTCAATCAATCTATTTGTTGTGTTTGGGTGAAGTGAAGAGGCTAGAGGATTATGCCCTGTTCTCTTTTTGGGTAGCATCAGAAACTCAGATCCTTGAATTTGAACTAAGTCCCCATGTAGTCTTTTTTGTGAGTCACCTTATTAGAGAGGGTTAACCGTAGTGGACATTCCCTTTATTGGGTCAACCATGTGGATGGAACCTCAAGCGGTAATAGCCATTTTCACTATGGTAGCAACAGATGCTATATAAATGTCCTTGTGGAAGAAATATCCATAGGTGTAGTCTCTTATTGGGCTGTCAGATTTCCTCAGCATCTCCAATTGATTAAATTCTCAAAATGTGTCAATACCCCGGTGTGGCTAGATTGGAGTTCACCCTCTTGAGATTACAAAAGTTGCAGAGTTGATCATTACTACAAACCCTAGTGCAACCAAATTTTTTATTTTCTAGGACTATGTGCGTGATTGCAAAACATTTTAGAACATACACAAGCAGAATTCTTAAGGAGTAGAATCATAAGTCACCATTTTTGTTCATGTGCAAGGTTGCTTTGTCCCTTGCTCATTGTTTGAAGATGACTTCTTGCTCCCTTGATTATTGTCTTGCATGTCTGATATCTAATTGGTCATTTAAAAATGAACAAACCCAGCCATCGAAATCAAATGACAAATCTAGAAAACTTGCAAAATCTAAACAAAAATCCTTTTCTGGTGTTAGTTGTCCTCTGGGAAATTCAAAACTTGTACCAATTTTTACATTGTTGTATCAGAACCCACAAAAACTCATATGAAAGCTTGTACTTTATTGTACAACTATTGTAAAAAATCCAAGCAAATTTCAATACTGGTAGTGATTGTCATATGAGTTTTGTCGATTGTTAAATCAGACCTAATCCTGACTCGTACGAGCCTGGAGAAATTCGTACGAGAGTTGAGTCAAACTTGTCAGAAAGCCTTCAAATTTGTCAAAAATTCAATCATTGTAGTCAACCTTTAGATTCTGTCAAAATATTCACTGTGTCAAGAATAGAGTAGAAAAATTAGAAAATCCAATCAATTTTCCTAAAGTGGTCTCTTGAGTTTGATCCAGCTTTCTGATTTATTGATTTGAATCTCATTCATCTTGTGTCAAAAACATTGTCAAAATCATCTTCAGAATCAATCTTAAAAAATGGCTAAGTGTTGTGAGCTCGTGTTCACTATCTTTTGGGCATCTAACCATACATCTAGGGCATAGTATCCTACATTTACATCCAATCAATCTTTTATCCAATCCAATCTTGACAAGGTTACGCCATTTGATTTTCTCGAATCCAGTCATTCATTAGTTGTCTTAATCTTGCTTTTCAGATTTACTCAAGGTTAATGGTGGAAACCAGAGCTTCCTCACACAAGAAACCTAGAGAAGAACCAAAATTCTCACCTTTGTCTTCTTACATTTTTCAATCCATTAATCAACCTTACGATACAACTCATTACGAAGAAGACGCTCTAGGTAATCTACATCTGAAGAAAGGCTATTCTAACCCTCCTCAATCAACCCACGGAGGTAACCAATCAACTCTGCATCAAATAATCCTTGGTAGTCCTCACAACAACATGATGTCTCAAGGAGGAGGAAACCAAGGTTCCCAAGGTCATCACTCTAATCATGGCAGAGATCCCGAACCAACACCATCTGAAATTGAGTGGTATAGAAATGATGATGACTTGTGAAGAATGATGAAACACTTCTTGCAAGAAGAGAAAGAAGCATATTTCTTACAACTAGCTCAACAAGGAGCCAAACTTCCTCACGACTTCAATGTCGATAATATCATCACGCAAGTGGAAGAAACTCCCATCACAGCCATGATGAAGAAAATGCATGCTATGCAAGTTAAACTCAACAAGCTGGAAAAAGAGAAAGAACCTAAAGAATTCTCTATGGAGGCTCTATGCCCCTTCCCATTCAATAAAAAGTTGTACATGCCACCATTCCCAAAAAGAGTGGAGATACCAAAATATGACAAATACGATGGGAAATCTGACCCCCAAGATCATGTCAGAGAATTATGTACTCAATCCATGGATTTTATGCATGAACCAACTTACTTGATGTATCTTTTCCCATGATCTTTGGGAGTAGCCATTCACTAGTTCTCTAAAATGCCTCCAATAATCAAAACCTTTGAGGAGCTAATCAAACTATTCTACCAACAATACTCTTACAATATCCAAGACCCGGTCACCATGATCGACATCTGAAATCTGAAGCAAAACTTAGGGGAACCCTTCTTGACCTTCCTCAAATGGTGGAGGAAGAATTTTTTTCTCTATGCTCGACCTATTTCAGAAACTGAAAAACTCAAGATCTTCATCAATAATCTGATTCTAAAACTCAATTATCATTTGCAAATGCTAAATCATACTTATTTTGAGAAAATGGTAGAAAATGCCATCAAGATTGAAAATGTACTTGCTCGTAAAGGGGATATAATGCTTAAAGACAACAAGAATGAATTAGGTTCTAGTTCCAACAACAAAGATAAAGTCAAATTCTGGAACAAGAACAAGAATATTGTAATAGATGGTGTTGGCGATCACATCAATGCTCCATCAAAGGCACCAGCATTCAATCTCACCATTGGCACCCAAGCAATAAAAGCTTCTAAACAAAAGGCATCTGAATCTTCTAAAAAGTCTAATGACTATAAACCATGGGTTACAAAACCAAAGCGTGAGTTCACTCCTTTGGGTGAGTCCTTAGAATCTGCCATGAAAACATTATTGACAAACAAAATCATCACATTGCCTGAGATAAAACCATATGATCCTGAAGTTAAACCTAAATGGTGGAAAGAGACTGATTTCTATGATTTCCATCAAAATGAAGGTCATAAAACCAATAACTGCATGCATCTGAAACATCTCATTCAAGACAAAATTGATGATGGAGAAATTGTAATTGACAACCATAAAACCAACAATGATCATACAGCATTCACGGAACCATTTTCGAAGCATAATCAAGGAGATTCATCTTCTAAGCATAACATGGGTGCTAAATTCAATTACGCCTACTCTAGAAACAACGTTGTCATAAAGATGGTTGAACCATGCCTATCTAAACATTGCAATGTCATCACCATTGTAAGAAAAGATATAGATAATCAATTAGCAAATGTAGTAACTCAAGCACAAGCTCAGGTACATCTACAAGGACAAAACTCAGGTTCATCAAATGCCCCTAAGGTACCTTTCAATCTTTCATCTACTTCTAAATAAAGGGCTGCCTCAAAATCATCAAATCCTAAAGAGACAAGGCCCACATCATACATTATTGTCCAACAACTCTAGCATACCAATGCAAAAATATCCATGTGTGAGTTGCTTCAGATATCTCCTGCTCATAGAGCTATTCTGGATAAAGCTCTGCTCAGTTCCAATGTTCCTAAAAATCTTGATCTAGATAGATTTCAGACTATGGTTGGTCATCTAACATCACCCCAGTATATCTCCTTTTTAGAGGAAGATGACAATTCACTGAGTCATTCGCATAACCAGCCCTTGCACATTGAAGTCTTAATCCAAAACTGTCATGTCAAACGTGTGTTGATAGATGGAGGCATTGGTCTAAACATATGTTCCTACAAATTGGTCACACAACTGGGATTGTCAGAAGATGTTATTGATCCAAAAAAGAAGATAACCATAAAAGCATATGATGATCAAGAAAGATCTTCCAAGGGAACAATTATACTACCTATCAGAATAGGACCCGTTATTAGAGACATCACCTATCAAGTTCTAGATCTTCCATTGGCCTACAACATTCTTCTAGGGAGACCTTGGATACATGAGATGCAAGCTATTCCATCAACATACCACCAATGTGCAAAATTTCCTTATGATGGAGTAGAGGTAACAATTCCAACTGACATATCTACATCTTGCAATGCCTTGAAAGAAAGTGCTGACAAACTTGTTCCACATAATAGAGAATCTTCCACCAAGCAAACAGACATTGCATCTACATCCAAGATGGAAGACATTTCCAAAGAAGTCAAAATCAAGGACACTGGTATGGGAGAATATACTATGGAACCAGTCCTATCTCTAACATCTCTCTTGATCTCACCTAAATCTTATGGACAACCTTTAAAATGGATAAAACAAGCGACTAAAGAACCTCAATCTATCTACAATGGAAGTTTTGTCACAAAACAAGTGTCCAAGCAAGAGTTTGAAGAGGATGAAGTTGTGCTTGCATGGCTATACAAAGATGATTCCCAATCTACATCAGTTCAAAAATGTGACTCCAAGTCAAACAAGGTTCCTTCAAAGTCATATGGACCAGGTCACAAACTCATGTCTAAAATGGGATACACAGGAAAAGGACCTATAGGAACATGAGGCAAAGGTCTTATATCACCCATTGCACACTGTGGATGAACAAACAAAGATGCTACAGGTCTAGGTTATTAGAAGAAATCCTTCCATCTCAATGGAAATTCTCCTCATGTGATAGAACAGATAGAACCAGAAGTGGATACAACTAAAGAGAAAGAAGCACAAAAATCAGACAATGATGATTCAGACACCACTGATCTTATTCCTTATGAACATTTACCTCAAAACACACTAGATCTTCTTAAGGATGAAGAGAAACCTAAGGAGAATATCAATGTAGTAGATACACAAGAACCTACTACTAAACAAGAAGAAGGTAAATCTCTCACAGTAGCTAAACATTTGGGATACAATAGTGATTCTGAAACAAACTCCCATGAATATGAATTCTTCTCAAAATCTGAAGGTAATCCTGCTTGGGGGATTTGTCCTAACTTGACACATGTTCTCAGGTTTCCCAAAGGTCTAGATGAAGAATTAGAGGGTGAATCAAATGACTATGAATGGGGAGTTATTCCAGAAGAAGATGAACTTATCACTAAGAAACACATTGATGTCATTCACCAATATTCACCTAAATCTAATGTAAGTCTAGAGCGAAATGATGAACTTAATGAGTCTAATCCACCTACTGCTGAAGTGGAATCCAATAATGACGTTGAAATGATTCGTGAACTGAACATTCTGAGTAGTAATATCACCTTTGAATTTGAGAGTCAGGTTAGGACCAATGATGACAACACCATATGCATGAACACCATTTCCCATTCCTCCCCTACATTGACTATCCAACATCTAGAGCTTATTGACCAAACATCTACCAATCCAAAACAAGATATCTATACCTTTCAAATTGACTAAACTCTTGCCTGCTACCTCAATGCAGTGGAAACTATGACAACTTCCATTGGTGAACCTAGCATTAGCATGACAGAGTCAGATATCAAATATCCCAGTCAGAAAAACAAGAGTAAAAAGAAAAAGAGTTCTGAGGGTGAAAACCACTTTGTGGCAGTCTCAGAACCAAAAATAGTAAAATCAAAAGATGTATCCAAAGGTGAAAACCTCCCTGAGGCACATAAGGATGAGATATTTGATGTTCTTCTGAGTCATTTATAGGACAGATCTCTAGTACTAATAGAACCCACTTATTCTATCAACTTGGGTACAATAGAGGAACCACAACTGATTCATGTAGCTCAATCCTTATTAGATGAAGAAATACAACCCTTTACCAAATTCTTGACATAGAATAAAATCAACTTTGCATGGAAATATTCAGATATGCTAGGGTTAGATCCAAATCTGATAATCCATCATCTTTCTATAGCTCTAGGAGTCAAACTTGTTAAACAGAAATTGTGAAAGATGCATCCACATGTTGCACCCCTAGTCAAAACTGAGCTAAAAAAGTTACTAAAAGCTGGATTTATCTGAGTCATAGATTATGTAGAGTGGATCTCAAACATAGTTCTAGTTTCAAAACTGGATAAATCTATAAGAGTATGCACAAACTTCAGAAAAGTAAACAAAGCATGTCAAGTAGGAGAGAGAAAATTGCCTAGTAAAATAGGACTTTAATGATGTGAAATTCAAGAAAATGCACCAAAATTGATTGAAATTATTAGGTGCTAATTTTGGGGTATTACATTTGCCCCTCTTTGAATTGATGTGCGAGCAGCGCGTTGATTCAAAGAATAGTTTGATGCAACAGATGAGATTTTAGGATTATCCCCCGAATGAAGCTTAACCCTTGGAAGTCAAGGTTAGGATGCCAAGACACTGAAATAGATCAAATTGCAGAACCACCTCCAAAATGAGGCATGATTCTCTGAAGTCTAAGTTAGATTACAAAGACAATGGTCTAATGACAACTTGAGAAGAGATCAGAATCAGGGTTAGATTTCCCTAATACCAATTGATCGAATGATGACAGATGTAGACTTAGGACTAATCTCTAGAATTAGGGTTAGATTGCCCCAATATGAAGCTTAGCCCTCTGAGATCTGGGTTAGATTGCCCAGATAACGGTCCAAAAGAGATTTCGAGAGCCATCTCCAGAATGAAGCTTGAATCCCAGGAATTAGGGTTAGATTGCCCCAATACCTAATGATATTTAGAGAACCATCTTCATAACAAAGCTTGATTCCCAAGGATCTGAGTTAGATTGCTCAGATACCTAAAAGATAGATGATTAGATGACTAGATGCAAGGCACGAAGATGCCCCTAGTGAAGAGATGCCTTAAGCAGTGAGGACTTTGATTTAGATCAGATTTATAAGAGACTAGTTTGACAAGATTCAAATGATGCAATCATCTTGCCCCCTTGGGAATGAAATTGAAAGATGACATATCAAAAGGACGATTGACAACAAGAGGTTGCAGAATAGAAGTAATCAGACTAGATTCAAGAAGTTGCAGAAGTAATTTTGAAGCAATTGGAGGTCCTATTGACCAAGTTTGACCATGTTTGACCATGGTTAACCAAAGTTGACTTTGATGAAAAGATTGAAGATCTCAAGAAAATGATGAGGAGATGAGAATCTGGCAGGAAAATGACGCCAGAAGACTAACTACACAAGCGTTCGATCCCAAAGAATCCTAGAATTTAAAATGTGATTTTGAGCTATCTAGAGATGTCAGATTTTGATTTCAATCCCAAAAATGGATTCAGAGTAGTTGATTTAGCTAAGGGTGCAATTTTTGCACAAAATAGAGCACTTTGAAAATTAGGTCAAAAAGCTATATAAGGCCCGGAGGGGTCATTTTCAATTCATTATTCACTTTTGTCTTCTTGTGATTCTGAGAGCTCACGCGAAGTGAAATGTTGTGTTGTGTGAAGATTCTCATCCTCGCGCAGGAGGAGGTCCTATCTTGCACGAGGGAACAGTTTCCTCTCACAGGATGCTGCTGCATTTTTGTAAAATCTTTGCCAAAATTTGTTAAATTTGCATGAAATCAGCCAATTAGAGCGTCGTAGAGTCATGTCTAGGATGGATGCATTGCTATATTTGTTGTTGTTGTTTTGAAAACCATCATATTGAGATACTGATCCAATGTCATCGCTTGCTTTACAGGTTGACTTCCCCGACGTCACCTTCCGATCACATCATCCAGTGATCACTACACTAGTCTAGAGATTGACAGATGCTGAGGGTGCCCACATTAAGGGACTAGGATTGTCATTCTTGCATGATATACCTGACATTTGGTTAAATCATGGTCTTCTTAGTGCACTTGTTGAGTGTTTCCATTTGGAGATGAACATGTTTCACTTGCCGCTAGGGGAGATGACAGTCACTCCCGAGGATATTTACAGGATCTTGTAGATACCCATCCACGACACCTGAGTAGAGTATGATGTACAACCAAGGGTAGGCACAGTGGCATTGTGGACCATATTTCGAGATGATCTAGTGATGGGTCAGGCCATCTCTTGGGAGGATTTGATCAGTAGGTATGATGGTGCTCACCCATTAGCTGTGGTCCTTGCTATGTTCTTGAGTTGCTACTTGGTTCCCGATCGAGGTTAGCATGGTTTGGAGTGTAGCTGGGGGTCGATGTTGTAGAGGATGCTGGATAGGCCAACAGTTAGATTTGGATGGGGTGAGTGCATGCTTGCCCATATGTACCATGAGATGCACAAGATTGTGTATTGAGGGGCCAGGACCATGGCAGCAGACATTTTCATTTTATAGATCTGGGCCTGGGAGCATCTCCCCATTTGTAGGCCTATCTTCCATGATACACGATAGGCTCTTGAGCCTTATATATACAAATATGTCAGTCTGATGACTCAGCCATTGCTGGGTAAGATAGAGCAGTGGTGCAGACATCTCAATGACATGGCAGCTATTGTTTGGAGACCTTGGGTTGCTACCAAGCCATGGGATGATGCTTGTCATGAGTTATCACATATGTTTGTCTCACATCCACTGATCAAACGTAGTGTTACCATTATTGAGCATTTTCTTGTTACACATGCCTTGCATCAGTTTGGGAGACAATAGGACATATCCTAGGAGTACTACCCCTATGCCCACTTCATCGATGAGGAGAAGGGGTGGGACCCAAGATTAGATCCAGGCATATGTGTGATTGAGGCATGATTACTTGCAGTGCAGTGGGATTATATGGTGGATGTCACCAATGCAGGGATGACACCTGCATACAGAGATCACTGCTTGGCTCACCCATTCCCTAGATTCATAGATCCTATCGACATGGGTCAGTGGGCACAACAACAACCATCATAGCAGTAGTAGCAGGTACCAATACAGCAGCAAGCTACATAGTAAGGGCCATAGCAACAATAGTAGAGATAGAGAGTGTTGAGGCCACAGATAGGGTAGATGGACATCTCCCTGAGGACTATAGGGTCAAATGTAGGTGCTGGGGGTAGTGGGACTTAACAGAGATCCACCAGGCAGAGGATAGGGGATCCATCACAGCAGATGCCTTTGGTTGATGATACAAATATGTAGGATGTTCCTATTGGAGCATAGGCACCACAGCTGTAGGAGGCTCTCAAGAAGAGTCATGAGAGGTTCAGATAGGTACAATGTGAGAGAGATGACTACCACACATGAGTCATCATACAAGAGATCCACGTAGCTGATAGAGATTAGGAGATAGCACGATCATGGATAGAGACTAGATATGAGGCTGCTCAGGCAGCTTATTATTATGCGGCATATTGTGGAGTCATTCCAGATTTGTCAGAGTAGGTGCCTCCATTTTTTGAGTACACTGGAGCAACACAAGCACCTCTGCAAAGACTGATGTCCCCTCCTCAGAGACTGATGCCACCTCCACAGGCACCAACACAGGGACCACCACCACCACCTCCTCTAGGTGGCAAGGGGAAGAGTTAGCTTATCTTGATACACATATTGTAGCCCATTTTTGATACTGTGCTCGAGTAGCATCCTTCTTTTGTACATGACATTGATTTGACTAATATATATATATATATATATATATATATATATATATATATATATATATATATATATATATATATATATATATATATATATATATATATATATATATATATATATATGAGATCACTATTTTGATATCATTGTACTTGTTTATATACTGCTTTGATGTTGATGTTTTATGAGATGTTTCTTAGATGATTAGATGATTTAGATGTATGGATTAGATATGGTTGAAATGCACATGCTTTCTTTTATGATATGAATATGCACATGTTTTATTTTATGATGGGATATGAATATGCAATGTGAAATGCAGTGATAGATGATAGATGGATAATATAATGAATGAAATGTGAAATGAAAAATGTAATGTATGATTTGATTTATGCTTATAATAGATGCACATGAAAATGAAAATGTGAATGTAGAATGTATGGATATGGGTTTTATGGATGCAATGAATACTTGATGTATGTGATACTAACTATCTCATGCAGGATTTAGCAATATATGACAAGTACTAATCAAAAGGATGTTTGAAGATCAAGAGCGAGGACTGGACACTTGTGTAGCCATGATAAACCTGAGACAAAAGATGAGAACCTTTGATGAAGAGATCTAGAAGACAATCAAGAGAGCACCAAACACTATCTCAATGCAATCCTAGATTGAAAATGCAAGCCTAATCTACACGCAACCCTAGGACTTGGTTGTTGGACTCATCGTATTATCAGCATAGAGTTCTTTTAGGCATGAGATGATCACAAGATGCCATACAATCCTCACTGGCATGAGAATATGAATATGACATAAGTCTTAGATTTTTCGGAATGAGGTGTAAGCATTAAGGCACAAGAAGCTAGAATGACCTGAACACCTATTCCTTTTAATTTAGAAAGTTAAAATAAGCATCAAATCATAATTGCTAGAATGACCAGAATGTTGCTTGCAAACAAACACACCAAACATGCGAGAGTTCCTTCTTTTGCCAAAGATTGCTCACAGTGACCCTTATGTTCACTTAGTAGGACGAGCATTTGCAATTCCACTTGTAGCAGAAAGAAGTCACTCAAAACAGACAAGGAGAAGAACCAACCTCACCAAAGTTTCCATATAAAAGGAGTCGAGGTACACATGGCCATCCAATACAAATTGAAGGCTCTTACAGATGGACACCCCTCTTAGATATAATTATTGGATCATTGGAACTAAACCAGCAAATAGAAAGCAAGAAAAGATCATGCCCCCAGTCTTCACTTCTCTCGGTCAAGGAGACGTCTTAGAGTTGCTCGAGGGGAAATGATAAAGCGAAAGAACAACACACAAAAGAGAAAGGCTCAGCATGCTCTAGAGAATCACAAATTTAGTTTTAGTTTTAGTTTACATTTTTTATCGAGCGGATTGAAGTCGAATCGAAAGAATACGGTGCAAAAAGTCATCTCATAGAGCAAATCGGAGAGCTAAACGGAGTATCGACAGGCAGACATAGCGAAAAATGCTAGTGGCTGATACAAGAGAGATCCTCAAAGAGAGATATATTAGAGTTGCTAGTGAAACATCAGCAGGAAGACACAGTGAGAACCACTGGTGATTGATGTACAAGGGATCCTCAAAGAGAGAGATCCAAGCAATAACTAGGTATCAGCAGACAGACACAATGAGAACCACTGGTGACTGATATAAGAAAGCATCTCCAAAAGTGATAGGAAAATGCCCCCTAGACCAAGAAGGTGCCCCCAAGTGTGACCAGTTCCGATCCATGTAGAGTCAAGGAAAATCTTGAAGACAACTGAAAGCAAGTGCATGAACTAGCAAGCCAAAGAAGGAAACAAACTAAAGCCAGAAAGTAAGAGCCAAATGGTGCCGAGATGAGATGTAGCTTTAGGAAACAAGAGGCACTTGTTTACCAGGTTTTCATCAATGGCACATTTTTCTTCTTTTCAATTTTTTTGTTCTTTTCTCTTTTTTCTCTTTTTTTTGTATTTTTGAATATTTCATTTTTTTGTATTTTTTATCTTTTGATTTTTAGTATTTTTTCAAATTTTCTATTTTTTTGAGTATTATCAAGGCACCTGTTTACCAGGTTTTCACCAGGATAATAGATACATCAAAGTGCCTATTTACCAGGTTTTCACTAAGATGATCATTTTTTCAAGACATTTTGTAATTTTTAGGATTTTTGACAATATACCATTTTTAGGATTTTTCAGGACCAATAAGTATGTACATGAGCATACAAGCAATGTCTCAGCTGTAGAATTTCTTCAAGTGGAGAGCTTTGATAGGCTCTTTGAGTTGTTCTCCTTCAGTGGTGGAGAGTTGATATGCGCCAGACCCAAATGTTGCGGTAATAACATACGGACCAAGGCAGTTTGGTTCAAATTTCCCTTTATGGACCCTCTGCTGCTAATTTTTGGGGTTTTCTCTCATGACAAGATCACCCACTTGGAATACCCTTTGTCTCACTTTCTTATTGTAGGCTTTAGACATCCTCTTTTGGTATGCTCGAAGATGATCAAATGCCACTTTTTGATGTTCATCTAGTAACTCAAGCTCTTAAAGCTAGGATATTCTATTTTCTTCATCAGTGATGAGGCCCCACAGAAAGATTCACAATGTAGGAATCTCAACCTCAATAGGCAATATTGCATTTTCTCCATAAACCAAGGAAAAAGGTGTGGTCCCCATTGGTGTTTAGATACTTGTCTATAGGCCCACAAAGCTAGATTAATTTGGAGGTGCCAATGTCTACCAGATTTATGAACTATTATGTGCAAGATTTTGAGAATTATCTTATTAGAAGCTTCTACTTGTCCATTACCCTGGGGATAATAGATAGATGACCAGTGCTGAATAATCCTAAATTTGGTGCATAACTCTTTCAGGTCCTTGTTCTTGAATTGTCCCCCATTGTCAGTGATAATGGATGAGGGTACACCATATCTACAAATGATATAGTTCAATATAAACATAGCCAAAGACTTGCCATCAGCTATAGCCAGAGGCACTACCTCAACCCATTTAGTAAAATAGTCTGTAGCCATGATGATAAACTTATGTCCTCTTGAAGAAGAAGGATGTATCTGACCCACTAGATCAAAGGCCCATTGCTAGAATGGCCAGAAACTAATGAAAGGAATAAGCTCTTTAGCAGGAGCATGTATCAGATTTATGTGAAATTGGCACTGTTTACAAGTCTTGGCGTATTGAACAGCTTCTTTCTCTATATCTGGCCAGTAGTAACCAACTCTAATAATTTTCTGAGCTAATGTCAGACCACTCAAATGAGACCCATAGATACCTTCATGTACTTCAACTAATGCACGTTTGGACTCATCGGGTTCTAGACACCTAAGGAGGGTACCGTCTAGACCTCGTCTATACAAGTTGTTTGCTATGATGACATACTGTGAAGCATTACGAATTAGGTGACACTTTTCATTCTGGGTATAGGTGTCTGGAATGATCTAGTCACAGAGGTAGGAATAGATATGGTGGTAGCGGGATGAATCATGTCCAATGAATGAACAGATCATCCTAGATTCAAGAATGTCATAGGCAGGTTAGTGTAATGCCTCCACCAGGAATTCATGTTTGAAGTCATTTTCTATCATTTGTAACAGAGAGGTGAGAGTGGCCATAGCATTGACTGCTTTATTGTCTACCCTTGGAATTTGCTGGAAAGAAATGTGCACAAAATACTATTTGAGATCATCCACCATTCTTTTGTAAGGCACTAGCTTGTCATCCTTTGTTTGATAGATATCATTGAATTGGTTGATGATTAACTAAGAGTCTCCAAAGACCTTGAGCTCATCCACATGCCATTCAATGGCTATCTTCATACCATTAATGAGAGCTTCATATTTAGCAATGTTGTTTGTGTGAGGAAACAACATTTTATAAGCTTTTGGCAATGAGTATCTTTGAGGTGTTATGAACAGAATGCCTGCACCTGATCCTTGCTAAGTGAATGATCCATCAAAGAACATGCTCCAAGCCTGATGTGTGAGAAGCATGATGGATTCATTTGGGAATTCAATATTCGAAGGCTGGTGATCTTTCAAAGGAGCTTCCACCAACCGATCAGCAATTTCTTGTCCCTTAATAGCTTTTCTTTCCACATACTCAATGTCAAATTCACTGAGTATCATAACCCATTTTCTAGTCTACCCGTGAGGGCAGCCTTCCTCAGCAAGTACTTTAGTGGATCAATTTTTGCAATAAGCCTTGTAGTTTGAGCGAGCATATAATATCACAACTTCTGAGAAGCAAACACTACTGCTAGACAAGCTTTCTCAATGATAGAATAGTTCATTTCATAAGAAACCAATGTTCTCTTTGTTGTTCTAATCTTCTTGAGCTAGGAGAGCACCCAAAGATGTGTTCGTTGCTAAGATGTATAGTATGAGCAGCTTCCCATGAATAGGAGGCATCCATATAGGTGGATTGGTAAGATACTATTTAATTTGAGTGAGTCCTCTATCACATTCTTCATTCCATTCATAAGTCACACCCTTATGCAAAGTTTTAGTAAACGGTTGTGACTTGTCAGCCAACTATGAGATGAAACGTCGAATAGATTCTAGCCTTCCCTACAGTCCTCTCATTTGATTAATGTTTTTAGGTGGAGGCATGTCCATAATAGCTTGAACTTTTTCTAGATCAACTTTTATGCCCTTAGCTGAAATGATGTAACCCAAGAGTTTCCTAGAAGTGACGCTGAATGCACATTTTTTGGGATTAAGTCTGAGACAAAATTGTTCCATGCGGTCAAGTATGGGACCCAAATCTATCAGATGAGTTTTATGCTGCATGATTTTGACTAAAGTGTCATCCACATAATCTTCAATTGTTTTATGCATCATATCATGGAAAATGGTAGTGACAACTCTCTGATATGTTGCTCCAGCATTCTTGAGCCCAAAGGGCATGACATTCCAGCAAAAGGTGTCCTAGGCATAGGTGAAAGTGGTCTTTTCTTGATCTTCTGGTGCAATTTTTATTTTATTATAGCTAGAAAAGCCATCCATCAAGGAATACATCTCATATCCTACTGTCATATCCACTATCATGTCAATATTAGGCAATGGGAAGTCATCTTTTGGATATTCCTTGTTTAGATTCCTGAAGTCAGTGCATACATGAATGGATTTATCATGTTTGGTGACTGGAACAATATTTGAAATCCACTCTACATAATCAATAGTCCTTATGAAACCATCCTTAAGAAGCTTTTCTAGCTCTGCTTTGACCAAAAGTGCTACGTGTGGATGCATCTTTCATAGCTTCTGTTTGACAAGCTTAATACCTAGTGCAATGGATAGATGGTGCATGATTAGATTTGGGTCTAATCCAAGCATGTCAGAGTAAGTCCATGCAAAGTTTATTTTCTTGCTTTGAAAGAAGCTAGTGAACTCTTCATTTTCTCTTGCAGACAATGACTGTGCTAGATGAATAATCTGTGGAGTAGCCTTTGTACCCAAATTTATTGGTTGTGTCGGCTCAATCAATACTAATGATCTCTCTTGAAAGTGGCTCAGAAGTTTATCAAGTATCTCATCCTTGGGTGCCTCAGAGAGGTTTTCACCCTCAGATACGTCTTTTATTTTTACTATTTTTGGCTCTGATACTACCACAATGTGGTTTTCACCATCAGAGCATCTATTTTTTCTTCTTTTAATTATTTTACTAAGATACTTAATATCTGCCTATCATGCTGACACTTCTTTTGCTGGTGGAGGACATTACAGGTTCAATAGCATGGAGGTGACAAGCTAGAGCGTAATCATTCTAGAATGTTAGGACTTCATTGGATGAGGAAGGGGAGTTCCAATTTATCAGCTCGAGATTTTTGAGTGGGAGAGTAGTGGCTGGTTCAATTTTGTTCATGGTATAAACATCAAAAGTGTGGACAAGCAAGTCAAGACCTAGAGCGATCTTGTCCAAAGGAGCGTTCAAATCCCTATGAGACCTCACGTCGGAAGGAGAAGACAAGTTAACACTGATGGCATCTAATTCATGCGACCTAACGCTAGACCCTTCACTTACTTCGAGAAGGTTTTCATAGGTATGCACCATGTCTATATCTTTATCATAAGTAGCATCAGACAAAGATTCAAACTCATATTCATGTGAGTTAGTACTTGATGTGGAAATTCCATTAGCACTAGTTGTACTATCTGACTCAGGTTCATCTCTTGTTGTAATACCCCAAAAATGGGCTATAAGTTCATTAACCTCCTACATCAACATATCGAACGAAATCGACATCAAAGTCCTAACCTAAGGCACATCTGAACATCATTGAATCCTAATTGATTATCTCAAATTCTACATCGGGGAATATTCTTGGTAATATTCCTAATTATCCTAATTATCTTTGATTTAATGATTATTTGGCAATAAATCCTATTTATCCTAAAGTTTGATTAATTGAATATTCTAAATATTTAATTAATTAGATTTAATACTGCCACTTAATTATTTAATTAAATTTAATTATATTTATTCCTAATTATTATTATTTAAATTTGACAATAAATCAAAATTCCTATGAATAATTAATTAAATTCTTATTTAATTAATTAAAGCAAGTTGTCATATTTAATGATATTATTTTGGAATAAAAGTTTGAAAAATAATTGATTAACCCATAAATCAATTGTTTTATTTTTCAAAATCAGTTAAGTTGGAAATAAATCACTTTATTATTAAATTAATTCATAAATAAATCATGCACAATCAGAAAAGTAGATAACTATCAATTATCAATTAAATCTAAACTGTATTTTGAGTTGAACTCTGCTTTTGCGTGTTTTTGTGAGTTAAATACCCTTTATTTAAAAATAACTCAAAAATCAACCTGAATTATTTGAGTGATTTATGGCTTTTTTTCATGCACCTCCAAAGCCGTAGATTTCTATAAAATCAAGGCTCAGCTCTTCACATCTCATCTCATGAATTTGCAAACTTACTCTGTAGGAATCATAGCATATCAAATTTGAAGAATTTGAACGATTGAAGCTTGAAGAATCATCTTGGGAATTCAAGTTTGTGAGATCATCATTATTTTACATAGCATTGCATATCATATTAGAATTTCATTTCTAGATTAGTATATCATATCAATTTTTACATATCATAGATTTCATATCATTTTTCATCACAATTGCATCTAAAAATTAAAAAAAGATAGATTAATTGCATTCATTTCATATCAGTTTTGCATTCAAATCCTTCATTTAGGTGTCGTCAAGGTCACTGATCTTGATTACGATCTGAGAATATCATACTTGCACCTATTAGAAGGCAATAAATCGCTTGGTTAGTTTAGCTTTCAATTCATTGTAGCTTTCATTTTTGCTAACCTCTAATGTTTTACTAAAGTGTTGTGTCTACAGATCAGGTACAAAATTCACACACACACTTGTAGCCTTAAGAATTTTTTCTTGTTTGAATCTTTCTTGAAAGAGTAATGACATGTAAGGTTCACCCACAAAAGCAGGGTCAACATTTTGCATTCTCATCCACAGGTCATATGTCAGTGGGGTGATTGAGGAAGTTTCATCAAAATCACTTTCAGCTTCTACCTAATGGACAAGTATGACAAGTTCATTTGGCTCAGCAAAAAGTGCAGCAAGTTCCAGAGGAATAGGATATGGAAATGTGTCTTCATCAGAGCTGGCCTCTAGATTTACCTTTGGAGTAGTATCTTCAAATTCTGGTTCAGGTTCAGGTTCAGGTTCTGGCACAAATTTTTTTATCCCTAAATGAAAAGGGATTTTTTTTAAGCCTAAGCTAGTAGTATCCTTTGTGTTGTGACCTATATATTCAATGGGTTTTAGTAAACCATTGTCATTCATTCCTATAGGACCACTCCCCTTATAGCCAAAGCACTTCATGATCTTGAAGGCCTCACTGTAGGGCTCTTGCTCTAATTCTGGAGGTGGAGTAGTCATTTCAGATGCTTCTTTTCCTTTATAGATCCAAGTTGTGATAGCTCTTTCTTCATCCTCATCTTCTAAAGGAGTAGAGGCCCGTACAAAGGTGCCATCATAGACTGTTTGAGGAGAGTCGTCAAAAGTTTTGTTACTCTCAGAAGGTCTCCCATAAGAGCATGGAGATAGAGGGAGAGTAGCCAATGATAGCACAGGTTCAATTCAGTATTCTCCCATGCCTGCATCCTTAAGTCTTAGAGTTTATTCCATTTCCTTGAGCTTAGCATCATAGAACTCGGTGGACTCTTTATTAGCTGGAACAAAGCTACCTGTATATTGCACAAGGGTGTTGCAAGAATAATTGGTATTATCAGGCATAGTGACTTCCGCTCTATGAAATGGAAACTTTATGCACTGATGGTATGTAGATGGAATAGCCTACATCTCATGAATCCATGGCCTACCCATCAAGATGTTGTAGGCAAGAGGAATGTCAAGAACTTGAAAAGTAACATCTCTTTCAACAGGTCCTACACAGATAGGTAGCACAACTAAGCCTTGGGATTTGAGTTCTTCTTCATCATAAGCATTGATGGTAATCTTTTTGTGGGAGTCTATACAATTCTCATCATAACCTAGCTGGGTAAGCAGCTTAGCAGAACAAATATTGAGACCAGTACCATTATCTATAAGCACTTGACGAATGTGCTTAGGACCTAACATGACCTCTATATGCAAGGGAGTGTTATGCGGATGGATCAGAGAGTGATCATCTTCTTCAGAGAAGGAAAAATAATGAGGTGAAGTCAAATGACCCACCATAGATTGGAACTAGTCGAGATCGAGATCCTTGGGTATGTTTGCCTCAGTGAGGGCTTTATCCAAAATCTTCCCGTGAGTAGGCAAGATCTTCAATAGCTCAAAAATGGTGATCTAAGTGTTGGTTCACTAGAGCTGATCTAAAATGCTATAACTAGTCGTGCTAGATGTAGGAACAAATTTTATGTTCTTGTTGGCAGGGGCAACAACAATCTTATCTGCAGTTTTCTTTGGAGTGGATGTAGAAGTATCAGGACCTTTCAAAACAACCCTTCCTTGTGATTGAGTAACAACATTGGCACAATCTTGAGGTTGTTCAGATTCAGATGAACGAGACACGAAACTATGCAAGATAAAAGGAGTCTTAGGTTTGGGAGCATCACCACTCCCCTTAATTGTAATCATGTTGTAATACTCAACTCCAACAGGTTTGATCATACCAATGACATTGTCATCATTAGTGTACCTGTAATTGATCTTAGCTAGCACTGGTATTCTTAGTGTTTGAAGATTCACCCTTCTCGTGAGGAGGGAAGGGATCCTTAAATGCTTGATGGTCTGAATTCTTGTTATGCCCATCCACAACAATGTCACCGCTATCAATCAAGTCTTGGACCTTATGTTTTAGCTGAAGACAAGTAGAAGTCTTATGACCCTTATTCTAGTGATAGTCACAGTATGCATTGTCATTCCACCAATGAGGTCGGGGTTGTGGGTCATAGAGACTCTTTTCCAAAGGAGTAAGAATCTGATTCTAAATAAGAGTTTTATAGACCACATCAAGCAGTTCTCCCAAGGAAGTGAATTCACTCTTGGGTTGAGATGCCCAAGGTTTATTCCTAGAAAACCTTGAAGGTTGTTGATTCTCTATCGCAGGCTTTTCAGTAGCTTTGATCACATGTATGCTAGAAGAGAGATTAAAAATAGACTTAGTAGGCTTTGGGGTCACATTGTTGACCACTCCATCATTCACAATGTCTCTATTCTTGTTGAAAAACTTCCCCTTATCTTTGTTCAATTTTGAAGATCCTTGTTTGTTGTCTTTATTCAAAGTCAATTCCCATTTCTTGATCATAAAGGCCTCTATTCACACTGCTTGTTTAATCATGCTATCAAAGGTTAGGGGACCTTGTAATTGCACTTGGTATCTGAAGTCTGGGACAAGATTGTCCAAGAAAATGTCGAGTCTCTCAAACTTTGGTAGCTTGTGATGACACCTTGTACATAATTGTCTCCACCTTTGGAGAAATGTTAGAAAAGATTCCCCTTGTTGCTACTTCAAATTGCAAAGATCTTGGATGTTGACTGGATGTTGAATATTATGCGAGTAATGTTGGAGAAACAAATTAGCCATTTTGTCAAAATTCTTAATGCCGGTGGGCAATGGAGAAAACCACTCCATAGCTGGTCCACCCAGGCTATGAGGAAATAGGTGCATGAAATATGTTTGATCATGTATGAATTCCATGGATAAAGTGCCAAACTCCCTTAGGTGATCTTGTGGATCGGTGCACCCAAGTATTTTTCATATTTAGGGAGCTCTACACCTCTGGGAAAAGGACAAATGCTTTCCATAGTGAATTGTTGTGTGGGTTTGTCCTTATTCTTCACAAGTTGACTAACCTGATCTTGCATGTCTCAGACCATCTTTTGTAACTTGGTGGTCTCAGTCTCTTCTTCTTTTGCCACAAGCGTTTCAACTTGAAAATCTGAGGGTAATTTAGCCCCTTGTTTGGCCAACTCAAGAAAGTATTTTTCCTTCTCCTCTATAAGAATGATCTCCATCATCTTAATAAGGCTCTTGTTTGCTTTCACAACATCTATGTCATTTCAAGTTATTGTGTCATCACCCTCATTTCCAAGGATCTCATAAATGCTTGGGATTTGATCTTGATTATGATTGAAAGGGGGATGACGATAGTGATGTGCTAATTGACCACCTTGAGCTTTGTTCTGAGCTTGGTGTTGATTATGATCATTCTGAGATTGATCATAACATTGCTCATTTTGGGTTTGAGTATGACATTGGTCATTGGAGGATTGACCATGATGTTGGTTGTTTTGAGATTGGTCATAAGTTTGGTTGTATTTGCCTGGTTTGAAATTGAATGGATCTCCCATCTTGTTGTAGGACTGTGTAGTGAATGAAGACTCAGTAAAATGATATGAACAATTTCAAAAGGGTGTATCTAAGGTAACCTTTGGCACTCTAACAGGATTGAGAGGATCAATAGGTTCAAATGAGTCGATATCATCAATAGGATCGATAGGTTCAATGATAGGACTAGTCCGAAGAAGTGGTCTTCCAAAGTTATGAAACAATGAGTTGTCTTTCTCTTGGAATGAGAAACTAGGTTGCACTTGAAACAACAGATTAAAACACTCTTGGAACACCGGAGGTGATTGAGATGGGCTATCTTTCAAAGTAATCAATGAATAACTTGAAGATCCCTCACAATGCTCAGATTGCACAATAGGTTCGGGACAATTTGTTTCTTGATTACAAGGTTTACCTCTACCTTGACCAATATTATGAATGGGATAAGTGTTTCCACTTCAAGTTGTGACAGTCATAGATGAAGATGAAATGAGAGAAGACTCGGGATAATGCTAAAACTCTGTCTCTAGGAATAACGAAAAGGTGATCAAGGCTAGAACAACCAAGATGTGAAATGCACCTGGTATGAATCATCAGGAGTATGGCTAGAATAGTTAATATAATACTATCATGACGTAGGGTACAAAAGCACAAAGAGATAAGATAAACAAAGAAGAGACAAAATGAATCAAAGCAATAATCGATCAGTTCACAGCTTGCGACACTCAGTTTATGATAGTAAACGATAGGAAAATGGACAAACAGACCTTAGACAAAAACTAGATCAGGTAAAAAGTTCACCAGTCAACGGGAAATAAGTCTTTGTTTTGAAAACTAGGGTACAGGTTCACGCGAGAAAGTACCAAGCCGCGCGAGAAAGTGCTTAGTTTCTAAAACTTCGCACGGGAAAAAGATAGTGTTCGACAGTTCAACACAAATTTTGAGATAAAAGGTTTTGGGACACAATGTAAATGGTTCTCAGACAAGAAATCTAGTTTCCAGATAGGTTTAAAGAATGGTTTAATCAACAATCTTAATTTGAAGGTTTCAAGCATTTGTTTACAAGCATGAAGGTTTGATCAAGCAATGGTGACAGAAATAGTCGTAAACAGACCTACCAAGGACAAAGCAACTTGGAAGTATCATGGGAGTCCTTGTTTAATCATGATGGACAAGTTTAAGACTCGATACCAAACACATAGTTATCCCTACAAAAAAATGGTGAGAAGACAAAAACTTTGCCTCAGTGCTTATGCGCATGCGTTCACCTCACACAGCCGTGTCACCCCTAGAGGGTACCCGTGTTTTTGGTGTTTCCAAGGAATCAATAGTATATGTTCAAAGGTTACCCTTGAAGCAGGGGCCAGCATCATATACCACCTTCAAGCATCCAAGTGCATGCCTATGGTGAGAATCTACGGGAGAGATTCTTCCCCCTCCGTGCGCAAAGATTATGACTCCTTTCGGAGGTGATCCAGGTAGGAAACTAACTAGGGAAAGTTTTTAGTGGGATTCTATTCATACTAACCTTTGGTGCCTCTGATACAGGGTTGAGGCCTCATAGCCACACCAACACCTGAAAGTCATACACCCTTGCAAGCAGGGGTAGGAGCGGCACCACTCAGTACAATAGACGGAGCCTTCTCAAGATGATAGTCAAAATCAAGAGAAGGAAGTTAACATGGTTTTGGAGTCTTTAGACTCAACAAAACATTCTTTATTATAGTGAGGAAAAATCACTGGCAATAGGTGTGTACTCACTTGGGTCGTTCCCAGAGGTTCAACTTCCGGTAGGCCATCTAAAGGTGACACAACTTGGCTTGGATCTGAGGGTTTGATTTTTTGTTTCTCTCAAAAGAGAGAAGAGAATACTTCTCTACCTCTTCACTTCACCCAAACACATCAAGCATATTCATCACCGAGCTAGCTTCACTCCACCAAATCTACAAGCTTTTGGGTTTCTGGTTCTCTCAAAGAGAGAAGAGCAAATCCCCTGGCAAGTAGAAGTGCTAAAGATTCACTACCTTGCTTTGTTTTCCTAGGTATCCATCATTCTAGCAACATCTGGGTCTCGGTTTCATCCGTGGGCATCACTTCCACATAATGAAGAGCCTATTCCCCTACTTTTCTATCAGGACCCTTGAGAAATTTTAACAAAGCCCTAATTATACTATGTGAATGAAAGCAAGAAAACAAACACAACATTTTAAAAGATCTTCGGCAATCATCCTGCAAGTAAACCATTAGAAAGTTTTATGATTTTTGATAGAGAGACATGCATACCACTGTTATGCTGTGATAGAAATAGAGATATGAAATCAACAACAAAAAGTAGATGTTAGAAAAAAAAATAGTAAATTGTAGAATCTGGAAATTTAACTGACTAACAGTGAAACTTCGCGCGAGGAAGTACTGTGCTGCACGTGAGAAAGCACATGGTCTTGCGCGACAAAAGTGTTTCTTCGCACAATAGAGTGCTACTGGGAGAAAATCTTCATGCGACACGCTCTGGAATCTCGTGTGAAATTTTGTACATAGAGAAGTACGAACGCACGACATAATTCAAATTGTTTATCAGAAAAATAAAAGAGTGAGGCCAGAAATGATATTTTCTGCCCCACGGTGGGTGCCAAAATATTTATAGCTAAACGTGGACCTCTAATCCAGCCATAGACACAACATAGTCATTGCTCACAAATCAAATTATGAAAATGAGTATGAATTATGAAAATGAGCAAATTCATAGTGAATAGACCTGTTGCCTCCTAATTAGCTGGGGTGTTTAATTACTCTCAGATTGGAGAGCCAACAACCATAAGACCAAGCTAATATAGAGGATTTAAAAGCATGAAAGATTGAACAAAATGAAATTAATCTAAGATGAATGTGCAATTAATTCTAACAATGAAGATGCAATTACACTAAGAACTTTGAAAGAGATATGAGAGTGCAGATTTTAAGCTAAGAACATGAAATAAATATGATAATTAAGATAATAGCAATGATAAAACTATATTAAATGAGGATGCAATTAACACTAAGATGAGAATTAAACTAATTGCAATGAAAGCTTGAAAATATGAAAATGAGACTAAAATTGGCTATAGTTCAATTACTCTGACAATTGCCCTTTTTTTTGAATGAAGGAGAAGGTTCATTATATAGACAAGCCCGATAAGAGAATGAAGAGGTTCTTGAAATGAAACGGTTGACTCTTCATTCCCATTTGAGACAAATATTAAGGAATTACTTAATTAAAGAATGAATTATTGCCACATATGGGTGACTGTTCAAATATTTTGAATTATTAAATCAATATAAGATAATCCATTCAAATAACCAAGTAATTATTAATTCCTTTTATGTGTTTTAGCCAAAGGGGGTGGATTTTAATTTAATTTAAAGCACTTAGGACTTTAGAATTAAATTAATTTATCATAGGGGTTATTTAGCTAATAAAGTCAAATAGTTAGGAATTAATTATAGTGTGAGATTAATGCAAATTAGGGTTTTTGCAATTGACACCAAGTCAAATAAAGTCAAGTAGGAGAGAGAAAATTGCCTAGTAAAATAGGACTTTAACGATGTGAAATTGAAGAAAATGCACCAAAATTGATTGAAATTATTAGGTGCCAATTTTGGGGTATTACACTTGCATATGATTCCCTCGAAACCCGCATGATCTGCACTATTTTTCGTCATGATTCTTACAGATATAAAAACCTTTTTTCCTTTCTTCAAGACCAAATCATCCCTGATACCTTCAACCACCATGAGAAATGATACCTTATCTAAAACAAATCCAGGTATGTCATCATTGGTAATGATTTGTACAAACAGAGTCTAGATGGTATACTTCTTAGGTGTTTAGAACATGAGGAGTCTCAACGGGCATTAGAAGAAGTCCATGATGGTATATGTGGATCACAATCCAATGGTTTAATACTAGCTTGAAAACTTATTAGGGCTGGGTACTATTGGCCTGAAATGGAAAAAGAGGCTATCAAATATGCTAAGAACTGTCAAAAGTGCCAAGTCTGTGAAAACTTGATTCATGCACCAGGGAGAGATCTTATTCCCTTTACTACACAGTGGCCTTTCCAACAATGGGCGGTTGATCTTATAGGGTCCATATATCCACATTCTTCCAATGGACAAACTCATATTATTATAGCTACAAAATATTTTACAAAATGGGTAGAATCGGTCCCTCTAACTCAAGAAACTGGCAAACAAATTTCAATGTTCAACCAGAACTATATCATTTGTTGGTATAGCATTCCACATTCTATAGTCACATATAATGGATTCCAATTCAAGAATAAGGACTTGGATTCCTTGTGCGCTAAATTCAAGATTACACAACATTGGTCGTACATAGACTATCCTCAAGGGAATGGGCAAGTAGAAGCATCAAACAAAAATTTGTTGAAGATCCTACATCATACGGTCAACAAGACAGGAAGAGACTAGCATCTCATGATTAATCTATCTCTTTGGGCCTATAGAACAAGTATCAAAACACCCATTGGGGCTACACCATTCACTTTAGTTTATGGGTCTGAAGTGGTACTACCTATTGAGGTTGAAATCCCATCACTAAGAATCAGAATGCAAGGTCTAGAAATTGATGATGATTACAGAATGTCTAGGTTGCAAGAACTTGAACTAATAGATGAGCACAGACAAGGAGTTTATGATCATCTCAGAGTATATCAGAAGAGAATGTCTAGAGGCTACAACAAGAAAGTCAGACACGGAGAATTTCAGGTTGGTGATCTAGTCTTGAGAGAAAATCCTAAAAATCAATCCCATCGATAGCGCAAGGGGAAGTTTGAACCCAACTAGCTCGGTCCCTTTGTTATCACCACTACTTTTGATGTTGGAGCCTATCAACTCTCAACAACTGAAGGAGAACAGTTCCGAGAACCAATCAACATTCTCCATTTGAAGAAATTATATGCCTAAGATATTTTGTCTATGGTAAAATGTCCTAAAAAAATCATTAAAAATCACAAAAAGTCCTGAAAAAATGATCATCCTGGTGAAAACCTAGCAATAGGCACCTTGATGTCTCACAAAAAAATTGAAAAAATGGAAAAATACAAAAAAATTGAAAAGATGAAAAAAAAAGAAAAAAAAAGTGCCTTGGTGAAAACCTGGAAACAGGCACCTTGGTAGCAAAAATAGAATCTCTGCCAAGATGGTGAAAACCCAGCAAATGGATGCCACTTGTATCAAAATGCTCCATCTATCAGCACAATCTTGGTCTTTCCCATCTTTCAGTCTTGCTTTAGTTTGTATATATCTCCCAGTTTGCTTTCGTATCTTGTTTTCAATAAAGCCAGTCTGAGCACAATCCAGCAAAAGTGTCTGTATCCTATCAAAGCCTACACTTGGGGGAAATCAATGTCATATCCTATGATCATCAGTATCTTCAAACAAGTCATATCCAGTAAAGGTCTTTCCAAAGCTATTCTTGAGTCAATTTGTCTATCTCCTCATCGGGAAAGGATTTTGCAATAACAAACAACAACAACAAACTAAAAAAAATCACTACAACATGCTTTAATCCTCTTTGTATGCTTACTGATTCACATTGAGATTTTTGCATATTATGTTCTCTCGAGCTTCTTGATAATGTCCTTCATAGGATTTAGAGAGTGATGACTGGGGGCATAATCTTTTTCTACTTTGAGTGAAAATCTTACAACTTTGGAAATTCTGGATTGAATTAGTGTCCACTATAAGTGCCTCCATCATGTATTGGATGGCCATGTGTACCTCGACCATTGATACTTGGAAAATTCAAGGAAGTTTGATCTAATTTTATTTTTTGAGTGATTTCTTCTTCTCTATTGTGAAACACAAAATTATCCAAGGATGTGAACTATAAAGGGTCACTGCGGGTAAATTCACACAAGAATGAGAATGATCTCTCTTTTGTTTGGCATGTTTGTTCCGCAAGGTGTATTCAAGTCATCACAATGTTTATGTTATTATGCTTATACAAATTGCTATATCAAAAAGACATGATATTCAGGTCATCCTGGCTTTTGTACCTTGGTGCTTATATCTAATCAGACATAATAAAACAAAAATAAATATTCATATGTCTATGGTTGCCTAACTAGTGGACATTGTATTGATTTATCCAGTGTTACCTAAAGAGAAAAGAACAAAAAAAATATTCAGTGATGATAACGACCAACACATGATCAGTGACTAGGTCCTAGGTCTTAGGTTTGATTTCATTTTTCACTTCGCATGCTTGAATCTATCTCATGATTTCACCATTCACCTTGACACTTATTGATTCTCAAAAACTATGCTAAAACATGACACAAGGACTGAGCTTTGTATGAAGGTCCCCTTAACTAAACCAGCAAGCAGTCACCATCCTAGGTAAACATATATTTTGAAAAAAGACTGAGCACTTGTCTTCATCAATACCTGCAAAACAATATCATGTGTATCGCTTCATTTACATTGCATATCATAAGCATTTCATAAATCCATTTGCATACATACATGTGCATCCATAAACATACATTTTCATTTATTCATCTACCATCTATCATTGCATTGCATAATCCATACATTTAAAAGTAAACATTGCATTGCATAATCCATACATTCTACACTAATCAAAGCATTTCAAATATTTGTATCACATGATATTACATCATAAACCAAAATTACAAGTGCATATGAAGTCACAACCAAAATTGATTTCATATATATATCAAAACTCGAGATAAGTATGGGGGTACACTAATGGCACAATATACAAAAGAATGAGCTCAATGAGCTATCAGATATGATCAGTATATAGACAAAATGACAAAAATCAGAACACTAAGATAGATCATTTGTCTTCCTACTCCTCTGCATTTGGTGGTGGTGGGGCAGGTGCATATGGTGGTGGGTCAGCTCGTGGTTCTCTAGCTCCCTCAGAAGTATCCATGAACTCAGAATAAGAAGGCACTCTCTGCTTAGCATGTACCCTAGAATAATAAGAAAAAACATAATATGAAGCTTGACTAGTTTGATGTATCACCTCAGCCTGGAGTCACCTCACATTAGCCTCATGCTCCTGAACCTATCTGTCCAATATCCTAAGCTGAGCCTCCACTGAGGTAGTGTGTATCGTCAAATCCCGCAACTACTACCTAAGATGTTTGATAACATCCTGGGGTGTCTGTCTCAACCCTGGATCTACCTCTACAGCTACAGTCTCTACCTCCTTAGTAGGCTGATCAGCACTAGCCTCCATCTATGCCTTACAGTGATGAACCTCAGCACCTAAATAAAAATCCAGAATATCTGGGGCATCCGCCATAGGAAAATCCTAATGTGCTCCCAGAACCTCCTCAGCACTACCCACACTGCCTAGCTGACCGGGCCCTCATCTCTAGTATATCTCCTCTGAAGAAATGCAGGTCTGCCTGATGTAGAACTTTGAGGGAAAGGTGGCCTCATCTATCCTAATGGCCTTAGTGGGGTCATCATTGGTCTAGGACATGGTGGTGTAGGATGAACAACTGGAATCTACACATCCCGACGTCTTTGTCCTCTGTCCATAGGGGCACCTGTCACATCCACTACATCCTCCATAGTCGAGATGAGCTCTATAGGATCTGAGAACCTATGAATGGGATGCTCTACAATCCATGCCATGTATGCATTCGTGACTCCTACATCTGAGATCTGAACTCTATAATCCTACTCCCTGCTAATATATCCTTGGTACTCTAAACTGCACTCAGCATATGATAGTCATGGTGACCATCCAAGCCCAAGCTCCTGCACCAACCGAGCATAAGATGTAAAGTCCTGAGGGGCATCATGTATGATTCCATACTGTCTCCATAACCGAGTAATCAGAAAATGCTCCAAAATAGTGGAAGCCAGCCCAATCAGCACCCGACTCTAGAAAAAGTAACCAAACTGTACATGGAAGGTAGGTCATGCCTCTATCTACAAATATGGCCTCCAGGTCATAGCGGTCATGTCATCTAGGACACACCTCCAATACTCAGTGTGCCCCATCTATACCTGTGTAATGTAGCCTAAATACTTGTAAATCAAGGGCTCTTGTGGCTACCGCTCATCACCACTTACTGGTCTGCAAATAGAAATATGTTCCTAGGCCAAGATCTAGAGAACAAGAACCCTAGAAGCAAGAGATTTTCCCTCATGATACACTATCTCATGCATCTCTGAGAACATGTGGGTTAATAAGCATTGTCCCCAGCCCAGCTTAGCAAGACTAGCCATCAGTCACTACACCATTGAGGCCCAACCCATCAAGAATATGCACTACTTCCTATCAGACATGATGATCCCACCAATCATCCCTGTGATAATGCACTCAAGATGGTGTGTATGTCCATATCTCTACACCAACATCTCCCATGAGATCTACCAGTCTATCTGCTCATCGGCCCCGAATATAGATCTGAACGTAGTTAATCCAACATTACTCAAACTAATGTAGTCAAGGCGAGGTCCATGAAATGGTATCCGTAAAATCTTGTAGACATCCTTCGGAGTCACAGTGATCTCTCCGGTCAGAAGGTAGAAGGTCTGGGTCACAAACTAGAATCTCTTGATGAATGTTGTAATCAATCTGTGGTTAACCTGAATCTCAAGAAACCAAATTAGGTACTCGAATCTGCAGGTAGCTAGATGTACCCTTAGAGGGTCAGGAAGTGAAACGCAGAGTCTCTGGGTAGCTGGATGAGAGATCCGCACATGTACATTAGGAAAGACAACCTACACAACATAGAAACAGGGAAACCTATCAATAACTTGGTCAAAAATCAAGCTCAAATGCACAGAAATTGAGAAATTGACAACTTCAAAAGGTGCATTAAATGCTAAGGAATTAGCCTAAGAAATCAAAAAAATCAAATTTTTGACCTAAGGATGTGAAAAATGCTCACTATTTTCCATACAAGTTTTCAGACTAGCACCAAAACTCGTATGAGTTACAGTCGTGTCTCATACGACACTTCATGGTCATATGACTCTGTGAAGGATCTCGCACGACATATCAAGGACCTGATGAAATGTCATACGACACTTGGGTCCTCCTCATACGAGTTACAGTTATAACTCATACAAGTCTTGACTTGAAAACTTGTACGAGTCCTGGCGGACTGTCGTACGAGTTTTCGTGAAGCAAAAAAATAAAAAGCTCAAAAACGTGGAAAAAATCCTACAAATGCATAAAACATGGAAAAAATTGAATACAAGAGAGGTGCAGAGGTCCACTTACCGGGTTACAATACTGGTGAGGTCGTTGGTATCGACGGTTGTGCTTGAAACGATGAGAAGACACAGGAACTTGCTTTTTTTCTTAGAGGGCTCCATAGGTTCAAAAAAGACAAAAGGTTGAAATGATTTGAAAATGACCGTTTTGGGCCTTATATAGGTTTTCACCTAATTTTTAAAAGTGCTTCATTTTGCGTGAAAATTGCACCCCTGGCTAATTTTGACATTCTAAACCCATTTTCAGGATCAAAATCAAAATCTGAGATCCTTTACTATGTCAAAATTGCAATTAAAAATTTTTGGACCCAGGACGGCCGACTGCTTGCATAATTGACCTTCTAAACATCAATGAAATCCAGAATTCAACTTAACTAATTATCATACATCAAACTATCAAAATTTCAACTTGGTCAACCATGGTCAACTCATGGTCAAACCTAGTCAAACTTGGTCTTCAAGACCTCCAAACGATACAGAATGTGTCTCTAGACGTGCACAATCATTTTTCAAATTGATTCATGTGATTCAAACAATCTCTCAATGCTAAATTTCTTACCAGATTTTGATTTTCATCCCGAAGGGGGCATGGTATTGCACATCTTTAATCAAATCTATCAATCAATCTTTCTTCAGTGATCAAGACAACAACCACGTCTAGTTATCGATTTATCAAAAGTCCTCGTCGCTTGGGGCACATCGCTTGGGGCATATCAGATTCATCAAGATCCATATCAATCTGGTGTTCTCTCAAAACTTGTAAACTATATCAGCTTTTCGTAACCATCGGTTCATTAGTGTTATTTCCTTGGTTCTTCGTAACTAAAGGGTTCAGATTTGGCATCCTTTCGATTCCTTTGGACAATCACATTTGGAGTCAAGACAACCATTTCTTCGTAATCATAAGGTTTAGAATCAGACATTTTGATACTTTTTCGTAATCATCGGTTCATTGTTGCTATAGTTAACATCATCTTGATTCTTTGGTCAATCTGGACCTAAATCTATATCTTCTAAATCAATCAATCAGTTTCTATCTCAGAATCAGTTAATCTTTCAAGATCAGTTTCTCCACCACATAACTGAGTCCAAATCATCATAAAAAATAGATTAATCTTTCAACCATTGCACTTCACATAGTAATTCAAAGAGGGGCAAAATGTAATACCCCAAAAATGGCCTATAGGACCATTAACCTCCTACAAATCGATCAAATCAACATCAAAGTCCTAACCAAAGGCACATTTGTGCATCAAATCATTGAAACCCTAATCGATTTTATCTTCATTCTACATCGGGGAATATTTCCTAAATATTCCTAATTATCTTTAATTGAATATTATTTGGCGATAAATGTCATTATTTATCCTAAAGTTAATTAATTGAATATGTTGAATATTTGATTAATTAATTTAATTCTGCAACTTAATTATTTAATTAGATTTAATTATATTTATTTCTAATTAATATTATTTAATTTTGACAACAAATCAAAAATCCTACAAATAATTGATTAAATTCTTATTTAATTAATTAAAATCCAGTTGTCAAAATTAATGATATAGTTTGGAATAAAGTTTGATTTAATAATTGATTAACCCACAAATCAATTATTTCAATTAAAAAATCAGTTAAGTTGAGAATAATTCACTTGAATTATTAAATTAATTCATGATTATCCATGCACATTCAGAAGAGCAGTTAAACTTTAAATCGGAAAATCAACTCAATTTGTTATCTTTTTGAACTCAACGTCTATTTTGACTTAAAAAGTAATCTAAACTTTTGATTTGAGTTAAAAAGTTATTTTTGCATGATTTTGTGAGTTAATTGTTTCTAATTCATTGATGACTCAAAAATCAGGTTGAGTTCATCAAAGAGTGATTTATGGCTTTTTCCATGCACCCTCAAGCCCTGGATTTCTATAAAAACAAGGTTCAGCCCTTCACAAAAGGTCTTGCATCTTTGATCCCACGAATTTTACATACTTGTGAACTTGGAGAATCGAGCTCTTGCAAACAGGCAATTTGTGAGAATTATTGCAATTCATAGTTTTCATAGCAATTTCATAGCTTTTTTAGAATTGTATTGTCAATCCATTTCAATCCATTTAGATCAATTCCATATCAGTTTTTCATCATATTGCATAGAAAATCCAAAAAGATAGATTAATTTGCATTCATTTTCATCCATATTTCATTGCTTTCATCATTTTAAATCCTTTGTTTAGGTGTTGCATTGTCACTAATCTCGGTCTTAATCTGAGAATACCATACTCGCACCTACTAGAAGGTAGTAAATTGCCTGCTTAGCTTAGTTCATTTATATTGCAGATTTCTTGATTTGCTAACCTCTAATGTTTTATTGAAGTGTTGTGTCTATAGCTAGGTACAAAATTCACACACACAGGTATCTAAAACAAGTATATAATGATTACATTATAGTATTTAAAGACCGACATCCTTAATTTATGTTTGCCAAGTAAAACACACGCTACATCTCCTAAGTCAGCTTCCAAATAGGTATTCTCCAAAACACACGCCATATCTGACGTCACCAAGCATTCCATACCTTGTGTTGACCAATGAACATCCTTCAGTACCTTTTCTATCATCCCTCAATCTTGTATACCTTGAATCCATATCATCTGGAAGATATACCAAAAACACGGAGACTAACTTTGTCATTTCTCACCGTCATAGTCCAGTGACTAGTCTTCACCAAAACATTTGTAACTCATCCAATATGAAACATTACATGATGCGATCTTGGATATAAGATCACAACACCTTCTTGAACTCTCATCTAACTTCACAGCATCTGAAACATCCGTACAATGTATGTACATTGTGATAACCATCCTATTCTCCTCATAGAAACATATGTTGACATCAGTGACAAAACACAAATGACAACAATATGAGTGCCCATTCAGTAACGTAGTGATTAAACATATAAAATGCCTCAATCACCTCCCCATGCATTAGCAATATCCAACACCCCAACCATAAGAACTACATCCTCCAGAAGGGATGTAGAGATGTCAATGGCAATCAGAATGCAAGTAAAGGTAGAGCAACTCAGTGGAACCACAACCTCATCCACCTTTATGAAATGACCAATAGAGTTTCCAATGGCCTCAAAGGAGGAATTCTCCCAAAAATAAAGGGGGATATTGGGAAGATGAACCCACACTAGATGCACTTTGATTGGTTCAATAAGAGGGTTAAAGGAGACTGTCTGAGGTTTGGTAGAGAGAGACTGATTCTCCAAAACCTAAAGCTTTCTCAATATCAAAGCACATTCTTCCTCAAATTAAAACCAACAATTAAAAAAAACCTTTAACACAAGTGAAGACATCAATGTTAATTACCAAAGACAAATGATCACCAAGAATATGTCACCCAATGATGCAAATTTAGAAGAGGGGGCCAAAAACCATTAAATCTATTAACCAACCCACAACATTGGTAAAAATCCATATTATCCACCACATCAAGGCCACACACCACCACACGGGAGGTCTTTGCATAGGCAATGGGATGAGTTATCAACTTTGGAGCAGTGGAAGTAGATTTGGTAGCCTAAGTATTTCTCTACCCACCAGCAACAGTAGCATTTGGAAGGGAAGCCCCGACCCTCACAACCTCAATAGTATAAACCTCACCACCACTTGACCCACAAAGAGTATCCAAGCCTCCAACAAGTAGAGGACTAGGAATACCCAGCCCAAGGAAGATCATGTTTGTAGCTCCAATTAGTGTACTAGCAGGATTTGTTGAAGCCCCTATCATAATTGTAAATGCAAGGCAAGTGGCAGCAAACCTGGGAAATTTGAAAAACTCGTCAAGAAAGAACAACTTGTAGTGGAAGCGTCCATCATGATTCGAAAAACACAATAAGAGAATTGTTACCTTTCATACGGTCCAATAAATTTTTTAGCTTCCTTATCTAGTAACAAGGATGACAAATTAACATTAATGAAAATCGTGATGTCTAACAGTTCTACTTCCTGCTCTATTTTTTCAAATTCACCCAAACTGGCTTATGGGTTTACGACTGGCTTTGGAGCCCCTCCACTGCCCCACAGTATTGTTGGGGGTTTTTTGGTTCCTTCTTCAGGGGTCCCTGTTGCTAACAATACACATGTTGTTGACTTGGGATTGCCAACTATGGTGATTTGTGATCCTTCGCAGGGCATGGACTATGCCTAATATTGGTGTCTTGTTTTTGTTGTTGTTTCCTGCGGCCTCCCTCTCTTCTCATTGGGTATCTTTGGGACATAAATTTTTGGTCTAGAAATGACTTCTTCCATGTTGGTGTCATCAGTGCCAGTCTTTGAAACTTTAGTTATTACTAAGGGATTTTCTGAAGCATCAATCACTCTAGATTTTGGAATGTATACTCCTAACATGGATGGTTATATCCCTATGAATGCTACAGAGGAAACTCTCCCTCCAAAATTTAAAGCTATTAGTGACAGGAGTTATGCTTGGGCTACCAAGTCTACTTCTACCATCCCCTCTAGGGAGAAATCTCAACCTATCGTATGTGTCAAGGCCTCCCCTATTTATGGAGAACATGGATCTCTACCAGTGACATGGTCTGGTGTCTAGGTTTGTGGGTCTCGAGCCCTCTCTTCCAAATTTACACTAATGGGTAACTAGTGCTTGGAGACCCTTGACCTTTGGTGACATTGAGTTTTATCCTTTTGCAATGGGGTTTTTTTATTGCTTATTTTTCCTCTTCTAAAGATCATGATTTAATCTTGAATAAATTGTGGGTTTGGGGAAATCATTCCCTTTATGAAAAACCCTAGACTATGTATTTTAACCTTCTTACTGAACCACTCAATGTGCGTTCAGTATGGGTTCACCTTCCAATCTCCCACTTCACTTATGGGAGATATATTTCTTCGAGGCCATTGCAAACTCTCTGGTCATTTTTTGAAGGTGGATGAAACTATTGCTACATTGGGTCATTCTAATTTTGCTCATATCATGGTTGACATGGATATCTCCAATCCATTTTCAAGGGAGGTGGTGTTTATGGTCGATTAGAGGTCATGGAATCAACTGCTAGATTATGAGGGCCTTTCCTTTCATTGTCATCAGTGCTTCTCTATGGGACACATGGCTACTAATTGCACTCTTTTGCATAGGAAAGGTGTTTCTACTTGGTGGAGAGATGCAAGTTTTGATCATTTGACAGTATGAATTTCTTATTCTCTCTTTGATTCTTCCTTTGAAGAATATCAGTCTGTTGATGAAGATGAAACCCCTACTAAAAATCTAGATGTTTCTCATGCTTCTGCTTAGAATCAAACCCCTATTGCTCATCTGAATCCCACTTCTGCTAAAAAATTAGATGTTGCCCCTACTACTTTAGGTGAAACCCCCACTGACCTTATGACCCCTAGTGATCCCACTACTTCTTCTCCCATGTTGTAGCAAGTTCCTTCTGACAATGCTCTGCCTCGTCAACACTCTAATCTCAATGTTGACATGTGTCCTAGTGGGGCCTCCTTTTTTGATGAGCCTAAGGATAGCATCATCTAAATAGTTTTCCAACGGTGTAGGAAGAACTATTCTTCAAAATCTTTCTCATATTCCCATGGGGCATAAGTTTGGCCTTTCCTTTGAAGGGCCTCTAGCTTTAGTGCTATGTTTTTGTCTTTCTAATCAGCACCTATTGTGTTGGCTATGTGTTGTTATTGGCTTGTGTGTGTACCTTCATGCCTTGTTCTTGTAAGGGACAGCCCCCTTGTTATTGGTTATTTTTATTAACAAAAAAAAGGATGACCATTTATCTTACAAGGATCAAAATGCAAAATGTCACAATGAAGATATTGATTGGCTAGCTTCATTTGGATATGGGTCCATGGATGAAGAATATGAATTTCCCAATTATGAGGATATAATTAAATGTCTCAATTAAATTATGAAGTTGACAATAGTTTCCTTCCATTGAGCCAATAAATCATGTAGTTTCCTTAGTTGATAACACGTGATGCAGGAGCGTCTAGGGCTCTTGGCAATCTTGCATCACCCAAAAAATATTATTTCCTTTTCAAGTTGTTCTTGTTTTCTAGTTTTCTTAGTTTTAGTGGTGTTCCCTTGTTTTGGATCATTTGATGTTGTGAAGTTTAGGGAACCTTCTGGACATCATGTTTTACTCATTTCTACATTTGCACCTCGACTAGAGTCTTCACTGAGGAGTTTTCTTAGATTCAAGTTCGGGCTAGTGTGTTCTTTATGTTCTAATAGTTAGTTGGGCTTTCCAATCTTGCGAAGCAATTTTCCAATTGGTGAAGGTTGGTGGCTTATATTCCAGTTTTTCTAGATATTTTTTTGATGTCCTTTGATCGCACATCATTTCTACATCTTGGTGTTCAAATCTTATGATTTGGGTCCTAACCAATATTTTTGCATTACGTTTTCTTGTTCTTGGAAAATGTAATTGTTCTTGGCCAACACATGTGTTTCCTAGCTCTATATATTGAGGCTTATGATCTTTGTTAAGTAGTTTTTGGGAGGAATAAATCTTGGAGGTTAACATCAAGGTTTGAGTCTATATTTCTATTGCAATAAGGCATGTGAGTTGAAAGCTTAAAAAATGCATGTTGCAGGCCAATGTGTTGTAAATTCTTGATTCTGAGATAATGGGAAGGCATGAATGGGCATGTTTTTTGTTCATTAATGTTTTGTTTCTTGTTCTTGAGTTGATTGTTTCTATTGTGTTGACTCGTGCTGCAATGATTTATTGGACTCTATGAGTTCCCAATATCCTTGACTACATTAGGTGGTATCAAAGTAGGTTCTTCTACAGAGGATTTTCTTGTGGGGTGGCAGAAGGAATGATTTGACCTATATTTTTTGAAGATTGTGAAGATATATAGAAGAACCATGAGAGGAGGAGAAAGGAATGTAGATCTAGTTGTCCTAGATATGTTGAGACAAATTGTTTCTAGATTGGAAGCGGTGGAAATAGCTCAGAGGAGAGGGAAACATATTGAAGATGCAAGTGACAAAGAAAGAGGTGAATAGAATCAAGCTAGGGAAGGACAAAAAAATGAAGACAAACTAGAGTTGAATCAAGAGGAAGAAAGGTTTATCAGGGCCTTGATCAATTTGAAAATAGACCTCATTTCAATCCACCAGACTATCATGGTAACTTAGATTCTCATGAAATGATAGATAAGATAACAAACATGGAAATGTACTTTGAACTTGAAGGGACTACTGAGGAGAAGAAGGTAAATATGCTTGTACCAAGTTGAAAGGGCATGCATCCCTATGGTGGGAAAATTTTCAAATAGATCGACAGAGATGAAGCAAAGATATGATAAAATCATGGGATAGGGTGGTGAATAAACTAAAGGCTAAGTTCTTGACTGAGGACTATCAAGTGAATATGTTTCAAAAGCTGCAGAACTTGAAGCAAAAGGACTTAAGTGTTAAGTTTTATACTGAGCATTTTTACAAATTGAACTTTAGATCTGGGCATGTAGATGATGAAGTTGAACAATTTTATCACTACCTTAATGTTTTAAGGGTGACAATACAAGATGAAATTAGTCTAGTACAGATTAGAAGTGTGTAAGAAGCTTATAAGTGGGCTTCAAAGCCTAAAGAAAAGATGAACCGAAGGAATGAACAGGGACAAAGAGGTAGAGGAGGAAGATTTTAGAGAATTCGATCCAGTACTAATGTTGGAGGAAGTAGATCTTATGTTAATCAAGACATTAGTGGATCAGAAGCTAAGGATATTGGTCTCTACATGAGGAATGATAGGAGTTCCTATCACAATGAAGGACAAGGTAGTGGTGATAAAAGGAAGTTAGTAGCACTTGTTTTAAATGTGGCGAAGTGGAACACCGAGCCTTTGAATGTAAGCAAGGAAACTCTGAGAGGAAGGCAGAGAGAATTAGGTGAATAGCCTTTGCAGATGAGGAATCCATCAGATCAATGAATAACAACCAAGTAGAGCATGGAGCTGATGAACTACAACTGATTTAGAACCTAAATGGAGAATCTATAATTCAAGATTACTGAGGAGTTGCTGATTAGATATGCAAGATGATTAAATCAGTATTGTGTTGTCATTGATGTCAACTAGCTTGACAGTACTTATCTTGTAAGTTACTATACCGACACATCTGAAGAAAGGTGAAAGAGATGAAGAACATAAATATCTACATGAGGAAGATGTATATGTCAGATGAGAATAAGGAATACACTGAGTAACTTGTTGATGAGTCTATGACTTGATGATATCGACTTTATTATGTTGCATTCATCTATGATGAAGAATAGAGCTGAAAGACACAAAGCAGTGTTGTCGTTAAATGAAGCATTCCAGTATACACCGACAGAGTGTAGTGTATACCGAGCATAGTGTTGACTAAGATTGTGTTCACCGATGCATTTCTTTGTTAACCGAGCATAACAGAAAGGAATTAAATGATTAGCTTAGTTGTTAAATTGATGAGCTGGAAAATGTATGAAATCGAGGTAACAGATAAGGTTTGTTATGAAGATCGATGGCTAACATAATTCAAGAAAGATCTAATGGAGCACATTGAAATGTGTTACTGACACATCATCCGAAGAAGGTTAAAGTGGCAAAATCTATGAATATGATTAAGCGGAAAAATTTGATGGAGGAGAAGAAAATGTTTTACATGTCTATATAAGAGACTAATGATTTTACAATGAAACATCACCGGAAGAAGAAGATAATGCATAATTATCATGTGAACAAGTTTTCATGCATTCTGATCATACTAGTTAATAAGAACCAAGCTGCAAAACAATTACCAAGCTACAAAGAGTAATTACTGACGGATAGTAATTTGATATAAGATTGAATCTAAAGTGATATATTGATCAGAAAGATATGAATGAACTGAACATTGATCTGTAAACTGCAATTGAAGTTGTTTCAAGGTAGATCATCTACTGTTACATATTTAACCATTGTACATAGTCAAATCTCTTAACTAAGTGGACTATGAAAGTCTTTTTGATGTTTCATTCTTAGAGTGAACATTGTTATCCTGTCAACCCCAGAGTGACTGCTAGTTGGATGATAACTTCTAGTCTAAAATCCTCTAACAAGGTCACACCTAACAGTGTGTTTGTAACCTTTAACAAGGTTGGGTCTTCACCGACCTCACTTTAGAAGAGTGAATATTTTGGGTTGCCGGTCCCAGGTGGTTTTTCCCTTCACAAGGTTTCCACGTTAAATCTCTTATGTTATGTGTTGATTGTGATATTTACTTGTTATCATACTTTGCATATTACATGTTAGATTTGATCAGTAACTACTATAAAGTTTAGACTGATAATTGGTAAAAAGCACAAATAGTGAAAGTATTTTATGTTTACTAAGTAGCAGAAGTTGAAGAATTTGTTTTGGATTATACATTTTGATTTGGGACACTGGATAACTGATTCACCCCCCTCTCAGTTATTCTAACAATTGGTATCAGAGTTGTGGTTTCTTAGAACATAGTTTTAAGGACTCCAGCACAAAGGTCTCAAGATGTATAAGAGGGAAGTGCCAAAGCTGAACAAAGATAACTTCGCAGTATGGAAAATTCAGATGATGTTGCACATATCTGGAATTGGGAACTCAACAATAGAACTGATGAAGAATGGCTACATTGAACCGACACCAGGTCTCCTGACACTTGATCAACTAAAAGATAGGCATGAACACAACATTACTATGATGGAACTTGTTGCTGCCTATACCAATGCTGAATTCGAAGACATTAAGTGATGCACTACTGCCAAAGCCATGTGGGATAAATTGGCTCTAATATATAGTGGAGATTTGAATGTTAAGAGAGCCAGAGCAGAAAGCCTAAGAGGTCATTTTGACGATATGAAGATGAAAGGAGGTGAGAACATTATGCAATACACAAATAGACTAAAAGAGGTAGTACATGTTATTAGAGCATTAGATGGAGTTATTGAGGATGAAACAAGTGATAAGAAAGATTCTCAGAACTTTACTGCCAGTTTATGCAATCAAGATCTCTGCAATTCATGAAACAAGAGCTACATCAAACCTTACTCTTAACACACTGATCGGTAAACTTACAACCTTTGAATTGAATAACTTTGACAATAGTGTTGTACCTTCTATTGAATCCACTTTCATGACTTCTTTGAAGATTGGTAAATCTAGTAGCAGGAATAATAAGAATAATGATAGTGATAGTAATACCGATGATGAACTTGATGAGCTTGAAGCTCTTATGGCCAGAAGATTGCCCAAAGGTAAAGGAAGTTATAGAGGTAAGCTACCTTTAGCATGTTTTAATTGTAAAGAAGTTGGCCACATCACTGCTAGATGTTCGAATAAGAAAGATGATGATAGATCCAAAGACCGATCTGAAGGAAGCTATGGGAGAAGAGTCAATAGAGGCTACTGATACAATAATAGAGATAACCAAGATAGCCATGACAAAGGGAAAAAGGTATGTTACATAGCCGAAGAATTTGAATCTGAATCTGATACTGATGATGATGTAGAAGTAGTATTTGTTGCTATGAAAGATGACTCAGAGGAAGAAGAGAAACATGAAGAAACAACGCCGATCTCTAAAGTAAGCAGAAATGATACATGGATCATAGACAGTGGCTATACACATCATATGACTGGTGATATAGAGAAATTTGATCTACTTGATGAATATGATGGAGGATCTATTAGGATGGGAAATGATGCACCTTTTATGGTGAGAGGTAAAGGTTCACTGATGATTAATGATAGAATAGAATGTGAAAATACATACTGGGTAGATGGACTGAACTATAATTTGTTAAGTGTGGCATAGCTGAATAACTCGAGCCACTGACTTGCTTTTGAGAGCAGAAAGGTAAAAATCTATGATGATGGAGGAAGACTTGTCAGAATTGGTACACAATCTAGAGGTAATCTATTTTATCTTGATATTGATCAGTCTTCTTGTTTATTAATGAAGGATGAAGATGGATGGTTGTGGCATAAGAGGTTATTCCATGTGAACTTTGATAACATGCTCAAGATTAGTAAGAAGAAAAGAGTTAGAGGGTTACCTAACTTGTCAAAACCAGATCATGCTATGTGCCATGAATGTCAGAAAGGTAAGATGACTAAGTCTAGTTTTAAGAGCAAAGACTACTCAACAAAGAAGATACTTGAGTTGGTTCATACCAACCTATGTGGTCTTATGAGAACTCAAAGCTATTATGGTGATAGATACTTTATTCTTTTTGTTGATGACTATACTAGACTGATGACTGTTATGTTCTTGAAAGAGAAATTTGAAGCTTTTAAAATGTTCAAATGGTATAAAGCAAAGTAGAAAAAGAGACTGGAAAAGAATTGAAATGCTTAAGATCTGATAGAGGAGGTGAATTTATCTCTGATGAATTTACTAACTTTTATAATGAGGATGGTATCAAAAGATAGGTCTCTGCACCAAGGACACCTCAACAGAATGGGATTGCTGAAAGAAGGAGCAGGTCAATAATTGACTGTGCAAGAACACTAATGCTGCAAAAGAATATTTCTTAGACATACTAGAGGGAAGCTGTCAACATAGCTGTATATGTGCTTAACCAAGTACAATTGAAGAAGGACACCAACCGGACACCTTATGAGCTATGGTTTGGACACAAACCTACTGTAAGTTATTTCAAGATTTTTGGAAGCAAATGTTTTATTCTGAAAGATGAGACAAATGAAAATTTTGATTCAAAAGGTGATGAAGGAATATTCTTGGGATATTCTACTAAGAGTAAAGTATACAAATGTCTGAATAAGGTTACAAATAAGATGATTGAAAGTACTAATGTCCATGTTGATGATTTTGATGACAAAAACATAGAAGAAAGTAGAAGAGAACCGAAAGACTACGGTAGATTCACTTACATTGAACATCCTGATTATCTACCGAAGTCACAACCTGTGATAATAGGTCAGCAGGAAAATAACCTCGAGGAACAGGAAAGGGAAACCGACGAACAAGATGGAGCTACCGAGCAAGCACATGAACCTGAACAGGATGAACAAGAAAGAAGAAATCGAGTACTGGCTAGTTTTGTCAAAAGACATCATCCCAAGACACAAATTATTGGAGACAAACAAGTTTGCATGCAGACAAGAAGCAAAGCAAGACAAGGTACATGTTTAGTTTGTGAATTTGAACCAAAAAATGTGAAAGTTGCATTAAAAATGAAGAATGGGTTAATGCAATGAAAGAGGAGATAGAAAAAATAGAGAAGAACAAAACTTGGTCCTTAGTACCCTGACCTAAAGATAAAAATTTTATCGGTACTAAGTGGATATTCAGGAACAAACTGAATGAAAATGGTGAGGTGACAAGAAATAAAGCTAGATTGGTATGCAAGGGATATGCACAAGAAGAAGGCATTGACTATGGTGAGACATTTTCACACATTGCTAGATTGGAAGGAGTTAGAATGCTACTTGCATATGCTGCACACAAGAAATTCAGAGTTTATCAAATGGACGTGAAGTCAACATTTATGAATGGTATACTTGAAGAAGAAGTCTACATAGAACAACCTGAAGGATTCATTGATCCAGACAACAACGACATGGTATGTAGATTACATAAAGCTTTATATGGTTTGAAGCAAGCACCAAGAGCATGGTATGAAATACTGCATACTTACTTGTTAAGTATTGGATTTATAAGAACTAGTGAGAATAGCAATTTGTACATGAAAGGTGATACTGATGACACTATTATTATTGCTGAGATATTTGTTGATGATATTATTTTTGGAGGTCAAGATCATGTATGTAAATATTTTGCTGATGAGATGAGAAAAGAGTTTGAGATGTCTATGTTTGGAGGGATTAAATTCTTTCTAAGACTACAAGTGATTCAGCAAAGTGATGGGATATTTATCTCACAATCTAAGTACATAAAGGAAGTCTTGAAGACATTTGGCATGGAAGATGCTAAACCTATGGGAACATCGATGGCTACTGGAAGTAAATTGACAAAGGAAGATGAAACTACAGAGGTAAACCAGACGCTTTATCGATCCATGATTGGTAAGCTAATGTATGTAGTTCACAGTAGACCAGATATAGCACATGTGGGAATTGTTGCTAGATATTATGCTAATCCTAGAGAATCACACATGATTGCTACTAAAAGGATCTTAAGATACTTGAAAAAGATAGAGGATTATGGATTATGGTATCCTAAGGAAGGTAAGTTTGAATTGAAGGTTTATACCGACGCTGATTGGGCTAGAAATGTGGATGACAAAAAAAGCACCACCGGAGGAGCATTTTTCTTTGATGAAAGACTTGTAACCTAGACAAGTAAAAAGTAGGCTTGTATTTCTCAGTCTACAGCTGAAGCAGAGTATGTTGTTGCTGCTACTAATTGCTCAAACATTTCATATATCAAGCAAGTGTTGGAAGGAATGAATGAGGTAATCACTGACCAAGTGATTATATACTGTGACAACACAAGTGCTTTTAATATTTCAAAGAATCTAGTGATGCACTCTAAGACAAAGCATATATCAATTAAGTATCATTACTTAAGAGAACAAGTGCAAGAGAAGCAAGTGAAGTTAGAATTTGTTACATCTAAAGAATAACTTGTAGATATCTTTACAAAGCCTCTATCGAAGGACACATTTGAATACTTGAGGACTAGACTTGGGGTTCATCCCCTGTCTATCAGTCACTAATGTGATCTAGATGTTGCATCAGCCTAAACTTATCAGAAGATCACACATGTTGATGCAGCATAGTTCACACTTTGGATAATGTTCAAGGTTGTGATTAAGGTTGAAGAACTGAAACAGATTGGGATATCAGTATACAAAGATACAGAGACTGTATTGGACAATAGAGAGTTACTTAGCTACTACAAGAGCTGATTATTTATTTGTTTCTTTGGCATTGTTGTCAAAGGGAGAGATAAATAATATGAAAAAGAAAGGGAGATATGCATCGATGAGAACTATCTAAGGGAGAGAATGATAAAGTTGTATGTTATAATGTTGTTTAGTAATGTAGTGATTAAACATATTAAGCTAGGGAGAGCTTACACAGCATTTGTTCACAGGGTTTTAGAATACATGTTTGGTATGTGTATGGTACACTTCATATTACTTGAGTTGCCATCAATGCCAAAGGGAGAGATTGATGAACTACAACTGATTTAGAACCTAAATGGAGAATCTGTAATTCAAGATTACTAAGGAGTTGTTGATTAGATATGCAAGATGATTAAATCAGTATTATGTTGTCATTAATGTCAACTAGCTTGACAGTACTTATCTTGTAAGTTACTATACCGACACATCTGAAGAAAGGTGAAAGAGATGAAGAATAGAAATATCTATATGAGGAAGATGTATATGTCAAATGAGGATAAGGAATACACTGAGTAACTTTTTGATGAGTCTATGACTTGATGATATTGACTTTATTATGTTGCATTCATCTATGATGAAGAATAGAGTTGAAAGACACAAAGCAGTGTTGTCGGTAAATGAAGCATTCTAGTATACACCAATGAAGTGTAGTGTATACCGAGCATAGTGTTAACCAAGCTTGTGTTCACCGATCCATTTCTTTGTTAATCGAGAAAAAAAAAAAAGGAATTAAATGATTAGCTTAGCCATTAAATTGATGAGCTAGAAAATGTATGAAATTGAGGTAACATGTAAGGTTTGTTATGAAGAATGATGACTAACATAATTCAAGAAAGATCTAATGGAGAAAATTGAAATGTGTTACTGACACATCAGCTGAAGAAGGTTAAAGCAAAAAAATCTATGAATATGATTAAGCGGCAAAATCTAATGGAGGAGAAGAAAATGTTTTACATGTCTATATAAGAGACTGATGATTTCACAATGAAACGTCACCAGAAGAAGAAGATGCTACAGAATTATCATGTGAACAAGTTTTCATGCATTCTGATCATACTAGTTAATAAGAACCGAGCTACAAAACAATTATCGAGCTACTGAGAGTAATTATCGATGAACAGTAAGTTGATATAAGATTGAATCTGAAGTGATATATTGATCAGAAAGATATGAATGAACTAAACATTGATTTGTAAATTGCAATTGAAGTTGTTTCAAGGTAGATCTTCTACTGTTACATATTTAACCATTGTACACAGTCAAATCTCTTAACCGAGTGGACTATGAAATTCTTTTTGATGTTTCATTCTTAGAGTGAACATTGTTATCCTGTCAACCCTAGGGTGACTGCTGGTTGGACGATAACTTCTGGTCTAAAATCCTCTAACAAGGTCACACCTAGTAGTGTGTTTGTAACCTTTAACAGGGTTGGGTCTCCACCGACCTCACTTCAGAAGAGTGAATATTTTGGGTTTTCGTTCCCAAGTGGTTTTTCCCTTCATAGGGTTTCCACGTTAAATCTCTTGTGTTATGTGTTGATTGTGATATTTACTTGTTATCATACTTTGCATATTACATGTTAGATTTGATCAGTAACTACTATAAAGTTTAGACTGATAATTGGTAAAAAGCACAAACAGTGAAAGTATTTTATGTTTACCGAGTAGCAGAAGTTGAAGAATTTGTTTTGGATTATACATTTTGATTTGGGACACTGGATAACTGATTCACCCCCCTCTTAGTTATTCTAACAGGAGCAACCTTGATAAGCTGGATAGTTATGTGCCAAGGAAAGCATGATAAAGAACCGTTGCAGAGGAAGAATTTGTTCTGAACTAGATGCAGGATACAAGATATGGTGTGCAATATTCTCATTGATAGTGGGAGTTCAGATAATCTTTCTTCAGAGGAGTTGGTTGATAAATTGAAGTTACAGAGATTGAAGCATCCTAAACCCTATCAGATCACATGGATTCAAGATGAACACAAGGTGTTGGTAAGAGAACAATGTCTACTTAAATTCAATATTGGAAAGTATTATGATGAAGTTTTGTGTGATATTATGCCTATGGATGTGTGTCACATCTTGTTGGTTAGACCTTGGTAGTATTATAGGAAAGCTATACATGATGGTAGGAAGAATATTACACTATTGTTTCTAATGGAGGGATGCAAAATCTATTAGCCTTAGAGGAACCCCTTAATGTTGAAGTATGTACCAATGCAAGAATTTATTTAGTAGATGGCAGGAAGTTCTCAGATGGCATGAGGCATGATAATATATGTTTTTCTTTTGTACCCAAGAATTATAAGAAGATTGTATCAGTAGAAGAACATCGTAAAGAAATCATTGGATTGTTGAATGAGTATGTAGACATCATATTAGATAATGTCCCTAATGGATTACCACCAGTAAGAAGTATCAGTCATTGTATGAATTTGATATTGGGAGGTAGTTATCCTAACAAAGCAACATACCAATTGACACTAGTAGAAAATGAAGAACTCATCAAGAAAGTAAAATATTTTTTGTAGCGAGGATTGATAAGAGAAAGTTTGAGTTTGTGTGCAGTATCTGCAGTCTTAGCACCTAAGAAGGATGGACAATGGAGGATGTATATTGATTCTAGATCCATCAATAAAATCACAATAAGGTATTAGTTTCCTTTGCCAAGGATGGATGATTTGATGGATTTTTTGAATGGAGCTAGATATTTCACCAAGATAGATCTAGAAAGTGGTTATCATCATATTAGAATCGAGGAAGGTGATGAGTGGAAGACTGCATTCAAGACAAATGAAGGGTTATATGAATGGTTAGTAATGCCTTTTGGATTGTCTAATTCACCGAGTAATTTCATAAGGCTAATGAATGAAGTCCTGAAGAATTTGGTCATTGTGTATTTGGATGATATCTTGATTTTTAGTAGGAGCAGAGAGGAACATTTGATGCATGTTAGACAAGTATTGTAGAGATTAAGAGAAGAAGCGTTGTTAATAAACCTTAAGAAGTGTTGTTTCATGAAGGAGGAAGAGTTAATATATTTGGGATTCATAAAATCAGTTGAAGGATTGAAGATGGATTTTGAGAAACTAGAAGCAATTATTGACTGGCCTACACAGAATAATTTTGGAGAGGTAAGATCATTTCATGGGTTGGATAGATTTAACAAAAAATTCATTAGAAACTTGAGTTCAATTTTTAGACCAATGAATAAAACCATAAGGGGAGATAAAAGGGAATTTAAATGGAGACATGGAGCACAAAGAATTTTTGATTTTTTGAAGCACAAGGTTACAGAACAACCATTATTGGTTTTACCTTATTTTAACAAGGTATTCCAAGTAGATTGTGATGCTAGTGGAAAAGCAATTGGAGCTGTCTTAAGTCAGGAAGGGAGACATGTTGCTTATTTCAGTGAAAATTGAATCATACTTGAAGAAGGTATTCAATGTATGATCAAGAGTTTTATTGCATAGTCCAAGCATTGAAGAAATGGAGACACTATTTTCTACCTAAGGAGTTTGTGCTTTATATTGATCATCAACCGTTGAAGTACTTAAGTAGCAAGGGTAAGTTAAATCAGAGACATATGAGATGGGTTGAATTTTTATAGAGCTATACATTTTTTTTGAAACATAAGTCATGTGAAAAACACAGTTACTAATACCTTAAGTAGGAGAAGGAATCTATTGACTGAAATGAAGATTGTTGTATTGGGATTTGATGAAGTGAAAGCATTACATGAAGATTATCCATACCTAATAGAACCTTGGAAATCTTGCAGAGATCCTATTGTAACTGATAGAACTAAGTGGTTAGATTATTTTATTCAAGATAGAATGTTGTTCAAAGGAAGTTAGCTATGTATACCTAGATTTTCTATGAGGGACAATCTTATTAGGGAAAAATATAGTGGAGGGTTGGTGGGGAATTTTGGCATTAATAAGATAGTAGCTTTGTTAAGTGAGAACTACTTTTGGCCATAATTTCAAAAGGATGTGCTTAATTTTGTTCAAAGTTATAGACTGTATCAAGTTGCAAAAGGTATTAGTTAGAATGTGGGATTGTATACACCTTTGATCATACCAATCAGACCTTGGGATGACATGAGTATGGATTTTATACTTGGTTTACTAAGAATGTAGAGAGGTCATGTTTCAATTTTTTTAGTTGTAGACAAATTTTATAAGATGGCACATTTCACACCATGTACAAAGACTACAGATGTAGTGCATGTGGCAGAACTATTTTTCAAGGAGGTTTTGAGATTGCATGGATTACCTAAGATCATAGTTTAAGATCAGGATTATAAGTTTGTTGGTTATTTTTGGAGGACACTTTGGAAGAAGATGAAAACTAATCTGAAGTATAGTTCTAATTTTCATCCATGAACCAATGGGAAGACTGAGGTTTTGAACAGGAGTTTAGGAAATTTGCTAAGGTGTTTAGTTGGAGACAAGCCAGGAAATTGGGATTTAGTTTTCCATCAAAATATTTTTCTTATAACAATTTAGTAAATAGGAGCACAAGGAAGAAACCATTTGAGATTGTTACTGGGTCTAATCCTAAAGGAGTAGCAAAATTAAGAGACATCAGTCATGATGTTAAGATGAGTGTTGAAGGAGAGGAATTTGCAAAATTTATGAAATCATTGCATGAAGAAGTTAGACAACATTTGGAGAAAATGAATTAGGCTTTTAAGATGAGAGAAGACATAAAGTGGAGACACGAGGAATTTCAAGTAAGAGGTGAAGTCATGGTATACTTGTAGAAGGGCATATTTATTATTGGTACTTATACCAAGTTGAGAATGAATTAATTTGGGCTTTGTAAGATCTTGAGGAAATTTGATTCAGGGAATGCATATAAGGTAGAGTTACCTGAAGACATGGATATATCACCTATATTCAATGTTGTTGATTTGTATGAGTATCATGAAGTAGATTTCAGTAGAAATGATGGATATCACATATTGAACATAAGTATCCTAAGAACCAAATGGATCAAATAGAGGAGGTTTTGGATAGAAAATTTGGTAGGACTAGAAGAGGTAAGAAGTATATGGAGTATCTTGTCAAGTGGAAGGATAGACCAGTGGAATATTCTTCATGGATTTCACATGTTGAGGTTGACCAATTTGGTTTTCCTTTGGCCCCAACAAAGTGAGAGGCTCACTTTTAAAATAACCCTGGGTGTCTGATGCAGGGGCATCTAGGGTTCTAGGAAATCTTGCATCAGCCCCCCCCAAAAAAACTCCCTTTTCAGTTTGTTCTTGTTTTCCATTTTCCTTTTTTTTAGTGGCGTTCCTTTTTTTTGGATCATTTGCTAATGCGAAGTTTGGGGCACCTTCTGGACATCATGTTTTACTCATGTTTGGGTTTGCACCTCGATTGGAGTCTTCACAAAGGAGTTTTCTTGGATTCAAGTACAGGCCAATGTGTTCTTCATGATATAACGGTTAGTTGGGTTTTCCGATCTCATGAAGTAATTTTTTTATCAAGGAAGCTTGGTGGATCATATTTCAATGTTCCTGGATATTTTTTTGATGTCCTTCTTGGATCATGCATTCTTTCTACATCATGGTGTTGAGATATTATGATTTGGGTCCTGACCTATATTTATATATTAAACTTTCTTGTTCTTGGAAAATGTGATTGTTCTTGGCTGACATATGTGTTGTGTAGCTCTATATATTGAGTCTTATGATCTTGGTTAAGTATTTTTTGGAAGGAATGAACCTTGGAGGTTAGCATTAGGGTTTGAGTCTAGATTTATATTCAATAAGGAATGTGTGCTAAAATCTTGAAAACTGCATGTTGCGGGCCAATCTGATGTAGATTCTTGATTCTGAGATAATGTGAAGGCCTCAATGGACATGTTTTTGTTCATTACTGAGTTTTTTATTGTTCTTGAGTTGGTTTTTTCTATTGTGTTGACTCTTGATGCAAGGATTTGTTGGACTCTATGAGTTACTACTATCCTTGATTACATCAATAAGGATGATGAATTCTCTTACAAGGATTGAATGCAAAATATCATGATGAAGATATTATTTAGCTAGATTCATTTGGATATGAGTCCATGGATGAAAAAGATGAATATCCCAAGTAAGAGGATATTAAAAAATGTCTCAATTTAAGTATAATAATAACCCAAAGAAATATAGATTAAAAGCTCATGATTTTGAGCATCTAAGGGAAACCATGAGATAAAAAAATGCAAGAAAAATAAATAATAAATGATAAGAAAATAAAAGTCCTTCAATGGGGTGATTCCAATATTGTAAGGCTTGTAGTGTTGGATAAAGATGTAGGGGATCTATCTTTACCCTTACTACATTTATATATTGTTGTGTCTATGTGAGAAATGGGGGGAAATATAAGATCTATCCCTAATCCAAATTCCCAAAAAGAGAGATCCAAATTGATTAATCACAAAGAAGTGATCAATGCACAAATGAATCAAACAATGGAGAATATGAAGAAAGGAGGAAATCCTATAATTCACTATAGAAACTATATGCTTGAAATCTTAAATGAATAGAAGGTAAGTACTAACCTCAAAATAGGGTAAATCTAGAAAATGTTGATTTCTAATGTCTATGCATAGTTTCAGGGAATTCTGCAACCTACTTTGGACTGGAAATACCGAGACAGAGAAAACCCAGAAAACTTTTGTCTTTATGAGGTCAGGTCAACTTTGACCTAGATAGCGGGGCACAATCTTACCCTAGGGAACAATCTTACCCCTCACTAAAGGTTGTCCCTGACCTGAAGCAACTCTGATAGAAATTATGTTCACAGATCTTGGAAGTTCACCAAAAAGGGTATCCATATCTGAACTTCAATTCATTGTCCTATACTTGTACCTATTAGAAAAATGGTTTTTGTTATTTGGATTGGGGGGGGGTTTCATGGTCAAACCCCAATTCAGAATCAACCTTAAAATGTAATTGAAATTGCAATATGTATAAACAAAGTAAATGAAACTATTCACCTTGCTTATGTTGAAATCCTTGTGGAGGATTTGAATCCTTAAATCCACAAGTATGGATGCTCCAAATGAATGTAGAAATGTATGTAGGATGTCTCAAATCAATGGCATTAGATCTTCAACACCAATCTTGAATAGATCTTAGCATAGGAAGAGGCTTGGATGAATGTGGATGAAGAAATCTTCAACAAGAGAGCTCCATAGAGATTAAATCCTTCAATAGCTAACAATGGATCTCCTTGATGAATACTTGAATGCTTGAATGCTTGAATTCTTGAATGCTTGAATGCTTGATCTTCTTGCTTGAGAGTTTGAGAGATTATGAGATGAAATGGTGTAAAATGAGAGAGGAAGGCTTCCTTTTATAGTGATCTAGGGCACAAACTTCTAGAGAAGGCTGACATTGGAGAATTAAATCCCAATTAACCTTAACCCCTAGAAATGGACCTAGATTAAATGCAATTTAAGATTTTACCATTTTGAAACCCAAAACAGCCGACCCGAAAGTGGGAAAATAAAACTTTCTAAAGCCCGAAATCCTAAAACTCCCAGAACTTGAAATTTGGACCTGGGGTCAGGGTCAAGGTCAACCCTACCCTAGGTCAAAGTTGAGGTCAACATTAACCTAGGTCAGGGTTGACTTCGACCTTGACCCATCAGGTCATCCTTGACCTAGAAATTCAAAATCTTCAGTTTCTCATAGAAAGTTGTCAAAAAGAGGTTGGAAATAGAGGGAGAGAAGCAGAACAGGGGGGACACAGCCATATCCATGCAAAGCCCCAATCCATGCATTTGACATGACCCTAGACCACTTACTCAGAGGGCTAAGCATTCTTATCATGTAAGTGCTTTCATTTTAAGATGATACAGTAAGCCCCCACTTTAGCAAGAGTATGGACTTGATGTAAACTCTTGGTAAAGGAGATCATAATGAAAAGATAATCTTATTAAAATCAAAGGGATAAATAAATCCTCAAGCCCCCGGGGACTCAATTCTTTATCAACTCTAAGATCATAGGGTAAAAGCACAATCAAGTGTCACCTTTTAGGCTAACTTATCAGCACAGCTGAATTTTAGTATTTCTAACTAAAAATTAATTTTGGTCAAACATATGGTCTAGCTAGATTCATTCTAGCTAAGTTAGATAAGTGCTTTAACTTTTCCAATTGGAAATATCTATTAAATGCATGTTTTATAACACTTTGGGTCCAATTACCATAAAAATAAAATTGTTCCAGAAAAGAGGCATTTCAATAACTCCTAATATTTTTAATAATACTTTTTAAAAATAAAAGAATACCCTTTTGTAGTGATTAGAGTCAAGAATATCCTCATATAGATTTTATAGTGTTTTAATTAGACATAGTTTATTGTAATTAAAAAATATTGCAAGTAGGTATTTTAACAGTCAATGAGATGTTGATTCGGAGAAAGAAAAAAATAGTAAATCATATTAAATAAATTTTAAAAACATACGGTGCACTAGAAGAGAGAGTCATCTTCAAGAATATATATTTATTTTTTTGATTGGTATAGATTTGTTTTAAAAAATATGTTGTGAGATGAAAACTGTCGATTTCAGTGAGTTGGAATTTGAATTGTTATAAAAGAGAAAATATAGGCCACAAACTAGTTTTATTTCTTCATGCACTAGCTATATATGTCATCTATGACATATTTTTAAATTAGGGGAAAAAATATTTATTTACATATAATTTTTTGGCAAGAACTAGACCCCTAATTTTCAGCATTTTTCAGCAGCTGAAAAATTGTCTTTAAAAATTAAAAAAACATATCAATTCTTATTCAAAAAAATATTAAAAATATTAATCATAAACTTCATCCATTTTATCAAATTTAATTAGTTTACATCATCTTCATATTCCAAACATAAATGTCATTTTTATACTATTGAAGTTGAACAACTTTGATTTTGTTAGCTTTTTCCTTTGTAAAAGGGTGACACCTTATTGTACTTTTACCCCATAATAAGAGAGACATCTCTAGAAAAGAGAGAGAAGAGGGTGTGATTATCTTTCCCAATGAGAACTTATGTCCCATTGTGAACCACACAAGGAAACAGTGCAACTGGAAAGACGGAATTGAACCGCCTAGTGAATGTGGCTACTCACTAGTCAACCCATCAAATATTCACCCTCGAGAATATTCTATTCCACGAGAGTAAAATTTTAAAAAAAAAGATCCAGTCTTAAGGACACCTTCGACCTTAAGGGATCAAAAATTTGAAACTAGAGGGATCAAGAGATCCTAAATAAAAATCCATGCTTTAAGGATTAGTCACTAATCCATAAAGGGAGAAAAGTATCTTCAAAAATAATATATGTATATTAAAAAGTGTGTGTGTGAAATAGGTGAGAAGAGTGTATGCCCCCATGTTAAAGTCATTGCTAACACTTTAACAGAAGCAATGGCTTTAACGGAAACATAAACAACTCCACTGATTACAGAAGGGATCTACCTGCCGTGGGGTCAGTATGATCATAAGATAATATATATATATATATATGATATTATTGCAAATGAATTGACATCAATCCCTAAAGAAAGTAGAACTACTATCACAAAGGAGGAAAGATCACATAAGAGTTACAAATAAGAATCTTTTCAGACCATGACCTGGAGACCAAAAAGAATCAGTGCTACCAAGTCGCGAATCCAAGCAGACTATACAAGGAAACATTTACGAACAATAGCACAAGTACAACATAACATGAAACAACATATAGAAGAATAAGATACATATAGAGGAATGGTACAACAGGTTTGATTCCTTTATCACCTTATACCAACAAAGTAACAAGAGTCGTATAAAAGAATCTAACAACATTTAACAAACACATTATGGGGGAAGCACAGTACAACAGGCAAACACACAACAAAGCTACCATAAAGGACAAGTTGATCAAATGTGTTGCCTACTCTCCCCATCTCATTCTATATCATTTAGGGAAGGTGGGTAACTCACAAGAGGGACTATATCCAACATAGTAGGAATGATAGCCAGTTCCAAACAAGGATCCTCTTGAGAATCATAATATTCGATACTAGGTATAATTGTCAATTGTGATGAAAGCATATTAGGTAAATCAATGTCAATGTCAATAGTCTCATATTCATCATTAACATCACCAAGAGTATCTTCTTCATCTAGATTAATTAAAATAGGATCTAAGATATGAATAGGATCATCATAATCTTGCATTTTAACATCATTATTAGCAGTAACTTCTTCTAACACATCATGCATAGGCTGATCAAAAGAAGGTAAAGATTTTTGAAGAATAGAATTACGAGCTTTAGCTTGAGCATGATGCTTCTTACGAAGTTCATTAGCAAATCGATTATGTTTTGCCTTCAAATATGTTGAGAACTAGGAGGAACAATTACAGGATCCTTCACATGTTCTATAGGAGGATTATCAGCAGACGGACAAGCAACACTAGGAGCTTGATTAATAGAACTAGAAACCATAGGTAAAGGAGGTATGGAAGGTGTAGGCAAAAGACCATGATTAAGATCCATGGGAGGTATGCTTAACTTCAGAATCTTACAATGCTTATAGGTTTGATATGAGCGGAAATGATTATCAGGTCGAGAAGGACATGAATTAGGTAATGAAGGCCAAAAGTAGTCAAGGGTAGCACAATCGCTGGGCCTAGAAGGTTGATATAAAATATGATTAACCATCTTCATTTCTTCATCATGAATGAATTTAAGACATTTATGGATAGGTGAAGCAACAGCATGCATGGCATTTAACCATGGCAAACCAAGCTTAACTTGAAACTGATCAGAAGTAGGAACAACAACAAAGGTAGTGTTCACAATTTTACCACAAAATTCAACTGGTAAGTTAATAGAACCAAATGATGGATACAAAAAACCATTACAAGTTTGAATCCACACATCCGATGTATCATAAGAATCATGTTGCAAGTTTTTCATAAAAAGATTTTCTTCAGTAATAATATTGACTAAGGATGTAGGATCAACAAGACAACCATGAGTAGGTATCTGAGAAATCCTAGCATAAATGTAAAGGGGACCATCAGGAGCCTTAATAGTCTCAAAATCATCAAAGATAATCAAAAGCTCCTGAGGTCTTTTATTCTTAGGTTGTTTTCAAGGTTTAGGCTGAATTTTCAATTTAGGCTGCGGTTTTGGTATAGGTTGAGATTGAACTTGAGATTGAAGTTGAGGTTGAGGCTAAGGTGGAGATATAGATTGAACAACATGCTCCACTTGGTTAACAATGTGATTAAGATCATCCATCTTTGAATCATAAACAATATCCATAGAAGATGGCTGAGCAATGGTATTAGTATCATGTGTAGGTAAAGGATTCGTATAGATTTGAAGATTTTGATTAGGAGGAGAGACATATTTGTTACCACTACCATCAAGATTATCAATAGATAAGGCATTGAGTCAACTAAGTCTTGAACCTTATGTTTTAAAGAATAACATTTCTCAGTATCATGACCATTATGACGATGATATTGACAAAAATCTTTAGGATCAAAGGATTTAGATTCAATCATAGTAGGTAAAAGAGGTTGAATAGGAGGTAAAGTAATCATATTAGCAGTTAACAACCTATTCATAATAGAATGTAAAGATTTAGAAAGAGGAGTAAACGTATGATTTAATCAAAAAGTAGTGGATACAGAAGTGGCATTGTCAGATGCAACAACAACTTGATCAGCAACTGCATTTGCTTGTTTGTTTATCTTGACATAGTTGTTGAATTTTTGAAATTTGTTTGGATTAGGAGAAGCATCACTCTTATCAACTAGAACAGGATCCATTGGAGTGTTGCTCTCAAATTGACTCACTTGTAATTGATAATGATGAAGGGCTGCACAAAGTTGTTGAAAAGAGGTAAATTCAGTAAGAAGAATCTTATCTCTAATACCCTTTTGCAAATTTGAAATAAACATACATTGAATATCAATATCAGGAATAGGATAGGAAATCTGAGCATGTAAATGCTTAAATCTACCAATAAATTCAGTCAATTTTTCCTTAGCACTTTGTTTACAATGCATCAAATTAGTTAGGGACACTTGCAGACCAATGTTATTTTGAAATTGTTGAATAAAAGCATTGGAAAGTTGTGGAAATGAATCAATAGAATAAGGAGGCAAGGAACAATACCATTGTAATGCCTTCTCACGAAAAGTTCTAGCAAACAATTTGGGTAAAATCCTATGGTCATGAGCATAATCACTACAAAGGATTTGAAATATTTTAACATGATGAATATGGTCTCCTTTTCTATTGTAATTCTCAAGATGAGGCATATCAACTTGCTGAGGAACAGGAGTACGAATGATGTCTCAGGACAAGGGACTTCCCATGTCACATGTAGGAATGCTAAACTTGTTTTGAGTCAAGGATTCTAGTTGTTGTTGTAAGGATGACACAATTTGATCCAAACTGATGATTGTTGAATCATTAGAGGAAATAGGAGGAGTAGCAACATTAGAAACACTAGGTAAAGTGTATGAAGCTACAGGAATGGAAGAAACAATTGGAGGAACACTTGGAACTACAGTTGGAAGAGGATTAGAATAAGTAAAAGGAAAATTATGATAAGAAGGTTGTGATGTAGGAAGGGACACAGGAGGAACACTCATAGGAAAAGAGGGAATCGTTGCAGTCACCAAAGAAGGAGTATAGGTAGGAATAGTAGATAAAGGAATAGAAGAAGGTTCTGTACTAGTAACAGGAGGAATCAACCCTAAATCTTGAGCTTCTTGAGCTAAAGGTTTAACATTTGAATGCACAAGATGAGTAATACCACGCAAGATATTAAAACCTTGATCACTATCACGAAGAACTTTCTTAAGAGCCTCTATAGCTTGAATGGAATCTTGATATGGTTTTCTTGAATAAGCCAATTACCCATTTTATCAAGTTCAGATGAAATTTTTTGGACTTGTTCAAGAGGAACTCTTAAAGCATCATCCTCATCATGAGATGAGTAAGAAGAGTTTTGCTCCATAATAGGATTGGAATCATGAATAATCAAATTGTCATATGGGATCCTAAGGAAAGGAGAGGAAGATTTAGGATCAAAGGCACCCACGAGTCTACGACTTCTTCTAATCAGAATCTTATAAGTAGGACTAGAGGTAGTAAATCTCATATACCAATGAAACGCAAATGAACTAAACTAAGAACACACAAAGCATAAACAAATGAATATTTTTGTATTTTAAAGAGATTTTGCAATTTTTTTGTATTTTTGAAATAGAAAGGAGCATGCAAAATTTAACATAAAAGGAAAATCTAACACCAAAAATATATAAAGGGAAATCTAACACCATAAACACAATAGGGCATCTAATTCCACAAAAGAAAAGTGGGTAAGCGTGTCGGGTTCATCAAAATGTAGTGTTGGATAAAGATGTAGGGGGTCTATCATTACCCTTACTACATTTATATATTGTTGTGTCTATGTGAGAAATGGGGGGAAATATAAGATCTATCCCTAATCAAAATTCCCAAAAAGAGAGATCTAAATTGATTAATCACAAAGAAGTGATCAATGCACAAATGAATCAAACAATGGAGAATATGAAGAAAGGAGGAAATCCTATAATTCACTATAGAAACTATATGCTTGAAATCTTAAATGAATAAAAGGCAAGTACTAACCTCAAAATAGGGTAAATTTGGAAAATGATGATTTCTGATGTCTGTGCAGAGTTTCGGGGAATTTTGCAACCTGCTCCAGACTGGAAATACCAAGACAAAGAAAACCCAAAAAAATTTAGTCTTTTTGAGGTCAAGTCGACTTTGACCCAGATAGCAGGGGACAATCTTACCCCACACTAAATGTCATCCTTGACCTAAAATAGCTCCAACAGAAATTCTGTTTGCGGATCTCAAAAGTTCACCGAACAGGGTATCCATATCTGAACTTCAATTCGTTGTCTTGTACCTATACCTATAAGAAAATTGGTTTGTGTTGTTTAGATGGGGGGTTTGCCATGGTCAAACCCCAGTTTGGAATCAACCTTGAAATGTAATTGAAATTACAATATGTATAAACAAAGTAAATAAAACTATTCACCTTGCTTATGTTGAAATCCTTGTGGAGGATTCGAATCCTTAAATCCACAAGTATGGATGCTCCAAATGAGTGTAGAAATGTATGTAGGATGTCTCAAATCAATGGCATTAGATCTTCAACACTAATCTTGAATGGATCTTAGCATAGGAAGAGGCTTGGATGAATGTGGATGAATAAATCTTCAACAAGAGGGCTCCATAGAGATTAAATCCTTCAATGGCTAACAATGGATCTCCTTGATGAATTCTTGAATTCTTGAATGCTTGATCTTCTTGCTTGAGAGCTTGAGAGATTATGAGATGAGATGGTGTGAAATGAGAGAGGAAGGCTTCCTTTTATAGTGATCTAGGGCACAAATTTCTAGAGAAGGCCGACATTGGAGAATTAAATCCCAATTAACTTTAACCCCTAGAAATGGACCTAGATTAAATGAAATTTAAGAGTTTACCATTCTGAAACCCGAAACAGCCGATCCAGAAGCAGGAAAATAAAACTTTCTAAAGCCCAACATCTCGAAACTCCCAGAACTTGAAATTTGGACCTAGGGTTAGGGTCGAGGTTGACTTTGCCCTAGCTTAGAGTCAAGGTCTACTTTGACCTAGGTCAAGGTCGAGGTCAACCTTGACCCATCAGGTCATCCTTGACCCAAAAAGTCAAAATCTTCAATTTCTCAGAGAAAGTTCTCAGAAAGAGGTTGGAAACAGGGGGAGAGAAGCAAAACAGGGGGGAAACAACAAGATCCATGCAAAGACCCAATCCAAGCGCTTGACATGACCCCAGACCACTTACTCAGAGGGCTAAACATTCTTATCATGGAAGTGCTTCCATTTTAAGATGATACAAGGCTAAAAGAAACTTAACCAAACATAGAAACAACAAAAATAAGGTAGGATGTGAGATTAATAGTAGAAGTCATGTGGGAATGATAAATAAAGAAAAAAGCATTCAATGCAACAACAAATGTCTAAGAATAAATTCCTTCAAAAGGGTAGTCGAGGTGTAGCACCTCAAAGTAGAATAAATTCTTTAGGAGGAAACCATTTAATTCCCAAAAATAAAAAAAATCTATCTCAAGCATTGGGAGGTAAAGTTGAAGATAAAGGAAATGGGAAGGATAAAAAGTAAGGATTATGCCCCTTGTAGTTTACTGATTCCTTGTATTCTTGATGCTAGTGATATCCACCCTTACCTAATTATGGTTCTATAGATATCACACAAGCAATAAGTCAAATCAAAATAGTAATACTAATAGGAGAGCTCCATAGAATCCCCAAACATAGGGAAAGGTTATTGTCTTACTTCACAATTGTAAAAGAGCTAGATCAATCAATCATCATGTCTAATGATGCAACAAGTCGTAAGGATAAGGAAGAAATCATTGAAGTATACTTAGTAAAATCCTTATTTTATAATCATCTTAATGTTGATCCCTTCTAGACCACATTGTTGATCAATTGATGGTTAGTTCATAATTACATGTTGGACTCTAGTGCTTCAAATAATTTCATGTCTTTCACAATCATGACCAAAATAGGACTAAAGCTATCAAAATCATATGGAAAATGTTTTTTTATGGATTCCAAAGAGGCGAAAATTTTAGGTTTCATGAGGAATGGGGAGGTCACAATGTTTGCATACCCAAATAAGTCATTTCTAATACATATAGGCATTATTAATTATCTAGCCAAGTGTGGCTTGTTGATTTCCAAACTTGCATTGGTTTATGGGTGTTGGTGTGCAAATATATCTATCATATGCTACTACTCCATTACAAAGCTAAGAGGTCAAACTACAAAGAGTAAAGAATGTTCAAAAGATTATAGATGACTAGTATATAAAAACCAACGAAATGCATATTAGTGATGTGGGACTTGGTCACTTATTGGATATTATGAAGAGTAAGATCATGAGACAATTGAGTCCCCCTTTCCCTCTGCTACTATTAAAGATGGAAATGACTTGTGAACCATGTCACTTCATGATGTGTGTACCAAAGATGGTCCATGTGTAGGAGTTGTTCTTATCTCACCTAGCATTGAATTCTTTAGGTATCCATTCATGTAATATTCAAATGCACTAATAACATTGCTAATGTATGGTTCGAACATCTCACAAACATGGAATTACTTGTGCATAAGAGATTCTTGGAGACTCATAATTTATTGGTGTCCAAGTAAAGAATACATATGCAACAAAGGATGCAAGGCCAAAATTGTAAAAAAAAACATTGTTTGGGATATCATTGAGCTATTTGTTAAAGTTAAGAATGGGTCAATAGGTTGTCAATGCTTTGGCTATTGAGGCATCCAATTTTGGTTCTCAGAAGACTTAGCATACCTAATAGTATTCACAATTGGTAATTATTTAATGATTACCAACAAATGGATAAGTTTGTAAATTTCATTCATGAATTTCAAGGCTAGTTGATTGACTAGGAACTATGGTCAAACTCGTATATTGTGAGATGTTGTTGGAAAATAAAATTAGTGCAATTGAAAACCAATGAAATTATTAGAAGGTGGTAGAATTAGAAAGAGAATTTGATAGTGGAGATCATTGTAAGAGTAGAGCTAGCTGATATGAAGACAATGTAGAAGCAATAATATAATACTAAAGATAATCTAAAATGGTTTTAATCAATAGAAGGCTAAAGCCAATAGAAAAATGGATGTTAATTATGTTGATGTAGACATTCAAGAAGCTTTTTTCATGGTCATAAGATGGACTTCTATATTAGAGATACAATTTGTTATAGCGTACAATTCCTCTTCAACTCGATGCAAGACCAATTGGACAACAAAAGAAAATTCCAATCAATCTCGAGCTTGCTTAAATGACGCAATACAAACTAATGAATTTTATGGAGGGAGATATCATCAAACTAATTTAACATTTTTCTAGGTATCTAATCTTGTTCCAATCAAGAAGAACAAAGGGGAGATGAGATTAGATAGGATTTTAGGTGTTTGAATGTCAAATCTCTAAAAGATAACTACCTTCTTTTTAAAATGGATCATCTATTGCAAAAGGTGACTAGATTAGATTTAATCTCCATGATGGATGAATTATAAAGGTACAACTAGATTATGGTCAAGGAATTAGAACAATATAAAACTATATTCATGACTCCTTTAGTACTTATGTCTATGTGAGAATGTCATTTAATTTAAAAATATATATTCTCAACTTTTTAAAGGGTCATCAATGTGCATTTATAGGCCTCAAAGGAAATCATGACACTATATTGAGATTGCCTTATTACCTATTCTAAAAAATACAAATTTGATGTTAAAAAGGGTAAACTACTAAGGTGCAATATATCTAGGAATGGGATAAAGAAAAAATAGGAAAGCGTTAAAGCAATTAATCTTATTCCTAGGCGTAATGTAGTCAATAGTGTATAGTTTTTCTTTGAACAAATCAACTTCATGAGTAGATACATATGAGTTTTTTAGAAGAGAAAGGAAATCTCCAAGTTGTTTAAAAAAGAAAAAAAAATATTTGAAGTGGTGAACCAAGCATTTTATGTGATCAACGAAGCCATCAAATAATCAGTAGCTTTAGTAAGTCTTGACTACTCCATACTCTTCTAGCTCTTCTAATGTGTCTCCCTTCATACTATTTTCTTCATGTTTCTCTAAAAGAATGAGGATGGGTATATGTAAACTACTACACTTCTCCATAAATCTATGCAAAGGTGCAAAACTAAAGTATTTAATAAAAGAAAAATATCCTTATTATTATTAAAGCCATCAAGAATTATAGACCATATTAAATCACAACAAAGACCATTATAGATGTGTCACATGGAACAATAAAGAATATTTTTAATCAATAAGAAGCCTTAGGAAAGAGATGCAAATGGATCAATACAATCCAAGAATATGGCATTGAGTTACAATGTATAAAGTTAGTACGAGGTTAGAGATTAGCCAAACTAATGGCAGGTATAAATTTAGAGGTAGTTGAGATTAATGTAACTACTTTATAGATATGATTTAACATAAATGAAACTCAGTATCATCATATCTTAAATAATTATGGTTAAGTGACCCTACATTCATAATATTTCCCACTATACTATTATAATTATATAAAACCATGAAACATTTCCCTTCAACCAAATCTATTTGATACTTTACTCATATAATAAAGCCAAGGTATGAGACAAACATCCCACAAGTTATGTATGGCGGTGCTAACTAGTAGACATCCATTAATATTGTCAATATACCATCATAACAATTGAAAAATCAAATTATTTTTTGCCACAATTTTGAAGCAATAGTGTTCATGGCTCATGCTCACAAAATGTTTCCCACTCATGGGCCAATTTTGAATGCACCTGCAATGGTTTCATCTATTGCACCTTTTTTAGGGACTAAGTTCTCTGGTGTGTATGTTGTTGTACCCTTGGTGGGGTTTGGGTTGTCGGTTCTAGAGGTCTTGAGTTCAAACCTTCTTGTTTATGCTTCAGCACTAGTTCTCACTAAGCATTCTTCTAGTAGACCTACTCATGGGTCTTCTGGTGTAATGGGCATTAGGGTTGCCAACCCCTCCTCCCCTGCCGCCAAAAAGTCTCTTTCTGTTGTTGATGGATGGATATTTTCTCATGTTGCTAGATTTGTTTCTTCTCTTCCTCACAAGGGGAAGTCTCATACTCTTGCTTGTGAAAAGACCTCCCATGTTGTGGTTTGTGGCCATATGTGGTGGATAATGTGGATTTTTACCAATGATGTGGGTTTGTACATAGAATTTTTGGTCTTTAGTCTTCTCTACGAGGCCTTTGTCAAAGGGGGATGGATTCTTGGAAGCCCTTAGTTGTTGGTAACATTGAGCTTTTCTGTTGTACTGCAGGACTTTTTATTACTTCTTTTATTTCTATTTTTTACCATGATTTGGTGTTGAGAAAGTCATGGGCTTGAGGTGTTCAGTCTCTCTTGGTCAAACCTTGGAAAATCTCCTTTAACCATCTTACTGAACCACTCAATGTGTGTCTAGTGTGGGCTTGTCTTCCAAATCTTCCCCTTCATTTTTGGGAGAATTTTTGTTCTGAGGCCATTGGCTACTCTATTGGTCCCTTCTTGAAGGTTGATGATATGAATTCCTACATAAGTATTTTTACTTTTGCACACTTTTTGATCTATTGACATCTCCATACCTCTTCCTATGGATGTGGTTCTCATGATTGGGGATAGGCCATGGACTTAGTCATTGGATTATGAGGGTCTACTCTTTTGATGTTGTAGATTCTTCTCTACCAGTTAGTTGGCTACAGATTGTTCTCTATTGTGTTGTTGGTGGAAGGATGCTAATAGAGATCACCTTACTATCTTGGCTTCTAATTCTTCCTCTTATGACTCTTCACAAGCTAATGATACTTCCTCCTAGGACTATTTTTGCCTCCTAGTGCTAGTATGGCCTCCTTAGGCCCTTAGATCCTACTCCACCTCTTGCCATTGGTGAAGCCCCCTCTAGCTATGTGGACCCTTATCCACCTATTGCTCTTATTTTTCTCCAATTGTTAGTGGATGACATGTCACCTCATTAGGATTGTTCTCCCTATGTTGACAATCTCACTAAGGGGATTTCTCCACATGTTCCCCATTGTGATAGTGTTTTTAATGATAAGATTGTCTAGACTATTGTTCTATGACAGAGGAAAGATTCCTCCTCTTCCCAAACTCTTTTCCGAGTAGTGGGTGAAATTTCTACCCACACTTGATGTGGGTTACTTAGATGTTCTACTAGTGTGTTATAAGTGGTTTGTATTAGCCTTTGATGTCAGTAGTATAGTCTTGACCAATTGTAAGTGGCTTATTTGGCCTATCTTTGAATAAAGTCAACACCCTTGTTTTACTGATTTTATTATCAAAAACAACAAAAAATAAACCACATTAACCTTTAACAAAAACTATTTTATTCTCTCTTATTCTACAACACTAAATTGTGTAACTTAGTTCCTCTATTGGGATGATCTTGTTGCATTAGGAGTTAATGGACCTACTATTAGAGGCTTGTCGCCAATAATCTAAAGATGTGTAGCAACTGTGTTGGTAAACAGATTGTTCTTTTTGATTTAACTCTTTATTTGCCCAAAATCTCTTAAGAAACAATGTGAATACAAACAATTGGAAAGTTGTTATCTATTCAACTAACTTTCCTTTGAATTTTAACAGGTACAGCTCCCTTATGTAAAAGATATACAACAAATTTTGTTTGCTCTAAATCCTAATGGGGTATGTTCTTGACCAGAGAACAGAAGAGGTAAACAAATTATCCCTCGGTGAGAAACTAATCTAGGCAATGGTTTTGATCCTAAACTCTAACCAACTTCATGATTTCACAATACTTATGAATTTGCGCCAGTGGGAATGCAGCAATGAATCCTACTTGAATAAATGAAAATGTAGTGAAACAACATAGGGACATAAGAGTATTTTCCCAACCTCCAAGTAATGCTCCAATCACTGTAGATTAGTTGCACTAAAGAGCAGAAACAAAACTCCGCCTATTTTCTAATTTCAATCCAACTTAAGGAAAACAAACATTCAAACTTACAAACGCATGGAACAGTAAATAAATGGCACAAAACACATTCTAGATTGACTCCACAACAAGATGTATTTCACACCAAAAAATAGCCGACCCTTTCATTGATTTTCAAAGTGTTACATACAGGCTTCAAGAAATAAGCCGTTACAAAATCCACTGAATCGATTCATATTCTTACAAAGGTCGGTAAATGACAAGTGGCCATTTACCGACTATACAATATATATCAAAAGGGAAAAGGGGGGAAACTATTTGTTCTTTTCTGATTTCTTCCCCTTCTCCAACTTAGCCTTATGAGCTTTAGCGGCCGCAAGAATCAGAATCATCCTTTTAGAATCAGGAATGTAAACATTTTTAAATCTTATGAGCCAGCGAGCATGATCTTTCTCTATGCATTTTGTAGCATCTTTTCAGGGTTGCGTCTTCTCCATAGCTTTGTATATGCATCCACCGAGTTGTTGAAGATCAGGTATTCTATCAAGATGAGACCCAAATAACTCTGCAAGCTGGTCCAAGTAGTCAGAGAATGACTTCTACATATTGGTTATACCAATTCAGCTCTTTCCATCTCCACTAGTTTGTGACTCAGAGTGAAGACCTATCAAATATACAAAGATTTTACTTTGCTCTTTGGTTATTTCTTCATTAGTCGCTTTCATTTTCATCTCTACCTTGATTATTATCTCCATTTTGAATTCTACCCCCTAGAGCTACTCGATCAGGGGTTCATCCCCTTTCTACAATATGTTGGCCTTGATTGCATCCTTAGTCTTCATTGTGACTATCCAATGCAGTAGCACCATGCGTTCTTCACATCTCAACCTCTCTATTGTGAGTGTCTACATATGTTCTTTGAGAGAATCCTTCTCTACTTCTAACTTTAAAAGGACATTTCTGAGTTGCTCGATGGCTACCAGACCTTCAGACTTACGTCATTCGATCCACCTCCTACCAATATGTCTGAAATGCTTGTCCTCTTGCAATTTGGCAATTACGGCCTGATTCTCGGCTACAACAGGATCAAATGTTTTCGGTGAACTAGTTAAGCTTACTACATGAGCAACCAACTGCTTGATGAAGTTAGTCATTTCTTTAATCTCAACCTTGAGCCAAGTCTTAGTGAGTTGAGTTCTTCGAGCTCTTCCTCGATTAAGACGTTACTAGATTTCCACAAGTCTACTTTTGTATCATGGCGGGCGAGCCACATGTCTAAGGACTGGAGGGCAAAGTCCAAGGCAGTAAGGTCTTCAATTATGTCATTCTTTAGCAGCTTGGCTATTTCTATAGTCAAGTGTCCCATGCCTGGATCTCGACCAAGAGTGGTCAGAGTCCTAGTCGTCTTAGCCTTGCTTACAGCTAAGCCATACTGCATTGCTTGTGAGAACATCTCACCACTGGGAGCACCTTGCTCAACCCTTTTTCTCTTCCACTTCAGAGTATTCTTGATCACTTGTGACTTTTGTTGCAGAAAGTAAATCTTCTATGAATAATTTCCTAATGACAGGTGGAGAAGATTTAGGCTTGGAAGCGAAAGGATTAACCTGTGCAAAGGTCGCAACTTCTTTTTCTTTTTGAGGCAATCTCAAGTTCTCTCCTACTTCTTTATCCAACTTAGATTCCAAACTACTACTTTCGTCACCAACTTCAACAATGGGAGGGGACCCCGACTAGTAGTGTCACCTTGTATCTCAATGGTTCCTCCTTGTGTTTATTTCTTTGGTTCCGTGGCCCCAACAGGTTCTTCTGTTGGCTTGTCAGCTTTCTCAACTTCGGCTTCTTCATTTGAACCAATGACTAGAGATGAACCTGCTCCACAAGTCTTCTCAAGTGGGATCTCCTTTTTGGGTGGTTGATCATCTCCACCTACTGGTTGAGTTCGTCCTTTGGCTACAGACGACATTGGAAAAGAGGAGGATGCAGGAGCACTCGTCGGCTCGACTGCAGGAGCTTGTTGAGGAGAGGGCTTCCCAAATCTTTTTCTCCTTCCCATCATCCACTGGACCCACTTATCAGTTCTCTTAATGATTTTGTCCATTAAGATTTCCAACTATTCTATAGCTTGACATTGGACTGGCTCCGAGCTCACAAGGTAAGGTTTGATCTGGTCTCTATATGTATCATTGTACATGTGTTCTCTGTCATCAACAATGCCCTCAACATTAATGTTGACATTGAAAAACTTGATTTGTTCAATAGTCAACTTGGAGTAGAACCTCTCTCGGCTCTCTAGCTCATCCTTACAATTTGCCCAATAATCTTTGATTTCAGGGATATGCCTGACCACAGTGCCAATTTGTAGATGATTTTTTGCATAACTCACTGGATCAAATTGTGGCCTCAATACTTCATACATTTATGGCTTATATCTTTTCTCGAACGTCTTCATCACGTTCTTAGCATTTGATCTTGATGCACAACTGTATGCTCCAATGGTAACAAGGAATTCGTATCCTTTCTTCTTAATTCCCGCACTGATCAGGTTCACTTGCAACATCTGCCAGATCACCTCTACGAGCACAATCATATCATCGGGGTGCCTTGGCAGCTTCATGGGAAAAGCATCAAAACCTACAAGACGAAGGTATGAGAAACTAGCAAATTGAATGAAGAAACTCCCAAATTGGGTGATGAATTCCATGGCCTCTGGTGAGTATCTCCACTTTGGGAATCCTTGTAACTCTCTGCACAACCTCATTGTAAACGAGTCATTAACTTTAATGAACTTGGCATAGCTATTTTGTAACTTCAAATGAGGGAAGAAATCATAAATTTTCACGTCATCTTCAAATTTTTCTAACCTAGGGAGTCGCGGCCATACTTGCAATGTAGCTAAAACATAGATCAAACAGGAAGACATAAAATTTGTTCTGGTACTTAGCGAGATTCAGAGAATTAGATAAATTTTCGCTTACCACTTGAGCCCAGTCTATATAATAATGCTCAGCACATATTACCTGGACCAAGAAGAAGTAGTGCTCTATGAAGTTCAATGCATCACTTTCACCTTTTATCCTGTGAAGGAGTACTAGGATGTTGACGATCTCAGCCTTCAGATCTGTCCCAAAAAGTGTCTTCGGCACTTTTCCTTTTATGCTTTTGGCCTTTCAAAACCACGAGTTCATTATCTCTTTCCTCCACCTCATCTTCTTCTCATTATATTCTGATATTACGATCGAGAAGTTCATGTTTGAAAATTCTGCTCGCTCTGGGATACAAAGACTATTCTGCACGGACTATATGTCGATGGAGATGAGGACTGTGTTGTCTGGCAGTAAAATTTGTTTTGTATCTGGGTTGAATCTAGTTATACATTCCTAGATTAGTTCGGGAACTTGTACTACAACAGGAAATCCAGCGACTTCAATCAAACCGCTACATTTGAGCTTTTGTGTCATAGGGTGGAGATTTTCCTCGCTCAATCTTCTGTGTAGATTGTCTAGATCATAGAATCTAAGGGAGGTATCCATCAAATTATGTCATTCATATGTAATCATGTTCAACCCATCAAAGCCCAAGAATCTGGTGGCCATAGCTTCTGATTTTTCTTTCAATTTACTGTTAAGAAGCTTTGGAGTATGCCGGCAGATGATTTTTTAAATCGTGAGGAATAAAGGCATATGAGAAAGATGCGAACAAATGGTAATTTTTGACTATTAGCTTGATTCTTTTATAAACATCTTGTTTCCTTACCGTTACTTTCAATATCTCGTGCCACACGAGTGAGATTTTTTAAAAATATTCGTTATAGTTCTAACGTTAATATTTGAATTAAATGTGTCTCATTCACGGCCTTAGAAAATCACCTTTACCCGTTTGAAGTAGTTACAATGGTAACTTTATTGGCGCAGTGGATTTTTACTTTTCCAATTCTCTCAATTCAACACCTTTGTCGGAAAACTCACTTCGAAGGTAGAAACCCGACTATGGAGAAGCTGAGGAGTTATCTTCCAAAAATCCACAATTGACCCGTTTCCTTAGCAATTTATTTTAGATATCAAAGCGGGTTACCTTCATCATACTAGATTATTTGGTCTCCGGGGTTTCTCAAGCTCATTTCTTCACAAGTTGTCGCTTCTCAGAAATCGATCTTCTCAGGTGATTCTCCAAGTAAGGGGAAGCTGAAAACAGGTTCTCCGAAGAAGATCTCTTACCCACTTTCTCATGTTCTAAGACCACTTTATCCTATGCAGGGATCCAGTTTTATCTCTTCAAATTTTCAATGCTTGGCTTTCAGGAACTTCTGATACACTTTCAACTATCTCTCAAAAATTACCTCTATAAGAGAAACTCCGCAAGCGGAGAAGTTTGCTAGAGTCTCTTTGCCAAGCTACTTTTTTGGATCCAGCTTGTTCTTAATCTGAGAATCTCGATATCCAGGCCTTGTTTGTGTGTTAGATGATTCTTGTAGTGGCATCCCGCGGAAAATTACCTTCATGGGTCAGAACCTGCCAAGGAGAAGTCGATTTTCAATTTTCTGAAAAAGGGGGAAAATGTTATTTTAGAGCTTCACAACCATATGAATACCATCAACAGAACTGAAAGAATAAAAGTCTTTATCGAATTGAGAACTATAACTTACCCATTACTAGGGTGAAATTAAAAACCAACCCAGCTTAGAGAGAAGCATGAGGGGGGTTATTCAATAAAGACCACCTATCCTAGGGAAATTCTAGACTTAGACTTCAGTTTATTATCCCAGAACTCATGACTCAATCTAAATGCAAGGTATTCACTTTTGTTTTAAAGGGTGAAGAACAAAAGTGGGGCAACATACTACAACATAATGCATATTTTTCATAGTCCCTTGGCACAAAAAACACCAATTTGTCCAAAAGAGTGCAAATGTACCAACACATTGACTCTTATTAACAACAAAAGCATTTTCTATAAAGAAATGTGAACTTTTAGTTTTATCCTTGTGAATCTTAGTATTTTGTATTAAGGAAACTTTTATGGGCTTATTTGAATATTGAGATTGGGGTCTTGTTTGTGTAGACAAAATACAAGTAACAAGACAACCGCTCTAAATTAGAGACAATGTTAAAAAAGTGGTTACTTCTAGATATGTTCCTAAGCTTAACAACGAAGATCAAACTTTTGGACAATACACTCCACAAAGCAAGTGCTAAGCACAGTTCCATAAAGTTTCTTGACTACTGAATATATGGACACATGGATGGATTTCAAGGATGGGTGGACCAAGGGCCTAAGTTTGGGAGCAACAAGGGGAGAACAGGGAATCTGCAGTGAAGGGGCGATACTAATATACAAATCAAGGTGAATTGAAGTATTCAAGGCAAAATCTACAATAAAACATCTTTGTGAGTGTCCCATGAAAGGTAAACTAGTTTTGAAAAAAGTTAAAGGTTGTAATCAATATGTAATGGCAAGTGCTATATAGCAAGCGACCCTACAAATTTTATGGGAGGGGACGCATCTGCATTGAACAATGATTACCAAGTTATATAAGGAATGTGACTTTTATTTAAAGTTTTCCAATTTTAGATCCCAGTAATTTGGAAGAGTTTGGATGTTGAACATTTTTTCCAAGGTATAGATATGGACTAGTTGTACACCTATTCACATTCATGTACTCACCAAAAAGTTACATTGCTTAGCTATACTTTTGCATAATAAGCACTTCTGACAATTTCCTCAAGGAGAGAAGTAGAGAAACAATGGGATTTTATGTTGTTTGTGTCTTTATTGTGGCTTTTTAAAGGGCATATAAGAGATACCTCATCTTGAACAATAAGTAATTTTGTTGTTCATTGCCGGCAATATTTTTTATTTGAATTGGGAAAATCTACCTCATGCACTCAAAGGCAAAACATTGAGTAAAAATGTGATTCGCTCTTAGTAAATTTGATCTAAGTGCAATCTGGGCAAAACGTATGAACTTATAGTTATTTTACAAAACAAGGAAATGTGACAAACATGTCATGAATACAAGGAGGCCCCACGACTGATGCTAAAAATGTGATTAGTTTAAATTTCTTAAAGATTGCAAATTCCACTGTTTTTAGAGGAAACTGGAAACTTAACATTATGTGCCCAAACACTTCGACTCTGTAGTTGATGTCATTTATCTTGGTTATCAGAGACTTCATTTTGACGGTGTATTGAATACAAACATGTGATAGGCAAGTTCAAGTTGGTTTCAGGTTGACGCTAACAAAACTTCCATCCATATCAAAATTAACAAATCGGACTTGAGCAAATTGGCAGAGCAAAACTTAAGGGGCAACGAGGAGCATGATGAGATGTAGCCATGGAGCTTAGGGAATTTCAAATCGATTCCTGAAACTTCTAAAAGGTTACTAAAGTTGCAATGTCCCCACTTTAGCAATTGTCCATTTGTGTGACCGTTAGCCTAGTTATGTGTGGTCCCAAAGGCTAACCAACTGGTTTTTCTTTCCATCCTGTAAGTTTAATGCATTCAACACACCAGTATTACTTGAGGGGGAATAGTAGGCCTAATCCCAACTTCCAGGCAGAGCAACAAAACTCACCAATGATAGAAGAGAAGGGAGATCCTATCTCACCACCTATCATAGATCCTTTCTCCAGACCTATTGATACTAGGGAAAGGTTTACAGATACAATCATGGGTGACAGACAGGGGAATAGAGAAGGGAAGAGAGAAGAGCTCAATACTAGAGATATGCTCAATGATCTTGCTAGAGGTCGGAGGGAGCTACAGGCCTCATTACAGCAAATGGTTATAGCCCTTACAACATTTGACTAGTATGGACCAAGGCAATAATGCCAACCAGGATAATAATGGTAATCAGGTAGGTGGATAGGGTAATGGATGTAATGGGGATGCTTCAGTTAACAAGGGAACCAGGACATATGCTAGAGCAGGTTCTTCTACTACTAGACCTCTTATGCCACATTTTCCTCCGAGACAGGATGACCAGAACAATATTGGTCCTACACAACAAGAGATCCAAGATATGATTATGGATGATTGGAGGAACTTAAGTCCTAAGTTACAGGCTGGGATGACATTCCATGATTACATGGATGTTAGACTCAAGCATATGTCTATGAGAGGCAACAGGAAGCAGAACTATGAGATGAGGAAGAAGTTGGGGAAGTTGTCCATTCCATACTATGATGGTACAAGGAAGACTTCAACACGTACCTAGGTTTAGAAGTTGGACACTTATTTTCAGCTTAACCCCATGCCTGAAGGGGATGCAATTAAGTATGTTGCATTACACTTGGATGGGGGTGCTCATGAGTGGTGGCATCATGAAATGGTCACACTTGGCCATAACCAGATAGACACATATGCAGAGTTTACTGAGAGGTTGATTGACAGATTTGATGCGAAGGATCCTGAACTCCATTTCAAGAAGTTAGCACAATTGACATAGTGGGGTCCTATAGATGGCTACATCTCAGATTTTTCAAGACTATCAGTTTTGGTTACATATATTTCAGAGAGGAGGTTGATAGTGTTGTTCATGGATGGTCTATCAGAACCCCTTCGTGGTTGGGTGTAGGGACAAGATCCTCTCACACTCCATGATGCTATCAGGAAGGCAAGAGATCTTGCGCCTTCCGCTTCTAAGAGTAAGTTTACTCCGAAGGACTCTCACTTCAGAAAAGACAAAGACAAGAAACCTATACATAAGGATTTTCAGCCACCGAAGGGAGAGTCAAAGAAACTGAACATCGAGACACTGAATGAGTTAAGGAAGAAAAAACTTTGTTTTCAATGTAGGGAGTCATGGGACTTGTCTCACAAATGTCCTCTTAAGGATAGGGCCAAACAGATGGAGTATTTTTCAGCAAAGGACTCATAGTCGGAGGATGAGGATCAGCAGTCAGACTTGATTCTAGTCAGGAGAGCAGTGCTTTTCAGGAGAATTTAGGGGATGAGAAATCCCTAGCCCGGTTGACAGGAGCTCAAAAGGCGATCACCAGTAAAGTACGGGGTACTATTCAGGGTCAGAAGGTAATTGCGTTACTAGACATAGGAGCCACACATAATTTCATAGATGCACAGCTAGTGGCTAAGAGGGGTTGGTAGATTGGGGAGCATTCAGGATTCAGGGTCATGGTGGCAAGTGGCCACAAAATGTTGTGCACTCAGAAGATTTCAAATCTTCGCCTCAGATTGGGAGATGGATATGAGCTACAGGATGAATTATATCTTGTTGACATGGGGGATTATGACATCATCCTAGGTATGACATGGATGACAACACTAGTTAGGTTCACTCTCAACATGGAAAGGGTGGAGATGAGATTCCAACATGAGGGCAGGACAGTAGTGCTTAGGGGATTGTCAGATGGCAGTTGCAGGGTGGTCTCCTTGAGGAGGATGGAAAGATTGTTCAGGCATGATGATGTTGAGTGGGCAATAGAGTGTTTGATTATGCCAGCATCACTGGAGCTACAAGTTAAGAGTTATCCACCTGACATTCAGGACATTATTGATAGACATGCCAAAGCATTTGGCAGCATACCACATGGAGTTCCTCATGAGAGAGGGATAGAGCATGTCATAGAGATTGAGGAGGGGGCTAAGCCCATTATCATCACTCACTATCGTCATCCAAAGAAACATAAGGATGATATAGAGAAGGCAATTAAGGAGTTGTTGGAGATGGGGCATATCAGGCCTAGTAAGAGCCCCTTTGCTTCATCAATTGTATTGGTCAAGGAGAAGGATGGGACAATGCACATGTGCATTGATTACAAGGCTCTAAACAAGAAGACTATCAAGAATAAGTATCCCATTCCTCGGATAGATGAACTAATCGATGAGTTGCACAGTGCACGCTTCTTCACCAAGATTGATTTACGATCAGGATACCATCAAATCAAGATGAGAGTGGACATTGAGAAAACTATTTTTCGGTGTCACTTTGGCCACTTTGAGTTTTTGGTTATGCCATTTGGGCTAACCAATGCCCTTGCTACTTTCTAGAGTTGTATGAATCAGGTGTTTAGGGGGCAACTTAAGATATTTGTCCTGATTTTCTTTGATGACATCTTGGTCTTCAATAAGACTTGGGAGGAGCACTTACAACATCTAGAGGAGGTGTTGTCCATTTTGGAGAGAGAGTCACTATATGCCAAGGAATCTAAGTGCGAGTTTGGGTTGACTGAGTTACTATACCTTGGGCATATCATCAACACAGATGGAGTTCAAGTAGATCCCGAAAAGATTAGAGCTATTGTTGATTGGCCTACTCCTACGAACCTCACACAACTTAAGGGGTTCTTTGGTCTCTGGGGGTTTTATAGGAGATTTGTTAAGGGATTTTCACAGATTGTCGCATCCTTGACAGATCATACCAGGAAAGGGGCCTTCATATGGACAGGGGCAGCTCAGAGATACTTTGATCATTTCAAGAAGGTGATGTCATCATGTCTAGTATTAGCTCTACCGGATTTCACAAAGCCATTTGAGCTTCATTATGATGCATCTGGTGATGGGATTGGGGCAGTCTTGATGCAGGAGAAGCATCTCATTTCTTTTGAGAGTAGGAAGCTTCGTGTAGCGGAGAGGAGCTATTCCATCTATGACCGAGAGATGTTGGCCATTATGCATGCATTGGCCAAGTTTCGATCCTACCTGGTTGGAAGGAAGTTTGTGATCAAGACTGGTCACAATAGCATCAAATACTTCATGAGCTAACGTGACTTGAATGATAGACAATAGAAGTGGGTTACAAAGTTGCAGGCTTATGACTTTGACATTGAGTTTGTCAAAGGTAAGAAGAGTGTGGTGGCAGATGCTTTATCCAAGAGACCTCATATTTGTGCTCTAGCTGAGATTACAAGAGATTGGAGAAATAAGATTGTCGCAGACTATGCAAGGGATACTTGGGCTTCTCGGGTGATTGCAGGCACCATACAGGATGATCATTATGTGGTGATGGACGGATTGATCTGATTCCAGGACATGATATATTTGATTCCTTCATCACAGTATAGGGAGGCAGTACTGAAGGCATTTCATGATGCGCCTACCGCTGGACATCTAGGGGTTTTCAAGACCTATAGGCAAATCCATGAGCGGTTCACATGGAAAGGGCTCAAGGATAATGTTCAGAGGCATGTCAGGGAGTGTGCAGTTTGTCAACGGAATAAGGGGGAGCACACATATCCTGCAGGGTTGTTACAACTTTTGCCCATTCCAGATAGGAAGTGGGAGAGTATTTCCATGGACTTCATCACCGGGTTACCACGAGTACAAGGGAGAGATTGCATCTATGTGGTGGTTGATCGGTTGACGAAGTTCGCTCACTTCTTTGTTGTTCCATCCACCTACACAACGACACAAGTGGCAAATCTTTTCTTTAGAGAGATATTCAGGTTACATGGGCTGCCTAGATTCATTGTCAGTGACTGGGATAGTAAATTTATGAGTGCTTTTTGGCAAGAGTTGTTTAGGTTGTGTGGCACAGATCTTACACCTAGCACTAGTTATCTTTCGCAGACAGATGGGCAGATGGAGATTGTGAATAAGTAGGTGGAAGGATATTTGAGGAACTATGTGATTGCACAGTACAAAGCTTGGGTCAGATGGTTCCATATGGGAGAGTACTACTATAACACCACGTATCATATGTCCATCAGGATGACTCCTTTCATGGCACTATATGGTTATGAAGCACCTAGCTTCGTGGATTTGGTTTTGGGGGACAGCAGAGTGCCCAAAGCCAAAGATTTATTGCAAAATAGTCAAGATACACTGAGAGTGCTCAGGGAGAATATACAACAGGCCCAGAATTAGCAAAAATTGTATGCTGATCAACACCAGATAGAGTGCAATTTTGAGGTAGGAGAAATGGTTTACTTGAGGCTACAGCCATACAGACAGTCATCACTCAAGAAGAGTGAAGCAGAGAAGATGAAGCCTAGATTTTATGGTCCCTATAGAGTGATTCGCAAAGTGGGCAAGGTTGCCTATGAAATTGAGCTTCCAAAGGGCAATCGGGTGCATAATGAATTTTGTGTGTCAAGACTTAAGAAAGCCATTGGTTAGAGAGTTGTGCCTTCTACAGATTTGCCTCCATTGGATGAGGAGGGGAAGCTTGTATTGGTTCCTAAGGCTATTCTGGACACCAAGGAGATGACTCTCTGGAACAGGGTCGTTAAGGAGTATTTACTCAGATGGAGAAACCTGTCAGAGGACGCTACTTGGGAGAGTGAGCAGGTGTTACAGCAGATATGACTAAGATTGCTTGAGGACAAGTAATTTCAAGGGGGGCAGACTGTAATGTCCCCACTTTAGCAGTTGTCTAGTTGTGTGACCATTAGCCTAGTTTTGTGTGGTCCTAGAGGCTTAAGAAGGGGTTCAGTGGGATCCTGAGATGTTTTGGCCTAGTCTTTTCCAATTTGGGCCAGAACGGAGTTGATTTACATGGTTTCAAGCAAACTTACTATTTTTAGTAAGTCAACAGGGCATAAGCGATGTAGGATTTAGTGATTGGATTTGATGCTTCTCAATGAAAGCTTTCTAACGAGCTATCACTCGTATTATTTCGAGCCTGATTACTATTTTATTTTAGTGCCTCAAATTTATTAAAGTAACATTTAAATTCAATGTTAAAATAATAAAATGTTACTTTAATATTATTTATGTTGGGTTGTGTGTTTGAGAGGGGAAGCCCAAAGGAGACATAAGGTGTTATATTATATTATTTTATCTTAAAACACTTTATCCCACATTGCTTGTGAAAAGTGGGTCGACCCTATGAAGTGGAAATAAAAGAAGAGCTTGTGGTCCCTGTTCAGCATATTGGATGAGAAGAATAATTGATGTACTTGCAGTTCGCAGGTTGTGTTGCGCATTTGGGGACCTCCTCATTTGTATCTCTCTAGACATCAATCCTTGGGATTGGTCTTTGGAGTCCTATGCTTTCAGCTTCATGGTTATTGCAGTTTGTGGGGGAATTTTTAGTTACAGGCAGAGTCACGAAATTGGTCATACCTCCTTTGTTGGTTGTGTTACTGTAGCAGCGGCGTCATTGTAACAGCCGTATACTGTAGCAGCCGCATCACTGTAGCATCTTGTTAGCAGCAGACTAATGTCATGGCCAAGGCCATCACCTATTTGATGTAAACAATATTCATGCCATTCTATTGCTGGAGTATTTAGTGAGTTGTCTCATTGCCAACATTGCACTTGATTATTTAATCTGAAAATCATTATAAATACAGTGAGCTGGTTATTTCAGTTATGTGTGTTTATGCTTTCATTTTCATATTCATGTTACATGCATAAATCCTTGCAAAAAGAGCACAAAAACAATACAACAAACCATTCCAGAGTCATAAGGGTTGTAACACAAAAGAGAAATTAGGGACTGCAAGCAAAGTGTTTGACGGAATTACTATATAGCTGTGACTTCATTTAGAAATGGATTTGGGGGTAACCATTACAAAAGCTAAATAGTTGCCGTGAGTTACTAGAGTTTGGTGGACACTACTGTCGAAAGGGGCAGAGATTTCAATAAATATGCAATCATCTATATAAACTCTTAGATTTCTTGGAACCCAGTATTATAAGAATTAAGGTTTAGTGGGATTTTTGTAAGACCAATGCAGGACAATTTAGGCCTAAGAGTAAATTTTATGCAGGAAATTTCTTAGTCTTTTAACTAGGATCTAACAGAATTTTTTGATGCAAATTTCTTTTAGTAGAAACCTGGCCATAATTAATGCAACTGGTGATTCTGTAGTGAACTCCTAGTTAGTTTGGTTTTCTATACAGAGATGGAAAACATTAACTTACTGTTACCTGAAAAAAGAAAATCACAGAAACATGGGAGACAGCACAGATGACTAAGACCAAAAACACGAAGAGGAAGTAGCTTCAAAAAATGTCCTTAGAACTCCAACGCACATATGTAAATTACTTTTAGAGCCAAACAATTAGTAAAAAATATAGATTTGTGTAGAAAAATCAGTTATCTGCCTGCAAAGATCCTCTACTTTCTTGAGAAGATATTCACTTCCTGCTCAATTCTTCGCACAAGCTAGTAGGATCCAGTGTAGGGAACGATACAGCATGTAATCAAAAGGTTTATCAGATTGAGTATCTCATTATCATGGAACAATTTGGTACACATTTTATGTTTATTTATATGATACATATTTCTATAATCTGGATTAAAAGAACAGTTGAGTGCTAATGCAACTCTATATGCATTATAGAGTCCTTTCATATTTTTCATCTTCCTTAAATGAAACATGTCAAGATGTATCATTTCTAATCTAAAGTAAATAAAAAGAAAATCGCAGACTTTTGACCAAACCATCCTCTGTCGTGCTTCTGCTTTTTACAAGTTAAACCAACATTGAAGGTTTGATGTCTAACGGGATCATAAATGCTTCCAAATACTTTATAGAAACGGATGGCATTCCTTTGTACAAATAATGCTTGAAAAAGCCATTTGCCTTCCTCTGCAATAAGTTTTGTGCCCATGATGGAACTCCATAGATAAAAATTAATCACAAGCAACGGTATTCCTGCAAAGCTCCGATCCCTTCAAACAATCTGTTAAAAAAGGAAGAATATCAAATAAATAATATGTGCAGATTCATATTATACTAGTAATAAATAAGCATAGCAAGGAAAGCCATATAATTTGAATAAATGCATTTACTCTTCTCACAAATTACCACCAATCAAAAGAAAAATACACAAATAATCAAAGCAAACCGTAACACCACCAAAAATAAAAATCGAGTAAAAGATAGTTGAAACTTTAGTCAAGGACATTCAAAGTTGTGTGGGAAGACGAGGCAAAGGTTGATAGATTTTAATCACCCAACAAAGAAAGGACAATACTTTCCTCATTCAGTTATCCTGCAAAAGAAGGGCAACCTGTTTTCGTCCGAAAGAACAATCTTTTAAAGAAGAAAGCTTGAAATAGGATAAATTGATTTAACAATGATTGTTCTTATTGTATGCTTTAGCTGTATATCAATATCTGTTATTAGTTCACTTCAAAGTTCAAGGTGCAATTTCAAGGTTATTGCTGAAATAATGGTACACAATTTTTGGTTATTGAATTCCATTTAGTACTCAGACAAGTTTTCTTGCAGACAGAAAGTCAAAACTAAGCTCTTGCTGCTCTTCGTGCAGGCGCAATGTAGCAAAGAAACCTGTGAAAGTAGTGTGCTGAAGGTTTGTCTAAATTAAAATAAAATTTCGAAATAGCTATTGCCTTAATTGTCATACAAACTACATCTTTAAGAGTTATAATGCAGCTGAATGCTATTTAAAATCTGAGTGCAATAAACACATGCCTAACACAAAAATTTCTCTGCAACCTTATACATGAAAATAAAACAGTATTCAATGCCATTCAAAGTCTTCAATACAAGCAAATTATTGAATATTATAGATGCTTTAACCTATCGCCATAATAGCCAAAAAAAGAATTAGTATTGTGGCTTGAATAATCATAAAAAGATGAAGAGCCTGATGTTTCAATGAAAATTCTCAGTAAAAAGAAGGATAAATTTCCATTGTCAACAAAATGGTAGGCCTTTAGACTCATGGTGCCTAGATAGAATTATAAATATTTGACAATAGAAGCTACATGGGTTGAAGAGAAAATCAATGCTCTCAGAGGACTAATTCCTTTAAGCAACATATACAGCATAGTAGGACTCTATGACAAATGGATAAATAACAAACAACACAAAATGGCCCAAACTGACACTGCTTTCTACCAATAATGAAATGGAAAAAAGATTCAGGTGCTTTAACAACATGTGTTATAAATATATGAAATGGTGCCTAGATAGAATTATAAATATTTGACAATAGAAGCTACATGGGTTGAAGAGAAAATCAATGCTCTCAGAGGACTAATTCTTTTAAGCAACATATACAGCATAGTAGGACTCTGACAAATGGATAAATAACAGACAGCACAAAATGGCCCAAACTGACACTGCTTTCTACCGATAATGAAATTATAGTAGGACTCAATTCATCCTTGAAAATGAAATTATAGTAACTGGATCATTTTCTGATGACTGGGATGTGGCTCATTTTGGACAATACCTTGGTTTTTGTTACCCCAACAAAGTGAAAGTAGAGTCCCTTTGTCTCTCCTAGCCTTGTACTCTGTCCTTAACAAAGTATATTTGAGGTTCCCCAAGTTGTAATGTGACTATAACGTTCATCCCAACAGAGCAGATCCATGAAGATGAAACAGCAATAACCTTCTTGCAATCACTCAACATTCTCAAAGAATTGTACATGATTGAGTCTCCTAAACCTCTCAGAACTTAAGTATATTAATCACAGTATTAACACCAAATTAAAATATCAGCAGCCAAACAAACATAAGAGATGTAATTCATGTAATTTATTTCATTATCATGACCACTAAGGAGTCAAACTTAGGTTCACCCATTTGCTGTTGGGATGCTCTGACACTGAGCTACCAGCCCACTTGGTGAACAGTCCATCTATTGCTTGTCTGTCGTTTGTTTTCCAACAGTCCCCTTTGAGCCATGCTGCAGATTCTCGTAGCTCCTAGCTGCTGACCTGGCTCTGATCCTATGTTAAACTTTTTCATGGACCAGCTAGGAATTGAACCTACGACTATTCATTTGCGGCTGCAGTGCTCTACCACCAAGCTGCCAGCCCACTTGGTGTCCGATCCATCTATGGTTCAGGAGTAGTCCTTTTCCAACAATTTAATCAACAGAGAGGAAGGCCTCAGCATATATACTTTGCAATAACAGCATCATATGGATCTGGTGTCTAGTCACCACTATGGTGCTAAGCCAACTGAGCCAATTTAATAGGTCCCATCCATTCTGAAAAATAAACACAGCAGATCGGATCGATTGTGATGTTTCAGAACTCATTGAACCTATACAGAATCTTCAAATTAATTATTATTCTTAAATGTAAGTTTCAATAATAAGAATTTTGTGCCCCTACGAATTTTTCTAAAAAAGACAGTTTTATTAAATACAATTTCATATGTTTTTGTCAACTTCTTCAATGAAGTGATCAGAAAATAGCATGGCAATGACTTTTCGTTAGCCACATAGACACAGGGCTTGAACTGCATAACCTATGTTATAAAAGGATCATCAAAGTTACACAGTAACCATGTTATCTGACAATGAAATGCATTATTTCTCGAATACTCTATAAAACTTCATCAAGTTTTAGCAGAGGCCACTCTATCTGATCCTAAGTGAATTTTGATCATGAATGTTGTGTGTGTATAATAAGTTCAATAACCACAAAATAAAGCCCTCAAATGGATATCTTCATTCAAGTTTTGGCTGTCCATATCTCAGCTTTTAGAAAACTCCCAACCATAGAATTTAATAATTTGCTATAGTTGGACAACCTGCTTGCATATGTACTTGTATAAATATGTATTCGTGTAATCTTCTAAAGTAATTGATTAATGATGGATGTTTCTTCTTGCATCCTAGGTACAAAAGAATATGCAGATGATTTTTCATTTTAAGTGAGGATAGTAAGAAATCTTCTAAAGTAATTGATTAATGATTGATTAATAATTTGCTATAGTTGGACAACCTGCTTGCATATGTACTTGTATAAATATGTATTCGTGTAATCTTCTAAAGTAATTGATCAATGATGGATGTTTCTTCTTGCATCCTAGGTACAAAAGAATATGCAGATGATTTTTCATTTTGTGTGGATAGCAGGAAATCTACCAAGATGAGTCCGACTTATTCCAGCTAACAATGTAAGGGCATACTAAGCCAAAGACAAAATCTTGATGAATTGTTACTAGCTTTTTAAAAACCAAAGACATTTGCATAAGGCTTCATTAAGTATCACTCCATAGGCAATTATGTAGATGACAGCAATTATGAGTTAGATGTAAAAATGTCAGCAAACTTACAAAAGTTATGAACATGCGGAGATGACTGAAAATCCAAAGATGACAGTGAACATGCACATATGACTGCAAACATAGAGGGGATAACTTAAAGTTATTACTAACTGCAATTGTAGTTATGTCTAAGAAGATTCACTCAGTACTCCATTGGGTATTGTGTGGGCTTTGCTGCACCTGTGTGGCAACGGTTTTTTTTTAATTCAGTGGAGCAAGATTGTAGTCATAATGATTAATTGAGAAACATAGCAGGTTTAAGTGTTCCTATTGTAGATACCCACAGTTTTAAAAGACATCTCAAACTCTGAACCATAGTTCAAAAACTTGTTCCTCCATAAAACTCAGCAAACTTGATTTTGACTCAGACATAGCAACATCACAAAAACTTGGCAACTTCAAAAAAAACATTTAACTTACTCTAAAAAAACACACAAAATGCAGATTCAAATGTCATTATTACTATAGAATATAATATTATATGATTTATCTGTTAATATTTATAGCCTGTCGGCTTAGATCAAACTTGGACTGCAGAATTAATAATTATTGATTATTAATTAACACCCTAAACTGCCGATTTTATAATGATAATAGTATTGTTATAAAGTAAAAAGTATTTAATATATATTGTGATTTATAATTAAAAAGGGTCCATTATTTGGACAAGTCGGCCCTCCTTGAGGATGACTATTTTGATTATATTCTCATATATATAGGAATCGATTTTGAGAGCAAGAGAGCACCAAAAACATAATGTGTCTTCTCTCCCCAAGATCTGATTTGCGAATTATGAAGGCAGCAGAGAATTTATGGAGGTAGCAGCGAATTTGGAGCAGACCTAGGGCAAACCGAATTGGAGCAGACCTAGGGCAAACCAAATTTGCAGCAGAGATGGGCAAATTTGTAGCAGCCCTAGGAGCAGCGATTTAGGGCAGAACTGGAGTAAATTAAAGGCAGATCTAAAGCAACCCTAGATGGACAATTAAGGCAGATCTAGAAGAATATGAAGGATCAGATTCCAAGGACGGATCTCTGAGTTACAATCAGGGTATTATCTTCCTTCTTCTTGTTTATTTATTCATATGCTTAGTTTTGTTAGATCTCTAGATTGAATATATTCCTTTGTGAAACTCTGAAAATATCAACATGGTATCAGAGCTACAATTGAGTAAAGATCTTTTCAGATTTAGGAATACAACTAAGGATCTAGGGTTTAGTCTGAAAAATTGTAATCATTGGTTGCCTTCTATGGTTCTCATTGGCTGGAAAGAAATGGATAGAAACTCTAGGTTGTGTCAAGTACAATTCTTGCATTTCAACTCTTTAAATTACCTTTCCTTATTGGATCATGAGTGTATCTAAAACTTTGTAAATGAACCTAAGAAGCTGATAGGGATTACAAATCTTGATCTAGAGGGTGTAGATCATCCCACCTTAGTGCATGGCGTGTATAAGGAAGTAAATCACTTACACCTAGTGTTGTGTTTTTATCTCCCTTCCTATATGAGTATGGTTGGAGAGTGTCATGCTGATTATCTACTATTAATTGAATAAAGAACATTCTTCACATTTTGTTGCAGCATACCTTTATTGTGCTTAGTGTATGGAAACATTAACTAGTTTATGTATGCCTTATGTGGGAACATACCTTGCATTAGTTTTGCATTGGCATATGTCTTATATGAAGACATTCATAGTCATGTGTAGGCAGCGCACCTTTCATTGGTATATTGCAACTCCGCAATTAACATTGTCATAACTGAGATGTTTTATGATTCTTCATATATAGCTGATTGAATTAGCTATTTGATATATCTGATATAGATGGAATCTAAGCTTAAGAGGGAGTTTTATTATGGGCTCACTTACACCTGGTATAAACCTCTCTCTTCTATATGAGTAGGAACATTCCCCATTGGCATAGCTGATGATTGTATGTGTGAAACATTCATAGCTGATTGGAATGTCTGTTTAGCTTGGATGGTTATGTATGAGGAACATACCTTACTCCATGTCACGTATTATATCTAACGCTGTTATGAGATCATTCACAGCTAATTGTTAGTATAACTGGTCTTACATTGACATATAGATGCATACATTAGTGGATGAATATATGATGACTATCAGCTCATTAGCTTCATGTATGGGAATATAGGTATGTGCTGTGTATATAACAGCTGGCATATTTTATGGTTGTTGTATACATGGGAGCATATTTTTATGGATGTATGTTGTGTTATGTACATGAGTAAATACATCTCTTGGTTTATGTTAGCATAGGAACATGTTGACATTGATTTGTATATCTTCTTTACTCTCTTTTACAGTTGACTTACTGTTTTCCTTATGCATAGGTGCATGAATGTTGGTTATCTTTAGGTGAAGAAGACTTATGTGATTATTCTTACGCACAAATGCTGGATAAATTACGCTGGTTGTATGGGGCATACATCTTTTGTATAGCTTGTGAAGCATACTTTAATATTCTGTATGAATGGGTCATACTCTCTTTCATTTACTGATTATGGCTAATGACTTATAATCATATTGGTTAATCTTATACTTGTAGGTTTCATATGATTATTGATTTGGATATACTTATGTTTTTGGCTAAGTTATTCTTATGAATTGAAGAATATCATTTGATGTTCTTCGAGTCCAAGAGACTCGTGGATCAGGGGTCCGCATTTGCATGGATCAGGGATCCATTGCTAAGTAATGGGTGAGACATGATGGATTTGATGTCAAAAGACCATTACACCTAGTAATGGGTGAGACATCATTGGATGTCAAAAGTCCATTACTCCAAGTAATTGGTGAGACATCATGGATTTGATGTCAAAAGTCCATTTCTCCCAGTAATTGGTGAGACATCATTGGATGTCAAAAGTCCATTACTCCCAGTAATCGGTGAGACATCATGGATTTGATGTCAAAAGTCCATTACTCCCAAAAATCGATGAGACATCATGGATTTGATGTCAAAAGACCATTGCTCCAAGCACTTGGTGAATATCATGGACTTGATATTCATGAGACCAATGCTCTAGATATCATGGAGTTGATATCATTTGAGTCTTGGAGACTCATGGATCAAGGATCCACAATTGAGTATTTGGTAACATCACGGACTTGATGATACCATGAATATCATAGAGTTGATATTCTAAATTCTTGAGTCATGGGACTCGTGGTTCTGAAAAATCCACATCTGGATAGTAAAACATCATGTACTTGATGTTGATATGATGTCATGGATTTGACATCTCTTGAGTCTTGGTGACTCGTGGATTTAGTTATCCACAAATTGGATGGTATACATCATGGACTTGATGTTTCAATATATTGAAGAATTTGGCAATCCAATGTTATCATGAATATCATGGACTTGATATTCTTGTGGATCTAATCAATCCACTCATTCGAAGGATAACGGTTTTGAGCCAAATTTTTATATAGACTTGGACTTATGGTAGATAGGATCTACCTTCATAGACTTGGAATCTATGATATCTCTGGATAGGGTATCCGAGATGATTATGTTTTTGTTCTCACTATCAAGGGTGATAGTTAAGGGTGTGTCTTGGTATAGATGGGATCTATGGTTTGATCTTACCCTCCAGTCTAAGGGGGAGTGTTAATATTTATAACCTGTCGGCTTAGATCAAACTTGGACTGCAGAATTAATAATTATTTATTATTAATTAACACCCTAAACTGTCGATTTTATAATGATAATAGTTTTGTTATAAAGTAAAAAGTATTTAATATATATTGTGATTTATAATTAAAAAGGGTCCATTATTTGGACAAGTCGGCCCTCCTTGAGGATGACTATTTTGATTATATTCTCATATATATAGGAATCGATTTTGAGAGCAAGAGAGCACCAAAAACATAATGTGTCTTCTCTCTCCAAGATCTGATTTGCGAATTATGAAGGCAGCAGAGAATTTATGGAGGTAGCAACGAATTTGGAGCAGACCTAGGGCAAACCGAATTTGGAGCAGAGATGGGCAAATTTGTAGCAGCCCTAGGAGCAGCGATTTAGGGCAGAACTGGAGTAAATTAAAGGCAGATCTAAAACAACCCTAGATGGACAATTAGGGCAGATCTAGAAGAATATAAAGGATCAGATTCCAAGGATGGATCTCTGAGTTACAATACGGGTATTATCTTCCTTCTTCTTGTTTATTTATTCCTACCCTATGCTTAGTTTTGTTAGATCTCTAGATTGAATATATTCCTTGGTGAAACTCTGAAAATACCAACATTATCAAATGTATTTACAATTTTGTATATTTTTTAAAAATTGTGTGTGTGTGTATTGAGAACTCAATATACCTTGTTCCATACCGGTGTGAAGTTTGGGGCCGGAACACGTTAGCAATAAAGTGGAGGCAAATATAGAGATTATAAAAACATCTAATCACTGTTAATGGTTTATAGCTGCGAGATATATCATTCTTCCTATTGTTTGCACTTTTGTTATATGCTTAGTATGATCGTGTTCCTCCTATCTTGCACCATGTGGATGCTGACTTGGCATTGGTTACATCTGGTCTTTTGTATTCGCCTTTGGCAATGAGTATTCAATGTTGGTTACCGTTTTGGCATGGCTGGCATGTGTTGTATATTCGCTGGAGAATATACACTACAATGGTAATGTGTTGATGTCCACGTAAAGAGATAGAAGGGTTCACCACGTGGTAGAGAATTCTTCTTTGCTCCAACATCGATTAATTCTTTGCACTGTCAAGTTATGGTTATTTATGGTCTCTTCTATTGTCGACATTGGGCCATATGAGTATCTGATGACATGGCATATTTGGCGGTGGAGTATCTCTTATTGTTACCAGTTTACTTATTTGGTATCGTGTCTCTTGATGGTTCTATTGTCATTGTGTCATCTCCTTCAAATTGGCGTTTCATCTTTTATTGCCCACAATGGAAGTTCATGTTTCTCTCTTGGCTTCGTCGGCAATTATTATTATTATTTTTATTGTGCCTTCCTAATGTCATCTCGGTGTGCTCTTGTAACGGCAATGGTTTTATTTCATGTCACCGTCACTCAAGAAGATATATATGATTGGAAGCGTATTGGTTTCATCTGATGATCAGAGTGTTATGTGTGTCGGGCCTTTGACAATAGCTAAGTCATTAGAGTTGTATTCTGAGATTTATATATTTGTGTATCGTGTCTTCTTAAGATATATACTCTGCAGATTATTTTATGATATTGATCATTGAGTGATCAATTGAATGTTGTAGACATTATAAGGAGTAGAGATTTTGTAATCACGGGCTTATTGATTGACAATGTGAAGACGTCAATCATAAACATGAATCTTGCATTTGATTTGAGATCATAATAAAGGAATCTTTATTTTGGTGGGCTGGGTTTTTCCCTCATGTAGAAGGGTTTTCCCAGGATAAGTTTTGGTGTCATCTGTTGATTGATTTATCTGATTATTTGTATATTGATCTGGTTCGAAAACTTAACATGGTATCAGAGCCAAGTTTGCCTTGACTCTCTCACGAGAGGGGCTGGTGATCGATCCTTAATCTGTAGATGCTCATTGAGCTGGTTCGATTTTCCTAAAGATGGAAAAGAGGCTTCAATTTATTGTTGTTGTTGGAGATTCAAATATGATATCCGCCATGAGTAGACATGTGATGCTATCTATTATCAAAGGATTAGAGGTGGCAATAGGGGTGGTTCGTCTTCCTGTAGTGTGCTTGAGCTGCGAAGAAGATTAAACTATATCGAGGATGGATAAAGGGGTTCAAGGATCATGAGAGATCGCAGCCTGAGCTGAGTTGGTGGCTCTTGAAGTTCTTATTATCTTGTGATTAGTTTATTCTAAAAGGGGGATATGAGATTCAGAGGGAGCTTGTGTGGTAGAGGAAGAGTGTCGAGTCCTTTTGTAGAGGATCAACAAGCTCGTGTAGAAGTGTGACTGCTAAAGCTCATTGTTGGACAAATATTGGAGTCAACTTCTTGGTATTGTGTTAATCAAAGCTATGAGAATGTTGGTCATGTTGAAAGAGAGTCTCAACTGAGAGGGAGTCTCAGCATTCAGATGATCTCTTTGTGGTAATGCATTCTTCTCTGGGAGAAGTTTGAGGTGAAAGCCCTTGTTCCACCCTCTGCGAGTAGGCAAGGTGGTAATGCATTCTTCTCTAGGAGAAGTTTGAGGTAAAAGCCCTTGTTCCACCCTCTGCGAGTAGGCAAGGTGCTAATGCATTCTTCTCTGAGAGAAGTTTGAGGTAAAAGCCCTTGTTCCACCCTCTGCGAGTAGGCAAGGTGGTAATGCATTCTTCTCTGGGAGAAGTTTGAGGTGAAAGCCCTCATTCCACCCTCTGCAAGTAAGCAAGGTGGTAATGCATTCTTCTCTGGGAGAAGTTTGAGGTGAAAGCTCTTGTTCCACCCTCTGCAAGTAGGCAAGGTGGTATTGCATTCTTCTCTGGGAGAAGTTTGAGGTGAAAGCCCTTGATTTACCCTCTGGGAGTAGCCATGGTGGAAGTCATGTGTGTGACTCTATGATTTTATTTTTATGCTTTTCTAATTCACCCTCTAGGAATAGCTATGGTGAATATTGTTATGTTGAGATAATAATATATTATGTTGAGAAAATCTATGATGAGATTTTTATTGACATTTTTTTGTTGTAGCTTCATTGTGCTTGTCAGGTTGAGACACACTATGACATTTGAATGATCTCTCTCTTGCTAAGAGGGAGTGTTAATGTTTTATAGCTGCGAAAGATATCATTCTTCCTATTGTTTGCAGTTTTGTTATATGCTTAGTATGATCGTGTTCCTCCTATCTTGCACCATGTGGCTGCTGACTTGGCATTGGTTACATCTGGTCTTTAGTATTCGCCTTTAGCAATGAGTATTCAATGTTGGTTACCGTTTTGGCATGGCTGGCATGTGTTGTATATTCGCTGGAGAATATACACTACGATGGTAATGTGTTGATGTCCACGTAAAGAGATAGAAGGGTTCACCGCGTGGTAGAGAATTCTTCTTTGCTCCAACATCGATTAATTCTTTGCACTGTCAAGTTATGGTTATTTCCGGTCTCTTCTATTGTCGACATTGGGCCATATGAGTATCTGATGACATGGCATATTTGGCAGTGGAGCATCTCTTATTGTTACCGGTTTATTTATTTGGTATCGTGTCTCTTGATGGTTCTATTGCCATCGTGTCATCTCCTTCAAATTGGCGTTTCATCTTTTATTGCCCACGATGGAAGTTCATGTTTCTCTCTTGGCTTCATAGGCAATTATTATTATTATTTTTATTGTGCCTTCCTGATGTCATCTTGGTGTGCTCTTGTAACGGCAACAGTTTTATTTCATGTCACCGTCACTCAAGAAGATATATATGATTGGAAGCGTATTGGTTTCATCTGATGATCGGAGTGTTATGTGTGTCGGGCCTTTGACAATAGCTAAGTCATCAGAGTTGTATTCTGAGATTTATATATTTGTGTATCGTGTCTTCTTAAGATATATACTCTGCAGATTATTTTATGATATTGATCATTGAGTGATCAATTGAATGTTGTAGACATTATAAGGAGCAGAGATTTTGTAATCACAGGCTTATTGATTGACAATGTGAAGGCATCAATCATAAACATGAATCTTGCATTTGATTTGAGATCATGATAAAGGAATCTTTATTTTGGCGGGCTGGGTTTTTTCCTCGTGTAGGAGGGTTTTCCCAGGATAAGTTTTGGTGTCATCTGTTGATTGATTTATCTGATTATTTGTTTATTGATCTGGTTCGAAAACTTAACAATCACAAATACTATCAAAATAAAACCATTTGTTCCAACTTTCATATGAGATTATCTTTGCAGAGGCTGGTGCCTTTGCTGTGGAGGCATGGACTATGATCTGGTTGCTAAGTTACATACGAAGGCTAGAGAACATTAAGCTGCCCGATTGACCCAAAATATCAGCAGAAGGAAGAGCACAGATGAAACAAAATGACAAGTGGATGAATAAGTGGGGTATTAGCAACTTGGGAGGAAAACAGAATACTATCAAGCACTTCAATCCCACATATGACCATGCACAAAAGAACCATATACGAGCGGAAATAAAATAGAAAGCAAAAATGTTAAAGGCTCAGCTAAGAACTAGTTTGCATCAACTTAGGTGTGAAACCAAAAGGTGGATGATACCAAAAGAAGAGTAGGCAGATAGAATATGTTGCTATTGTACTCTAAAAATGGTGGAGACGAAATAGCATTACAGCATGGAGTGTCCTGCTTACATGGATATTTGGATCAATTACATCAAGACTCTAAAAGTGGGCTTAAGTAACCTGTTTGAAGTAACCTGTTTGAAGAAAGGATAACAAAAGTTGCAGATTACTTGATCAACATACATGGTAGAAGATCCAAGATACAGAAAGAAAAGGAGATTAAGTAGGTGTGTTGTCACTGGTCTGTTTTGTTTTAGACTTTTGTGCTTATCCATGTTACTAGCTATCTGTGGGTCCCCTAGGTTGTTTGCCTGTGAACATTATTAGAATAGGATAAAAAGGTGTCATACAGGTAAACTTGGAATAAAAAGGTGTCATACATGTTATTCATCAACATGAGATACATGATGAAGGACGAAAATGGTGTGGAATATGTTATTTAACTTATTTGTCTAATGTAATCATCAAAACATTTGATTTGTAGACAAATTTGAAGAGTCGTATGCAATCTTCCCATCTCTATTAGTACATTGGTGAACACGTAAGGATTGAAAGCATAGTAAAAATGCATTCAGAACAATATACTGAAAAAGTTTCATGTGCTGAAGCAAAATATTATTGGCAAGTGTGACACACATCCACTCTATCTGACATGCAATATTAAAACACTTGTTTTGTTGCTTGCATAAGACAGGAGTTCTGTATATTATTGAAATTTGTATTTGCAAGTGGTACTGCAAAGAAAAGAGACTTACAGTAGAGAAAGGACATTAACTGGATACTTTGCAAATAAGATGGAATCTGAATTACACAGAATCCAAAAAGAAAAACAAGCTTATGAATTTCCTGCTACAGCTATTTAATTTGGTTTAGAAAAGATTTTGGTAATCTGTTGATCATTTTTGGTAATTGCATAGTGTTTTTGCAAAAACGAATTTATTTATAGCAACAGAGTTGAGAAATGAACAGATGTAACAGTAATTTTTCATCAACCACTCACTTTTACATGATACAATGATGAAGACGAACCTTCGGTGGTGGACGCATTGGTAGACATCTTGATTGCAAACATACAACCAAGAATTGTTTAGTGCAAATTTTGATAGAATGATGAACCCGACTAGAAGAATAAGTTTACAGAAAATTCCACAAAAATGGACATTGCTAAGTAGTTATTCCTAATCCTAACATTCCAAGCGTACTTGTAAGTTGTAACCCAACTCATAACACATTCCAACTCAATCACCTGGGTACACTCTCCAATTACAACTAATCTATTATTGTGCCACACTTCGGTACAGGCAATAGATCTGCCGCACCAACATCCTCATGTGAAAATAGAGTTCCCTTTGATTGTTTTGTTTCTCCCTAATCAAAAACAGCTATGAAATATAAGAAAAAAAAATTAAATCCTGTAACAAAACAGATTTTAGATAAATTATAATAACTAGTCGAATTCTGGAGCTGCCATAGGTAGCGAAGTCTCCCTATGTTATGCATCATATGACGAAGCAATAAAGCTCTCAGATTAGAGAAATTCTTGAAAAATAATCATTGAAAATAAAGCCAACCATCATCATAGAGAAAAAATCATGTTGTTTTCAATTTCCACTACATTTCTCTTCCTTTAATATCAGTATAAACATTTAGAGGAAAAAAATTCTCAAGTAAAAATGCACAAGGTATATAAAGCACTCTCAAGTACTTAGTAATGTTAAACTAGTATAATACCATCTGTATTTGCATTGGAAAAGATAGCATCCTTGCAGTCAGAGTTCCACACCAATCCTGTTAGCAACCTGCAATCATTTCCATAATTGCATTACGATTGTCCTTTCTAATGATATCAAAACTGATGTTTGTATTGGAACAACACTAATGGACAATACAGCATGAAATGGGTAAAAATCACCTCCTTAAAAGTGTGTACATCTGCACCCCAAAGCCAAGCATCGCAACCAGCATCTCTGGCACCCCAAATGTCATTGCGACGATCATCTCCAACATGAACTGCATCTTCTGGATTTACCCCAAGCAATTCACATGCCTTCAAAAATATCGTAGGATTGGGCTTCTCTGCTCCTACCTATCTCAAAACCCAAACCAGCAGGCAATTTAAATATGGAAAGGCTCCCTTAGCAGAGATGGTGCAATACAGATATGTCATGGCTTGTAATTAACACAGAAATTGAGAGCTTCTGACGACAAAACTCGTTAATACCTCAGCTGATACAGCTAATGCATCAAACCAGTGTTCACACTTAAGAGACTGCAATACAGGTCTTAAGCGAGTATCAAAGTTTGAAACTACTGCCAACTTTACTCCTGCTCTTTTAAGGGCTTCAAACACTTTACCTGCATCTGGATCGCAGAGATGCCAGGCCTACAAAACCATAAATTTGATATAAAACTGAAAAATAAGGCTCAATTTTGATGATGTTTTCTGAAATGAAAATATAAATAAGGATTATTGTCTGTAATACTTCCATTGGTTCCTTACCCCTTAACTATTAAAATTGTAGAATCGGAATTGTCAAATAAAAAATAGTAAAATGAAATATAAAGGAAAGAAATAAAAGAAATTATATTAACGTGTACCGATGATAAAAAACGGCTCAATTGGGACTCCAACATGTTATAATAGAGCCTAAGAAAAAGCATGTGAATACCTTCTCTGTCGCATAATACTCATAAACCTCCTCAAAATATCGAGGATCTACACAACCTGTAGCAGTTTGAACAACAAACTGCCAAAAAGGTCGCCCATCGTCCATGAATCTGAAATGATGTTCTCATAGCAAATAGTCAATTTATGTGCATGACAACTTTAATATAAAATTAAAAAAATACTTCTATAAAATCCCTCCTTTGAAAAATATAAAATTTTAGAACATCCAGCAATGTCAAGTTCAATAATGAACTGAGTTCAAGCCCTACTTGGCATGTTCTGCAGCACTAACAGGTGCCACTGCCAAACAAGTCTCAGTGCAAGTCCTTGGAAAATTTGAAGGGTAGAAAACTCCTAGTACGTTGCATATAAGCCAAATTGTGAGCTAAGCTTGATGGTGCATGACAGATAATGTAAAATTAAAAAGATGGAATGTGAATGTTATAATTTATACTACAAGATAACATGCTTAACCACAAAATATAATGTCAAATTTCTGGACTCAGTTAACTGCAACATTTAAATTAGGAAAATATGTAACAAGTCAACAGACCAAAACAATACAAGATGGCAAGAAACCTAAAAAAAATACTGAAATGTAGCGAAAAAATCTGCATGTCAAAACTTGAAAATGGACTCTACAGAAATAAGTAATATTATTTATTTAGCATTTCTCCTAAAGTTTTGAATGTGAATGGGCCATAACTAGCACAATCCCCCTTAAAGATTTTGCTCCTCTGCAGCTTTTTAAACTAAATGATTGGGCGGCTTAACTGTTCACCTTTAACAAAAATACTGCCGCTGTACTACTATAGGAGACAAAACTAGGTAGATATGACAACTGTTGAGCACTCTATTTCAGTATGTCGGTTACTTCTACTTGGAAAGACATCAACCACCAAATTCATGCAGTCAGAATATTGACATATGCTAATACCAAGTTTTTTAAGCCAAAAAGCCGTCGTGGTGTTCTACTAAACAAGATGTGAGACTATAAGTATAATGATTATTTTACAGTAAAAGTTATCTAAGTTTTACTAAACAAAATGTGAAAACAAAAAACACAATGATGACCAATAAGTATGTACAACCAACAAAACTGATAGCAACTACAATGATAAAAAATCGCACACAATCTATAATGAATTTCGAAAATTAATGAAATATATCTATTATCAATCAAAAAAATCGCACACAATCAAACCCAGAAATTTTCTAACATTCATATGGATTGGGAAATCTAATAGATATCAAATTTACCAACAGACAGAAACGGAAAATTAAGACATCGGGTAGAGGAAAGGGATCATACTTATGCTCCTCAAGAGAAGGATCAGGAACCTCCTATGGCCTACCAATCTAGTGAGGCCAAGTCAACAAAGGAAAAGGCTTAGATTTTAGTTTCAGCTGTATTGAATAAAATTACTTTTAAAGGCATCGGCAACAACAGATTTCAGATGTAAATAAAAACAGCATTGGACCATAGTTTGTGCGTTATGGTGTTTATTAATGTCAAATTGTTGAAATATTCTATTTGGGTAATTTATTTTGTATTCATTTAACTTCGGAAGTCGCATCAATAGCTCTTTTCAAAATAAATGCCCTTGGCTTTTCAACTAAATTCACAATGACGGGTAGAGGGAAAAAGGATTCGCCCCTCTACCCAAATTTCAGACATCCTAAACTAATGTCACTCCTTGCCTTTGCATCGGTTATGTTTTCCATAACTAGGACTGTTTGAAGTGGCCGTTGGTTTACTGCAACAATACTTGGCTAAGAAAACACTTATCAGGAATTAAATCTCGTTAAGAGCAAAGCTCAACTATCATAAGAAATGATGTTAAATTTGTCAGAGATCAGTTCTTGTCAAATGCAAAGGTCAAGCCCTATAAGAAAAACCTACCAAGCACTATAAACCTACAACACTTATCAGGAATTAAATCTCGTTAAGAGAAAAGCTCTACTATCATAAGAAATGATGTTAAATTTGTCAGAGATCAGTTCTTGTCAAATGCAAAGGTCAAGCCCTATAAGAAAAAACCTACCGAGCACCACAAACCTACCAAAGATCAATTCTGGTGGAAAGAGTAAATATAAGAAAACCCTACCAAGCACTATAAACCTACCAAAGATCAATTCTTGTGGATTGTAAAGGTCCTGTACCATAAAAGATAAGACAGAATGCACCAGAAACTGATTCTTGCTTGGTGTACGGACCCAACAAAATTTTAAGAAAGCGAAACTTCAAATTCCTAACAAGTTTGCTAGAAGAAGGTGAAGGACTCGTCCACCCAACGCCATTGGTAACATTGCCAAGTAGAAACAAAAACTAGCGTCTAAATGAGGATCGAATGGGCTCTTATAAACTGCGTACCGTAAGCGGGAATTCACCCATGGTTGCTGATAAGCCCACCGGTACCGCCTCAGAATTTCGTCCTCTGAAAAATTCACACCATATTTGGCTCCAATGTCCCTATATATCTGCATTTGCAAAGACAATTCAGAAAAGAAACCTCTGAACAAACGCTCATCACTTTCACACTATCATTTTACATCAACTGGGAAAGTTTAAGTCACTCTCTGCACGCATCAAAAAAGTCTCAGCACACATAATCCTTGCTACTAAAAACTAAAGCCTGTATATTACCTGTGCGGCTGGCTGGGAAGGGATGACAAGAGTCCCAACAGCGTCCACTAAGAGAGCCTTGTGAGTAAGCCCTCCATGCAAAGATTTTCGGTACTCTTCATACCACCCTCCACACCTCTCATTGGCAGGCGCTTCACCGAGGCAAAACATCTGAGTGGAACTGCCCTTGCCCTTGCCCTAGCCCTAGACCATGCCCATCCTCCTCCAATTATGCTTCTGGGCAGTGAGTTAATCATCATTACGAATACGAACAACTTCCTTTCTCGTCATAGTAGAGGGCGTTTATAAAGCAGCGGCGGCAATCATGCATCCCAACGCCATCGCAGAATTTGCTTTTCGACATTCGCTCTGCTGATGGCACTGCAATAACGATAAACATTACAAGCCGTTTAGCTTACGCGCATCCGGACCCACTGTCGTTTGTTCCAACGCTTATCGAGTTTTAGGGCACTGTCTATCCTGCCATACTGGATGCAAAGTCGTTATTCGACGATAGAACCGTACCATCGACGTAATGTTCAGTGTGGCCCGTTGATAAGAATTTAGAAAACCCCACAGATAAGGGCTTTGAAAACCCTTAAAGTGTTGAGATCTCGCGGACGTGGCGAACACGTCAACAGTACAGAGTAGAAGAATGTCTGAATAACCGGAATTCCGAGTAACTGGAATTTTTAATGGATCGAACCAGGCCATTTTGGTCTTAGAGCAGATAACGATGGGATTTCTGTTTTTAAGCATTTATCCGTTCACCAAAGTTACTTGGTTTCCTAGGATCTGTGTTTTTTTAATATTTATTTTTTATAATTTTTATATTTTTTAAGCACTTGTTCCAGCTATGTGTTTATTTTGAAGAAGATTATGACATCATTTTTTATTCATTCTTTCAAAGTTTCAAAGTTATTTCTATTATATTTTTAGTTTTATGAATCTTTAGTTTAAGTAGATTATAACATATCTTTGTCTTTTAATATATTCTATTTCATAAAAGTCATAGTATCTTAGGTAGATTATAATATATTTTTGTCTTTTTAATATATATCTACTTTAAAAACGTCATGACATCTCTATCTTGAAACAAATTATAATGACATTCTAGTTTTTCAAATTATTATAACATCTATGTCTTCTAATA